>JAWWNJ010000054.1:0-1200000 GCA_037176885.1 Favolaschia claudopus | reverse complement strand
ACGTACGTAGATGCGCATTGTGTGAAACACATCATTTGTAATGCAAAACGCTGGAAGAGCAAATTTTGGAGCTCAGCATGCCCAAGGCGTGCACGGCGGGGTAACAGGTTTGAGGAGGTGATCAAGAGGAGAGAAAAATCGGCAGCTCGAATAAGCCATCAAGAACAGCGAGCGAAGAGCCAGAAGCGAGTGCTTGAGCAGATACATAGCGGTGGACCGTGGTGCAGTCGGAGCCGGAGCTAGTCTGAGCAGCGACAAGCGGTCGAGGCCGACTCCCGCCGCCAACGCACTGGGCTCTAAGAAGTCCGAGGAGTCGTCCCGCCGTAGTCTCGTAACAAGACTTTATTTACTCTTTTGAAGATAGTCGTTCAAACGTATATAAAGTCTTGCATTTGTCGGGGCCCATGTCCCATGTCAGTTGAGAGAAAGAGAAAAAATCGAAAGAAAGAGAAGAAAAAAAGAGAAAAAAAGGGGGGAAAGAGGAGAGATTTATTGAGACGTACTGGACAATTCAACCATGGAGTTTCGCCCGTGAACGCGTTGAAGCCAGCGATTTTGAGGTCCCAAAAATTTTGATCGCTGATGTGTCCCAAGTGCTACGGTGATTTCCGTGGCCCATGTCCAACCGGAGTATGCGTCTCATTTGGACATGGGACAGCCAATCATATTTCAAGATAAGCAGCGAGGCCACTGATTATCTCTCTGTTTCGGGGACGCATCACTAGTAGTACATACTCTCGTTTGACTCTCGTTCTCTCTCTCTGCTTCCTACTCTTCACGTCTTCTGTTTTTGTCAAGACCCTCGCTCTCGCCCCTCACGTCGTTCCACCGCAGCGTAATCCTCTCGGCAGCCATGCCCTCGCGGACTCTGCGTCTGCTCGAAGGTGCCCGAAACGAATGTGGAGGAGTAACCTGCCGTCTACTTGACCCAACCAGACACTCTTCACTCAAGCTAGCCTCCGCCATCCATGCCGCCACCGCTGCTGGTCTCATGTTTGCCCTTCAACCTCCGGCACGCAGCATTGAGGAACAGCAACATCATCGACGACCGCCGCCGTATCTGAGGATTACCACTTACTGGGTAAAATTAGGCAGATAGGTGTGTTATCTGCTTTCTTTCAACTCTGAATCCCAATATTCACATTGTACCTCAGCTCATTCACTCAACCGGCTCGTGCGACTCTTCACTCTTTCACACTCCCCCCTCCCGGCGTCCGCTCCACCTCTGAACGCCGCATGATCTGCGCGCCGACGGCTCGCATGATGCGAGCACTACCCCGAGCACACCCCCAGCAGATGCAGTTGAGCCGCTACCTGCGTTTACCAACGTTGCCGCCCGCCTTGCCGTGCCGAAAGTCCTCTTCAAATATCATGTTCAACAGCGCCGGAGTCCCGACGCTTGTTTAGCTTGATTTTTGTTTTGAATTCAGAAACACTGTGGGCGATCAATGCTGCTGTTGTGTCTCATGCTCAGCCCCTTTCTATTCATAACCTCAAATCAAACGGTTTCAATCTTCAGCTTGGACTAAAGGTACAAGCGAATCGTAAAACGGTACGCGGCATAAATCTAATTGGGGGAGCTTGCTCCCCCTTTTATCAGAGCCGTCACCGAAAAGCAATAATCGAGAGCGTTTTGATGGCGTCACTGCCCTTGACGTGCGCACGTCAAGATTGGCATGCTCCGAGTGATAGGATGTTCTTCCGAGTGATCCAGCCTGATCCCGATTGATCCAGATTGATTGCAACTGATGACGCACCTTTTCAACAACTGATGGTGCACGGGTGATTTGATCCTGCCCAAAGCTGCTTAACGGAAGCGAAAAATATAGTTCTCCTTTTCATACACGGTACAGAGGGGCAGATTCTCGACGATGTGTTGTTAATGGTGCCATTAGTTTGCAAACAGCTGCTGTGACGAGGTGATGAAAATAAATGATATCAATGTTGCTCAGTTAGTGTCTGTATAGAGAGACTATGGTTCTGAGTGGAAATTCAAAAACTTGATTGGTGGTTCATCCTTCAGAACGTCATTGCCCGGCATAAGTAAAGCTTTGTTCACAACAGTAGATTATGTGCGTGAAAAGAATCCGGCCGAATTATGCCCCAAACAACAGCGCAATATTGATATTGTTAATTTGTGGTCGGTACTCCGGCATACAAATCACATTTTTACCATTGTTGTATTTGTGGGCTTAAATCTGAAGTTCATGTTGCCAGGTTAGTGTTGCCGCGGCTCGGCTCAGCTCGGCTGAGCCGATAGAGCCGAGCTATTTGAAGCCGAGCTGAGCCAGCCGTTACCAAGGTGGCTCCACGTGGCTCGGCTCAAGCTCAAGCCGGCTTGAGCCCAGCTCAGAACAATTTTCTAATTTCCGCGCTGCCCATTGCGCCAGAGCTTCAAATGACCTTCAGAGCACATGTCGGAAAAATCAAAAAAGGGTTGTTGGGCCTGAGCAGGCCTTGTAAGGTCTAATAAGGCCGTTGGGGAAAAGGAGGGTTACAAGGTTTAAATACGTACCAAATACTACATATAGGGCCTTATAACACATAATGGACCTTATAGGACCTAATGAGGCTTGTAAGGCCTTACAAGGCATGTTCGGCGGGGTTAAGCAAAAGTATTACCACTTTCCCTTCTTTGTAAGGTGTCTGTTTGCACCTTGCTTTCTAATACTACACTATTTATTTCTATTGTACTACAATACTGACTCTAACAATTAATTACTGGTGCTTGCGAGAATCGAACGCTCGACCTCTGCAGTGCGAATAAAACAATGGCAATGTACAATACTGCTATGCTAAGAGAGCTTTACAGATAGAGAAATTTTGTTCCATATATGGCGTAGCTCTCGGGTACCTGTACAATTTCCCCATAACACAATAACTCAAGATATTGCTCGTACATTGACTGGTGATTTACTACACATGAGTATATGCTCCCCTACATACTTTTTGAAATTCAAATCAGCCATCTTAGACTTGGCATACAATCACAGCACAAATTATCAAAAACAATACAACTCTGAATTTTCCGCCGAAAAAGATGCAATAAAACCACACCTACCATGTCTCTAACAACCCCAACTCAGTTTTGTAACCTCCGGGAAGTCAGCCTGGGAAGACCTAACCAGACCTTATCACGCCTTATAAGGTCACCCCTCGAACCTTATTAGGCCTTATAAGGCCGTTAGGTGCTCCAAGGCCTTACCAGGCTTTTTCAATTTTTCCGACATTTACTCTTACACCCCTCTCTTACCATTCGACTGAATACCTCTCGTCTTGGGCCGTCTCAGTAGTGATTTTGTCATCGCTGGGAAAAATTTAAAAATAAATTTAATTTTAATAATCATTCAACGAGCCACGTTGCCCGCGGTGTTGTCCAGACAGTCAAATAGCTGACGAGTGTTCAGAAAATGTTAGGAAGAGTGTTTAGATGTTATTGCTATGTAATGGGGTGCATCTACGATGTCCAAAATGCAGCTTTGGAAAAACCCCTCTGAGCCGTTGGCTAGCCGCGGCTCAGCCGCAAGCCGCTCGAGCCAGCCAGTTATAAATAGCTCGGCTCGGCTTTTGCGGTGATGGCTCTGGAGCCATCAAAAGCCGAGCCGAGCTAGCCGAAGCCGAGCCGCGGCAACACTATACAGTTGCCTACCCGCCTCTGCCCCGAACGAATTTCTTTGACAACCGCGTCCTTGCTGCTGCTCATGATAGAGGTAGGCTGTATTGTTTTACAATGCTTTCCAAGCGTCATGTGAATCGACGTCGGAGTCCCGACGTTCATATAGCATGATCTTGACTGATTTCGCCATCCAATGCTCGCTGCTCGGCTCCTTCGCGCGCGGTGGATGAGCGCTGAGCCACTGACGGACTCCACTATGTTGAAGTATTTATTATTCCGTTTACTTACCTTACATTCCTTAATATTCCAACTCGCTATCCGTAGAGTTACGCGTCACACGCTCCTTACAGTGGCGGCGTCATCTGATGCCACCCCTAAAAATAGAACAGCCCATTTCTGGAACTTTTGATGCAAATGGAGTCGATTGGGGTCACATCATTTTTTGGGAGGTGGCATCAGATCCCGCCGCCACTGTATGTAGTATCGTGTCACCGTCACATTCCTCAGTCGTTTCCTCCACGACTGAGGTATGTGAATCCTTACTTACAGTCCCTACAGTTTACTGATTCTCCTGGTAGTTAATACTTACTTGTATTCTATCAGGTATATAATACACGAGTCGTTTCCTCCACGACTGAGTTAATACTTACTTGTATTCTATCAGGTTATGGGCCACCGAGCCTCTGCTTAATCTCAGCCAGTACCGGACCGCTACTTGTCGAAAACTCGACGACTCTAAGCCGGGCACCGGCACTACAATACATAGTTTATCTCATTCCCCACAACTACCCTGCTTCCCGCCACATTCTACGTCAAACTTGTCAACTTCTCGCTGACACGTCATGCCCGATCCGGACACCAAAAATTCGACGGCTTCTTCCTGGGATTTACCCCACGGCGCTGGGACTTTCTTTCCGCGCGGGGAGGACCGCCTCAAGGACGAAACCGGGTACTTCCCGTGGTCCAAACGGATGAAGTCAGCGTACGAGACAATCGAAATCTGGGATATTGTTTCCACGGTATCTAAGCCGGGGGACAAGGCGTCTGCGGAGGAGCACAGGATTTGGAAGACGAAGAACAGGTCCGCACTCTCATATTTGCTGTCTTCTGTCGACAGCGAGCTCGTCGTCAAAGTCTCAGACTATGACACTGTCCACCAAGCTTGGACCGCTCTCGAGACCGAGTTTGGGCAGACTGGGACTGGGGGTATTATGCTCTGGTTCCGTCAGCTCACTCGTCCCCTCCTTGACGATGACACGCTCGCACTCGATCAGCATGTGAAGGACTTCCAGAAAGCGCAGACTCATCTTACGAAGGCCGGATTCAGTATCCCCGGTTCTATCGTTAGCGCCATCTTCCTCTCCACTCTTCCCTCCGATCCAGACGACCCCAAATCCTACTATTCCCTTGTCCAGAGCGCCAAGATTGACAACACGACTACTCTCGTCTCTACGATCCAGGGTGTCCTCGATTCCCGTCGCCGCAGAAAGTCCCCGAAGACCGAGGGTCAGTCGCAGGAGTCTGCCCTCGCAGCGTTGGAGCACGCTGCCATAGCTCGCGGTACGAAATTCTGTCGTAACTGCAAGCATGAAGGTCATATCGCGGACGACTGCTGGCAACCGGGTGGCGGTAAGGCCGGTCAGGGCCCGAAGCAGCAGCAGCATAAAAAGAAGGGGGAGAGGGGTAAGGGCAAGGAGAAGGCCCACAATACGGATGGAGGGGGAGACAAAAAATCCAATAATGTACGCTTCGAGAAATGCTTAATGGCCTCTGTGGCCGACTTCTCCTCTTACTCCCTGCGTGATGAGAGCATTCCGGCTACACCTCCGACGTCATCCTCCCAGACCAACAACTCCGCGTACAGTGCACGTACAGCGGGTACGTCTACCATCATCGATTCCGGTACATCGACACACATTCACTCCGTTCGACGCGACTTCGTTTCTTACGCCCAAGCCGTATCCAGAAATATCAGCGTGTTCGGCAACGGTTCGAGGAAAATCGAGGGTCGCGGTGAAGCACAGCTACTAGCGTCCCATCCTAAGGGTGGTAACGTCCGACTCGGGTTGAAAGATACCTGTTATGTCCCTGACTCTCAGCCGACGCTTAAAGCAGTGTCGCGGCTTGATCAGGCGGACTGTTACACCGTCTTTGGCGGTGGACGCTGTGTTACCTTTGAGAAGGGTGACAGTGGCAAGCTCATCCGCAACCTCATTTCGTCCGAGAAGGTTATTCTGACCGCCTCTCTCGGCAGCGATCGCCTCTATCACCTCGATTCCTCCTCGTCGACGGAGAATTCTTTTTCCACCTCGTCTCGACCTCCGACCTCAAAGCTTGAGGAGCTGCATCAGCGTCTAGGGCATCTAGGCTACCCTGCGCTGCGCGCTCTCGTTCGGAAGGGTCACATTTCAGGTGTGAAACTATCTACGGCGGAACTCAATGCTGAGCCGCCGGTATGTCAATCTTGCATGGAGGGCAAGATGACTCGTGCCTCTTTTCCTCCTTCGGAAGAGGAAAATGCCGAACATATTCTCGATCACGTTCATTCAGATCTTTGGACTGCTCCAGTCCGTACTCTGAACGGATCAAAATATGCCCTCGCTTTCACCGATGACTGCTCTCGCTGGATTTGGATGTTTTACCTGCGTCACAAGAGTGATGCAGTAGCTGCATTCAAGGAGTGGTTGGAGATGGTTGAGCGTGAGACAGGTCGCAAGCTTAAGGTCTGGCACGTCGATAATGGGGGTGAATTTATCAACGAAGACCTGAAGCGGTTCTTGGAGGCACGTGGTATTCAGCTCAAAACCAGCGCTCCACGTACTCCTGAACAGAACGGTGTTGCCGAACGTCAGTTTAGGTCTATTTTTGACCGCGTTCGCACCGTCCTCATCGACGCCGACCTGCCGCTTAGCATGTGGGCTGAGGCCAGCAATTACATGGTCTATGTCAAAAACCGTAACCCACACAGCGCTCTCGACCTTCGTACCCCTTTCTCCATCCGCTTCCCAAACCGCAAACAGCCGAAGTACAGGTCTTTTCACCGTTTCGGTTGCAGGGCTTACCTCTATAACGACAATCCTAATCGTAAAAAGTTCGACCATCGCGGCGAATCAGTTTTTTTTGTTGGGTATCCGGATGATCGCAAGGCTTGGAAGGTTTATCGCCCCTCAAAGCGTACCTTCGGGTCGTCGCCTCATATCAAATTCGACGACAACTCAAATTGTGGGGAATTTCGGGCTGAGGGGGAGATACACTCATACAAATATTCTTCTCTCAAATCGTCTTCAAGCGAAGCTGATGATGATGATTACAGCCCTCCTTCTTCCACTTCTACGCCTCCTACTGCCAATCCGGTACCTCCTCGTGCACCATCCCCTCCTGCTCCGGCTGGACCTGCGGATGTTGTGTCACAACCTAAACCCCGGGCACCTCGTCAACCTCGTCCTCTACCACCTCCGCGCGACCCATCTACCCGAATCCGGGAAGCCGCTGAGCTCAAGGCCGCCACCGCAAACCTTAATTCAGGGTTAGCAGCAGCGCCAGCTCCAGAGGACCCTGACCGTGCGCCGGAAGATTCTGCTTTCGCGGAATCCTGGGACGAATTTGAGTACGCTCATATCATTGGTCCCGGCGAAGTTCCTCGCAACTACAAGGAAGCGATGGAATCGCCCGATCGTTCCGAGTGGGAGAGCGCGATGGAAGTCGAGCTTGATAGCATTGCGAGGATGGGTACATGGGAACTTGTCCCACCACCTCCCGGTGTGACTCCGCTTGGTTTGCTCTGGGTCTATGCCTTGAAGCACGACAGTACTGGTGCCATCACTCGGTACAAAGCTCGTCTATGTGCTCAGGGTACACCCCAGCGCCCAGGTATCGATTTTTCGATGTCTTTTGCTCCTGTTGTGAAGTCAGAGTCGCTTCGTTACCTCCTAACCCTAGCTGCAAAGCTGGACTGGGAATTCCACGTTGTGGACGTCGACTCCGCCTTTCTCAACAGCGAGACGGATCCAGACGAGCCACCTATCTACATGCGACAGCCTCAGGGCCATCGTGTTCGTGGAAAGGAGGACTATGTCTGTCTCCTGAATAGGGGAATTTACGGGTTAAAGCAAGCCGCACTTCTCTGGTACCAAAAGTTACGTTCCATTTTGGTCAAGATTGGTTTCCGGGTGTGCATTGCTGATCCGTGCGTCTTTATTCGTCGCCTGGAGAAGGCTATTTCCATCATCAGCGCCCACGTTGATGATCTTGGATTATTCTGCTCCTCTGGTGCAGAGGTCAAACTTTTAAAGAAGCAGATTTCCGAGCATGTCCGAATCAAGGACTTGGGAGAGTCAAAATCCATTCTTGGCCTCGAAATCCTGCGTGATCGTGCGAACCGCACCATCTCCTTGTCTCATCGCTTCTATATTGACTCGATTGTGGCTCGGTATCGCATGGAGGATGCACGGCCCGTATACTCGCCAGTCAACACGTCGGCCGCTCCGCTTTCCAAGTCTCAATCTCCTCAGACTTCGGAAGAACTCCAGCGCATGGCCAACGTTCCCTACCAGCACACCGTTGGTTCGCTTATGCATACCGCTGTTCAATGCCGTCCAGACATTACGAAGGCAGTCCAGGCCGTATCGCAATTTAGCTCCAACCCCGGTGAAGCTCATTGGGAAGCCGTTAAACGGATCCTCGCATATCTCAAAACCACACGCGACTCTGTCCTGGTTCTAGGCGGCAATGAAGACCTTACCCTTCACGCTTTCAGCGATTCAGATTTCGCAAACTCGAAGGATCACGCCCGATCCATATCTGGGTATGCTGTCTTCATCGGACCCAGCTTAATCGCTTGGTCAGCGAAGAAGCAAACTTCCACGGCTCTTTCGACTGGCGAAGCCGAGCTCTACGCTGGCACACATGTCGGGCGTGAAATCATGTGGCTCCGCTCTCTTCTGTTCGAACTTGGTTTCCTACTACCTTCCGGACCGACTTCCCTTTCTATCGACAATACTTCCACCATCCGGATGATTGTCAATACTGATGAAGTCACCGCTCGAACGAAGCACGTCCACATTGCCATCTGGTGGATCCGTGAAGCAGTCCTCCATCGCTGCATGTTTACGTCCCTACGGAAGTGAATGTTGCCGACTTATTCACGAAACCATTGTCGGCACCACGCCACAAGACTCTCGTCAAGATGTTGGGCATGGCTCCCCGACCGGATGCTCGTTGAGGGGGAGTGTTGAAGTATTTATTATTCCGTTTACTTACCTTACATTCCTTAATATTCCAACTCGCTATCCGTAGAGTTACGCGTCACACGCTCCTTATGTAGTATCGTGTCACTGTCACATTCCTCAGTCGTTTCCTCCACGACTGAGGTATGTGAATCCTTACTTACAGTCCCTACAGTTTACTGATTCTCCTGGTAGTTAATACTTACTTGTATTCTATCAGGTATATAATACACGAGTCGTTTCCTCCACGACTGAGTTAATACTTACTTGTATTCTATCACACTAGACTTCACTAGCTTCACTCTGATCATTCGGCGCGCAGTCCGAAGTCACATGACAATGACAGTGACGGCCGTTCCCGAAGTCCGAGGCCACGGACTCAGGACTCCTGGAACAGTGCTTACAAAGCATCTGGACGGACATTTGTAAGCATCTGCATTCTGGAGCCTTATACCGATGAATGGGAAAGCTTGAAGCAAGCTTCCCCATCAATGCTGGCTCGTCTTCCTGGTATTTTCAATATCCTGTTCAATCCCCGAATTGCGAACTTTCCGGGGATTCCGGGCCCATCTTGAACATTTCCCATCTCTCCGACCCTTCTTCGACCACCGACTCGGATGTACGCAAGGCCATTCAGACGACGGCGGTGCTTCGAAGCACTAGTACGAGTGTATACAGACTATGGTATTCGAAATTTGTATATACGAATCCAATACGGGTATTCATGCATGATGAAGCTTGAACAACGAGCGGCGCGGCCAATGTACTTTTTATCCAGGTCTCAAAGTTGTGAATGCGTCGGACTCAGGCGCAACCAGCGGTATGAACGAAAAACGAAAACGAAAACGCGGCTAGCTGATATGGATCAGGCGGCCTGCCAGGCGATCAATTCCATCAATTGCCAGCATTCAGAAACGAAAATGACCAGTTTCAACACGGCAAAGAAGCCGAAAGGACTGAATTGATGTCACAGTCACAACTTCGTGACAAGGCAGATACCTAATTTGGAAATTGTTACTGTACATGTGCACTCACTTTTTACCCAGTGGGATTGAAACTGTGCAGAAATCACTATAAGAAGGAAGACTAGAGATCCCCCGGGTCAAAAGTCTCAAAATTCACAAAATAATTTTTTTCTCCCACGGATTTCGCGCTCTTGGTACGGGCCGAGACATAGCCGGTGGCTGTACGATTCCATCAGCGCATCAAATGTCTGCCGCACCATTGAACCTTGACCAAATCTCAATCCAGCTATCTACAAAACACTGGAGCGCTCCGAAAAAAAGTTCCCATTGATGCGATGACGTCAATTGCCATATGAGGTAGGCACTGCCGGATCCATTGCGTCGACGGCTGGCGCGTCAGGGCGGGGCGACCTCGTGTTGCAGCCTATGCTCTTGATTGGACATCCCGTTGGCGGCCATGGTAATCATGAGCCGCTTGTGTGCAGGAGGGATGTAGCGGAAGGTATTGTAGGGCATGGTAGGCGAGAGAGACGTTCCAGGAGCAGTGACGAAAGGGCGAGTGTCGTTGGAGAGAGTGGAGCGGGCTGGCCGAATTAGGCAGGAGCTGTCAAAACCGTTGTGTGAACTTTTTTTCGGAGCGCTCCAGTGTTTTGTACATAGCTGTCAACACCAAGAAATTCTTGTTATGGATGTTTGCTAGGTCAGGGGTGAGCTATGTACTGCTAACTTTAAGCCATAAAGCGATGCCTTTCTCCCAGAAATCGGGAGTTAGACACACACAGTTGCGCTTTTCTAACCCTAGACTAGGGTCACTCCGTTTTCTCTGAAATGTGACAAGACTGGACTACTTGCATGAAGTAAACAAATCTTATTATTATATATTTATCTGGTAATGTGTGTTGGCTGTCGGCAGTAGCTAAGTTGCATGAGCTTTGTGACCGTGACTCTTGGCGTGATGACATCATGGAGCCGACCTTTGATTGTTCCGCTTCATTTTCGTTTCTGAACCTGCTGCCGACGGGCACCGCCGGCCATCTATCGGCTATTCTATATATAGTCGTTTTCGTTTTCGTTTCAAGTAATATATACTCCGCAACCAGGGAATTCGTCCCGTTTGGCATTGATATCCACCTTTGAAGAGAGCTTCAGACGGTAACGACAGAAGAGGCATCCCCTACCGAAACGGTCTCGGCAAACTCCACGACGCCGAACGACGCTTGTCCCTGCCCATGATGACCGACTTTCGCACCCCCTGCATTTGAGGCCAATAGCGGGTTTGTGCAAAGCGACCCGGGTCGCTTTGGGACTGCTCATATCTCGACAACGAGCAGTCTCAGGTGTGAGGCTCCAGCGACCTAGGAATGCCCCATGGCAATACTCTTCCAGGTCGCTTAGAGCTCCCACCTGGTATCTGTCGTTGCGGAGATCTGAGCGGTCGAAAAGCGACCTGGGTCGCTCGCACAAACTCTCTAATGTCCCCATCGGGATGGAGTTCCATCCTTTATCGTTGTAGTCAATAGCCTCGCGGAAGTGTTGGCGTCTGTTGAGTCTGTAGTAGATTAATACAGCAGTCATAAGGTATGGGAGCAAACGGAACGGGACATACGTCGCCATCATGCTGTTCATGTACACTACAAGCGGCCACGGAATATGGAGTTGAATAGGGTATGAAATGATAGATACGAACGTTTACTGCTGGGAGCGGGACCGAGGAAGAACCAGAACGTGTCGGGGACTGCGAGAAACTGAAAACGCCGACGCCGACGTTAGTTAAATCCTGGGCGGGTGCTTCACGACGAGCTCGGAGCGGACTTACCAAGACCATATTGACGCCGAACGACAAGGCGGTGAGTACACCGCGATTGATAGCGTCGTATATGAGCAGGTCCATCATCGAGTTCGTCCTGTTGGATGTAGAATGGTGTTTGGGATAAAAGAGAAGCAAACTTACTTCATCATCTCGCCCTTCTGGCTTTTGAGAAACAAGCAGAGGTAGGTTGTGATGAGCATGTCGCAAGCCAATGACGCGGCGGATTGAAGCGTAGTAATAGCCAAGTAATAGCCTGGAATCATATATAAGTCACCTGATCAACGCTCGGAGGGAACTATAGAACTATACATACTTTGGTCGTTCCGAGTTTAAGGAGACTGCGCAGCTCGTATCTATGTTGAACATCGTATTCAGTAAGGATAAACCAGGGTCAGCGAAGCACGGATCGAGACATACGACCAGACTGTCTGAATGATGCCCGCGACTGTGTTACGAATGCATTAGAAATACCGCTTGAAGAAAAGGCATGCACGTACCGATCTGGGTAATCGATAACAAGAGCTATGGCAAGCAGACTCAGTGACCCACTCCATCATACGGTAGTAACAGCACTCACAATTATCAGAATATAAACCGAGGTGGCTGGAAGCCGATAGAGCTCGATCGGAACAAGAGCTGCTGGAGTGCAGGTGCAGGAGCACACGGAGGGGCACAAGAGAGAAAGACTCAGAGGTCAAGATGGGGGTTAAGAGTAAGAGTGATTGATTGTAGACCATACTCAACTACGGGAAGTATATAGATGTAGATAGATATCAAGAGATAAGGAACATCCCAACTCGGAATGATGCGAACGAACAAATTCATGTCCTGACACTCCCACCTTCGCAAAGAACGAGATATAGCCTACAAAGGAATAAAAGCAACAATAACGAATGTGCGAGAGCTCCCACCGAATAGCACATTCAGAAGACAGAAAGAACTATAGCAGTCATACCAAAAACAACGCCCAGGGCAGCGCAAACTGCAATCGAGACAATGGCTACAGTCCCCGTCACCGAACGGTCGAAAAGACAGTTGCGCTACAATGGAGAAGTCGGCGAGAACAAGTTTAGTCTCCGCAACCCTGCTATAATTGGTCGCCCAAATGTGCGATCCATGTGGAAGCCCATGAGCTTTCACCTGGTGATGACCAGATCCTGCGTGCATAGCAGCGCATTGGCCATTAGATACCTAGAAAAAATACCAGCGAAAATTGGCTCCAGTATCCAAGTGAACAATAAAATCTGGATGTGGTATGCTGTGTGCGCAAGTACAGCACAGCAGGTGGAGCAGCAATGTTGGCTCCCACCTATCCCAAGAGACCGCAGCTTGCAGTGCAGTGGTTAGGATTGGAAGTTCGTGGTGTGTTCTGCCGAACGGTAAGGGTTGTGATCCTGTGATGGAAAGGAAGAGGTCGGCAGAATGAATATGGAAGCTGATGTTGGTAGGAATTGTCGTGCAAGGGGAAGTGAACCGGCATTGGCTGTACACCAGAGGAGCACCGTTGGAATCCGCGGAACAGCAGGACAATTGAGGTAAATAATAACCTCCTCGAGGGTGAAAATGCTAGGGATGATGGAAGGATCATGAAAGGAAAAAAATTCCTTTCAATAGTGAGGATCCGGAGAGAGGTCGAAGCTGCACACAGTGTGGGAGAACTGAGCATAGTGTGTGGGAAAGAACTCTCGGACAGTCATCGGGTTGAGTAGGTCATGTGCATAGGCACTTGACATCCATGAGAGATCTGTACAGCTGTGTGAGAACCAGTAGATGCTCTAGAGATAAGAGTGTCGAGGCTGCAGTGTAAGGGAGGCTTGAGAGGATGACCTAGGAAGAGCAGCAAAGATTCGAGGTGGATGTGAGGATGGCATAGATCAGGTTGAGCAGTGGAAGTAACGAGTGGATGGTAAGATTCCGGAGGCACGCTGGAGCAAGCCGCTCTCGCATCAAGCTCAGGCGCTAGGGCGCGGGGGGCCCATAACCTATCAGAATATAAACCGAGGTGGCTGGAAGCCGATAGAGCTCGATCGGAACAAGAGCTGCTGGAGTGCAGGTGCAGGAGCACACGGAGGGGCACAAGAGAGAAAGACTCAGAGGTCAAGATGGGGGTTAAGAGTAAGAGTGATTGATTGTAGACCATACTCAACTACGGGAAGTATATAGATGTAGATAGATATCAAGAGATAAGGAACATCCCAACTCGGAATGATGCGAACGAACAAATTCATGTCCTGACAACAATGATGTAAATTCCCAATGCAGAGAGGCTGAGTGGCTTCCTCGCCTCGGTCACTGAGAGAAAGATGATCGTTGGGGACGGAACAAGCAAGGGGTTGAAGTGACTAACATCTATGAATACGGCTCGCGAAATAACTGCGGGTCGACTCGATAAGCCTCACGAATACCGATCCAGATTCAAATCTCACATTTGCACAATGAAAGCGGAAAGATACTAGAGGCGGAGGTCAGCAAGATTTACGACTGAACAGAAGTGGACGACGTGCTGCAGCAAGAAGTTGTAGCTATGTCGAGTAAAAGTATGAGCAAACGACTACGGATGTAACTCACAGCGTAACTTACGGAATCCTCCCTTCAATCCACATTCCCACATCAGTTACAAGCCTATTGAAGAGAGGAATAGAGCGCACCAAAGCAATTCAACCTGAATCTCCCCGAAGTTCCGGACGAACCGAGAGTACGAGGAAATGGAGAAGAATATGACTTGGACAGTCTCCAGAAAACTGACAAAAGTACGTGAGGATTCGACAAGACGAGCACTGAGAAGGGCCGCACAAGACGACAGCAACCTAGCATTTGATTGCATCAGTTACAAGGAGGGGGCAGTCGCGATGGCCATGTACCGTTGCCTGCACAGCTCTGGGGTCCGTCGCGCGAGCCGCAAAACAGTTCCACGTCTGAAGAATACCCATTCCATACAAAATTGTCTCCAGAAGGAGAGAAATAAACCAGGCGCCGTACGTCGAATCGAGCGCAGTGGTCGACATATCGGTGGAGGGAGTGAGAGAATGAACAACGGGATCCAGGGCACGCTATACATAAATACTGCGATGCAGATCAGCAACGCTAGCCATACCTGACAGACTTCGAGAAAATCGGATATGGCGATATATTGGAATCACGGCAACTTCTTTTCTTTGCCAGATCTTGAAGCAGCCCTGGCGAGTACTTCCGATTAGTATGTATATCTTCGTTGCGGATTTCGGCAGCGAGCTGTCTCTCATGTGCCTCTGAGCTGCGTGTTGCTTTACAGCCTGAGTCCTGTCCCATACTTGGCCATTCCGTGTGCAGTTTTTGATTGACCACACAGGTTATAACGCAGGACCAGCTGACAGCTATCTACAAAACACTGGAGCGCTCCGAAAAAAAGTTCACACAACGGTTTTGACAGTTCCTGCCTAATTCGGCCAGCCCGCTCCACTTTCTCCAACGACACTCGCCCTTTCGTCACTGCTCCTGGAACGTCTCTCTCGCCTACCATGCCCTACAATACCTTCCGCTACATCCCTCCTGCACACAAGCGGCTCCTGATTACCATGGCCGCCTAGGCTGCAACACGAGGTCGCCCCGCCCTGACGCGCCAGCCGTCGACGCAATGGATCCGGCAGTGCCTACCTCATATGGTAATTGACGTCATTGCATCAATGGGAACTTTTTTTCGGAGCGCTCCAGTGTTTTGTAGATAGCTGGAACACTGGGACCAAACCTTATCTTTTGCGCCAATTTTGCGCAACCGCGCGATGGTGGGAAAATTATAAGAGGAGCGGCATATGCCGCTTGACAGTGTGACGGGAGGATTATCTATTTAGCAATACCATCAAACATTCCCGATTAAGTAGCAAACCGCGGTTTTAAGGGTTATTAAGGGTGCCTATATTAAGGGTCAAATTAAGCCTTATTTCCTAAAATGGTCAGACCCGCAAAAAAATTTAGGCCTGCCTAACTAAGGTGTGGAGAAGCCCGCACCCTTATGTCAGCAGCACATTGACCGTGGGAGGTTCCAAATCTCAGGGTTCTCATCCTTTGCACCCGTACCGTCGCATCGCCATCACCATCCCCTTCACTACCTTATATACTGCTTGCTGCCCGCTAGTCACTTGTTCCCCACGTCGACTAGCGTGCGTATACCTTTACTTTACTTTCTACTTTCTACTCACAGTCCTTGTAGTCTCTAATATACTCTAGGTACAGTCGAAGCTGTCATAACCCATAGCTCTGGTAGCCCATAATTTGCCTAAACCCATGCATTTTTTGGGAACTTTGACTGGCTTTTGGCTGGGATAACCCATAAATCTGCCATACCCCATACCTTGTGGACCCAACCGAGGCCTATGGGTTATGACAGCTTCGACTGTACTAGTCACTTGTTCCCCACGTCGACTAGCTCTCTAATATACTCTAGCTGACTCCGACTCACTTGTTCATGGCCGCTCATCGCGCTCTCATCACCTTTTGACCTACTTTAGTCAAGTCACAAATGATCTATGTAACACTTTGGAATCCGTGGTTTATTTAATCCCAGGTGTACTAGTCACAGGAAATACTCAAAAGATTGAGAAAAGTTGCAGCTCCACAACAGCTTCAGCAAGTGAAATGTAAGACAATTAATTCTGACCCAGACTTAGTGCATGGCATGCCCCAATTGAAACAGCGCAAAGAAGAGATGAAAAATCTTGCCATGAGGAAAGGCTCAGATAAGTGTTTAGAATAGATGCTCAGTACATTTGTGAGGAAGTATTGAATTCAGCAAACACAACCTGAAATTTCAGCTACAGCTGCGGCGAAATTAAATGCATTACCATATAAGGAATTTTCCATTATTCCGCGTCAGTTTGCCTCTAATGCGCGAACACAACAGCTCAGAGTATTGTTTGTTCATTAGAATATGTATATGTACACTTCAAGCCGGTTGTCTACTTGAAAATCTGGTCAGAAACAGTCCAATGAGTACCATAAAAGTTAGCCAATTGCAAAGGAAACTGCCCCTTTCTCTTTAATACTAGCAATATCCGCACCTACTCTACTCATATTGTTGTTGTTGTTGTTGTTGAGATCAATTACAGCCGTTTTGGAAACAATATACGGGTTTTGATTGAGTGGTGCTCGTTCGTTTGTGCTTACCTTTGTTTTGCTTCCCATCACCAGCTCCACTTCAGCCGAATTTGAGTTTTTGCTTCCGCCACCCAGAGAACACCGGGAAAACCAGGAGGATTAACAGAACTGAGGATTAAGACTCAGCTGCTACTTGCCCAGAGCTCGACACGGCCATGACTTGCGAGCAAGGGCCAAAACAAGGGACCAACGGCAATTGATGCGGTACGGCAACGCCCCACAAAGTGGTGCTCCCGGCTTTGCCGATGACAGAATGGTCAACAAATGTAAGCACAAACGAACGAGCACCACTCAATCAAAACCCGTATATTGTTTCCAAAACGGCTGTAACGTGCTCGAGCCGCTGCAAGCGGCTATAGTACACGACATGCCGACATCGACTACATGATTAATCGTTTCCAGTCCGTCCTTTCCTCCCACGTCACCCTTTTTATACAACCAATCAACTCCCAGTGCCTCGGGCATGAAGTCCCGGTCCGACGGCCTTTGGCCAGTGCTTGCCGAGGTTGCGATCCCCGTAGGATGGGCGTCAAAGGATCAAGGCGGCAGCGTACGCCTGATCAGACAAAGTGTGATGGATGATTTGTTGCCGCGCGTCTGTTAAAGTTGAATTTCCCAGCCGCCGGCCGACCGGGGCTTGAACCGCAAGTGCGCTACTCCTCGGAACCCGTGACCCGAAGTCACGATCAAACGTGTTTGCCGAAGCGGAGGGAACGGAGTTTGAAAAGTCGGAGGGCAGAAGCCGAACTCTACTCATAACATCCATGATTCGCCCTCCCAAGGTTGGTTTGATCGAAATTTCTACATATGGTAATGCATCTAATTTCGCCGCAACTGTACCTAGTGAACCTTAGTCTTTTGCAGCACCATTTCTAGTCTCACCAAGTCAGACTCTACAAGATTTATGATAGTCGATAAATCTATTATATAGAGTCTGAACTTGATGGCGCCTGTCCAAGACCTCGGATTCTGTGACACACACATGGTCGGATAAGGAAATGACACGTCGTTCGGAAAACTTGGCGGTCCAACTTGAGCCCAATACTCGTTATGGCAATAAGTCTTTGACGGTGGGATTTTGCGTCGTTTGCGACAGATCAAACCGCTTTTCGGCTGATTCAAGATGCTGAATGTGCGTAGAGTGAACCACTGATAATATTCCGGCCATCACTCCAATCACCAAGCGCTGATCCGCTGCCATAAAAGGCAGAACACATCAATAACCCCAAATGTGCATTTTTTCGCTCATTGGGACATCATTTCCCATCAAACTTGTATGCCCCAATGTATAGCTTTGGTAAAGCCCAGTAGACTCCCAGCTTGAATTACGACTAGTTTTGGACGATCTACAAGCCTAGCTATCCAGCTTTGCGCCAAAAACATGGATAACTGGGCCTTAATTTGCAGTTTTCAATGTTTATCTCTGTTTTGCCTTTTATGGTTATAGATCAAGATTTATTTGATCAGACTGATGGACGAAATGGGGTCGGTGGAATACTCTACTGAAATCTAGCACCTCAAATCTGCCGAAAACTTGCTTAGATGGCCAAGAGCAGTCAAAAATTCCACCGTCCAAGACTTATTGCCATAACGAGTATGGAGCTTGTTGGCTGCATAAAGGGCTTGGAACCCCACATTTACACTTGCCGGTCCTAATATCTACCACTGTGAAGCATCACTGTGAAGCATGGGCGGGGTCGTAACCAGTACGTAAGTATGCCGAACTTCGAAGATACTGTACTTATTCCATGAACACAATATTGCTTGATGATTATGGTCCTAAAGCGTAAAATAGCACTGAATTATGTCTATCTATGGGCTGGGCAGTCTTTCAATACTTCTCTAGGCTTGCGAAGCCTTCACAGTGGGTCGTCGCTGCGTACCACAGCACTGAACGCTATCCCCCCAACGCTGGTGCCAGGCACGTGGCCTCGGATCTCGGGCATCAAAGATGGATGCCACGCTGTCAGAGGACTTGCTCTCACCCGGGGGTCGCATTGACAGTACAAAATCCTAATACATAGGTTTAGCGTGCACAGGAAAGCGAAGCACTGTGCCCAGGCAAGGTCTTGAATTTCATGATGTTGGTCATGACCTAAAGTCGGGAAAATCATGACAGTTTAGTTTGAAATTCATGTTGGTTCATCATGAATTCATGACGAAACGTTAGGATTGGGGGGTCATGAAATTCCTAACAAGTTTGGGCGTCTTCCTGACGTTTTTCCATGACGGTTTGTCAGGAATTTCAAAGGGAAACATGAGGAAAATTAGATGGCACGAAGCAAAATAATGTCGGATAATCATTGAGGCTTTCGCTGGGAATCGAACCGGCGACCACGTGGCCTACGAATCTCGTGAGCCGCATGCCTCACTCCCATTAGGCCAAGAGGGCTTGGCAGGACATGTTCTGTTACACCATACATGTAGCAACGCATACATATATCCCACCCTTCTCATACCGATTGCATCCCCTTTCGGGTCGCAATCCTGCCGCAATTTTCAAACTCAGTAAAGAGCAACAGAGTAGGCATATCAGTGACATAAATATTCACTCAATACATCTTGTAGACTTGTATCAAGGATGTGGACTTTGCAAAATTCAGCTGGATTTTTCATGATGAATTTCATGATGTTCTGCCATGAATTCATGTCCTCATAAAAATGGCTTTTGGGCCGTCCTTGAAATTCATGATGTGCTTCATGACAAAACATCATGAAATTTGAAATTCATGACGATTAGTTTTGAAATGCATGACGGATCCTTCGCACAGTGAAGCGAGAGAACACATACACATCTTCGCCACGACCCTTGATTCGACGGACGATACCACAATAATCCAGTGGCCCAACCGTGGAATCTTGAGTATACTTGATGATGTAAGACAAGAGGGCGAAGTAATCCTTGAAAGCAGAGCGAATTCCTTCTGCAGAGGCGAAGCTTCGCTCCAAGTGCTGAGATGAGTAAGAAACCATTCAAAGTAACCCGTCCTCGTCCCTCCTGCCCATGGCTCTTCCATCGTCTGCAGCAACATTTTACGCATCTCCGGCACACGCATTGTTTTCCGCCGGCGTCCTGCACCCTACTGCGTAGTCGTACGACGGATGCTCTAAGGGCGGCAACGTGCCCACGCCGCCGCCGCCATTTGTCAAACTAATTAAATAGTTTTACAATTAAAGCCAAACAAAACTTTAGCTATCAGATTGTACAGTAACTACCAAATCTTTCAATCCTTCCGATCGTGAGCACAATCCATTCAATCGTTCGATTACTTCATCAGATTGACTGTTCCTGCGCTGCTACCAACACAAAGTCCGGAGAGTATGGGGGAAGATAGATGAGGCGTACACCTGTGACCGGTCAGCATCTGCAGGCATGAACATTGCAAGATTTCTCACCGTATTCATCGCAGAGCTCCCGGACGGCTGCCCCGTGATGTATCTTGGCATTGTCCATCCAACACGCTTGCTAACCATGCTCAGGGCCTGATCGGGTGCCTCCGATTCTGCCTCCGAATCCAATCAGAATCCTGTTGGGGATCAGATCTAGAATTTTGTCACTCTCTGTCACGCATCTCTCGTCTCGCTTCCTCTCACCTTCCTCCGCGTCGTATACATCCAATGTCGGGAACTAAGGTCCATTGGACCAAGGGGGAGGTCCTCGGGATGCTCGACACGTTGCTTGAACTCAAGAGCGACTATCAAAGCGGCAATGGATGGAAGCCGACTGTCTGGCCAAAGGTCATCGACGCCGTTGCAGAGGCGAAGCCGGATGTGGAGGTGAAGAAGGATCAGAAGAAATGCAAGGCAAAACTGGACTATGTGAGCTTCTCTTTGATCAGAATAGACTCCAGAACGACTCAAACACTGTGCTAGTTGAAGGAAATCTTTGACAACTACCTGTTCGTCGAAAAGTTCAGTGGAACAGGCTAGGACAACGAAGAGAAACATGCAATCAACACCGAGGAATATGTGAAAGAGTTTGTCAAAGTGTGTGCTCTTTTGCCTCTTTCTTTGCTCTGCGACGATGGTCATGCCTTGGCGGCTAGGAACACGGCTCACAATACGCGCGATGCTTCAAATCTCCCTGCCCTTTCTATACCAAGCTTGACAAACTCTACGACGGCCTCAAGAACCGTGCCACAGGCAAAAATGTTATCTCTTTTGGTACGAAGAAACGCAAATCTAAGAAGACGGTGAAGGCGGCAGCGACAACCCCACCAACTCCAGCTACAGACAAAGAAAATGATGCTCGTGCTGGCCCCTCCAACGACCCCGCTTCCGATAAACCCGCTGCCCCTCCTGCTGAACCCAACACTCGCACCCCAATGGCCAACCTCAACAGCCCTTCCAAGCGCAACGAACCTGACGACGGTCTTCCCGGAGATAAAGACGCAGATGGAGGTGCATACTCGGTGTGACCAAAAGTAACCGGAATTTGGCTTTTTAGAGCGGAATTTCAAAACTCAAACAACTTCAAGTGATACAGGGCTCCTCTAAATCATCTTTTCTACGACCTCCATGGTATGGGCATGGCATGCAATGTTTTCTTTTGAGTTGGTGATTTAATCTTTGAAAGTGGACCAATTTCGAAATATTTGCGCTGTCTGAAGGGGAGATGCCGGAGTTTCGAGCCAGTAAGTACCTCAGAAAGGTGCTTAGTATCCCAATAGTCTATATATCTAATATTTAAGGTTGGGAGGTGTTTCCCGTTGTTCAGAGAGGGAGGCAACTCGGCACACCAATTTCCCGCCTCAAAGCATACATAAAAAGAATGTGTAATAATAGGACAAAGAGACCATGCAACCTTTTGCCTGCCTTGTATGCAATGGTATACGCTTATACACTGCCGATGGGGTCAGTTTGCCCAGCAGTCGCCCACAAAATCTGGTTGAAAACACGCAATTTCCGATTCCGGTTACTTTTGGTCACACCGAGTATGATGATGAACTCCGCCCGGTGCGTCCTTTTCTCTATACGCCCAACCTGTTCCTAGTGTACTGCAGTCTCCTCCGAGCCGCAGACAATCCAATAGCAAGCGTACACGCGCTGACAGCGACGATGACGACGATGACGACGCCGACAGCAACAACGGCCGTAAACGAAGAAAGTCTGGCTCCAGCAGCACCTCCACCACCACCGCACGTCGCAATGCACAGGCCGGCAGCCAGCTTGCAGACTCGATGAAAGACCTCGCAGCTGCCGTCGGAAAACCACTCGTCACCTCCGCCGACACTTCTTATGTCAACGAAGTCGTCGCCATTCTCAAGGACAATTCTTTGCTCCCCCCGGACCCAAATGGCCGACTCTATCAACGTGTGCTTCGTGCGCTCAGCAAGGATCCCGCTTTTGCACGCGGCTTTATTGCCGAAGATCGTCCGGAACGTCGCAGAGGAATCATTGCTGGAATCTTGGAAGAGGCAGGAATTGCGGTGCCAGATGATTACTAGGTGCGTTGAGTCCTCCTTCTATTTCTCGTTGCTCACGATAACCCAGACTTTTTCTCGTCAATTTGATTCTCAGTCTCCACTCTCGCTGTTTGTTGTTTTTCTGTTCCTGTATCAGTGTCTCCAACTCGCATTGTATCCTCTGTGTCTCAAATAGTATTGTAGCATCACCCGCATTCTCGTAGAAACAATTGTAACGATTACCAAAATTCAAATGTGTTTATTACTGCAAGTCGGGGTGATCTAGTATATAATCGTTCCACATTGCCTGTGCAATTCGATCCCGTCGCGCATCCGCTCTCGTCTTCTCCACCTGATCAATTGCAATAACTGGTACATCCTGCTCGTTATGCTCTGGTGCTGCCAGGAATGGATGCCCTTCGACATCGTATTCCACGTCTTCGTCGAGATCATTTATCGGCTCATGGATGCGGAGGAAATTGTGTAAGTAGTGCTGCTGCAGCGCCAACCATCGGAGCCTGTTGCCGGTAACCCATCTCAGGCCGCGCGATGAGTACACGGAAGCGCCGCTTTAACACGCCGAAGATGCGCTCAATGACATTGCGAAGCTGGGCATGCCGAAGGTTGAAAAGCTCTTGCGGTGTCTGCGGTCTTTTGCCGATGTCAGCTTGCGGTGTGAACAAATTAATAAAAGCGTACCGCCAATTTCCACGCTTCCATTCCTTGAGGTGGTATCGGACCCCACGATATGGCGCAAGGAGCATGTCACAGTTCGGGAAGCCTGCGTCGGCAAGATAATAGCAGCCCTCGGGCAAAGAGAAGCCGTGACGACGAGCATGGTCAAAAAGAAGTCCATCAGCTGCTGTTCCCTCGTACCCAGCCATGACATGTACAAATCGCATCTCAAAATCGCTTGCAGCCAAAGTATTTTGCGTTATTTCACCATGGCGGTCGCGGTTGCGTAGGATGTG
This sequence comes from Favolaschia claudopus, assembly GCA_037176885.1. Lineage (NCBI taxonomy): Eukaryota > Fungi > Basidiomycota > Agaricomycetes > Agaricales > Mycenaceae > Favolaschia > Favolaschia claudopus. The sequence continues at coordinate 1,176,878 of JAWWNJ010000054.1, read as the reverse complement.
TTGCTCCAGTACATAGGCAAGGAAATGGACGCCGTCGACGGCTCCACGACAGTATTTGAACCAAGGGTACCATCGAGGGTTGTCGCGGATGTGCTGCGGAGTCTCGTTGGCTGGTTCATGAAGGTATTTGTCGAGGAAGGCGGAGGTGAAAAGTTCGAGGCCCTTATTGACGTACTTGCTGATGGTGTCGCCCGAGCGCTGGAACCGTTCCTGCAGCTCCCGTTGGCTACTGCCGTGAACTAGCCAGTACACGAATATTGCGAGCTTTGTCGGGGCCCTCACAGACCGACTGTCTGTCAAATCTCCCAGATTCACTAGTTCCACCCAGAGAAGCGCAAATTCTAGAGCCGACATCCCAAGCTCACGATGACAGCGATCAGGATGTCCTTGGAGTACTTCGTCTAGCCATTTTTGTCCAGTCAGTATCGACGTATGCATTGGACGAGATGGAGGTTTCTCGAGGCCGAGCATTTGAGAGGAGTAGAATAACACTGCATTTGCGGAGCGACACGTCGACGATAGAGAGCAGCCAGTGCTGTAGGATCCTGCATTTGGGACTATAGAACGAGGAACGACGGTGTACTATGTAGCGGAGAAGGTGGGAGAGCAGTGTCACGAAAAGTAACGGCAGATTTTGAGTACATTCAAAATTTCTAGATTCGAAAGCCCCTTGGGACACGGTGAATCGTAGCCATTGTCGCAGTGTGAGTGAAAGGTGTGTGGCGGTTGCCGAAGTTCGGTGGAAATTAGCCCTCCTTACCGCCCCCAGGCCAGTAGCAATTTTCGATGAGGTGGCCGGTGCGTTTGCAGTTGGGATTAACGCAGATCAGGCCCGCATTACGGGCAGCAAGGGCAGCGGGGTCGACGGCGATGGCAGGTGCTGGTTTGACGGAGAGTTTGAGCAAATTCTCGACGTCGCCGATTGCCGTGAGAGTGAAGAGCGTAGGTTTAACGTAGTCGAGGGACGCGGGAAGGGATTTGATAAGGTTGGTAATGTGTTCGTCGTCCGAAACGGTACCCCCAGCGTCGATGACACCGCGGCGCAGGACGTTGTGTCGTTTAAAGTGGTCCTCCATAGGTGTAGCAGGGTTGTAACCCTCTGCTGCGATCTTGTCCTTTGCGTGAGCCACGGCCATTGTGGATTTATGACAATATTTGGCGATGATCGAGTCCCATAGCTCCTTCGCTGATCCGTCGTCCTTCAGTCCAAGCTCGACAATGTCGACAATGTTCAGCGCCATGGTAGAACGAACGCACTCATCGCGAGAGGTATAATCAGCGAGGTTCGGTGTGAGCGAGGACCAGTCGGTCTCAGCGGTTGGTCCAGACGACGGGTCGGGTCGGACAACTTTGCCGGTACGATAGCCGTCAACGTGACGACCCGTCAGGATGTGGGTGATGATGCTCTCGAAGGCAGTGAGGCTGGTGCCGTCGAAGTGCTTCCGGACATCCGGATGAATGATAGGATTAGACGCGTTGGATAGAGACATGGTAAGATGTAGAAGAGAAGGTGTAGGTGTGGATGTGGATGTATGTAGCCGACACTGTGAGAAGTATTTGTCATGAAATTCAAGATCATCGTCTTGAAATTCAAGATTCCTGACGTTTCGTTAGAATACGCGTCATGAATTTCAAGACTGGTTTCATGATGCTCCAAAACTACTAAGAGTTACAAGGTGTACCGCACTCATATTCAACTGTGGACCACATTCCAGGATAATGCATATGATTCTCTTTCAAAAAGTGACATAAAAATCTTGAACCTGCATTCACGACGAAACATCATGAATTTCGGCCTCGAAAAACCAGCAAATTTTTGTTCAAGTCCTGTGGCCGAGCTGCCGAGTCGATGACGTCACTTACAGCATTGCTCCACATCCGCAGCACACATATGCTGCGGCCGCTCACGACGCCTCTTGTCTCCCCCCACCATGACCTCCCTCCAAGTCGCCATCGTAGAGCGCCGCCGCCGCCGCCGTCATTCTCGTCAACACACTCTGCTGTAACACGGACCCTCACGACCACCACGCCTCCTTCCCTACGTCACCGCCGGTCCGCCCTCTAGGCTCAATCCACACCGTCGTATCGAGCTAGATCTCTCTGCAGTGCGCAAGACTCTCAATGGAGTAAGGGGTGGCGAAGGATGACCCGGGATGAAGTGGTTGGGCAGGCTATCATGGTAAGTGATACTGCGAGAGTGTATTGCAGCTCATTAACGCGCTCTTTCCCGTAGTTTAGCTCTTTGACGACGACAGAGCATTCAGTGATCTGTCTAACCCGGTGAGTTGCTTCCCTTCTCTACCTCTTCTTCATTCTCCGTAGTGTGTTTCCGAGCCACGCAAGCTGTTACAGTACGGCTGATCGTGACGGTGGCGAGATTTTGAAGGTCAGAGTATCATTATAGTAGTACTGCAACTGTATTGTCCAGTACTTGAAATATATTCTGTTTCATACCTCTTCCGTGCAGTTTCATAAGGAGTAAAGCATCGGGATAGCTGGCTAGCGCTTCGGTGGTACTTCCGGACGAATCATTGCGAAGATCATGACAAAATGTCAGGAAAAAACGTTAGGAACGGGCCCACAGTCGTTAGGAATTTCAGGACCCCGGATCGTAACGTTTCGTCATGAAATCCGACGAAAGATCATGAAATTCAACACAAATGACGACGAAATACCTAACACAAGGTCCTGAACAACATCATGAATTTCAAAACCTTCCCTTGGCACAGTGCGAGGAATGAAAGTCGTCCCGGGTGTGTGTACTCGCAGTTACCAAAAGTAACCGAATTCGGGGTTTTTTCCCAGAAATTACGATGGTCAAGGAACTTTGAGCGATGAAGGGTTCATTTATAGCGTGTTTGTTACAACTTCTATGATATAAACTTGGGGTAAGGTATCACACAGTGGCTGAATAAATTAATCTTCAAAATACCATTAATTTGGCGGTGTTTGCCTTTTTTAGAACACACTCACCAGGATTTCAGGTGGGTGAGTACCTCAAGAATATGTTTACTATCTCATGACTTTGTACCTGAGAACTCAGAGTTTGCTGGGCTATCCTCATCCTTCAATGAGGGTACTAAAACAGAGTAAGAAATTGTTGATTTGACACATAAATAAACAAACATAGAAAATCAGCACAGGGAAAGCCAATAACTTCGGCGCGTGTTATGTGCAATAGCATATGACCATCCCCCCCCTGTCCCACCAGTTGAACCAACTGCTAACTGTATTAGCTGGTCGCAAGCGAGGCATTTCTAATTTCGGTTACTTTTGGTAATGCCGAGTATGTGACTCCGGAATGAATGTCGTCGGAGCAAGTATGTGGATGTGTAGTCGGATGTGTGGGTGTGGTGTCGTGCGGGTGTGTGGAAGGTGTCGACAGTGTGACAGGGAAGTGAAATCGGCGCAGAGGATTAAGCTCGGTGGCCCATAACCTAAAGTAGGTCAAAAGGTGATGATCCGTGTTGGAGAATTTTGGTTTCATTTAAATAGTGCGCACCCAATGGGTTCTTGCCATCATTGCAGAGTGACTGAGTCCCTTGAGCACATTGCCTTGGAGTGTACTCTACCCGAACAATCACAGGTATGGGCACTGGCACGCCAACTATGGACGATGAAATTTTCAGCATCGAGTTGGCCAAAGTTAACTTACGGACTTATTCTTGGCTGTCGTACGTTTCAAGTCAACCAAAGGTGCACTGCTACCTCACAAGTCCAGACTATTTGCAATATTAATTTCGGTATCGTGGCATCTCATCTGGAACCTACGCGTTGACCGTGTAATACAAAATCCTGGAAAAATACATAGCGAGACAGAAGTTCATAATAAATGGCTACACGCGATTAACCTGGCTCTGGATCGCGACCGGATTTTGACAGACAGAGCGAGATTTGGCTCTCTTGCATTCAGCGAGAAGAGCGTATTAAATACATGGAGTGGGCTACTTATGAACGAGGACTCGTTGCCGGATAATTGGACTTTCACAAGGGGGGTTTTAGTGGGTATACGGCCCAAGAAATCTGGGATCGGATAGATTCCCATATTGGCTGGAGTCCCACACTGGTATTAATCGTGCGTAAGGCATTTCCTCCCGGACATCTTCCCGGCATCTTCTGGTCCACAACCAGTAACCAAAGCGGACGACCCCAGAACTTTCTCCAATGACAGTGGATTCGGTGTCTCCTGCTCGACTACGAAGATCAGGACTGGTAGTAGTACTGTTCGGTAACATCGCCTGAGGATTATTACTCTCGCTGAATGTGATCTCGACAACTATACTGTTGTTGGATGCGTCCACCTCCAGCGATAAGTTGGCTGATAAAGTTGCTGCGTAAATGCTATTGTACTGCGCTAGATCCACACTTACTTCCAGTACGAGTAGTAGTATTACCCGTCAGCGGGACGGCCCCCGCCAGAATTGATAAGTACAAGAAAGAGTAGATTTGACAGCTATCTACAAAACACTGGAGCGCTCCGAAAAAAAGTTCCCATTGATGCAATGACGTCAATTACCATATGAGGTAGGCACTGCCGGATCCATTGCGTCGACGTAGTGTTGCCGGGAGCTGAGTTGGAGCTGAACTCGAGTTGATTGCCCATCAGCTCGCTGTCAGCTCGAGTTGACCGGAGCTGGCTCAGAGCTGATACCGGATATGGGAATCTAGTGTCCCAGGGTTCATCTTTCCACCCGAAGGGCAAAATTTTAGGGGAGAATGGACCAAATTTTTATGTGGAAGGTTTTCCTGAGCTCTCTTCAAGCTCAAACTGCTTTTTATACGTCGAAAACGGCCAAGAAACGGCCAATACAGAAACTGGGGAGGGAGTGTGATGTCACTCAGTTACACCACCCGAAATGTCACGTCGTCCGCTTTGGGTGACGAGGGTGGAGTCGAGGCGAGCTGGCATCACCTCGAGGTGCCGCTTTTGGGAAGGGGTCGAGTTAGAGTTGAACTCAGCTCGGAGCTAGCTCCAGCTTCCGGCAACACTACGTCGACGGCTGGCGCGTCAGGGCGGGGCGACCTCGTGTTGCAGCCTAGGCGGCCATGGTAATCAGGAGCCGCTTGTGTGCAGGAGGGATGTAGCGGAAGGTATTGTAGGGCATGGTAGGCGAGAGAGACGTTCCAGGAGCAGTGACGAAAGGGCGAGTGTCGTTGGAGAAAGTGGAGCGGGCTGGCCGAATTAGGCAGGAACTGTCAAAACCGTTGTGTGAACTTTTTTTCGGAGCGCTCCAGTGTTTTGTAGATAGCTGGAAGCATTGTGGAGCTCTGTAACACGTAAAGTGAGTGGGTCCAGCCTAAAATCATTCAGTGCGACCTCTCAGAACTTATCATTATGAGAACTAACCCTCCTTTTAAGCTCAGAACGGATGAAACGTAGCCCGGTCCCAAGAAACGTAAACGACTATATACACTAAGTGGACAAAAAAAATGTCCGATCGATATTCGGTGCCGTTCTCGACAATGATAGCACCTTTTGACCTCAAGTTTTACGGTCAAAGGGAATTCTTTCTGTCGATTTCTTTGGCAGACGATTTTGATCCGCCATCAAGCCGGCCAGAATCCCCAATCCGCGATTTTTCAACTTGCCCAAATGATCTTGATTGGCCCCGCCAGTTTGCTCAGGCTAAGGCACGGGATGCACTAAGTATCTCTCCAAGTTAAACCATGCAAAAGAAATGCGCTACATCGACCGCAAATTGGCCATTTTCGGCCATTTTGACCGGAATCTGCCGAAATTTGATGAAAATGACACTTTTGTTCAGCCTATAGCGGCTTAACGGCTACAAATCTTTACATGGTTTGATCGAGAAAATTACTCCATCTTGTTCCATCTCTCACTCTATATTCACAGATTGCCTCAGAAAACATCCCCTGTCAAGTTGAAAATATGGCTAAACCGTCTCCCGACTTGTTTGATTTCGGATCAGCCGATACTGATGTACCCATTGTACCCAAAAATTGACTTTCACCTCTCCTTCATTCTCACAAGTCATTTGATGATGAATATACCCCTTGGCAGGGAGATATTGACCAAAAACCGATCGGACATTTTTTTTGTCCACTTAGTGTCATATATATATTTGCCCGCAACCAGCCGCTGATGCGTGCCGGCACAATCGAAAGGAGGTACACAATCGCATTGTTTACATCATAGGACACCGCCTCCGTATATAAAAACATACTAAGGTAGCTACTACACCGCCATTTTGAGATGATGTCGACTGGACATCCGGGCCCGGCGCTCCGACACAGCCGCGTTTCCTCAATTTATCGGGCCGACAAGTTAATTGTTAAGTTCTAAGTTTCTCATTTGGAATATGGGTCCCAGAAATCAGTTAGAATGCATTTGATTTCTTGGCGCTAGAAATATAACTAGATGATATACTTTCTTGTCATATATCTCAACCCAATAAATCTGTTGTATCCTGACATCTTTCCTGAGCAAATAAATCAGCGACAATCCATAGAGGAAAAGTCCCAGATGACTGAGACAGTAAATTTTAGATTTAGAGTCCCCAGAAACGTTTCAAGATATGTGGGGTTTTCTGTGTATAAAAAACTGGACCCATTCGAGTGCCAGATAAACTGGACTAAAAACTTAGAATTTCACACAACATTAAATGTATCTGCAGGCTCTGGCAAATAGATTTACTGGTGTCTAAAACTCTAAGTTTTCGGCCTGATTTCCTCGACTTATAAACGAGTCCAAAAAGTTGAAGTTTCTTGTGCGTAGGGAACTCCACATAGTTTGGAGCATTTTTTTGGGGACACTAAATCTAACCTTTACTGTCTCATTTATCTGGGACTTGTACTCTATAAATTGTGTGCGGTTCTTTTGCTTCTGAAAGCTATTAAGATACAATAATTTTATTGGACTTAGATAGGGGACAAGAAGTAGTTACATTTTTGGCAACAATAAATCAATTGTATTTTAGCTGGTTTTTGGGATGCATATTCTAAATGAGAAACTTAGAGCTTAACAGTTAACTTGTTGGCCGGATAAATTGACGAAACGCGGCTGTGCGAGGAGCTGTAAGGGGAGAAGGGCCCAGGAGCCAAGTCGATAACAAACCTGGGGATCAGAGATCCCCAGCGGACTACAGTGCCGGACACGCAAAGTCGACAATGTTGATTGCCGGCGAACAGGAATTTTGGGGATAAATCTGACTTCAGATTCGGATTCGCCGACCCCTGAAAAGCTCAAAAAACCACCTCCGAAGTTTTTCCCACGACATTTTGGCTGTGGCCAAATTTTTGAGGTCAAAAATCGAAACTGTGTGTACCCCTTTTGAGCTCCGAGCGCAAGATTACTGATCCTTGGCAGGTGTAAGTGGAAGGGCGACGGCCTGAACTACAATCTGGGCGGTCATCCGTGCAAATTTTCAGCACCAACCCACGGCAGCGGCACGGCATGGTGGTCGGCAAGCATTTGACAGTGATAGAAATGATCAACATGATGTAAGTTGTCCAAATACGGCGGAATTTGTGCCAAAACGGCTCGTGAAATTGCTTTGATGTTATCAGGGACAGAACCAGCTCGATTAACGGAGTCGATTGCGCTATGTTTCGTAATTTTCCCATCAAATTTAGGTGTTCGGCCGAATTTTAGGGGTCAATTTTTCTGATTTTGAGTTTTGGGGAAATCGGCTCGTGCAAAACCATTCTTTGGGTCCATAACATCGTGTTTACACAAAAAACTAGCCGCCTGGGCATGTGTAACACCTTCCATAAATGGAAGATCAAAGTTGTCGACTTTGCGTGTCCGGCACTGTACTTATATACAAGAGGTGACGTAAGATATGACATAAGTGAGCACAGCATGATGTCTTGGAGACAGAGAACTTCTGCCCAAGTCAGAAGACGTCATAGCTGTGGAGTCCCCTGACAGGAGCTCGCCTCGGCGATGTCCCTATGATGTGCGGTGGTCATCATCCCATCACAGATGGTCTGGCCTCTGACGACTCTCCTGTGTTTGGGCCGGCTCTTTCGAAAATTTCTCTAGCTGTTTCGGAAAAAGAATACGGGTTTCGGCATTTGTTGCTCCTCAATTCTTTGTTGACACTTGCTTGACCTTGAGTCTGTTTGCGGAATCTGATTTCTCGCTTGCCCGGCCTCGGTATATCTCCGGGAAAGTTCTGTGGGTACCATGGAGCATTGGTCGAGTATCTGGTTAAATTACAATTCTTATATGGACCCCAACAATCGTGCAAGCTGGTCTGACCCAATTGTGTTCCTTACGGCACCTTCCGTCTGAGGAAACAATTTGTGGAGTTTTTGACAGAATCGTCAACAAGTGTAGACAAAAAATCAAATGACGAAACCCGTATTCTTTTTACGAAACCGCTGTAAGTCCCTCACCAAAGCATTACCCCACCCCCCTGAAGCCCCTCCACCCCCCGGCAACATAAAATGGCACCACCCCCCCGCCACGTCACATTCTCCCCTTCCCCTTCCCCTTCTCCCACCTCATCGCACCTCCTCAACCTCCTCGACTGCCTCCGCGCTTCACAGCTCACGTACGCCCTGTGCAGGTGCGTTGCTTTTTTCTCTCAAGTCTTTTCACACTGACGTTGGACACTGCAGATACTGTTACTTCTCTCGCATGGACCTTGCACGGTGGAGCATCTTCTGGTGAAAGTGAAGGTGCGTGTTTTGCATTCTCACCTCCTTCTCAAATTGACACCACATTCTGCAGGGTACTGGTTCCCATCCTATGCGTCCTCGTCCTCTCGAACGAAGAGATGCTGACAACTACCCCATGCGACGCAGGTGAGGGAACTGCCTTATCTCGTCAATTTTCTCATTATCATCGTCCAAGTGCTCTCCTCTGCTCCGAGTTCGAGGCTGGAGTTCTGGTCTGGGTTAGCATGAGGGCTGCTCGTGGGCTGTTGCTGCGCTGATGGTGTGGTACGTCCGGTGCATCTGGTATTCTGTATATTACACCTGTAGCTTGTATGTACACCTTAGATACACCCATGTATCGTACCCAGCACAATATATGGTTTCCCCTGCATTTTTTTGTATCCTGAATGGTCGCGCTGAAAATGTGCCCAGCAATAAGAATATTAAATAATATATAAACGTATGTGGAGGCTTCGAGAGGAGGTCAGCACAACATACAGCTGGGAGCTTCTTGGGATCCTGACGCATACCGAGTGGATGCGAATCGATTTCTGCAGATGAGCTCCGCGGGAGGTCACCCAACATCCGGCGGCTTCTCTTCCGAGATCATTCAGCTGAGCTCCTGTCAAGCTCCTTTCAAAACGGCGGAGTAGTACAAGTAGTAGCTCCTCGACGGGCCGTTGCATTCAATGCGAGCACTTTTCATGCTTTTCGAGATCCTGCGTCGCGCGAATACGAGTAGTGACTGTGACTGTAAAGGAGTGACGTGTCACTGGCCACTTTTTGGCTCGAAAATTTGGCTGCAGCTAAAATGTCGTGGGAAAAATCTCGGAGGTGGTTTTTTTGGACGTTTTCGAGGGTGCTGACTCAGGTCTGACTGGATTCTGAAGTCAGATTTAAAATTCGCGTTCTCTCGGCAATCATCATTGTCGACGACTTTGGTTGTCCGGCACTGTACCGACCTTGTACCGACCGATAGGAAAGCTGGGTCCACTCAACTAGGCTCGTGACCGGGCTGCCTACGAATGCAATTTTTGAGGGGAATTTTATTGATGGGAACTTCTTTCGAGCTCGAGTCGAGTCTGACTCGAGTTGATATCCGAATTGACTCGAGAAAGGAGCGACTCCATCGGATCGAGTCGAGTCGAGTCTCAACTCGAGTCGAGATCGAGTTTGGCTCCCAAAATGGAAAACAAGAGTTTCTCTATCGATGTGAACGAGAGTTTTTCCCAGCATGAAAAGAGCTTATTGGCAACCGGTAAAAGTAGATTCAACAATGTGAAAACTGGAAACGTGGCAGATGCCTTGCAGATGCCAGTGCGCTCTCTGTTACGAGCAACACCACTGGTGAGAACTTTCGCTCCACAGATCAGAAGTGATTGACATTTGGGTAGGGTAAATCTCACTTTTCACGGTTTGCCAATAAGCTCTATACAGCGGTTTCCGAAATTCTTGCCGTAGAGTGAAAGTGTGACAAACAATTAAATAAATTCGAAAAACTCTGAAAATTCTCGTTCCGCCTCATTCTGGTCCTCTCTGTCCTGAATCACCTCGACACCACGCTCAGTGATGACCTACTAGGCCCGTATCAGCCAGGAACTGAAGCTCCCGGCCAGGCGGAGCTCGACGATGGAGTTGACGTGGCCACCAAGGCTTACCAAGTGCGCCCCCGTTGAGAGCTGTTTCCGCCCTCTCCAGAGCCGTCAGGCCCCGCCCTTCCACTTCCTATTGTACATGTTCTCCTCATGCTGCATTATTTAGGTTCTCGCGTCCGAGTCGACCGAGTCGACACGTTCTTGTAACTTCAGCTGCAGTCACATACCATAAGACTCATTGCATTACGCATCCACCGATTTATAGTAAGCATCTCGAAGGTTGTTGGGACCGCTGAGCGAGCTCTGGGGGGTCTTTTTCCGACTCTCGGGCAATCATATGACGGCAGTATCAATAGACGCGATGGCCAGAATGCGAGGAGAGCGTGTCGAGGTACTGAAGAGCAGAATGAGGCGGAACGAGAATTTTTAGAGTTTTTTATTTAATTGTTTGTCACACTTTTACTCTACGGCAAGAATTTCGGAAACCGCTGTAATCTGAGCTATAGCCGGAGATGTTTTTGTCAATTTCCTGCGTAAAATTCGATGTTCTTGTGTTGAACGCAAACGTTTTGGTCGGCATCGTGACTCTTGTGACATGACGACACAAGCGTCACTCCGAGGAATTCCGTTAGTGCTCCGTAAAATTGCCCAATGTAAAGAGCGTATTAGTTGGGACTACAAAAACAAAATCCTAATGTAAAACGGGGCTCCACACAATATTTTCAAGGTGGAGCCACAGGCTAAATCCCAACTGAAAGGTGTGCTCCCCTGGATTTTGATAGCCAAAAGATTCAGGTTGTTAATATGGGCGGAGAGGGCGCTCTAATTTTACATGTAATTCACGCTGTAAATTACGTATTTTACATCGGGGTCTCGAGTGACCATGTACATAAAATATGGTAAAATATGAGGTACATGCTTTAGCTCCCTCCCTCCGGCACGGCCGACTCGCTGCGCTCGCCGACCTCCCTCCGTTCGGTCACACAACTTGTTGGGGCTGGCCGCCCCAAACCCCGCTGCGCTCGCTCCGCTCGCGACGTCTAGTACAATCTCAACATCTCGACATTGACCCCGTGATTTTCTGTCAAAAGTCACGGTAACTTCTCCATTGGTAAAACGGTCCAGCTTCCCACGGTGGGTCATTGTTTAACCCTTCCCCAAGGGGAAATACCTCGGCCGGGAGTTTTCGGCACCCAGAAAAGCCTCGGAATGACCGATTTTTCTCGGTCTGTCCAGACCACCTAGGATTGGCCTGAGTTCTCGAGAGGGAGATCTAGAGATGTGTAAGCAAGCCATTGATTATATTGGGCGTGAACTCCGAAATGGAGCTCGCTGCACTCCGCCCGAAGACGAAGGAGCCGAACTCTCGGGACTTGCCGCGGAATCGGCACCGCGGCCTGATGACAACGGTGGGAAATCATTGCCCTATATAGGAGGGGAGGGTCTGGCCGAGGCCTTAATCCCATGCCAGCACTGATGGCATACCCGCGGGAGATCTGATGGCGTATCCGTGGGAGATCAGCTGCAAAACTCAGCACAGCCATACGATTTCCGGGATCAGACAAAAGGGGGGAGCAATAGTGTTGAGTCGAGTGGAGTGGAGTTGTTGGAACTCGAGTTGCTTCCCGAGTTCCGCACGACGTTTCCCACCCGCCACCCGCGGCCAGCCCCTTGACGGGTAAAATTGTTCCCCGGGATGTAATTTACTGTAAGGCCCCGGAGGGGCCGATGTAAGGCATATTTTACGTTTTTTACATGTAAAAAAGCCTGTAAAATACAGCTGTTTTACGGTTTTTGTCCGGTTTTTGATGGAGTGGGGTTCTTCAAAAGTTGTTTACCTGTGATTGCTTGTGCATACGGAGGCAGTTCAACCGCTCCACCGCAGCCCCACTGCATTCACTGATGGTGTCAGGGGACTCCACAGCTATGACTTGGGCAGAAGTTCTCTGTCTCCAAGACATCATGCTGTGCTCACTTATGTCAAATCTTACGTCACCTCTTGTATATAAGTAGTCCGCTGGGGATCTCTGATCCCCAGGTTTGTTATCGACTTGGCTCCTGGGCCCTTCTCCCCTTACAGATGGAGCAAAATGGCTGGAAATAGCCCAATCTGAGGTCAGAGTGGAGCCATACGGTGACTCAGAGGCATACAGGTGTAAACAAGAAACGAAATGCCCCACTCGATCAAAAACCGGAAAAACAGCTGTACATGTAAAATTGCCTGTAAAAAGCTGCTGCCATCCACTTTTCGGCCGAGATTCTGGTGCACCCGATCAGGCCCTCACTCTTACCACACCACCTCACCCATCATGTCCACACCCCCCTCTCACCCGCATTCACCTATGGAGGAAGCTCTCCCTCATGCATCCCCCTTCCCACAACAACCGCCACCCCCACCAATTGACCCGCAGTATCTGGCGGCGTTGATGCAGGCAATGATGCCTGCAATGATGCAAACCCTCGCGGCATTGCCGCAATTTCGATCCTCGGCCCAGGGGCCGTCTCCCGGAAAGACTGTCCTCGCCGAGAAGCCGTCAGTGTTTGACGGCAGGAACAAGTAGGCTCGTAACCAGCCTGCCTACGATTTGCAACGATTTTTATAATTGGGTGTGGTCGTTGCCGTAGGCAGGCTGGTACTTCTCGGGTGCCGCCAGAGGGCGGGGCCGGAGTTTGAGTTTTTTGAGTGGTGCCGAGTGACCGGCACCTTGTGACTTTTTGTGACTCAGGCAGACTGCACTCAACATTTTCTGTCTTGCTTGCCTCCAGGAATATTCACAAATATACCTAGAAATATAGAATATTAGTATAGAAACGTATCCCTGGCAGCCAGAGGGCGGGGCCGGAGTTTGAATTTTTTTGAGTGGTGCCGAGTGACCGGCACCTTGTGACTTTTTGTGACTCAGGCAGACTGAACTCAACATTTTCTGTCTTGCTTGCCTCCAGGAATATTCACAAATGTACCTAGAAATATAGAATATTAGTATAGAAACGTATCCCTGGCATTGAGATGAGTTAAATACGAATTTATTGCCAGAGAAGGAGTGGAATACGACTCCCATCAAAATATTTCAAACTCCGGCCCCGCCCTTTGGCGGCGCCCGAGAAGTACCAGCCTACCTACGACAACGACCACACCCAAATCTGAAAATCGTTGCAACTCGTAGGTAGGCTGGTCACGAGCCTAAGGAACAAGTCCAAGTGGACGGATTTCCACGAGGACTTAAAGGTGTACTTCGGTGCCAACGCGCACGAGTTTGGCGCCGAAGAAGCAAAGATCTGGTTCACGCTATCCTTATTGAAGGCAGCTGACGGATCAAGCTGTCCGGCGGGTAACTGGAAGAGAAACTGGGGACGCGCCCACATTTACAATCAAGCGAGCCCGGATGGACCTGGGATGAGTTCGTTTCGGAATTAGAGGACACATCCAAGGACCCGAACGTGTCGGAGGTCGCCTACCAGCGCCTCACCCGCACTCCGCAAGGCAAGACCCCCTTGCAGATTTTATCCAAAACTTTGAGCTCAACGCTCAAGAGGCCGGCTTCACTCCCGGAAAGAAGGAGTTCGACACGTTCTTGTGTCAAACTCTGAAGAGCCTCGCCGCCAGCGAGGCACGGCATCAGTTGTATGCCGGGGGGCTTCACCACCCCAACCACTTACAACGGGCTGAAGGTCCGTTTTCAAAACATTGCTGCTGCTCTGGAGCAGGAGCGCTTCATGAACCATGGGACTGCTTGGTGGAGTCCGGCAGTGACAAAGTTGACGGGGCCGACTCATGCATCAAAGACAGCATGGCACCGAGACAAATATATAGGTTCTGACAGAAGAAAAAACAACCCCCAAAACAGTGTTGTTTCCAGTCGCATCACTTCATGCGGAAAACTCGGCAACAACGGCTTCATGTGGTCTGGATAAGCCTGAATAAAACATATAGGGTCGGGAAAAACAACTTAAGTGTGAATGTTGTGTGAATGGGAGCAAAAGGCCATAGATAACCGAGCCATCGGCGGCTTACCTAGTTGAACGGCGGCCGCGTCCCAATTCCGCTGATCCCATCAAAACCGCCGTAGGAAGGTTACCATCTCAAGTTTGTGAGGGGTTTCTGCGAAGCTTTTCTTACTTGGGTATGTCATACATAAACGGTGTACGGTGCCACTCGAGCTTCAGGTGTGAGTTGATTGTGTAAATTATTGCAACTTAGTAGTACTGGTAGGTTTGTAGGAGTAAAAACACTACTACGACAGGAATTTATCAGGAACAGAACCAGCTCGATTAACGGAGTTGATTGCGCTATGTTTCGTAATTTGCCGAGGAAATTTAGGTGTTCAGCCAAAATCTTGAGGGTCCAATTTTTTTTATAGATGGCCTTGTTAGAGTGCTTTCTGCATAGTTTCTAATAAGTAAAAGGTGAGGCCACAGTATTGATTTCCAAATTGCGTAATTGACTTGTCACGAAGTTCGGTCCGCTATTAGTATCATACTTTGGGCAAATCATGAGAACTTGATTGACCCTGTCTTTTTCTCGGCGACCCCGAGGTCAGGCGAACAATTCTCTCCGCAAGAGGAGCTTGTCGGTTTACCGACCCAACCCTCCTTGTAAATCACATCCTCCCACACATCCTCTTCAAACTCAATCGCCAACGCGGCAATGAACAAAGCGCGGTCTGTATGATCAGGGCTCAGAATCGGCGGAGGAAACGAGATACCGCCTGCCATACCGCTTTCAGTCTTGAACCGGAATCCAAGAATTCCATTTGACTTGGTCTCGATTGCTAGGGTTCGAGAAGAGGTGCTGCTGGGCCAAACGTGCTGTAGCTCTGATACAGGGTCAGCTACGACGGAAATTCTTGTACAGATCTTTCTCACCCAATTTGGGATGGGCTTGTAGTCTATATGTGGCGTCCTGCCCGATCCGCAAGATGAAAGCCTCCCGTTTGGCATGCCTCACCCACTCATGATCTTTCCAAACGTACGTGGCTGCAATGCTATCGTACGGTCAATAAGCTAACAAGAAGAGCAAAAGAAGGGATAAAGAAATCGCACAGAGTGGTTGGCTCCATGTCGTGGACACATCACGTGATCAGCCTTACCAAAGGCGTCGACGACTCCTTCGGTGGTGGAATGATAAAATGAAAGAGGATTAACGATCGCATTGAACGTAGGGGAGGGTTGGGCTCCGAATATAGAAATTTCTGATCTCGGAAGCCCCTTGAGTCATTGACCCTCCCAAACACCGTTACTTGACCGCTACGGCTCCCTCCAGCTTGACCATCAGGTTGCGCAGCGAGTCTGTGACGGTGTATGTAGTATATTATTGTTAGTACGATCGCATTGTTTGTAAGTAGCTGTCATAACCCTTAGGCGTTGGTGTAGACCCAGGTGTAGAGTAGCAATAGGGGGGTCTTTCCTTTGTGAATGGTAAACGTGCCAGTGAAACGTCGTAATATCCGTCAAAAGGCAGCCCAAAGACTGTGAATATCAGGTTATCAAGTTGTGCCCCTTGGGTCCTATATGTATGTCTAGCCCATCTTGAGCTAGTTGACGAAATGATTCCAGAGCCTGTTCATTCAGCGACTCTCTAGTGATTTTAACATCTTCAGATGGAAAGCAAAACTGAAAAACTGCAAGCGGTGTTTGTTGAGTCGTGCGCCGACTGCGGAGAATGCTCGACAGTTGTAGGTAATCGATTTTGTACGGCCGGACAGCGTGCATGACGACCCTGAGGGTGTGAAGGAGAGGAAGGGCACCATCCTGCGCCGCCGTCAATAGCGTAAGCACAAACTGGGGATTGCTCCAGCATCAGGAAAATCCAAACTTGCGCCATAGACCGCCATAGCGCGGCATAGACGTCAAAGTCGTCATAGCAGATCGTCCAATTCCATAGAAACGTGGGTGGGGTGTATGCAATTCCATAGACGGCCATAGTAGACCAAAGCAGCCATAGTCATAGCACATATAGCACTCATAGACAATCATAGTAGTCAAACTCATAGTACTCATAGACGTTAAAGCACTCAAAGGGACTTATAGCACACAATAAAAAATCGCAAAAAAAATCACATATATTGCGCTGTAATCGTTTACTACAGGTACGAACGACTACATAACTTCTAACGACTTCTGATTTCCTAGCCTTGAAGGTATTTTGAGAGGTAAATTGGGTGTTGGCGATGTTGTCGATAACTGTCAGTTGAAGAGGGGTTGGGGGCACGATGGGCGAAGAGGCGGCTGCGAAGAATGCGGACATGGGGTGAAGCCGTGATTTGCGTGAAAGTGTTCGATGAGACGAAGGATGCTCTAACGAGCTCCAATTTCGTGAGGGTAGGCATTGACCTGAACATCGCACTCATGAACTGTGTCGGCCATCGTTCATTGATGACCAGGGACAACGAGCGCAAGGGCGGTGAGGAGCGAGCAAGGAAGGGTTAGGGTTAGGGTTAGGGTTGGGGTCGAGGGCCTCAAATAGCTCATTAGTCTGCAGAAGATTCAAAATGAGCTATTTGAGGCCCTCGACCCGTTTTGGGACGTAACAGTCATCCTTATTACGCAGTATACTCAAACCTCTTGAAGCACTGATATTCGACGCAAAAATGTGACTTGAACTGCATAAATAGACTTTGACTGCATTATAAAGTAGACTCTGCCCATATATTGTCAAGTTCCGGCGTAGAAGCAAGCAGAATGAGAGGAGGTAAAGTCCACACACTGTGGGAAAACTCCATCAATTTTGATAAGGCCATGGTACGGTTATGTGGCCGCTGATTGTTCCAGACTCTTATGACAGGGTTCCCAAGAGTCTGGTCACGAGACTAGTATTTACCTCCCTCCACCAATATCTCGGTAGCCAGACGGCCGAAAGGCAGTTTTGATCGCTTATTTCCCCATTTGGGAGGGGGAGGGGGGGGTCCCCGATTTCCGAGAAAAAAAAATCGAGGTATAGTATGGATTTCGCAAATTTGATCGCCCTTGACTTTGGGGCCCAAATTTCACGCCGGAATGGTGCGGGATGTTCATTGTGCTCGATTTTGTTTGTTGGGTAGGCCGTCGACCGTTATTCTACCCGCCACAAATGTACCATATATACCGTTAACATCACATATTGTTCCTGTGATAATCACCCGTTGGCTCCTTATTTTAATACACCATTCCTATGATTTTGGGTGGGGTTGTGGACTTGCGAATGATTTTCATGAATTCGGCACATGAAACTGGCACATGAAAACGTCGAAAAGGAACATGAATATATTCAGGGAATAGGACATGAAAATAAGTTGCCGTCGGCTGAAATTCAGAGCGTGGGTACTGCACCTGAAAATCGGGGTACCGAAGTACTGAATCCAAGCCCATGCCTTATGCGAATAAATGTCTCTAAGTCACCGGCTGGCTGACGGGTTTCGAGGAGTATCTGGGTAGCCCCTCAAAGTACAAAGAGCGCTTCCTGATAATGTTGTCTTTCTTGGTACCGCCGACAAATCCAAGGCGGAGGGCTCCGTAGCTCCATGTAAGCAAGCTGTTTCATTCGGTTGTTCCAAGTAAATAAAATTGAGCTGACTATTTGCCTCAGCCTAAGGCAAACAAGGCAAGCGTCCGCTTCCATCAATCTCAAGAGACGCAATATGGATGGACCTCCGTCTTCTTCCCCGGGTCCGTCGTCCTCGCAGACTGGATGTCATAACTCATACACCTCCGTGGACACTAGTACTCCAGCGTATGGCTTTTCACAGATTATGGGTTGGGAGAGGGTGGGAAAGTACGCTGCAAATGCCGACAGCAATCAAATTTCCCGATTTGGGTGAGATATGGTCTGAAGTTCATGTTTTTTTTGCTGGAATGGTGCCGCTGACTTAGTCACCGCTACTTTTGTACAGCGGCCAATCTGGCCGCGGAAATTTTTTGGCTGATGGACCCCCTAAATTCGCCGATTTTGGCTCAAATTTGGAGTTCTTTTCGAATTTTGCCCTTTCCAGTGGTACTGTATTCCACTCCTCGTAAGGCCTCGCTTGAGGCATTTTGTTGGGGGAGCTTGCTCCCCCATTATCAGGACACCAAATTGTAATGGGGCTATGCAGTGAGCTTGTGATGGTATCAGAATCTGATGCAATCGCCTTCTTTTGCGATGCGCTGCTGTTCCGCCTCATAGATTGCGATTCCGCGTGATCCTTAACAATGCCAGGTGATGCACGGAAGTTCCGTGGGATTTGGACAAGAGGCAGCAGATCTCTGGATCGGGCACACCCATCAACATACGTAAAGGGACCTCCCCCAAATGCGGTAAACACAGCTTATTACTCCACTCAACAAAGGCGAACGACTCGTCTCTTTCTGCGTTGTAGGGCCGTCGCTGGCCCAGCGACGCGCTCTGTTTGTCTTCGTAACACCCGAAACCATCATCCACCGCCAATTTTCGCGCCCTGAACGCGTCTTATGAGCCAATCGACCGCTTTGTAAATAATCAGTCGATTCTTCGTCGCATTGCTGCCGAACGGTTATAGTACAGTACGGTACATACATAGGTGCTCCAATTGACGCGACGTGACCTGAGGCGGGGCTGAACAGATTGGATTGCAACATGTGGATAGGTAAAGGAGGGTAAGGCAGCGGCGGAAGCACCACTCCACCCTTAGCACACTGCGAGAGGGCCAGAGAAAGTGCAGAATGGCGCAGAGGGGCTAGTAGCTACCTTGGCATTGCATACCTACCATCAAAACGGAGGGCAAATACTTACGAATAAAAAGGCAATATAAACTAGCACTACAGCAACTTCACGGGCACAATTGGGGGTTGCGTTAATTGGGGCTCTTGATTGTTAGCGGTTTTTTGGGGACCTTCCATATATGGTAAGTTCAGTGGCCGCAACTGTACACTGTACCGTACCGCAGCAGAACGGACAAGAGGATTGGATTAATATTGTTGCCCGCTTTACAAACTAGATAGCAGTCCCAGTATCACAGCACTCAAGGATAACAAACAAGTACTCCACATGGGGAGGATTGACCGCCAGAACCGCCTGCCCACGTGAAACAATCACGACGCACATTCGTGCCAAAAACCAGGGCAAAGATTACTTATCCCTTGAGAAGCAATGATAGACACTCTCCCGATCCATCTTTTCCAGAAAGAGTTTTGCTGCTGCAGGAACAGCACACTCGCCATGCTCACTGCGTGACGACAGTGCAGTAGAAATGGTCTTCAAGTCGTGGAGCTGCATGGGTGTGCGGAGGTGTAGTTTGTTTCGGGTGTCATTTCTGATGCAATTATTGATTATTCTGAATTATGATTCAACATTTGGAGAGACGAGACTCTCACTCCATGCACGTGTCGATAGTGCAGGGCAGTCTTCGCATCTCGCCTGTGGTCTTACAGTGCAGCTCGAACCCGCCAGAAACGAGCTGCTTCACGAAGCTAAGTATTGCGTTGCTGATGGTCATCGGGAAGCAAACTCCGCTGTGTGCGGATGAGTGGAAGACGTCGACAATCACGATAGAGCATTGAGAGCAGCCGAATGCGTCGAGCTGAGATCTTTGCTTGATCCACATCTCCTTTCGTTTAGCTGCCACATCTCCAGTGTCTCCTTCTGCCATGATTCATCTACCATCAAAGGCATTGAGTTGAATCACGCCTTTCACCTTGGTCTGCGTGAAACCAGCTGTGCCCTGTTCAACAACTGGCGACAAATCCAAGATATCTGCTGGCTCAACGCCAATAGAAAACGTAGCATGGGAGATGTTGTTAACTGTGTCACGGTCGTTGCGAATGTTCAGCCCCATTACACAACACGCGCTCATGAGAATCGAAAGCAAGGGGTGGGTGGAGAGCGACATTAGCTTGGTCGGAATGGATCTCGCTGCCTCTTCGCAGGAATTCTTGTGTTGAGGCCTAAGGTATTGATAGTTAGGAAACATCAACAATGAGACAAAAGAACATACCAGTCCTTTGCCTGGCACTAGCCCTCCCACTGAGTGAAAATAAGAACTGGAGCGTGAAAGATATGCTGACCTCTTTGGTGCAATATCGCGCACTATGACACTGTCATGAGCCAGGTGAGCCGGATGTCCAAAGAAGCCCGGATTAACAACAACCTGACTGCATTCTCGGAGCGGACGGCCATGAGCCCTCTCCGTGATCAGACACTGAGAGCACACTGCAAGGCTTGATGGGTAGGTTCGTTGCGGAAGCTTCCGCATCGCGAATTCCAAAAGATCGAAGGATTTGACACCTGGCCAATGCACAGAATGACCCCATGGGCAGGGCAGACAGGATGGGGCCACCATCGTGACCAAATGCGTCACCGGAGTAACTACACTGTGAGTATTGAGAACTGCGATGGTAACTGACACAGTGTCACTGACCGTCGCGTTCCTATTAGTGTGCGCAGTAAACACGAAACGATTGCCCCAACAGTGTCGCGGCCACGTGATCGACACATACTTATGGTGGACTTAAGGCTTGACCCTTAAGTTAAGTTAAGGGTTAATTTGCCCTTGAGTTCAGGCCTTAGCTTCGGTCCTGGACGATCCTAAGCCTTAATTAAGGGTTAATGATGGGTTACGTAACCCCATTCACCGTCAATCTGCGTGTTGAACCGAGTGGTACATACTTGGCCTGGACAGTTGGCACTGACCGCGCGCGCGCGCGCCCAGTGAAAAGTCCAGGCAGCCAGATCGAGCCATCGGACAAAAATCGAGCCATTTCAGCCCCCGCCATTTTATAAGGAGATTCTCCTTGTCGGTCGTGTGAACTTTGGAAAAAGGTGAGCAAAATATGCCAATCCGCTCGATGCCGCTCGACGTGTAGAGGAAATTCCGTCGAGCCACAGCGAACCAGTTTATTTTGGCTCGAGAGATGTCCGATTGCTCGATCTGGCTCGACTAGCGCCGCTGGCTCGTTATATGGTGCGCGTCACTTACTCACCGCTTCTCTTGCACTACTGCCAAATCGGCCGGAGGCCGAAATTTTTTCAAATACCCTACTTGAGCGTGGATCTCGACACAGTTTGGGTGCTTTTCAAGTGAACTTTTGACATACCTAGAGCCTCTTCTCGGGTGTATGGAACACTACTATAGATACCAGGCTTCTGACCGCACAATGTTGAGCCTTGTGGAGACACCAAATGCCGGAATTGGCCTGTACTGCCAAATTGGGTGCGGTGAAAAATTATAAGTCCTTCAAATATTCAGATTTGGGAAATCTGTCTTGCGAAGTTGTTCCTCTGTTGAAAAGGAGTCGATTGGCAAGAGGAATTAAAAATGGGATAAAAACCGTGGTCACAGACGGCCTTGTCATCGACAGGCGGTGACTAAGTGACGCGCACCATAGCTCGATTTCGGTTCGATCTGGCTGCCTGGACTTCTCACTGGGCTAGTAGTATAGCTAGCTAGCTAGCTAGTACTGACCCGGTATATACCGGCCAGTCAAAGGGGTCAAGTCAATGGACGGGTCATTGACCGATCGGTCAATTGGCACGGTCAGGGGAGATGACGACATTCGGATATTCGGAAATTTCGGACTTGTTCGGGATCGGATGTCGACCCATGGGCACTTGACCATCGGAACGGTC
This sequence comes from Favolaschia claudopus, assembly GCA_037176885.1. Taxonomy (NCBI): domain Eukaryota; kingdom Fungi; phylum Basidiomycota; class Agaricomycetes; order Agaricales; family Mycenaceae; genus Favolaschia; species Favolaschia claudopus. The sequence goes on along the minus strand of JAWWNJ010000054.1, from coordinate 1,155,104 downwards.
TATGACGCCTTTTGACCGGTCATTGACAGGGTCATAGACCGCATCAGTCAAACATCTTTGACCGTTTATTGACCGCTATTGACTGACCCCGCCAACACTGCCCTGAGGCTGAGGCTTGAAGTTGGCCAGTTGAAGTTGGCCATGTACATGTGGAAAGGTTGCGAGCAGTAGGGCTTTAACCCGTCCGTCCCGTCCGTCGTCCGTCACAAAACGGCCGTCAGATCGTGACGGCAAGGATAGTGCCGTCCGTCAGACACCTAGCTCGAGACGGACGGCTGCCGTCCGTCCGTCCCGTCCGTTTCGACGGCTGCCGGACACGAAAACTGCACCTTTTGCGCCTAAGCCACATGAAGATCTTCAAAATCACTTGATTCCTTATGTTAGGATCAACAAGAAACACGTTGCTCACCTCGGCACGGCACCCAGCAACAAATTCATACAAGTTGGATCGACATCCCCGTCAGACGGCACAGTCCCGTCAGTCGCCGTCCGTCGTATGAGCACCCTCAAGCTCAAGACGGACGGGACTGCTCGCTGGGTTTCCAGTTGAAAACACAGAAAACCACACGCCAATATTCTGATATTTTTTTGTCGGTGGGAATTCAAGTATGAGGAATTACCTGGTTTTATGCGTGAAATGCTCAATGAACAGCAAGCCCGAAGGAGACAGAAATGCCTTTTTTCGGGCCCCACGATGGCCCTGACATGGCCAGAAATTTTTCTCAGTAGCCTTAACTTCACCCTTAACTTACCCCTAATATTAAGGCCCAAGTTCAGGGTGTGCGGGCCGGCCAAGCCGGCACACCGGGCAGGGAGGGTGGTTCGGCCAGAAGGGTCAGAAAAAAAAAAAATTTGATCATTTCTTGGAGGGTCGGAAAAGGTTCCAGCTGATCAGAAACAGCTGGAAACAGCTATTACTGCCTTTTCTAAGCCTCCCAAAAGGGTCCCCTCATAGATGCCGACCCTCACCGCCGCATCATCCGTTTTGGGTCATCAACTTTGGTTTTATTTGGTATCAGTTGCAACGGAAAATAAGATGCTCATACCTTTCTGATAGCTGTAAATGGGCATACCGTAGCATATACAACCTCTAACAGTTGTTCTGAGCTCTTAGTTTTGTTTTGTGTGGGTCGGCAGGGATCACGTGGCAAATTACGCTATTTGGGCATTATGTAATGCTTACGTGGTAGGGTGGTTCAGCCAAAACGTCGGTTTGGGAAAAAACCGCCCTAGGTATTTTTTTTTAGTTTCCGCACACCCTTGCCCAAGTTAAGGTTAAGACCTTAACAAATTTTACCCTTATTAAGGCCTTAAATTCCAACACTGGCTGTTGAATTTGTGAGCCCGAAGTATAGCCGAGGCGGCTTACTCACGGCTTACGGATCATTCTCCCGGGGCGTAGATAGTTCTAGATAATATTCGTAGTACAGTCGTCACTGTCCTAACCCATACCTCTGATAACCCATACTCTGCTGTAACCCATACTTTTTTGGCCCCACCAAGTTGGTTTGCAGTGAAATGGAGGCCATAACCCATAACTCTCTCATACCCCATAATCCATACCTTCTGCGAAGGTCATAACCCATGAAATTTCTATATCGGGCCCTTCAACCGGCATGGTTTGGGATGATTTTACCTTGATTTTACCTAAGATGCACCGAAATCACCCATATTTACGCCAAATCCGAGTTGATGGGCCATTTTACCACTGTTCATGCACCTGGTCATGCACGATCATGGATGAGGTAAGTGTTCCCGCGCCCCATATATAGTAATATCTCACGGAAAACGTGACCTAACACTGCCTCTGATCCCCTTTGAAAGCCATACACTGTGATAACCCATACCCTGAGGTGTATCCCGAGGGCTATGGGTTATGACAGTGACGACTGTATAAATACAGGACCACTGAAGCCTAAAGCTCCAGTGGATTGTAACCCAAGACCTAACAGTCGAGTGCCCAAGCTATTGTGAAACAGCCGAATCACACAAGGGGCACCCACCGGCAAAACCAGGGGGGTGGGGGTCTGAAGTACCTTATTTCACTTTTCCGACCCAGCCTCTGATTGGTCTAAAAACGCGTTTCCGAAGGTCAAAAAAAAAAGTAACAGAAAATATTTGATTACATAATATATTATGTATCCCACGACCAGACCCGGACGGCAACTTTTGACCAGCTGGGAGGCAAAATTGTGTGGGATAACATGTTTGAGCACCAAAGCGTCCCCGAAGTGTGCTGGTACAATCCAAATCCCGGCAAAACTTGGACAAATTTTCTCAGTTTTTGATGGGAATTACCCGTTTTGGGGATTATGTAACACTTACGTATGGGGGGTGGGCCTCGACCGAGCCTTAAGTCAGTTTTCCGACCTCGTGTCCAAGATTTTAAGGATGGGTGCCCCTTGGAATCACAACACTGGCTGAGGGACCTACATTGTGATGGAGGGATTCGCGTAAGCTAGTCTCGGAAACCCAGACGTTTAGCCGCAATCCGAGAGGGCTCGGAGCTCTTTCCTAATCTGTAATTACAATGACAGGTTTGACGTTTGATTGATTTTGAAGGCGAAATTGGGCGGCTAAACGTCTGGGCCTAGTGTTGCCGCGAGCCAAGTCGAGTCGAGCTCCACCTAGCTCCACCTCGAGGTAGCTCGCTCCAAAAAGGTAATGGCTGCCTTTTCCGGCCTGATATCATCACAAATTACCTTTTTGGAGCGAGCTACCTCGAGGTGGAGCTCGACTCGACTTGGCTCGCGGCAACACTATCTGGGCCACTTTCCTTGGAGCACCTACCATAACCCCGCTTCGGGATTTACCAGCGTCGATTCCTTTTGCTCGTGTCCACCGCCATTCACAGGATAACAAGCGGACAAAGCTCCTGCACGATGCTCGGCGGCCCGCGCCCACCAAATACCTCAAGTAGGAGATGCGTCGTGCGGGATTTTCAATGAATTGTGGGCATAGAGATGTATTAGGGTACTGGCTAAGACTTTATTAATTACATGTTGAAGGGATTTGCACCTTGCAGAGGCAAAAGAACACGAGCAGAGGGGTTATGGTAGGTCGCCCAAGGAAAGTGGCCCAGACGTTACTACAGTAAGGTGTGAAGCTGAATCTCCTTTGTACTGACAATTCCCAACTAATTCCATGACTTGCGACAAGTCTTCTTCTTGACCCATACTCGAGTAACATAACTCGAGTTTTCTGATGTTCAGGTGTTGTTCAAATCCCCCGCTCTTCATGCACTTGTAATCCGTTCAAGCTCTAGCCTACTGATATCACCCTCGTTCATTCGTTGTTGACATTGCCCGACCGTCCAAATCCGGCTGTTGGGTTTACAGCAACCATTATATTCAACTGAAGTGATGCTATGCATCATACCGCCTGAACCTCGAGACCTGTCTCTTGTTCTTTCAACTTCAACTTCTTTGATTCAACGGCACTGACTTGTACGGTGAGCTTTGTGAATCTCAGTCGAATTTTATGTTACAGTTATCATTGACATCGAGCTTCACCTCGACCCCGGCAACATATCTCTCGCTCAAACAAAGGAGGGAGTTCGAGTGTACAACGCCGGGGACCTTAGGAGTCAACGCAAAGACGCCCACCAGCGACATCGCAGAACAATCCGAGAAAACAGTGAATCGATACGCACTTGGGAATGAACAATCCGCTTGGCGCAAGCATCCTTTCCTACTATCGATACGCCGAGCCGCAAATATTCGAGTTGACCAATTACCAAAAGACCAGAGGCTATTATTACGAGATCGGATTCCTGAATGTACTCTGGAGATTCAAGTTCAAAGTCATAGGGTCATCCAAGGCTCATATTACTGACACTGGCAGTAAACACTGGACTTCAGTGTCACTTCACAGGACTCAGAGAACCAACTATCTGAATGAGGTGAGCAGATTGTAAGTATTGCAGCTTCTGGATGAGCTCACCTAGATTTATTTTTCAACTCTCCACCAGTACTAAACCGTGACAGCTTCGGTACATATTCTGATAGGAAGACTCGGTATCGAGTTGGTATGAATCGTCTCGCAATTGCATGTCGGACACTGATTTATTGCCAGAGGATTTGTACCAATGCACATTGTTATCGTACTCTTTGTCCGACTTGTCTGAATAAGTTGGATGAGATTCGCGAAGATGCTGATGGTGATCCCAAGGGGCTCGTGCGGTACGGACTTCATTGCTATCACTCGTTCCTCGGCTCACGAATTCTCAGCGGATTCCGCCATGTACTTGAGCAAGACCAGAAGAAGCACGGCAAGAAGGATTACAAGGATTCCGACATTCAAGACGTCGTCGACCATTTCCAACAGAAGGTGGACGACATCATCGACGTCAATGCTGCCACGAGTGCGGACGATCACGCAGAACCCGACGCCGAGCCATCCGATCATTCCGATGGGTACTTAGAATAGACTGGACTTTGCTCCGCGTGCTGTACACTATATAGAATACATTCTCTTTTTCTCTCCTTGTCCGCAATCTATGAATAATCATATAATCCGCCGTCTATCCTCCATGTTTGTTAATCAGTGCGTTCCACCTGCCGTTCACAGCTGGGCGGCAGCTGGGCGTGGCTGCACGGTGGTGCCATTAGCGATCAAATCTGTATGCCAGCTCATCACCAGCTGGCGGCCACTCGTCGTCGGCATGTGAACCATAGCTCAACTACACATGGCGGACACGTGCCCGCCAACTGGCGGTTTACCTTAGTGCCATTCGCATTCTTTTCAAAGGTTTCGTCAAGAGGAGGGCGGCCGAGTAAATCCGGATATCATGCCCTTCCTCGGCCGATGGTCGGTGGTCGGTCCGAGCTCCTTGAGATTTCTTTAACAGGCAACACTTAGATTTCTTGTAGCTCCTTCAATTTTGGACATATTTCTTAGCACAAAGTGAGAGCCCCCCAAAGCAATATGTTCCGACTCCGCCTGTGCACTTTTTGTGTTTATGCGAGGGCCGTACTGTATGCAGTTCACAGATTGATCTTGATGTTGTGCTTGAGGCGGTTTCGGCAGAGTGATGACAAGGCTACATCGCGTCAGCATCCAAACGTCTCGCCAGTGATTTTTGCGGTGTGCGGAGGTCGGTCCGGTCACGTTCCCCCCCCCCCCCCCCCCCCCCCCCCCCTCGCCATTTTTCTAGGCATGATATCATCAATTGTTTGTTCGACCTCCTCTTGGGTTTCGTGGCTAAAATGTTGGTCCCAAGGTCTAACTCTCTTCGAATCACTCCCGGCAGCAGTTGCAAGGAAGTGATGACGCGAACTGTAAAATAATGCGTTTGGCGTCGAGAACTCACTGTTTCCCACGGTGTCTCGGGGACTCTTGTCGATGTATCTCTTGTCAAGACTCGAAGCTTGAGGAGAAAACCCCAGCATGATGGATCGAAAAATATAAAGAAAATCCGAAGAAACCAACAAGCTTGCACAACATCGGGCCATGGTGACTGTATTGCTTGACCGTATACACAGAACAGTACATACATCCATGAACAAGACACTCACTGCCATGATCCGGCCGGCGGCAGCCGAAAAAAAATGCAATTAGGCCGAATTGAACCCGCAACCTTACCCATCATTATCACACTCGCCAATAAGCTCTGTACCAAGTAGCATTTATAACACGCTCTTCCTCTGCTAACATATCGCGCCCCTCACCAAACGGTCTGATCGCCGAAGTCCCTGCCGTCATCAAAATTCCCACATCGGGCACACACGTTGCGGCGGAATGTCAAGACTGTCATTATGGGGACTGGCAAGTGGCTGTGATCAAATGTCTGCCCCTCATCAGTCCCTTCTGCAGCCTCAACCGTCGACATTTTCAACACAACTCGGGTATAGGATCTCTTAGTATTTGTAATCTACAGGGAATGTCCCGGCCACATTTTTTATTTTGGCCCTTGCTGTTCCGCAAATGATTATTTTCTCCGTGCGAAGCCATTTCACAGCCATTTCTGCGTTAATGTTCCGCTCTTCCTGGAAAAAATTTGGGAAATCGGCGCGGGACATTTAGGGTTTGTTTCACTTTTTCGGAGGCGAAAACACAAAAACTTGTTCAATTGCCTTGCAAAGTTGCTACACATCCATAGAGACGTTCTACACTGTTTTTTAGTCGAAAGGTGATGACGGCATAATGTAATATCGAGTTTAACTTTTGATGCCGTTCCCTGCCAAAAAAGGAACCGTGATGTGATGTTTGGTACTGTATCAAAACGAGGTGTGAGCTTCTGGCTGTGAAAGGAAATTGCGAGGAAACACAGTCAAGAATCGCGGAAGCGCAGATATCCTTCGTAGTACTCGAGTAACTGTTTCCAAAAAAATTAAAATGATTTAATAACGAAAATAAATAGAGGAAGTCGACTCACCAAATTCGGGAAGAGTGGGCCGTTGCTGAGTCAATTCATGGTCTCCAGAGTGCCTGTGCATTCTGAGACACCGATTCATAAGCTGGAGATTTAAAGCGCACCAAGTCAAGTGCACAAACAGTTGATCATTAGCATTCTTCTCCACAGCATCGGTTTTCCTCACGTAAGGTTCCCAGCTCGGTTTGTCACGGAACTGGGACATGTTGGCTGTTCGTTTGGCAGGCCGATCCTGCTCGCTCGAGGCCACAGATAAACTCCGCCGCCGCTTATTCTTGCCCTCAGACGGATCAGATTGCAGGGATGAATCAAAGACCAGCTTATCAAGTTCAGCAGTTGAGTTTTGTTGTGTGTCACTATCGGCCGCAGAGGCGACTGTAGGTATGTCCCCCTGAGAGACCGACGGTACAGCTTCAGCTCCCTTTGGATCGGGGGAGGTGGTGGGCGGCTTCGGCGTAGCAACGTTTTCGGCTGAGACGACCGGCGTGAGCGGCAGTCTGCTGCTGGACCTGGAAGGGAGGAAGGCTCCTGAAGTTGAGCCTCCCGGAGAGGCCGCCTCGGAACCCGCGGCTTGAGCTTCAGGTGAGGGGGTGGCCGTGTTCTCCGGCGATCTGGGTATCGCGGGAACGAGAGGGTGGTTGTTTGATTCAGAACGCTCGTCGCAGGTGGCTGAAGCAACGACCGGAGGCGGTGTTGGGTGCCCTTGAGAGGCTGAGGGTGCGGCGGAAGCCACGGGTGCAGCTCCGTTTCGAACGAGGGAGGTGGGCGACTCTGGCGTAGCAATGTTCTCGGCAGGTGAGCTGGTCATTATGGACATCGCCGGCGTAAACGGCGGACTACCACTTCTGGATCGCTCGCCAGAAGGAGGGACAACTTGAGTTACCTCTTGAGAAGCGGACGGTGCTCGAGAGGGGTCCTTCGACGTTGAAGCCAGTACGGTGGTGAGCCCCTGAGGGAACACAATATCATTGCCAAAGGCCTGGTTAGCGGCCTGAGAACGGGCTTCACGCTCTCGAAACTGCTCAATCAACTCCGGTGCTGTCCTGTTCGAACTATTCATAAACAGTCATAATCCGTGCAATGCTCACTGACATCTCTGTTTTGGGCACCCAGGTATCCCGCCAACGGACTTCGAAATAAGACTTTGTGGAATTATGTTCAGCAGTTGGCAGGGGATACAAACAACAAACAGACTGACCTTCCCGTTCTCGAGCTTTTGTTCCAGAACAGCCTCGATGTCCTCGCCTTCCTGGGGGTTGATGACAGCGGAAACACCTTCAGCACGAGCTAGAAACTGGTTTTTCAGTTCCGCAGACCTGTCCAACAGAGTGAAAGACATCGAGGTGGTGCAATGGCGGCTTACAACTTCTCAGCCGGAATCCACGTATTGCGCCAATGGACTTTAAAACCGGGTGTGTGAGATGCTGTTAGCGGGGAGGCAGATACCTGCGACAGACACACCAACCTGGCCATTTTGAACCTCCTCTTTCGTGATAGCCTCAATCTCCCAGTCTTCCTGTGTAGGGGGGGAAATGAGCTCCGGATGACACTCACGTCGAAATGAACTTTGAATGAACTCGCCTTTTCATCTGGGTCCACAACGGCCGGGACCTCGTCTTGGCCCTTGTTCCTGCTGGCTCCATGTTTTGTCTTTTTTTGACTGGTACGCGGTTTCGGTATTGTCCTGGCTGCACGATTTGTTTTTCTGTGGCCCGTCTTGCTGTTTGTTTTTGAAGTCGCCATCTCGGGAAGTGCAAGAGGGTTGGAGAAACGAATGCTGATCACGTGCACCGCGCCTCCGGAACTTCTCATAATCATTCGAAAAATCGGTCATTTCGAGGGCTTTATTTCGCCGGAAATAGCCTCAGATTGCCGAGGGACCGATTTGCCATCACCCTTGGAATGGCGAGGTTGCCCTTCCCGGGGCCTGAGTATGGGTTGTCGCAACCGTGAGAAAGCCGCGAGAAAGCTAAATCATCGCCCCAAATGGCAATTGATGCTATCAACCTGCGGCAGATTCGGTAATATGTAACCTCCTGCAGAAGTTGCCTGGAGCTCCAGTTATTTTTTTTACGCACAGTCGCGGGGAACCAGGGTGATGGCAAACCCTCGGCAATCTGAGGCTATTTCCCTCGAAATGACCGATTTTTCCACAAGGGCCCCCCGCCGTGCAGGTCACGTGATATCTCACCCATCAACACCTCCTACAAGCTTAAGCACCCTGCCTTCGGCAGGGCCGGCTCGCTGCGCTCGCGTCCCTCCCGCGTTGCAGGTGGGGCTTCAAGTATCTACATGGTACCTCTGTGACTATACCTCAATGTAGTGAGGTGTCGTGGTTAGGTTACCAGTTTCCCGCTTTATTTGGTGCGTTTTTGGCCGGTTCTTGCAAAACCGACGGTTGGCGTGGAACCTTGGTGTGCTTCCTGGGGGTTTGGGAGCCTAGCGCTTCGAGGTCATCCAGGGGGATGAAAAAATGCCGAAGAAAATGAATTTCAAGTTGTTCTTCCGAATGAGCCACCATAGCGCGTAGCCGCTCCACAGCGCATGCCGTGAGAGCCACCGGGTGGCTCCCGGTGGCTCTGCGCAAAGTCTCTAATATACTCTAGCTGACTCCGACTCACTTGTTCACGGCCGCTCATCGCGCTCTCATCACCTTTTGACCTACTTTAGGTTATGGGCCACCGAGCTTAATCCTCTGCGCCGATTTCACTTCCCTGTCACACTGTCGACACCTTCCACACACCCGCACGACACCACACCCACACATCCGACTACACATCCACATACTTGCTCCGACGACATTCATTCCGGAGTCACATACTCGCAGTTACCAAAAGTAACCGAAATCGGGGGTTTTTCCCAGAAATTACGATGGTAAGAGAACTTTGAGCAATGAAGGGTTCATTTACAGAGTGCCTGCTACAACTTTCATGATATAAATTTGGGGTAAGCTATCACACAGTGGGTGAATAAATTAATCTTCGAAATACCATTAATTTGGCAGTGTTTGCCTTTTTTGGAACACAGTCACCAGGATTTCAGGTGGGTGAGTACCTCATAAATAGGTTTACTATCTTATGACCTTGTACTTGAGAACTCAGAGTTTGCTGGGCTATCCTCATCCTTCAATGCGGGTACTAAAACAGAGCAAGAAAATGATGATTTAACACATAAATAAACAAACATAGAAAATCAGCACAGGGAAAGCTCAATAACTTCGACGCGTGTTATGTGAAATAGCATATGCCCATTCCCCCTCTATCCCACCAGTTGAACCAACTGCTAACTGTATTAGCTGGTCGCAGGCAAGGCATTTCTAAATTCGGTTACTTTTGGTAATGCCGAGTACCATGGCGCTGAACATTGTCGAGCTTGGACTGAAGGACGACGGATCAGCGAAGGAGCTATGGGACTCGATCATCGCCAAATATCGTCATAAATCCACAATGGCCGTGGCTCACGCAAAGGACAAGATCGCAGAGGTTTACAACCCTGCTACACCTATGGAGGACCACTTTCAACAACACAACGTCCTGCGCCGCGGTGTCATCGACGCTGGGGGTACCGTTTCGGACGACGAACACATTACCAACCTTATCAAATCCCTTCCCCCGTCCCTCGACTACGTTAAACCTACGCTCTTCACTCTCACGGCAATCGGCGACGTCGCGAATTTGCTCAAACTCTCCGTCAAACCAGCACCGGCCATCGCCGTCGACCCCGCTGCCCTTGCTGCCCGTAATGCGGGCCTGATCTGCGTTAATCCCAACTGCAAACGCACCGGCCACCTCATCGAAAATTGCTACTGGCCTGGGGGCGGTAAGGAGGGCCAATTTCCACCGAACTTCGGCAACCGCCACACACCTTTCACTCACACTGCGACAATGGCTACGATTCACCGTGTTCTTTGATTTTCTCTTCATTTTACTGGGCTGCACGGATCTGGGGGAGTGTTGTAGGATTGATCCGTGAGCTTCCACTCCGTTCCGATTTCTTTTCGTCGTTTCATCATCCTTTGCACCCGTACCGTCGCATCGCCATCACCATCCCCTTCACTACCTTATATACTGCTCGTTACCTTTGCTGCCCGCTAGTCACTTGTTCCCCACGTCGACTAGCGTGCGTATACCTTTACTTTACTTTCTACTTTCTAAGTACTCACAGTCCTTGTAGTTTCTAATATACTCTAGGTACTAGTCACTTGTTCCCCACGTCGACTAGCTCTCTAATATACTCTAGCTGACTCCGACTCACTTGTTCACGGCCACTCATCGCGCTCTCATCACCTTTCGTCGTCATCGTCGTCGGAATCAGAGTCGGATTCCTGATGCGCACGTTTACGGGAAGCTGGGACATTGTCGGCTACATCGCGAAGGACTGTGTTCTCGCCGGCGGGTCCGGCAACGTGGCAACTGAAAGAGGGCGTTTGATATCCCCCGCTAAGTTCTCGTTTTCCGGCTCCTCTGAGTGGGTGATAGGGGAAACGCCCGTCGAAGGGTGGGGACGTGGCAGGAGCTGGGCCTGCTGCACGGCTGCACGCAGGGCCGCGTTTTCAGCTCGGAGGTCATCTAGCAGTAGCCGAGACTCTTCCCAGCGGCGATTGGCCTCGTTTGAAGACGCCACGGCTGCATCCAGGAGCAGCGAGCGGGACTCGAGGTACTTGAGACGCCTTACATGGGGTCAGACGAGTCAACCCTCAGAGCCGAAGAGACTAACTGGTGGCGGCGCGCTCTGAAGGTGCGCTGAGCCTTTCTATTCTGTTCTGCCCGCTTATTGGAGCTTGGGGCGCGCTCTGTGGACGCCGGCGGTGATTGGGGTGATTGTTGGTGGGGGTCTGCCGAGTGCTGGGATGGCAAATCTGCCGGGGAGAAGTGTATTGTATACTGGGAGTTTTGCTGAGGAATGGTTGGTGGATGAATGGTAGCGACGGGACGAAGCATGGGTGCTGAACAATTGCTTGGTGGGGGTGCGAAAGCCTTCGAAACCCACGTAAGGTGGAGGGCGTGGGAAGCCCGCATCTATATGTCAGCAGCCCGAGGGAGGTTCACAAAATTTTATTTATTTATGCTAATTTTGAAGGGTGGAAGCCTTGGGTTTCTTCCTCTACCATTTTCTTGCACTTAGCCGTTTTGGAAACAATATACGGGTTTCGATTGAGTGGTGCTCGTTCGTTTGTGCTTACGTTTGTTGACGATTCTGTCATCGGCAAAGCCGGGAGCACCACTTTGTGGGGCGTTGCCGTACCACATCAAGTGCCGCTGGTCTCTTGTTTTCGCCCTTTCTCGCAAGTCATGGCCCTGTCGAGCTCTGGGCAAGTAGCAGCTGAGTCTTGATCCTCGGTTCTGTTAACCCCCTGTTTTTTCCTGGTGTTCTTTGGGTGGCGGAAGCGAAAATCAGATTCGGCTGAAGTGGAGCTGGTGACGGGAAGCAAAACAAAGGTAAGCACAAACGAATGAGCACCACTTGATCAAAACCCGTATATTGTTTCCAAAACGGCTGTATCTGAGATACAGCTGTTTTACGGTTTTTGTCCGGTTTTCGATGGAGTGGGACATTTCGTTTCTTGTTTACACCTGTATGCCTCCGAGTCGCCGTATGGCTCCACTCTGGCCTCAAATTGGGCTATTTTCGGCATTTTGCTCCACCAGTGAATGCAGTGGGGCTGCGGTGGACAAGCGGTGGAGCGGTCAAGCTGTCGCCGGCTGCTCGGCGAGGGCACGCACCAGCAATCACAGGTAAACAACTTCTGAAGAGCCCCACTGCATCGGAAACCGGACAAAAACTAGTGTTGCCGCGAGGTGGAGGTACCTCGGAGCTGAACTCACCTCGACTCGTACAGCCCCACCACGTATGGTAATCGAGGTGATGGCACCTCGAGACCGGTTTTGGATCTGTTACTCAAAAACAGTTCTTAGCACCAGAAAAACGAGATGCTTCCTCCTGAGGAGCATATCCAAACTGCTACAGTGGCGGCCCCATCTGATGCCACCCCTAAAAAATTGATGTGACCCCAATCGACTCCATTTGCATCAAAAGTTCCAGAAATAGGCTGTTCTATTTTTAGGGGTGGCATCAGATGGCGCCGCCACTGTAGCAACTCAGGCAATAAAAACAAAGCAAAAAAAGTAACTTTTGAGGGCAAACTTCCAAACAAGAACGAGATGACGTCAGCTCGAGGTGGATCAAGTTTTGATACATCAGCACCTCCAACTTCCTTCACCTCAGCTCGCAATAGTGTTGCCGGGAGCTGAGTTGGAGCTGAACTCGAGTTGATTGCCCATCAGCTCGCTGTCAGCTCGAGTTGACCGGAGCTGGCTCAGAGCTGATACCGGATATGGGAATCTAGTGTCCCAGGGTTCATCTTTCCACCCGAAGGGCAAAATTTTAGGGGAGAATGGACCAAATTTTTATGTGGAAGGTTTTCCTGAGCTCTCTTCAAGCTCAAACTGCTTTTTATACGTCGAAAACGGCCAAGAAACGGCCAATACAGAAACTGGGGAGGGAGTGTGATGTCACTCAGTTACACCACCCGAAATGTCACGTCGTCCGCTTTGGGTGACGAGGGTGGAGTCGAGGCGAGCTGGCATCACCTCGAGGTGCCGCTTTTGGGAAGGGGTCGAGTTAGAGTTGAACTCAGCTCGGAGCTAGCTCCAGCTTCCGGCAACACTAGCTCGCAACAAAAACCGTAAAACAGCTATAGTACAACGATTAAACAAGTGTCACAATTCGGGAGCGGATGTCACACGTCACCTTCGTCCACCTCTCGGCAGCCGCAGTGTGCTGCCGCTTCATCTCGGCCCACTCGCGCTCAATCTCTGCTCGCTGCTCCTTCCGCCGCTCTCGCTCGATTTGCTTCTTCTCTTTCCCCGCCTCCTTCGCCTCGTGCGCGCTGGGTTTCGAGGGGCTTGCTCCAAAAAAAAAGGTACTGAGTGTGTCGTGGTGCCTGTCAAGAAAGGTGAAGCACCGGTGAAGACCCATTTTTTTCCAACAGGCTCGTAGTCGGCTCCGTGCAGGGCCTGGAGTGCCGCGTTTGCGTACTGCTCTATCTGTCGATGCAGCAGTGGAAAGCCTCGATCCGCGGACTCGCGCATGAACCTGGAAAAATCGGTCATTTCGAGGGCTTTAATTCGCCGGAAATAGCCTCAGATTGCCGAGGGTTTCTGGGCGGGGCCATCGGCTTTAATTACCTTGCTTGACAAGGTCTCTCCAACCTCATAATTAGCTAAGCAGCACATCGGATACAACCCATTGATGCCCGTTTTCTTCCGAAGCACAGCTTTTCAAAGGCTCCCAAACATTGATGCCATCGACACGAACTTCCAACGAATTTCACCACCCAACCATCGCATCACCGTCAACTTTCAAGTTCTCCAGTGCCAGTGGAGGGAATATTTCCACCTAACATAGCCCGCCGTAGCGGCCCTCGACGATCTTAAATCTTATCTCGGCCTTGCCGACGGATGGCGAGCAACTTTCCCGACCACCAAAGAGCAACCGGCTCACAATCGAGAACTGACCGAGTCTATGTCAAAAGAGGCATCTTTGACCAAACGTATGAATGGGTGATTCAAACCGCGGGAATCCCAACTGACCACAAAATGGTCTCAGTCCGAATCACCTCAGCCTCGGCCCCCAAAAGCACATAACAGCCGACAAGAACTTGAAGGAATACATGGACGAAGAGGGGCTTAAGCTCCAAACCCAGCTCCTAAGCATGGCCAGAAGGCCGATCCGAGACCCTGAGTACAACGCACAGACCGTCTTCAAAGCTTACAAAAGCCGTATCATTCTCCGAGCTAGGACACGGGCAAAAATCAAAGTGCCGAAAGCGAAGAGCGAAATTAAAAAACTCGAGCTCCAACTCGAAACCATCCTCGCCGACGTATCCTATCGAAAGACGAAAAGGTAGAGGCACGACAACTTTAGTAGCATAGGCGCTCGCGAACGCCTATTGATGGCGCCGAGCGCCTATTCAATTCCGTCGATTCAACGCCTATTCCCCTCATCGTGCGCCTACTGCGCGGGTACCGACGGCAATCTTCGGCATTTGCACAAAGCGCGCGCCGCGCGCCCTCTTGGCGCGCAGTACGTAACAAACAATGCCCCAGACATCGATAAAATTGTGTGAAGTCGTAGAGACGAGGGTGTATTTGCCACATATTGTTTTTCAACTTCAAGCTCATTGCATTAATATTAGAATTGCGGTACTACTTTGAATATTAAATGAAAAACTAGTACACTACTGATATCTGCCCTCAAGAGTCCAAATCTCTGATTTGACAATGACACGGCCTATAGTCACCACGTACGGTGCGAAAGTTGAGAAAGAAAGAGAAAGAAAGAAAAAAACAGGTGAATTGAAACAAATACGCACAACATGTTGGGTATGTGGACAATGGTCCACATAGGAGGGTAAGCTTGCTTCAGTGCGAATGGGAATTCAACATCCTAGTCTAATACGTCCAATTGATGTACAGTAGCTAATCTTGCTAAATTCGGGCAACATTATTGGCTCGAACAATTTTTCGCCCGATTTGGGTAATAAACTAATCCAGTTGACCGTCACGGGCGAACCTCAGAACCGTCTCAGTAACCGCCTCATATCCACCTTCAAAACCCTTCTGCTCCTCATGAATCTGGTTGCACACTCAGTGGCCGTGTTTTGTTAAATCATTAATTTAGACAGCTAAAGCCTATACTCACTGGATAGTAGTAAGTATATCCAAGACACTGGTAGTAGCACAAAGTCTTGTAATTTTTTCTGAAGTTGCTCAAGGCATTCCCTGAGCCCCGGCATTGGTGGCAAAGTGCTTGTAACTTACTTACAAAATTTGATGCTTACTGAATTCTTTCTTAATAAGCAAGCAACCATTGAGTATATAGGTGTTTTACTGTATATATGCTTATTCACAGCGCATGAGGTTCAAAATGGGCCAATTGAATCTGGAAAAGTTCATTCAGGGGGAAGTCCGAAGTCACATGTGACATGACAATGACAGTGGCGGCCATTCCCGAAGTCCGAGGCCACGGACATTTGTAAGCATCTGCATTCTGGAGCCCTATACCGATGAATGGGGAAGCAAGCTTCCCCATTAAGCGGAAAAACTCCACCCAATAGCAACCCTTGTTCAGATTCCAACATTTGCGTGCTTGAGACTGCGATCCTCGAAGAAACGAATGTCGAAGGCGGGGATCTGGGACGCACTGGCAGAATACTTCCGTGCTGTTGCTGGCGTTGGGTGAGGGCCCTGGTTCCAGAAAATCAACAAAAGAAGACGCACCTCGCGTATTCAGACTATCCCTGCCCCCGCCACCTCCTTCTGTTGATCCGGACCTCCTCTCCTTCACCACCTTCGTGGTGAACCGTACAGCGGCCGCGGGACGGTTGGGAGTCAGACCGCAGATAAGACGACTGGGAAGCTGTCTGCTTGGGTGAACGACGTCGTCCGGGTCGGTTTTGGTCGTGTGGAGCGGCTTGAGCATGGGCGCGATGAGGGTGCTGAGTCGGTGAACGAGAGAGAAGGTGGTGGTTGAGAGCAGGGAAGAGAATGTACGTGAGGATTGAGACGAAAAATTTCGTATTTCGGAACAGACACGCCTCGGCATAGGCGTTCGGCTGTTCGGTACCTTCCGAGTAGGCGTTGGGAGTGGCAATAGGCGCTCAGCGCCTGAATAGGCGTTCGCTGAGCGCCTATGCTACTAATCGTGTATGTACTCGAAAAGGTACTATCCGGAGCGGTACTCACCGAGAAACTTACAAAGTTATATGATACCTCCAAAACCATAAAAAAGCCAGAATTAGCGCCAACATTAGAAGCAGACTCGAAGGCGAAGTCATCAGCAAATACTGGTCTATGATCAATAAGCCCAAAAAACCCAGAGATGTGATCCACCGCCTGCGCAAACCCCCCAACCCCAACCAGCCAAACACGGGCACGGCGATCTATGAATCGGAGTCCCGGACTCCCGAAGGATGGCCAACATTGCCCGAAATCACCACAACAATATACAAAATGAAAGGCGAGACAGCACGGAAGACGAACGCAAACAAACCATTCAAAGAGTCCTAAGCCGCACAGCGCGCCACCTATCCCTAGAACAAATCGAACTTCTCAAGAGGAAGCTGACAAGAGAAGACATAGTGGAAGCCATGAAAGCCTCAGCAAACGACAAAGCCCCGGGCGAGGATGGCATCATGTACGAAGTTTGGAAAATCCTCGACTCCAGATACGAAACCCGCACTCGAGAGAATAAGCGAGGCTTCGACATAGTCGGCGCCCTCCTAGCACTATACAGCGACATCGCAGAATACGGAGTAATCGAGGGAACTGGCTTCTCCAAGAGTTGGATGGCACCATTCTACAAGAAGAACGATAAAGCGGACATAGCAAATTACCGCCCAATCTCGACGCTACTAAACACAGACTACAAAATGTTCACGAAAGCTCTCACCATTAAACTAGCTAAAGTCGCGCCAAGTGTGATACACCCCGCCCAAGCCGGCTTCGTACCCGGACGCCATATCTACGACCAAATTTGGCTCACTAAACGAATCATAGACCTGGCAGAGGTAACTGAACAGCATGGTGTAATCGTAGCCCTCGACCAGGAGAAGGCATACGACAAGATCGAACATGATTATCTCTGGCGAGCCTTAAGCAGCTTCGGCGTATCCGATGAATTCATCAACATTGTCAAATCCCTATACAGCGACGCGTATACATCGGTAGTAATTAACGGTGTCTTCTCCGACCACCCATTCAAAGTCACCAGAGGGGTCCGCCAAGGCGACCCCCTATCCTGCCTCCTCTTCGATCTGGCGATTGAACCCCTCGCGGAGGCCCTACGTCAGGACTCGACGGCATTAAACTACAAGGCACGGATGAGAACCTTATCACGACGCTCTTCGCCGACGACACGCTGGTCTACCTCTCCTCGAGGGATGACTGGAGCACCCTCTACGCGGTACTAGAGGAATGGTGCATAGCATCAGGCGCTAAATTCAACATTGGCAAGACAGAAGTCATACCTATAGGTAAGAAGCCGCGCCGCGACAGAATGCGCAACACGAGATGCGTTAACGGCCAAGATAGCACCCCCATCCCGGCGAACATCAAAATAGCGCAAGAAAGCGAACCCATCCGCACACTCGGAGCATGGGTCGGGAATGGCGTCAACCAGATAAGCGTATGGACGCGTACCCTCGAGAAAAAATAGACGCGGCCCTCGAACAATGGGAACACGGCCACCCCTCGATGGAAGGACGCCGCCTGATAATTCTGATGGTGGTAGGAGGCATGACACAATACCTAGCGAAAGTCCAAGGAATGCCGAAAGACGTTGAGGCCAAACTAGAGCGAAGAATTCGAAACTTCCTGTGGGGAGAGAAAAAACGACCGTCGGTGAACCAGGAGACGATATACGCGCCAACCGACATCGGAGGGAGAAACCTCCTCGAAATAGTCGCCCGAAACGAGGCGATTATGATTACCTGGCTGAAATCCTACCTGAAATTCGGCCCCGACCGCCCCCCTCTGGGCCTTTGCAGCGGACGAACTTCAAGCCATCAACATCCTCGGCAAACATGCGAATGTAATCGATAAGGACCTACAGTCGTAAACTGGCAAGGGCAACGATTAGCTTTCCCGCGGATTATTCGATGAAAAATGCACCAAAACTCCGAGTTTTCTGTGCTAGGGTAATAGCCCCGCATCCGTTCTGCAGATTCGTCAAAAATTCGGGGTCGATACAGTCTGTTTTGAGTGAGTTCAAGGGCCAAAGTTTGGCTCCACCCAAATAGGCCAAATAACGTAGAAGAGCAACAGCAGTAAACAAAGTTAGAATCCTTCCCCGCAGGCCTGTCGCGACAACATAGAGCATGTATATTTAGGCCCTACTCGTCATGACCAAAAGTGACCGGAATTAGAAAAATGTGTATTTGCAACGAGTTTGTATGGGTGACCGCTGGGTAAATTGGTCCTATAGGAAGTGTATTACCATACATCACTGCATATAAACCAGGTAAAAGGGAATGTGGTCCTTTCGTGCTATCTCTCTATGTTCTTTTATCTATGCTTGAAGATGAGAATTTGGTATGCTGAGTTGCCGCTCTCATTGAACCACGAGAAAATTCCGGTAACCTTGGATATCTCATCTACAAACCTTTAGGATGCTAAAGACTGTTTTCAATTACTCACTGACCTGAAATTCTGGTATCTGTGCTGCAGAATGGCCAAATATTGCCAAATTGGTACAATTTGGAAGATTAATCTATTGACTCAAAACCAAATATCATATGCCATCCCCGTAGTATGAAAGTCGTAGAAGGCATGATATAGAGGAAGCCTATGTTGCTCAAAGCTGTCTGACTACCAGAAATTCACTCTAAAAAGCCAAATTCCGGTCACTTTTGGTCATGACGAGTAGAAGTATCATACCACAAATCAAGCATGCACAGAAACACCAGGTGGTGTTTACTGTATACTTTCGACCAAAGGTTCACGGGGTGTCACCCGTCACCTTCATTGTTCACTGAACAAATAGTTCACAGCACCGCAAATTACCATATATGGTAGGCCGGCGACAGCCGGCCCGCGATTTTTGACGTTTTTTGCCCTTTTTTGAACGAAAAAAGTCCGTGTCACCCGTCACCACCTTCAAAATTGTTCAGTTCACGGGTCCCCGTCACCCGTCACCTGAACCTTTGGTCGAAAGTATACAGTATATTGCAAGGCAAAATTCACAATTCAGCTGAAAGCATCAAAAATCAGCAACAAACCAGCTGGTTCTAGCCCTTCAAAGAAGGTATTCAGTCCAATTTTTTTCCCAATGGGAAATATGGTTTGTGGGGACTTTTTAGACACCAAATTTTCCATGGAGATGTTCAAAGGTTTGGGGAAATCACAAACTTCCCTCCAAAATTGGGGATTTTCGACAAATTGCGCTCCCACTGCCCAGGGAAGTAATTATTAGGCTCCAAAAAGTAGTCCATTGAATTCAGCGACCTCAAAAATGGTAGGAGAATGCAAATTTCAGCTCGCCAAAATGTCCGCGGGTACGGAATATGCGTGTTGCTCTTCTATGTTACGTTGCGCTTCCCAGTTTACGACTGTTGATGATGATATCTATTATCGTGCTCGAGCCGCTGTAAGCGGCTATGTTACACGTTAACTAATGTACTATTCAACTTCTCAACGACGACGTCCTCGAACCGTATGTCAACGGAATACCGGACGGAATGCGGGGCAGACAGGGCGGGGTAGGTGACTTCGGGGAGGCAGAGGGCAGCAGGGTGTGTACTCGGGTGGGGCAGGGATGGGCTTATGCGGGGGAGGGTCTCAAGAGCGGAGTTTTCTCAGACGCCCGAGATGCGAGGAATGGAACGGCAACTCGGAGCGGAGTTATCTCAGACGCTCGAGTGCAAAGTTTGGAGAGCCTGTCAGCGAAAGAGGTGAGTTGAGTACGAGGTGGGGAATGTAGGTGGTGGGAGAGTGGTTTTGGTTTTGGTTTCGTGTAGCGAGAATTGGGAGGAAGGGAGAAAAGTCGAGGAAGGGAAGGGGGAAGTAGTGGCTAATTATTTAAGTAAGATGGTGCGGATAAGAGTAGGGAGATAAGTATGATAGTTAACTGGGCTCTTGTGGGACGGTATCTTTGTAGGCCGGTAGACGATTGGTTGCGTGAATGTATTGTAGTAGATGACGAATGCCTTTATTGTTGGTGAGTAAGTATCCGAGGGATGTCGCTTTGCGACCGAGTGCAGAGTGGAGTAGGGTGCGGTGGTGTTTGTAGCGGGAGCAGAATAAAACAAAATGAGTAACGTCTTCGCGTCGTTGGCAGGTCTGGCACAGGGGAGAGTCAGCGCGGTTGATCTTGGATAGCCAGGCGTTGAGTGCGACTGTTCCAGTGCGCAGTTGAACGATGAGGCTGGAGTTACGGCGGGATAAGTTGATGAGGGGCTTATGGATGGAATGGACGGTGGCGGATTTGTCGATGCGTCGATATTTTGGATGGCGTGGGGATGATTGCCAAGTCGCAGACCACAGCGCGGTCGTTTGCGCTTGGAATGCTGCTTTTGCGGCAGCTGTGCTGCGTGGGAGGGGGGATAGGAGAAGGGTGGGGAGTTGTGGGTGAGGTGGGTCGTTGTTTTCGGCGGCGAATTTCGCTTCCGTGTCTACTCGTTCATTTGGGGGAAAATCGACATGCCCCGGGACCCAGCCTATATGTAGTGTGAGGTTGGGGATGCGGTTCATGAGGCGTTTGAGTTCGTCATGGAATGCCAACAGTAGATACTGGGCGGGCTGTTGACGGGGATGGTGGAGAGCGCGGATGGCGCTTTGGTTGTCGAGACCAAGGAAAACATGTTTGATGTGAGGGAGGGAGGGAATGGAGGAGAGAGCGAGGATTGCGCCGACCACTTCTGACTCAAAGACCGTGTGGTCCTGGTCGGAGCCAAGGTGGAGGCGGCGGATCGATGACTCGCCGCGTCCGTCAGTGATGCTGGCGGCGCCGATGCGGCCATTGAGTCCCGATCCGTCACTATACAAACACAAGTCGAATTCTCGATCACGTTTGAAGGCGCGCTCGAGGGCAGCCTTCTTGTCCGAAGCGATGTCGAAAGTGAAGGGGGCGGACCACGAAGGAGGCACGGGGAAGGGTTTTATGGTTTCGAAGTCGGATGGGGAGAGGCGGAAAGTGTGCATGAGGTTGTGTAGGGACGAGCGGTGGCGGCGTATGCCGTGAAATCTTGCAGCGCGTGTGGCGATAGGATGTAGCGGATGTGCGGGTGGTAGAGTGCAGATTCGGAGAGCGGCTCTGTGGCATATTTGATTGAGACGTATTTCTATTGGGATGTTGTGAGCATGTAAGTCAAGGTAATCATTAGCGGTGTTGCGAAGGGCGCCGGTGATTAGAATTCCAGCGAGACGTTGTACTTTACCAAGTCTGCGGGTAAAGCCAACACTCCCGCGACGATGTGCGGATCCAGGAGGGGTGTAGGTGGGTGTATACCAGGTGTCCAAGCCGTACGTCATTTTAGGAATGACTACGCTTTCGTATAGTCGTTTGACATATTTGTGAGGGAGACCGAAAGATGAGCGTGTGAGGCGGTTGCACGCAAGAAGAACTTTGAGGCCCTTCGTGGCAGCCGCCTCGGCCTGCAGTTTGAAGTTCAGTTTCTCGTCGAGGAGGATTCCTAGATACTTTATGTGGTCAGAGTGGGGGATTAATGTGCCGTCCCAGTTATACGGGATTTTCTCGTCCGTCCTACCCTGCGCGTGCATGCGCATAACGCCGAATTTTGACTCCTCAAAGCCTGAGTTGTGAGACCGTGACCAGACTCGAGATGACGCTCCCATGGGATCCAGGATTTCGTCGCACTCGGGGTATGTTGGCGCAGCCGCGAGTAGGAGTACATCATCATAGTATGCTTCAGAAGCGGATTTTCTGGGGTCAGTGGCGACTTCGATGAGGGGGGCGTTGTAGTATTGGTAAAGATTTCCCGAGGAGGGGGCTCCTTGACCGATACCGTTTTCGATGATGTATGGGGCTGAGAGAAAGTCGTCAAATTTGAGGCGGGTAGATTGACCGGCGAGGTCGTGCCTGTAAAATTCGATTAATTCGTTTGGAACGCGTCTTGCACGCATGTTATGGATGAGACGCGCTTGAACCGCGTTTGGGAAGGCGGCGCGAATGTCGAGGCTAATGAGCGTGACGACGTTACCTTTGCGGAACTCGTCTTTGATGCGTGAGGTTAGAAGGTGGATTGCGTCAGTAGTAGTTCGACCAGGACGGCCGCCCATGTGGGTGTTGGGGATGAGTTGGTGTTTTTCGGTGACATATGCGAGTGATTTACTGTACATACCGCAGAAAGATTTCTTGATTGTGCGATAAAGGGCGATTGGGCGAAAAGATTTGGCGACGGAATAATCCGATCGGCCTGGTTTTCGAAGGACGGCTGTAAACAGTTCTTTTAGTAGCGGGGTCTCATACTTTAAACGAACTGTGGCTTGAAAAAGTGCCCATAGAATATCACCTATGATGTGATATGCTTTTTGTAAAACGATGAACGGGATACCGTCGGTGCCCGGGGCGGTGTAAGACTTGGCGTCGCGAATTACCTCATCGTACATTTCCCGAGTAAACTCGGGCATGGGGACCGGATCTGGATAATCAAAATCAGCGGGTATGTCCAATGAATTCGAGTCTGGGGCGGCGGGGAAGAATGTTTCGAATAGGATATCGCATTTTTCTTGTGCATCTGTGGCGAAAGTTCCGTCAGCACGCTTCAATGCTGGGATACGTTCTGCGCTTCCATCTGAAAAAGGGCGGTTAGCATAGCGTGAAGCAAGCCATACACTTTTTTCATCAGCATGTTCAAGCCAATCCTTCCAATGTTGCTTCTTCGTTGTTTCGAGTGTGGATTTGAAAAGTTTCACTGCCTCTTGAGCGGCAGTTTCAGCTTCGGGGCACGGCCGTTTGCGATTTTCGCGTTCCATTTTTCGAGTGTTGTCAAGTAGGATGGTGAGTTCCTTTGTCCACCAGCGCTTTGCGTAGGGAGAGAGGGAGAGTCGGGGGACATGGGATGCGATTGTAGTTTGCAGTGTTTTGTCCAGCGCGAGGTAGACCGAGTCGTATTCATCTGTGGAATTGATGTCTGTCGATATGGGGTTGTTAGTTAGTGAATCTGCGAGAGCCTTGTTAAATTCGTCCCAGTCGACCGCCCGGAAATTGGGTCGGGGGATTTCCGGTATACGTAGAAGATCAAAGTCTAATGTGGTAAGGATCGGAAGGTGGTCTGCGCCAGGTAAACGCTGGTCGAGTAGCGCGTCACAGCAAACGATTGAATCTGCGATGTTAGCGGAGATAAAAACGAGATCGAGAGTGTTCCAAGTTTTGTGGGCTGCTGATTCGTGGGTGAGTGTTCCGGGAGGTAGAGCGAGTTCTAGATCATAGTCAGCGAGTAGTTTTAAGAGGGCCATCGCCTCGTCTGCTGGAATGGAGGACGGGAGGTTAGTACCAGCCCATAGAGCATCGTGTTTATTGAAGTCGCCATGCCAGAGCATTGGATGATCGGGGGGATTGAGGAAGAGGTGCCGTGAAATTTCGTCGTAGGTTTCATCGGAGTCGGGTTGGTTGTAGATCGAATATATCTGGAGTGAGGATGTGGTCGAAAATTTAAAGAGAATCGAGGTAACATTACGGCTTTCCACCTCGATTTGGCGGTAAGTGTCGGATTTGATGTTTTTATTGACCAAGATGAGTGATCGGGGGCGGGCAGTTCCACCCGCATAAAAGACCACCCATTTTTGGGTAGCGATGGTGAGCCTGTGGTTGGGGTAGATGTACGGTTCTGTGATGCATATTAAGTCATATTCGTTGGGGTCAGTGGAATTGATCAGTGCATTCATTACGGTTTTGGATCGTCTGCAGTTTTGGTGAACAGTTCGCAGTGCGGACACAGAATTTGAGGTGGGTGGCATCAGTTATGATGATTTTTTGATACATACTTCGGGGTGATGCCCTCCGACCAGGTGGTTGGGCCGAGGTAGGGCGCAAAGTAGGGTTCAGCATTACCGGGTTTAGCATCAATACGGGCGCGTTCAATGATACGGACTGGACAGTCGCGATCGAAGGTGGCGTGGGTACCTGTGCAGTTAGAGCAAGTTCGCTTGGAGTGTAGGCAGTTGCTTTCGCATTCATGGGTGTGTTTCTGTTTTAGTTCGCAGGAGTTTGTAGGGTGCTCACCAGCGCAAAGGGCACAGCGGTCCGGCTCTTTGCAGAACTTTGCCATGTGGCCGTATTTTTGACATTTATAGCACTGAATGATTTTGTCAGTAAGTTTGTGAACTGAGAGGAGTGAATAATCCGAGGAGAGGCCGTTGTCAATAGCCTGGTTGGCACTTTGACTGTCACGGATGTCAGCGACCAAAGATGCGAAGTCGGATTTGGGTTTCCTGAGCCATCTGACTCGCGATATTGAGTATGGGAGCAGTACATCGGGGTTGTTGTCTTCCAGACGGCGTATATCCAATTCCGACGTTGTGTCGAAGGTGGCGGGGACTCCGTTGATTACAACACTGTATTTCGGAATGCTTGTCCAGGCTCCAGGGGCGAAGCGTGGTAACCACTCTGCTGAATTGTTGCGAATTAGTTCCACGTCTTCTTGAGACCGTAAGATGATAGCGAAGTCGCCGCTTTTGAGGCGTCGCGCACCGCGAGCTGTGATCGGAGTAAGCAGATTTGAGTCATTAGCTGAGATTGTGTCGGTGACCGCTGTATTGAAGGCCTTGACTATGTTCGTTGTATCTGCGGAGAGTATGGGGTGATTAGGGTCAATTTTCGATGATTTAATTGTGATTTGAAATTGAGGGGGAGAGGGGAAATTGGGCGGACGCGATGGCATGTGATCGCGTTCAGATCCGGGTTTGGTGATTTCGGCGTAGGTTGTGGTGGGTTGATTCTTGATGAGGTTGGCTAGAAACTCTTGAGATTTTTGGATTTCTCCTACTAGCGAGGCTTGGAGTGAGTCTATTGCAGCGTTAGTCTGTGTCTTCGCCAACTTTTCCGAATTCGTTAGGCGAGACATCTCTTCCGATTGATCCGTTAGCGAACGAAGAAGGGCGTCAGTTATGTGGATGAAAGCCTCTTCCAGCGGAGCAATGGCTGTTACCAGCTTATTTGCGGGGTTCCTAAAATTGACATGTTTTTTGAGTTGACTGAGAAGGTAGATCGGGTCAGTTTGATCGCCGGAGATTCCCCATGTCATAAGTTTTTGGGGGTCGACAGCAGCGGGTTTCCCCGTGGACAGGCGACCTTTCGAGCTGTTCATGGGCGGTAGATTAGTGGCTGTTGGTGGTTTAGTAGTTTGTTTGGGAGTTTGCACTCCCGGGTCTGTCATGTTACTGCTACTCAGCTTGTCTTCCGCCCCCGAACGGGCGAAAAAATTTGCTGGTGGGCGTGGGAAACTTGCTGCTTCTTGATGGTTCCCGACAAGACGGATCCAGTTTACGACTGTACGCCATAGCGTCTTCCTTCAATCATGGATCAGCGCCAGAACGGCGCTTCCGAAAGATCTGAATAAACTCATGAAGACAGCGCTTCAACGCAATGTACAGCTGGAAGGACTTGCCTTCACCAGGGAAGTCATGCGTGCTCTCCCCATATGGTACCACGTTAAGTCCACCGCGGAAAGAGGTGTCTTCAATCGGGGAGACGCTGTAATCTGCTTCAAGACGAACCACAAAATCGTGAATGAGAGGAGGTAAAGTCCACACTGTGGGAAAGTTCCATCAATTTTGATAAGGCAAGGGTACTTACGGTTATGTGGCCGCTGATTGTTCCAGACTCTCATGACAGGGTTATCACGAGACTAGAGGCGTGGGTCAGCTACATGTTTTAAATTTACATCAAGCTCAAAAGTCACGTGTCTGACACGTTCCGTCCTCTCCTTTCATTGTCCTTTCAGTTTCACCAACATGTCCACCCACAAGCGCAAACGCAGCTTATCGGAGGATCCTGTCAGTACCGATCAACTTCACTACCTCAAGAAACATACGGCTCTTCTTCGTGAAGAACTCGAAGGGATTGAGGAGACGGAAACCGAGTTGGAAACAGTCATGCAACACATCATCAATTTGGAGAGGCTCCTGAGCAACGTGAAAAAGCCTGTTGAGTCCACGAATTCCTCAGATCTGCAATACAGCTCATGTGTGCGCGTTGCAGCGCTACACCTTCTCCTCGATGACGAAGAAAGACTTGACTCGTTTAGGTGTCAAAGGCCAAATGCTGATTTTCAAGTCGGAGGGACTGGCAACAATACTTGGCAAAAGCAACGACGGCGACACTTTCAACGAAGAAGTCAGCTCACTCCGCACTCGGTTGATTGATATTTACGCTCATGTGAATATGGATGTAGGCTTTGTTTCGTCTGGCGCACACGAACTTCTACTTAGCTTTTTTTTCAGTATGAAGCAGGGTCACGAATGTTGCTCGATGCCGTTCTTCTTTCTATTCAAAGATTTCGTCGAAGCGGGACTCCGAGACCTGTGTCGCCATTCTTCCAGAAATGCGGTTGACAAGTTCGGAAGGAACAGTAATCACAAACCCTGAATCCAAATTCCAAGCCTGGTTGACTGGTAATGTTGACTACGGTGTCATTCGCTACCTAGACCAAGACGATAACAAAGGCACGTCTCTCCCTCATGAGTGTCACACCCCAGCTCAACAAGTGCCAGCTCGTTTCATCGGAGTCGATGCATCTCGTGATGGCATTTGCACCTGGCTGCGGGACATCTGTTTTTTCTGGAGGCAAAACGTATGTCAGATAAAGGCCTATCACAACACATGCCGGAAGCTGTGGGTCAAGCCATGGCACTGAGCGAAATCACTGGGTATTGAGCACACAACGTGACAACTACTGTCTGATTTGCCCTGAACAGGTCCAACAAAGTCAGATTCTGCTTGTCTAATGGATTTTCGCCATTCTTCTTAAGGATGAGGCGGGTAATCGTTCCTACTACGAGTCTACCCCACGTTACCTAGACAAAAGTCAAACCGAGAGCGATCTCCCCTCATCCTTGCAGCACATAGGTGGACTCGTGGCACTTGTTTTGCAGTGGGTCAGTTTTCGTGTCTGTGTGCGTCTTGGAGTAGGACTCATTGGAGTTAGCTTTCTCCTACTGACTCGCATCCCGAGAATCAGCTTTTCACCTTGAAAAATTGGACCCAGTAGCCGGATAACTCTGTTTGGCAACCCGGGTTCTTCTTTCAAAGGGCCGAGCAAGTTGGCAGATCAGAAATAATTTTGTGCCATAGCAGGAGATGTGGAGATACTACTCACTAACTTATAATTCTCATTGGTCTAAATCGATATTTTCTCCCTTGCTTACTTACTACTCGGCATTACCAAAAGTAATCGCAAACGTGGATTTTACGATTCTCAAGCAGGCTCCTACACCGGCATTGCAATGTGGATTCTGAAATATGTCTTGTATGCCAGGTTCCTGGCCTACCGAAGGGTAATGCAAATTTTCAATACAACACGCTGATTCGAACAGCCATTCAAAACCTCCCTGCGCTTTTGCAACCCTAGAGCGAGTACTAGCGAGTACTTACGTGTGTGTTAGAAATTTGATTCGGTTGCAGGCAGTGCAACCTACGGCCTGCCGGTTAACCGATCGATCACCTGGGTGATTACTGTACCGCTCTGTATGACTGAAACCAATTTTGGACCGTTACAGGCTGAAACGGCTGAAACGGCTTACAAATCACCCTTTTAAGGAAGGAGACTTACCATATATAGGTGATTTGTCAGCAGAAACAGCCCTCCGTTACGCGTTACGTTTCAGTCATACAGAAGGCTACAGTATCTGCCATGTGGCAGTGTAGTTATCTGCCACACTCAACACCAGAGGCCTGTAAATTCTTCAGAATAATTAGGAAGGCCTTTGAAAGAATCTAATCTCATATTGCTGCTTCAGATTGCGACAGAACGACCCAGGTACTGTGATATTCGACGTTGTCAGATAACACTGTGACAAGGCAGATAACTTGTCACGCTTGTGACTGCCAGCATTCGGCAGGCGGCATTTCCCGAGTTTCATTCATGTCGAGTTTGTTTCGAGTTTCTAAAGTCTGGTTAGTGTCTGCCTTCCCTTATACACGTGTAGTGCTATTATTGCTATGCTGATACACGTGGAAAAACATATATCATCGATTAGAGCGCTAGATATACGGGGCATACATGTCTACAGAACATAGAGAAAGACGATAGCAAATGCCAGGAAATACCAGGTGCGCTGCGGAGTCGACTCGACGATGAATCCAATGAAATTCTGAAGGGAACCAGCGTCAGGAAAGATTACTTGGATGACACGAAACATACCTGAGTCATGTACATAGTGAAGCAACAACGAAGCAACTGAGTATATGCCAGAAGGATGGGAGTGGGACTCGGCTATGTGAGCGAGTCCCACTGTTGATGTATTTTGGATCATACGCAATCAAAGCTGTATCAGGGGATCAACACCGCATCAATCATCGGCATTTAGAGCCGAAATTTATATTTAATAGAGCACTTTGGCAAACGGTGAAAAATGATTTTTTTCTTCAGTTCCCGCTAGCCAAAATTTGGTTGTGGAACCGCAAAACAGTGCGCAGCCCACTGTAGTTTTTCACTAAACTCGCTTAGTTTTTCAAACTGAAATTTGATTTTCACCGTTCGCCAAAATGCTCTAATAGAGACTTTGCGCAGAGTGTGATGCGAGTCGTTTCGGCGGCTTCTTGGGAGTGAGGGAAAGGGTGACCTGCGCTACTGAGGCGCAGAGGTCGTGAGTTGAAGGACGAGCGCGTCGGGAGCGCTCGCCATCGTTGTATCCCTTCGACGAGGGACCGTGTTACCCGCGGTCGGAGCCCCTGCAACACCGGGGCCATGGAGCAGTTTGACGCGTGCTCAGGCAAGCAGGGGGTCCAACCGGTTCTGTGGTTCGCAGTAGAAATCTCAGTCTTCACTCATCGTAGTTGATAGCAAAGTAAGATTAGATTATGTAATCGAAGAATTATCTAATCTACGTGCAATATTCAAGTAAGTAAATTGTAAGTAAATAATGGCCACGGCCGCGTATCAAGCAACAAGAAATATATACCCGTATCACAGTGCCCCCCTGCGCGTTAGTGTCCATTTACTTCTACTGAGGTCCCATCCTCGCGTCTTCATCATCAGCGTTCGCCCATCCCGCTCCGCCATCTTCCTCCATCGGCTCTAGATCCTCGACAGTCTGACTTTCCTGCGTCTCCTCCGCCGTAATCTGCATTGGCTCTCCATTTTCTTCCGCTTGCGCCGCTCGCTGCCTCTCTTGCGCTTCCACCTCCCGGTACATCTCCGCGATTAATTTTGACGCTCTCTGCTTGGTGCCTCCTCGGTTACCCCGTTTGGCCTTCTTTTTGGCTGGCGTTGACTCGTCTTCCTCCTCCGACAGCTCTCCTTCCTCTGGTGAAGGGTCCCTTCGTTTAGAGGGACTTGGGGGTTTGGGGCCGCCCATGCGTCCTAATAGCGTTAGGGGAGGAGGCTGAAGGCGGTCGGCTAGCGACGTAGGCTGAGAGGGGAGGCGGGAGCTTAACGACGGCCCGCCCAGGCGCTGCAGCAAAGGGGTGGCTGGTGAGGGCTGCAAGCGCTCAAACAGGCTCCTTCCCATGGCTCGTGGCTGCGTAGGGGGTAGTAGCGAGGATGAGGCAGCTGCAGGACCAAGGGTTCGCGGCGGCGATTGCAAGCGTTGAGAAAGCGGTTGGCGGTGCGCAGGCTGAGCGCGGTCGATTCTTCCACGCGCCTTCGCCTTAGGGGGAGGAGGTGGCCCCCTGGAGTCGCTAGAGCTTGTGGACGAGTATGAAGGCGAACGGTGTTTACGATGAGAGCGACGAGGAGACCGCGAACGACTGCGGCGGCGGTGGTGGCGGCGATGTCGGGAATGAGAACGGCTACGGCTGTGTCGTCGTGAGCGTCTATGCCTAGAGCGCGAACGCGAGCGGCGGTGTCGGCGACGGCGCGAGCGGGAATAGCTGCGAGAGCGGGAGTAAGATCGGGAGCGAGAGTAAGAACGGGATCGCTGGTGACGAGTCCTGGGATGACGTGAGGTGGACCGTCTCGAACGTCGCTGGCGAGTGCGGGATTGGGAGCGCGAGCGGGGTCGCGAATAGGATCTAGAGTAGGAACGCGGGCGATGATGACGTTGGGAGCGGCGCGCTCGAGGGGAATGGTCCCTATGTCGACGCGACGGGGAACGAGAACGGTAACGGGAACGAGAACGAGAACGAGAACGAGAACGAGAACGAGAACTGTAACGAGCTCGAGAACGAGAACGGGAACGAGAACGGGAACGTGAATGGGAACGTGAATGAGAACGAGAACGCCGATCTAAGGGTGTCTGAGGTTTGGGCGTAGGAGGTCGTTCCGGAGCACGAGAGAGGCTTCTCCCCCTCATTTCGACATCGAGCACCTCTTTCTCCTGACTTGATGCTGCCCCTGAGTCCTGAATGGGAGGGATCGAGGAGGAGCTAGTCGCAGGGATAGATGATGAAGGAAGTGCGGATGAAGAAGGGGTCGCGGAGGAGCTAGCCGCTGGGGCAGCGGACAGAGAAGGAGTTGCGGCGTTACCCAACGCGCTACTCTCGAGCTTCGTATCCGTCCAGGTATCGCGAGCCCGCGATAGTATCATCGCGAATACTCCCTCGTCCAGATACTCGACGCGGAGACCATATTGCAGAGTATATAGCGTTCCAAACGCTCGACTAGCCTCCGACACGGTCGCAAAGCAGACCCATACGTTGCTCTCCTCACAGACGATAGTCGTTGGGGTGGAGCGGCTATGGTAGAATGCGTCGTTCGCTCTGGCCCGGAAAGCCTCGGCTGTATACTCCTCGTTGAACCCTTGAAGGGCTAACACCTGAGTTGCCTTCTGAACGGCAGGCTCGTAAGGAATCTCCACTCTACCCGCCTCTTCCTTCTCCATCTCCCTCAGCTCGGCCTCACTAGCCTTCCCCTTCCCTTTAACCCTTTGCTGTGGATGATATCCGTCCTGGTAAGGGAGCTCCTCTGGGTTTGGCGGGTCCGCCGGCCTTCCCACGTCCAACGGTCTTGGGTGCCTCGAGGGGTACATCCAGTACGATGGTAGACTCATCGTTTCCCGGTTCCCGTCCATGGTGATAAAAGGGAAATGAGGGACTGGGGCTCCCCAGACGTCCGAGTTGACTACGCCTGGAGGCGCATGGAAGCCGCTCAAGTAGATTCGACGCCCCTTTTCGCGGTCGAACCACTCCTCGCGATTCTGCATTTTGTATTTATGCCCTCGGTAGATGAAGGCTTCCCGGCCGCTGTCCGTGTAGGCTAACTCGTATCTCACCCAGTCCTTTTCCCTCCGAGGCATAACGCGAGGAGGTACAATCCAATCAACTCGAGACGCGTGAATGGAACGCCTCTCCGGCTCCTTGTGAGCATACCGGTCCTCTTTCGCGCGATTTCCTCCAGCTGGTTGATCGCTCGGGAACGTGAGCAAGGGCGCTTCGAAGGAGAAGGATCCCGCCGATGAACTTGGAGCTTCCTCGGTAGGCGCCTTCTCGCGCGTAGGTCGCCACCCATCCAACTTGAAAGGCGCCGATTGGCAGCTCGCCGTAAGAAGGCCCAATTGCTGCAGATAGAGGGAAGAGGAACGCTGTTCATCGTCAGGCGTACTGGTTGCGGGACTGGCGCCTCCCAAGGTGGGTCGCTCCAGCGCGTCGAGTCTGCCGGCTTCCTGGCGAGCGAGCAGCTGGTAGGGACCTTCACGCAGCGAGGGCACTAGATCTGTGCCGAGGACGAAGTCGGAGCAGGAGTGAACTTGAGGATAAGCGTCGGCGCGGGTCCGGTCTTCTGGCGCGTACGAGTGGGCGATGAAGCAAGGGATCCCCGCGTATAGGAACCTTAACACTGTCCCCTCTTGCAACCCATTCACCCAGACTCCAATATATCGCTCGTCCGCCCAGGGAAGCTCTAGTTCTCGCAATTGATCTAGCGAGAGAGGATTGAGGACTTCCCGCGTGTTTATCATGGTGAGCCAAGCTTCCTTCTCTCGCAGTCCCCTCTGTACTCCCATCCCTTTGTCTACAGCTTCCCACCAGTACTTCACCGTCTCGAGTTCCGCTAACTTGACTGCGTCAGCGTACTGAGGCCGCAAGGACCAAGTGGTAGATTCCTGCCGAAAGCGACTTCGAGCAGCGTTCACGAGGGCGTCTAATTCTCGCCTTAACGCGCTTAAGGCTAGTAGGTAGTCGCGGCGGAATTTCCCCTTGCTAGGATCGGAGCGGTCGACAACCCACTGTCGCATTAGTGGTTCGTAGGCGGGGTAAGCGGAGTCATCCGGGGAGACGAGATGAGGGCGGCGCAGGAAAGGCCAATGGGGAATGTCCGCAGCAGAGTATTGCGGGGAGTATAGACAGTCGAATCTTCCGAAATGGCCATCGTATCGACGCTCTGCGGGGTCGAGGGGCATCGATGGGATATGTCCTACAGCTCGACATCCGGGTAGGAAAGGCGCCTGGTTGGAGTTCGGGGACCATAATTCCCAAGTCCGACCCTCCTTCTTGACGATCCGTGAAGTTATCGTTGGCACTCTTCGTAACTCGAAGCCCATCCCCGAGTAGACCTGCGGAGTGTCGTAGTAGCCAGACATGCAATTTTGTCTCATGCTGGAGTACCGCGGGAACGGGGCGCTTTTGGCGGGATTCGAGGCCATGTCGAGTACTTGTCGGAGGAGCGGAGAAGGCTGGGCGCCGGAGTCGCGTTCAAGAACGCGCCCCCTTCGTCCTTGCGAGACCTTCCGCTGAGATTCTAGGTTGTTGGGAGGAGTAGACACTGAACTAGTAACGAAATCGAAAGCAAGGGCAAGATCGCGTTCAAAAACGCGCTCAAGCCAATGCGAAGTGGTGGAGGAAAGAGTAGAGAATCGACACGAAAAACACGAAGTACTAATTCGCACGTACGTAAGGACCCGGACCTTCGGCCGAATTAGCCGATTATTAAACAATTGGTAATTTATGTAGATTTAAATATTCGCGTTTGAGTTCTGGGGCGTTTCTGAGGTCCAGCTCGGACACCCAGGTGTCGTCGGCGGGTCCTAGGCCTTGCCAGCGCACCCTGAACATCCGTTGATTCCCTTTCTTCCTGGACAGAGTTTTGTGGCCCAATATAGCCTCCACAACATATTCCTCTGTCGCGGTAAGGTAGTCTCGAGTGTCGGGAAGGGTAGTACGAGGACCAAACTCTTCCTTCGAGACGTGGTACTTCCTCAGATGCTCCAGATTGATTACAGGGTGCATAGGATAGGTGTCCGGCAGACGAATCCTATAGACCACGGGGTTTATCTTTTCCATAACCTCAAACGGCCCAATGGTGCGCTGCACCAGCTTCTTTCCCGTACCCTCCACGTCCACCAACTCCAAGGAATGAGGATTGACCAGCACGTAGTCTCCTTCCTCAATACTCTCCACCGGCCTCCGTTTTTTGTTGTAAGCTCGAGCTTGTCGTTCTTGGGCCAGAACGACCGCATCCCGTGCGGCTTGGCGATGACTTTCCAGAGCCTCAATGAAGTCCTCACCCTTCTGACTAGGCAGAAAAGGGCGTACGACAGGGTCACCCTCCGGATGCAGCAGCCCCGCTGCGCCTCGCGGATGGTATCCAAGGAGCAGAAAGTTGGGCGAGTAGGTTGTGGACGCGTGTACATTGGAGTTGTACGCGAAAGCGATCTCCTTCAACCATTTCGCCCAGGAGGTACGATCCTTGGAGACGTAAGCTCTTAACATCTGCTCGATGGTGGCGTTCAGGATCTCGGTTTGACCGTCAGTCTGAGGGTGGTGTGCAGAAGACAGAGCCATGACGCTGCCATACTGCGCCACTACGGAACGCCAGAAAGCGGTCGACCATCGTTTATCACGGTCTGCTATGATGCGTTCAGGCATTCCGTAGACGTTCACGACGTAGTCCACGAAGAATTTCGCGAAGCCTTCTTGCGATAGCTGAGTATGTGTCGGAATCATAATCGCGAAGCGAGTGAGCTTGTCCACGATAACGAGGATAGCCGTAAATTTCTCCGGTCCCGAAGGCGGCAGGCCAGTAATGAGATCGAGAGAAACTGTCGCAAAGGGTCGAGGAGGAATGTGAGCGGGCCTCAGGCCGCCCATCTTCTTGCGATGGTCTGCTTTAATTTTCTGGCAGACGTCGCAAGAAGAAGCAAATTCTTCCGCGTCCTTATGCAATGAGGGCCAAAAGAATAGCTCCCTGAGCCTATTCTCAAACTTGTGCGGGCCTGCATGCGCACTTTCGTGAGCGGATTCATGCAGCCAGCGCATGATCCATCGGACTTTCGAAGCGGGAATGCACAGGCGGGTCTTCCAGTCTGCATCGATGAAATACAGTAGACCGTCTTTGCCTCTTTGGAAATGCGACGGGGTGAGGACTTTGTCAGGACTTGGGGCCTCCTCCACATATCGGCTTTTGAAGTAAGGGTCGTTTAAGTAACCTTCCCTTAAGCCTTCAATAACTTCGGGAGACACGGATATCAGGAGATGGGAACGTTTGTTCCAATCCTCCTCATCCTTGTCAGGCCTGGCTCCCGCAGGGTAAGTCCAATGGTCACCTTGGGGGAAAGGCAGATCATCTAGTTCAGCAGCGGCTCCACCGCGCTTTTCTGCTTCTTCCCGTGCTTTCACAGCTTCTTCCCCTCTCGCCTCTCTAGCTTCCAGAGCCTTTTGACGCCTCGTCTGCACCGGCAGGGCGTACTTGTCTATCGCGTCTTCCCACCACCATATAGCGAATGCCGCTTTCTTAGCCGGGGCATAGGCTTCCTTATTCTCCCTCCATAAGGCCTCTTCTTGTTTCTCCTCATCCTGCTCAATCGAGTGCGGATCATCAATGACAGGCGATTCATGCGGCGGTGTACGCGGCAACCTTGATAAAGGGTCCACGTTCGAATGTACTCGTCCGGGCCTATGTATTATCTTAAGGCCCGGATACGCCGCAAAGACTGCCCCCCACGCCGCTAATCGCCGGTTCGCGTTCTCGTAAACGCGCGCCCATTGAAGCGCGGCGTGATCCGTAATGAGGATTATCTGTTCTCCTTCAATGAATGGTTGAAATCGAACGAGCGCCTCCTTTGCTCCCAGCGCTTCTCGCTCGGTAGCGCTGTAATTTCGCTCCGCTGATTTCAAAGTCCTGCTCCAGTAAGCAATAACACGCTCAACGTGTACAGTTGTGTCGTCCAGCGTGGCCCCCCATTCGTCTTCTTTCTCCAATTCCTCCACTTCCTTCGTGAGAGTCGTAAAAAGTTTAGGCACCGGCGCTCCAGCGTCCCACGCGGCCTTTAGTTTCTCATAAGCCGTAGTACCTTTCAGATCTCGAACCTGAATTGGCTGGACCTGCTGTAGACTCGATCCCAGCGCGAAGTCTGAAGCATCCGTATATAACCTGTACGGACGTCCTTGAATTGGATGCCCCAGGATAGGCGCAGCGGACAACGCATCTTTAGCTTGTAAGAAAGCTATTTCATGCTCCGCGCGCCACTCCCATTTCACTCCCTTGGCCAGAAGGGAGAACAAAGGCTTCACTATGAAAGCATAGTAGGGCACGTACGACGCAAAATAGTTAACCATTCCTAGGAACTTTTGCAGATCGTGCACGGAGGATGGGCGCTGCAATTCCTGAATCGCAGCCACCTTCTCTTTATGCGTTGACAGCCCCAGTCGCGAAACCTTCTGCCCCAGCAGAAGGATGGAAGAGTAGCCCACAAAGCATTTCTTAGGCTCCAGCGTAATTCCCGCTGCCGCTATAGCGCCTAATACTTTATCCAGATGCATTATGTGGTCCTTCCAGCTCTTAGAGTATATCACTATGTCGTCGATATACACCAAGGTAAATAGCCAGAGGTACGGGGCTAGCACGCCCTGCATGATTCTCTGGAATATAGACGGACCGTTCCTTAGTCCAAAGGGCATGCGCCTGAACTGCCACAGTCCTCTATGGGAGCGGAACGCCGTCTTTTCCTTCGCGTCGTCGTCCATCTCGACCTGATTGAAGCCGGCCAGGGCATCAAAGGAGGAGAGTACTTGCGATCCGGATAGTGCTTGGATTATCTCGGACTGACGGGGAATGGGAAACTCGTCCGCTATGGTTTGAGCATTTAGTTTCCTGTAGTCCACCGCCAGACGAGGCTTTCCGTTTCGGAAGACGACAACGCAAGGCGCCCCCCAGGGGCTGGTGGAGGGTTCAATCACACCTCTTTCAAACCACAAGTCCATCTGCTTGTCTATAACTTCTCTCTTCGCTGGCGAAGCGGAATACATAGGAATAGACACGGGTTGAGTACCTGGTTTCACAGGTACTGGTGCCTT
Source organism: Favolaschia claudopus (assembly GCA_037176885.1). Classification (NCBI taxonomy): domain Eukaryota; kingdom Fungi; phylum Basidiomycota; class Agaricomycetes; order Agaricales; family Mycenaceae; genus Favolaschia; species Favolaschia claudopus. Next base: position 1,118,824 of record JAWWNJ010000054.1, on the reverse strand, counting down.
TTCCTTTACGTGCCCTAACCGTCCTCCTACACCGAACGCAGCCGCATTCCGGCGCAGGACAGCGTCTAGCTCTGGACGAATCTCTTCTGGGATATCCGGCCCCAGATTCACCATCTCCGCCACGTCCGTCCTTCCTTCCTCGTCTTCAAATTCTCCTGGGAGCGCTGTTGTCTTCGGGCCCCAACTCTGGTCCTCGTCTAGCTGGTCTGCTGACGGCGAAGTATCGGGAGCTACATCGCCGGAGTCCTGCGCTTTCTGCGTTTCTTGTATTACACGAGCTAGCGCTTCGGCCGACGCAACCATCTTCTGCAACTCTTCCTCCGATTTGGGAGTGTCCGCAAATTCCGCAGGGTCGTGCAGCTTCCCTACGATGTCCCCGGCACGGATGTACCATGGACGTGTCGTTGGGTTAGCGATGGGAAGATAGGGAGCCTCAGAGCGGATTAGCGTGGTAGGTGCTGCCATAACTCCTTCATCCTCGTTGGAGATAATTACTTTTTCCACCAGCCACTCCTCCTTTCCTTCGAACGGTCCGGATATGGGCACGTTATGCACCGAGCCCGCTGCGACGAGGACATCCTGCGCGGCGAGCACCGGGGGAGCTTCGACTTTACCCTCCTTCCATTTTCTGGCGCGAGATCTCTGGTAAGTCTTCCTCCAGATTCCAGGGAGAAGGCGTCGCCCAGAAGCTTTAGCAACGCTGGCTTGTCTAACCTCGAAGCCCAAATCAACCGACAGTGCTGAAGACGCGGGGATGATATGCCTCGTCCGGCCTACCATCACATCGCAGGAGCCGGTAGCCCATCTCTGAACGCTCAGCTCGTACGACGTTTGGAAATCTTCTCCTAGTAACAGAGGGACTTTCATATTTCTGACGACGTAGGCTTCCAAGTCGAAGCTGATGATCTCCCCCTCTTTTGAGGCCATGTATATCGTGGTCTTGATGTAGCCTAGAACCTTGGCTTGTCCCGTGAGGTGGTAAAGCTGCATGCGTATGCCCTCCTTCGGCTTGGGGAGTCCGGGGATAGACGCCCAAAAGTCTTCAGACATCAGAGAGATGTCGGCACCGGAATCCAGCCTTCCTTTCACCTCTACGCTTTCCAGGGAGCCTACTTTGACCTTGACGTGGAGGGCCCGCGCGCCGTATGATCCCAAGCCGTCAGGTAACTGCCGGACTTTACGGGCCGCATGGATTTTAACTCCCTCCTCGTTGGTCGAAACAGGTAGCTCTGGAACTTTGGCAGCTTTGCGTAACTCTCGTCGGGGAAGTACGGTCTTGACTTCCTCAGTCTCCTTCCCTTTCGCTTTCGTTGACGACTTGGCACTCTCAAAGGATTCCCGGCGGCGACGGTTGCGGTTATAAGGACCTTCCTTCACCGTGTGCGCTTCTGCTCCCACAACTAAAGCTTCTTTCGCAATCACACCGGAGTAGTCAGAAGAGGTTTGGATTTTGGTCATCATAGCTACATGCTCATGTACCTCCCTGGCTTCTTCCGCAGGGTCTATGTCGACTACGATCATGGCCGTTCGTCTAAGCGAATCCCATTTACCGTAGTGCACACAGTCCCTAGCCACATGTTTGGTACTAGTACATATGTAGCACTCTCCATTGGGCGGACGCGCGCTGACTCTAGAGTCGTCGCGAGCAAAGAAATACCCATTGACCGTCTTCCCAGGAGGAGAGGACGCGGAAGCCTCCTTGGGATCAGCGACATTCGTGCTACGGCGCTGACCCGACGCTTTAAAGCGACGGTCCGTCGCCATAGCTGTCTTCTCCTCCTCCTTCTCTTCATCGACTAACCGCGCCCAAGGATCATCCTCGTCCGGTATCTCTACTACGTGCGCTCGGCGGTATCGTACAGGAGCGGCATTGCTCGACGACTGTGTAGTATTGTGGAAGAGAGAGTTAATCTTCCTCGTCGTAAGCCAGAGGGAGATCAACGCATTCTTCTCTTCTTCGGCAGTCGTCATGAGCGTCTCGATGTTAGGGCAACGCCGCTCGTTGATATCTTTAGCCCATTCTGGAGGCTGCGTACGGAGAATGCGAGCAACCGCGCCCGGCCCATCTTCAATATCCGAGAAGATGAAGCCGTGGTACTGAGCACGGCGCTGGAAGAAGTCCAACGGCTCCTCATTCTCATGACCCTTCTGCCTGTACTTCATCTCCTCAAACTGCCTGGTGCGGTTGTTGAGCCACAACGTGGTGATGTACTGTCCGCGAAGGGCCTCCAAGAGATGGTCCCAATCTTGGCAAGCCACCACCTTCCGCTGCGCTGTGAGGGAGTTCCACCAATTCAGCGCTCGCCCTTCGAATTTGGTGGGTGCCATTTGAGCGATGTCGCGATTCATACGCTCGCTTAGAAGGGCTAACCCCGCCATTTTTATCACGTAGCCGATGAGGGTGTCTTCCTGCCCGTCCCACGAAGGTACGACCGCAATATTGAGCTTGGGGTTCAGCTGCCATTGATCAGGAGGGCGTTCTGGGTAGAAGCCAGGCATTGGACCAGGGAATCCTCCTCCTCCGCCTCCGCCTCCTCCACCTCCACCACCTCCGCCCCAATATCCTCCACCGTTTCCGTACGGGGGAAATCCACCTCCTCCACCGCTGGGTCCATCTCCTCCTCCTCCAGATCCTCCTGGCGCTTTCATAGGCACCGTCCCCATCCATCCTGGCGGGATGCCGTTAGAATTCCCGCCTGGTGGCGGAACTCTTTCACCGGGGACCGCGGTTGTTTGAGGAGCAACCGGCGCGGAAGTCGCTGCAGGAGCGGGGGTCGGGGTTGGCTGCTGGAACCGGTAGCTGGTCCAGGAGGTAGTGTTCGGTCGTTCGTTCGACTTGACCGACGAAGGAGCCGCGCCCGATGGGTTGGGATCTACTCGCAATGACAATGGCCCCCCAGATACGAACAACCGCCGGTAAGAACTAGGGTCTGCGGTGTTCCGAATGCTACCATGTCCTGGCAGCGAAGTGACAGCCGAGATCCTGGGCGGAGGCGAGGAGGGTTGCTCAAACCGCACTCCAAAAACTCCAGACGTGCCCGGTGCTGGAACAGCAGCGGTCGGCCCCGCGCTACTTCCTTGTTTCTCCTTCTCCTTCATGGTAGGGATGGCGCCTCTAATGCCACGCGGGTGGTAGTAGTTCTTGCGAGGAACTTCTTGTAGTTCGAGGAGCATGGCGGTGCGCGCCTCTAGGTCGATTCGTCCCGCGTCTGTGTAGTAGTCGGACCGTAGCATCAGGCGACGCAGTTCTTTGGAAGGATGCTGCGTCCCAAATTCCTGCCGGACCTCCGTAATGGTAGAGTCGATAGAGAATCTCTCGCTCGACGCGTCGCCCGTAATCGTCTCCTGTATGCTGCGGAAATATTGCATGATGTGCGTGTTCGCTCCAAAGAGACGGCGTTGGAGAGTGGATAAAGCGAAGCGGACCTCGGCTGCTTGCTCGCTGCGTTCCGCTAGCTTACAGCCGTTCCGGAAAGTAATGAGAATGACAGAATTTTTTCCGCGCTTCTCAAAAAGGAAATCCCCTGCTTTTCGAAAGGAGAGCCGAATTTGGACATGACAAGCGTTGAGGGGGGATTTCCTTTCCGGGAAGCGCAGAAAAAAAAAGTTTCATTCTCATTACTTTCCGGAACGGCTGTAAGGAAGCCGAATCCAGGGTCGAGCAGAAAGCTCTTCTGAGGATCCTTGTCGAGAAAGACCGTCAGCGCCTCGAGAATCTGCTGGACCGCAAGGGCAGCATGGGCTGTCTGCCCTAGCTCGTCCAGTCCTAGACTATAAATTCTCTTGAGGGTGCCCGCTTCCTCTATAGTGCGCAATCCAACTGCTGCAGCGTCAATTTTCAGCACGGAGGCGATGGTGTCGGGAAGCAACCCTTCAAAGAATCGGTGCTTCTTGGCGTAGCGGATAACCGCGTCACGCAACGCTAAGGTACGGGCGGGGTCGATACCCGGCAGCTCGCCTCCTTCCGCTCCAAAAACTGCTAGCGGATCCTCAGTCCCATCGTTAGGGTCCCAGGCTCCGTGGTAACGCTGAACGGACGCGTATATCGGCTCCTCGTAGACATCGATAGATACGCCTGGGCCTTGGAGAAGACGAGGGTACTCCTGCTCGCTTCTCTGAGTCGTCGGGGACTTGCGAGCGAGAGCGACGGTAATGCTCTCGTTCGGTCCTGCTTCCTTCGCTGACGGGGGTTGCTGAGGAGTGTAGCTCGCAGCGGCAGAGCTTCTAGTCGCAGAGCTTCGCGTGGAGGAACGGTTAGAGCGGTCTATGCTGTTCCGAGAGCTAGAGTTGCTCTGGCCGCTGCGTTTTCCACCTCCATCTGAGTTCGCGGTCCGAACTACCGCGCTCAACAGATGGATGTGGGAGGGACGATTGGAAGGGGCTATTTCTCCGGCAGGGGATGGGATCGAAGCAATGTCGTCAGCAGGAGCGCTGATATGCTCAAAAGACGTAGGAGACGAGTCGACGTTGAGATTGACGGGGGCAGGTCCACGTTGTCCCGCGTCTCGCATATGCGACGGAAGCCTTGGCTCCGAAGAGCCAAACGCAGGAGGACGGGGCTGCGGAGCCAGCACCGAACGGGCGGCAGACGCGGTGGTAGGGCTATTCACCTGTGAAGAAGCCGGCGAGTGCGTCGAGGCAAGTGATTTCGCCTCGTTGAGGACGAGAGCTCCAGGAGCCTTCGACGAACTCCCTTTGGCGGCACTAGTAGCAGGTACTGCGGGGCGGCTATGTTTTGTAGACGACGAAGTGGACTTGGATCCAGGAGGTGCACGCCCTTCCTCCGGATTCTTTTGAGAATGGCGGCGCGTTGAGGCGGCGCGGTCAATAGTGGGGTTGGGGTTGTTGATATCGATGACGGGGTCCTTCATTCTTGGCGAGTTCGCAAGGCAAGGTCGCGTTCAAAAACGCGCCCAAGCCTGGAAGAGATCGAGGTAAGAAGAAAGAATTTGAAGGAGGCCGTCGGCTTCCAGCAGCCTATAACCCCTCGAAGTGTTTCATCTTGAAGTGCTGAACGTTCGGCAGAGACTCCAACGCGCTGCCGCATACGCGGTATGCAGCGTTAACGGAATCTCGCCTAGCGAGGTGGGAGAACGAAGAAAGAGAAGTAACGGTGAGTCACCCAGTGACTACCGTGACTCCGAATAAATCCGATAAGCCCGATGTGCCAGCTCATCGAGTCGGGCGTCCCGCGCCCCCCAATCCTTCCAACCCGTATCCAGCGGTATACTTCCTCTCGTTGGAAGGTCTTCTTCGTCCCCAATCCCACCCGTAAGCAGCTACACGAGCGGAGAGCTCGATTCAGCGCTGGGTGAGATTTCAGTTATCCTTCCCTCCTCCCAGAAGCCCTCGCGGTGGGCTCCATTGTGATGCGAGTCGTTTCGGCGGCTTCTTGGGAGTGAGGGAAAGGGTGACCTGCGCTACTGAGGCGCAGAGGTCGTGAGTTGAAGGACGAGCGCGTCGGGAGCGCTCGCCATCGTTGTATCCCTTCGACGAGGGACCGTGTTACCCGCGGTCGGAGCCCCTGCAACACCGGGGCCATGGAGCAGTTTGACGCGTGCTCAGGCAAGCAGGGGGTCCAACCGGTTCTGTGGTTCGCAGTAGAAATCTCAGTCTTCACTCATCGTAGTTGATAGCAAAGTAAGATTAGATTATGTAATCGAAGAATTATCTAATCTACGTGCAATATTCAAGTAAGTAAATTGTAAGTAAATAATGGCCACGGCCGCGTATCAAGCAACAAGAAATATATACCCGTATCACACAGAGCCACCGGTAGCCACTCGGTGGCTCTCACGGCATGCGCTGTGGAGCGGCTACGCGCTATGGTGGCTCATTCGGTGGCTGGAAGAACGACTTGAAATTCATTTTCTTCGGCATTTTTTCATCCCCCTGGATGACCTCGAAGCGCTAGGCTCCCAAACCCCCAGGAAGCACACCAAGGTTCCACGCCAACCGTCGGTTTTGCAAGAACCGGCCAAAACCGCAGCAAATAAAGCGGGAAACTGGTAACCTAACCACGACACCTCACTACATTGAGGTATAGTCACAGAGGTACCATGTAGATACTTGAAGCCCCACCTGCAACGCGGGCGACGAGCCACCAAACGAGCCACCATATGCCGTAGCCGCTCCACAGCGCATGCCGTGAGAGCCACTGGGTGGCTACCGGTGGCTCTGCGCAAAGTCTCTAATGTGTTTAATTGCTTTCTCGATGTATTTCTGAGATAATGAATTTCTGGAGTTCCCCCCAGAACCCCCTCCTTGAGCCTGACGGCATATTTTATGAGTTTTATTCAGTATCTCGAGTTCTTTCTATCATTTTATTCTGAAAATTTGATTGGGGGAGCTTGCTCCCCTTTTATCAGAGCCGTCAATAAGCTGTGCTCGAGAGCGTTTTGATGTAATCAATAAATGCGTGATATATTGTGACTCCGAGTGATGCGAGGAATTTCCGTTTGATCCAGAGACAGTCCGCTTGATCCCAGGTGATGGGTGGTGATGGGAACACAATTTTGGCAGATGCGCCGGTGCTGCCATGTCAATGTCTTCTTTCCCTTCTTCGACGACTATCTGCGAAAAATTTGGGCTTCCTAAAAGTTCCTTTCCTCACGACTGTTTCACAGACGTGTTCTTTATACTCCCTGGATCCTCCGAGGATTTTTTTGTGTGTGTCTGTAGCTGTTCATTTCACGCGTCAAGACTCTGGCTGGAATTGCATTTAGAACGAGTTTTCACTGGGGACGATTGAAAAGAGCTAATGTAACAGATTCAATGCGGATGCTTGAAACTGATACACAACGGAGAGCTCAACTTACATTTACTCTAGACAGCCAAGGAATGGACCTTAGTGAATATGTATTTTTCTGAAACCGAATCTACTTGGACATAGTTTATAATTTCTTGTTCAACTTACTCCAATGTACATTGTAATATTGATACGGATTCGCACAAGCTCCCCCTTCTGTAGGCCGGAACTCCGGCATACAAATCATATTTTATGTAGCGTGGGGGAGACCCCCGCGGACCCCCCTTGACGCTCGCCGCTAGGCCCACTGCGTGGTGCTTGCGCTCGCCGCTGGGCCCACTGCGTGGTGCTACCGCTCGCTGCGGAGGCCCACTGCGTGGGGCCAGATGATATTTTAAAGCGTCGGGGCGGTATTTTCAAGCTAATTACGTGCTGTGATCTACATCATTTATCTTGATGTGCCGATGAGCCGAGTCCTTCTATCAGAGCTCAAATCTTTCTATCCGAGCATCCGAGTCCCACTATCAGCCTTTTTCCGGAGTCCCACTCCCATCCTTTTGGCCATTCCTCGAAGCAACTGTAAATTGAAGTGAAGGCGGGAGGTGGGGAGAGCAGGGAATGACAGCAGTGCGACCCTTTTTATACTGCCAGCAGCCAGCCAATTGATACATCGGCAAGGGATTTAGTGGAAATTTCGCTCGAGAAAGGGCACAGGCAGGCACAGGCAGAAACGGAAGCGGACGGATATACTTAGCTTGCCGATGTCGCATCAAGTGGTGACGGCAAGTGCGCCATGCGGAGACCAGTGTCTGTCGATTATTGTCACCCGCGTAGCAAAACTTGGCTTTCACCCAGTACACTGTCCGAGGACGGTCCGCGATACACTCTGTTCGCTGGATGTCAGGAGCATGGAGCATGCACATCGTCTATATTCTAATAGAGAGAGAGGTTGTGCGAGCGACCCAGGTCGCTTTTTGACCGCTCAGATCTCCTCAGCGAAGAATACCAGATGTGAGCTCCAAGCGACCCAGAAGAGTGTTGTCCTGGGACATTCCTCGGTCGCTGGGACTTCATACCTGAGACTTCTCGTTGTCGAGATCTGAGTGGTCCCAAAGCGACCCGGGTCGCTTTGCACAAACCCGCTAATCATCGGCAGATTTGATCCAGCGACCAATCTATTTAGAGACTTCGTCACGGAGGACGAGTTCTTTCAATGAGTTCAACACAGATGGTAGAGGCCTTGGTCATGGTTTACTTCCAAGACGACGTCACCGTCGCGGTCGAGAACATGTCCACCCGTCTTCCCAAAGATTGAGGTCAGGTTACCGTACTGGGCTAGCTTCTGCACGGAGATGAGGGAGATTTGGAATGAAGGAACGTAAAGGACGTTTGACTCAAGCGTGAGCAGTGTCCGCTTCCCCTTGACAGTGCTGAGAATCTGGATCTCCCCAATCCCGGTGGCATCAGCAAACGACTCATCCCCAAAGCGTACTTTTCTTGGGTGTTCGAGCTGCCTAAAGGTCTTTGCGATGAACCACTCCAAGACAGGCACCATGTGCGTTGACGCGCCGGTATCGAAGATTGTGGCGTACACGTTGGCTTTCAGTTCACTCGCAGCATAGCCTCCAATGCGTTTGGCAAGGTCCTTGGATACAGAGTTTCCGAATGCAGTAACATAATGTCCACTCTCATCGCCTCCCCCGTCTGCGTTTAGTGCTTTCGCCCCGTCCTCCTCTGCCTTCTTCTTCAGGTCACGGCAGTCTTTGGTGTCGTGGTAACAGAGGCCGTGGAGCTGGCACTTCTTTGTCGGACCACCGTTTTTCTTTCCCCTGTAATTCGTGTGGCCGCGAGCGCCGACTCCTGTGGGCCGGTGATGATGGGGCTTGCAAGCTCTTCTTTGATGCGCTGCTCCGCCTCGGAGAACTTGAGCTTCTCGCCCTGGGGAACGCTATTGACTGTCTGGGAGACGAACAGCTTCCAGCCGGTGATGTCTGGCAGCGACTTGAGTAGGATCCATGCCATGAACTCATCATCGACCGGCCGTGACATGTTTGTGAGGGTCAGGTTTCCAGATCGCAGTTTGGTGAGGTGGTCGTCAAACCTGGTAGAGGGATCTCACTTGGTCTCCAGCATCTGGATTAGCGTGAAGAAAGCGGTGGCGCCAACATTGACCTTTTCGTACTTGGCAAGAATAGCGTCCCATGGTTCCTTTGCGCCAGTGAGATGGGCGACAGACATGAGGATGTGATTGGAGATGAACTTGTGGATGATACCATGAGCCCGAGCGTCGCGCACCCGAAATGAGTCGCGGATGGCGTGAGTGGAAGTCGTTACCACGCCATAGATTGCGGAGACTGTGCTGGATGGAGGATGTCGCTGTTCCGCAGTGGCTTGAGTTGCCGCTGTGTCCTCGCCAGAGATAATGAGCGCAACTTTCTCTGGAGCAAACTCCCCCTCCATCCGGATCTTCCATATGGGAAAGTTTTCTGCTCCTTCGAGCACTGGTGTAGTGGGTTCAGCAGTGGTCGCCATGTCTGGCGGATGACGTGGCCTAGAGCTGCGGTCGTTTGCAGGCTCCTGCGGCTAGTTGGTTTTATTGTTGAGCTGGATAGCGTCCGGAAAACGTGGCGCAGTGAAACTGGCGTCCTACGAGGGCCCGTAACCTCTCAGAACCGGACGTCCGTCCTACATAGACAAACAGCACGATTAGTTACTCAGCGTCGTGCAAGTTAACAACAACAGCTCAGATTATGTACCTAGACAAATAGCACGATTAGTTACTGTAATGGTATACAAGTAAGTGGTCCTTTGGTACATAAATAGCTGCAGCCTACCTCAGCGTCGTGCAAGTTAACAACAACAGCTGAGGAAAAGCTTGGCGCGTTACTGTGACGTGACATGTCACCGCAAGCGATGACGCAGTTGGATTCAGAGCGTGCGGAGCCCTGCGGAGCCATCATAGTTGCCTATCTTTAGCTTTTAGGTTTAGCTCGCCGGCGTCCCGTTGGTTTGGACACGTCTATTCTCCAGGAGCGAACCCTGGCACTTTTGGGACTCTGGGAGTGAACTCAAGCCCGCCGTTTATCGAGTTCTGACATTGGGAGGAGACTAACAAGCTACCCCTCTGTAGGCCGGGAACCGGGGTTTCTGTTGGTTCTTGGGCAAGTAGCTTCAATAAAATGAGCGCTATACCTCATCACTGGGCTACTAGGGACTGTTTGCGGGGGGTGTCCCGCGGGTAATACACTCGTTTTGGCATTTTGGCGATGTACAAAAAGTTTTTGACCCAATGACGCCAAATTCCAATCCAGAGATCACTTGCGACACTGATGCAACGACTGGTAAGTATGTAGAGCCAACGCTCACCTTTTCGTCCTTGACTAGAGCATAGAAGGGGTGAGAGAAAAGCACGCAAGCAAGCTTTTCGTACAGGAAGGATACGAATATTTCGGAACAAATCCTCTGGAAACGGATTAATGATTGTGAAAGTTTTGGTGCGTTAAGCAGTCTTACCCGCGGGAATCTGACTACAATTTTTAGGCTTGACCGGGCAATCCTTTTGACGGTGCTGGTGAGAAGAGCATGCCGAGCACACAATGATCTATGTAAAAGTAATGCTCAGATGATTTGTCATTGAAAATGGGATCTTCCAAACAGACCTCCTGACGTCTTAAAATGAGACTTCTCGGATCCAGATGTCAGGAGATCTGTACTTTAGGAATGGGAAACGTACCCGCTTGGGAGATCTGTTGGTAAACTTGCGACCGCGTTTAGTCACGACATGGCCCGCGGGGAGAGAACCAGAGCCTGCGCTGCAAATGACACACACAACGACGAGCAGGACGGGTCATGATATACCTTTCTCCGGATGCATAAGTCCCCGACTTAAGTTGAGAACATCTGGGGGCTTGTCGGGTATAGTGGCTTGCTCTAAAGAGCCGTCGTCATCAGACTGTTTGGTAGACTTCATCTGCGAACATAACATCGGCAGCCAAGCAAAGTATACCTTCTTCGCTTTACGGAGATGCTTTGTCCGGTTTTTTTGAGCAGCCGTAACGTTCTGAGAATTCCTGGGCATAATTGACGGTTTTATTATGTAGGGACCCGAGTGAAATTAAATGACTTTCGGTGTCAGTCTCCCGATACAGCCGTTTTGAAAACTTTACCGTATACGGGTTTTGGCATTTCTTACTCTTCGCTGTCTTGGTGACTCAGACCTTCGGGTGCGAGCGCATTTGGTATACTTAGTGTCGGAAATATCAAGATCTGAAAATGTGCGGAAGGCACAATAACTTCAGTCTCCCGCAGTAGGTGGCAAGGGGCTTTGGAAAATCTTTTCTTAACATTGGGTACAAACAGAAGTCCTAGATAGTTGAGATCATCTACGTGAATGTAGCTATAGTAATGATGGGATCAAAATATTGTGATTTGTTTTTCTACAGCCAGCAATGGCGAAATTCCCAAATTTTAGCCTGACGTAGGATTTTTATCGGCCAGATTGTAGCCCGCAAACCCCTAATGCATCTAGGGCTTTGAATGGTGGAAAAATATACAGGGGATGTGTCGCCAGAAGGCTCACAAAACAGCAATTTTGGCTGATTTTCGCCATTTTTGGCCATTTTTGCTCTTTTGCGGCCCTTCTAGCAAGCCAACGCCTGTATATTTTTGCACAATTAAAACTAGCAGATGGATTACGGGTTCAAGGACTACAATCAGGCCGATTCGGATTTTAGCAGAAAAAATCCTACGTCAGGCTAAATTTCCGGGATTCGCCATTGCTGGCTATATAGAGACAAATCACAACATTTTGATCCCATCATCATGGTAGCTACATCCGCATAGATATTTGCAACTATATAGAACTTTGCTTCATGCAGAAATATGTACTCAACCTTGAGAAAAGCTTGAAAAACCATGGCGCCATCACTTTCCGAGACCACGAGTACCACACATTCTGAGTAGGAGTCCACTTTACTCACATTGAGACTTGCAGTGGTTTTCGTCTTAACTTGCCCTTAACTTGCCCTTAATATTAAGGGGATTAGCCGCTCCACAGCGCATGCCGTGAAAGCCACTGGGTGGCTACCGGTGGCTCTGCGCAAAGTCTCTAATGGCTATGGTGCGCGTCACTTAGTCACCGCCTCCTTTGCACTACTGCAGGCCCCCGGTCACTACCTATTGCGCGGGTCGGCCATAGAGTAAAACAACGCCTCAAAAACGGCTTACCTGGGTCATGGAAATAGAGTAAATGAAGCTGAAAACAGCCAAAGCTGGTCAGAAATAGAGTAAATCGCGCGCAGCGCGAGAGAAATTTTGAGGTTCATACCTCGTGAGCGGGTCCGGGACACTGAATTTTCGACGCGTCGGCTGAAGATTCTGAGCAGAAATCAAGCCGGAGGATCCAGAGATGACGGTGAGCCACCAGTTTTGACGGAAAATCGGCTAAAAACTTGCTAAAAACAGGAAATTGAGCGAAAAAAGTCAAATTTCACCCCTGATGTCGCTCGGAAATAGAGTAAATCAATGGTGGATGGACCCAGAATCATAGAGTAAATCAGCCCAGAATCTGGTCGCGAACCCGACCCGCGCAATAGGTAGTGACCGGGGGCCTACTACTGCCAAAGCGGCCGGAGGCCGAAATTTTTTCAAAACACCCTATTGAAGCCTGGATTTCAACCAATTTGGGGACTTTTTGAGTGGACTTTTGATGCACCTACTGGTGCGATTTGGGTTTGGCATAGGAGCGGTGTTTGATATCCCTCGTATTGAGAGTTCTGGAGGCCAGCAAGATCGAAATTGGTGTATAGTGCCAAATAGGGTGGGGTGAAAATTTATAGCTCCTTCAATTATTTAAATTTTGGAAATCCCTCTTGGGAAGTTGTTCCTCTGTTGAAAAGGAGTCGTTTTGCAAGAGGAATAAAAATTAGGGCAAAAACTGGGGTCACAGTTAGCGTTGTCACGGAGAGGCGGTGACTAAGTGACGCGCACCATACGCAAGTGTCCGAATTCCGGCGTATTGACGAAGGCTACCCCCGGTCTGAGCATCCGAATTTCATTCCAAATAGCTCTTCTTGACTTTGACATAAAAGTTCAGCCCATCAAACTTTCCTAATACGGAAATCGGTAGCCATTCAATGGCTCCAATGGCTCTTCGCAAATCCTCTATTCTATGTTCCCGAAACCTGGGTTAGCCTTTGTCGATGCGCCGGAATCTCGACTTTTGTGTAGCCATTAGCCATCCAATGGTTGCATCGCAGACTCGCTAATTTGGCCGACATCCACTTGACATCCAGCTTCTCCAACATTGTCGCGCTCGGCGCGATTCTGGAAGGAATCGCCCATGTGTAGGCGCACTTGGAAGGCATTTTTGGTCGCTCTTGGCATATGTGCAAGTTTAAATTGTGGCTGCCGGGTGTATATAACAACTTATCAGAATAATTTGTTTGGGACCATTTGATCTTACTCCATGTGCATAGCAGCATTATGCACACAGAATGAGTCTTGAGATCTCCAGAAAATAGTCATCTGGCATGCTTAGTATTGTATGTGTGGTACAAAGTGGCTAATAGTAAGTAAGCTACGCAGACTCCAGTGGCAAACGAGCAAAAAAAATAGAATTCGCCACAGCGAAATTTGGCGAAAAATTAGTGTCCTTTCCTTTTGAGGACGCACCCCACTGGTGCTATACACCGCACGGCAGATAATTGTTACGCGCGGCTTAGTCTGAAATTGTTGGCGGGGGTCGACCCGGACCTCGGTTTTGTCACAGTTGTAACATCATGTGCATTTCCCCACGCCCCAATGGGGAATGACACGTATGCGCGTCGGTGCTGTGGTACGCAGCGACCACCACTGTGAAGGCTTCGCAAGCCTGGGGAAGTATCGGAAGACTGCCCAGCCCATAAATACACATAACTCCGTGCTACTTCACGTTTTGTGACCATATTCATCAAGTAATATTATGTTCATGGAATGAGTATATTATCTTCGGGATTACGGCCCCGTCCAAAAGTCCCAGATGCTTCACAATGGTAAATATAACCCCGGCAAATGTAAATGTGGGGTTTTAAGCCCTCAATACAGCCAACAAGCTCCATATTGGGCTCAAGTCAAGGCTCAAGTTGGACCGCCAAGTTTTCCGAACGACGTGTCATTTCCTTATCCGACCGTGTGAACTGGCACGTGTGTCACAGAATCCGAGGTCTTGGATGGCAGGCGCCATCAAGTTCAGACTCTATATAATAGATTTATCGACTATCATAAATCTTGTAGAGTCTGACTTGGTGAGACTACGCGCGGCTGAGAAGGAACAAAAGTTACAAAACCAGAGAACAAAACTGTGATCACGGTGGAAGTAGAGAAGAGACACGAGAACAATAAGTTATCTAACCGGAATCCGCGCTACAAATGCATATAGATTGAAAGCGACTAGAACTGCCTTCCTAACGCGCCTTCACACGAGGCATTCTCTCCAGAATTGCGTCCAAGACGGCGATGACGATGACGAGCAAGGTGGATGTCGGCCAAAATGAAGTCAGGATTTCGGCGATAAAAGATGGTCGTTTTGAAGCCCGGATTACGGCGAGTCCTCCAATACCAAAATCATGCTATTTGTCGTCGAAACGAGAGAGATACGAAGGAGAGAAGAAGACGTGTTTTTTGTGCTTTCTTCTCATGTGATGCGACGTGGTCTGCAAACTGCTGTAACTCTGGGGCTGGGCAGCCGCGATTGCCGAAGTGGATTATGTGTACTTGTTTGTTCCCCGCCAAAGTCCAAAAACGGGTGGTTTTTGGATCGTTTCATCCTCCTTCCCTCGGATAAGCATTCTCTCACAAACTTTGAACAGAGATATTAGAGGGTTTGCGAAGAGCCATTGGAGCCATTGAATGGCTACCGATTTCCGCATTAGGAAATTTTGATGGGCCAAACTTTCATGTAGAAGTTAAGAAGAGCTGCCTGGAATGACAGCTATCTACAAAACACTGGAGCGCTCCACCAAGTCACGGCGTGCACCTCTCGGGATGCGACGCCGACCAAAGGATGGGAAACGGGACAGCGCATCATATACGCGACGGATGAAAGCGCGCCTCGCCGGCAGGACTTTCGTTGCAAACTGCAGAAGGCCAGCGACTGACTGGAGTTCCAAGAGGGTAGCAGACGCTCCGGATAGAAGGGAGTGCAGGGTAGCCATGGTGCGCTGCAGCTTCCCTGCAGGGAGAGCAACCGTGAAGGCAACGGTGTCGATCTCAATCCCTAGGATAACCCCACGGGTAGACGGAGGAATGTCCTTCCCTGCCTTCCCAACCGGATGTGCGGAAAAACCAGTTGCGTCACAGATTGCGCGGAAGATTGCACGGTCGCGCTCTGCAAGGTCATACTCGCCTGCGGTACGAGCACCAAAGAAGTCGTCAAGGAAGTGGTCAAGAGGTGCGCCCATTCGCTCCGAGATCCAGTGCAGGGCCTCCGCAAACAAATTGAAAGTGAAGGGTGATGAGCGGGATCCAAATGGTAGGCGAACGTCAATGTAACCAACACCGTCAAAGTAGAAGCCGTACAGCAGAGAGTCGTCTGGGCATACTACGATGTGGCGAAACGCACGCCGCAGGTCAATCTTCCAGAGGAGAGCGCCAGGACCAAGGCGGCGGAGGCGGTCAAAGAAGGTGTCAAGCGAGGTGTAGGAGAGTGTTACTGCGTCAGAGGAGATGCTATCGTTGATAGACGAGAGGATAACAGTTCCCACAGGTGAGTAAACGACCCGGCGCTGCTCATGAATGGGGAGGGAGTCGACACGGCGAAGCTCACCCAGAGAGAAATTTGCCAGAATGTCTGCAGCGGTTACAGCGTGCTCGGACGGTGTAGCAGGCAGATTTCGTGAGAAGGCACGGCCCGCTCGGGGGCCGGTGTATCCAATTGACGCACCATACAGTTGCGGCAAAATCAATTTACTTACCAAATAAGGAAATTTTCATAAAATCCGCTCTACCACACAACAAAACCACCACAAGCACGTTGAAATAGCACCAAGCGCCTGTACTCCCGGATTTGAGCCGGTCTACGCCCAAAAAACAACCGGATTCGTCATGTTTCTCACTGTTTTTGGCTGCACTTTATGAGACAAAGTTGCTGGTTATCCCGGCGAAACCAGTTAAAACCTCATGATGGTCTCTAAGACACTCGGGTGACCTCTAAGCCACTCTAATCCATTACGCGATTGGAGCCTTCCAGCACCTTAGAATCCGCTAAAATCGACCAGAATCCCCCGGCATACTCAATAGCCATCCTGTATCTATACCAGTACTACATCACACGTAGGGAGACATAGACGAAACAATTTTATTTCAAAATTGGAGAATAATAGGTTCGTTCACACCTCCCTTTTTTGCTCCCTTTTTGCTTCCCTTTTTGCTTATAGTTTCTGCTTTCATCGACCCCCGAGCTTCGTGACATAGGTGACGCGAGCGCGAGAACAATCGCTCGACCGAGACACTGGTTCCGGGGATGGCAAGAAAGTCCCTGGCCATACGTGCAACCACAGGGAAGCGGTGCTCGTGTTCTGCTCCGGCCAATAAGCGGACTTGGGTAAAATTGAGAAAGCCTGGGTCTTATTATAAAGAGGTAAAGAGAACCTGCGGCGCGTCATAAGGCGCATCTCACCCAGTCTTGTGCGGCGAGCAGTGTCAAGGAGGAACCAATGAGAATCTGAGCAGTGTGTCTAGAACGACCTGTCAGGGGAATGGGAGACAATTCAGATGAAATGCACTGGCAGCCTACTTACAATCTGATACTACAATTCAACCACAACTTGATGGCAAATTGCTCGCCAGACCGCAGGCATATGTTTTTATGTAGAATATCAATAAGTTATGAGAATTGACATGCTATACAGCCAACAGATCGGTCATTTCGTCATCGTGAGACACCTCGATCATCGCGCCAGCTACCGCTCCCTCGGGCCGAATGACTGCTGAGTTTAATGTGGTTGGATACCTAACCTGACCAACAGGACCAGACCAGTCCCAATCAACAAGGAAAATTTGTGGGCGACCGTCCCAAGTACCGCTGCGAACAAGGACATTCACATCTCGAATATCGCCATGAACGTAACCTGCCCCATGAAGAGAACTTAGTGCCTCTCGTACGGCATCCAGAATGTGTGCTTCCACTGCATATCCCTTTTCCTTGAAGTCAGCAAGAGTTGTGTAATCATCCCCAACGTCTTCCATGACGACCATCCACCAGTCCTCGACACGTTGCACAGCAATAAATGTTGGAGCAAATCCCATGCGGCTAGCAAGAGCATGGGCAGCTTCGCAATATCGCTTGGCGTACTTCACGAATATCTGGGTTTTTTCTTCTTCCAAGACTGCACAATAAGCCCTTTTGTGGGGGATCACAGATATGTAGGTGAAACCGACGGAAGCATGGTTGATTTGGAATGCCCGCGGAAAAGGAAAATCCGGTTGTTGGTTGCTGAGGACCAAAGTAGGGTAACGTTTGTTGAGGTCGCTGGATGCTTTACGCAGGGCCGCTATGACTCGAGCCCCGGCCTCCATGCTGGCTGAGTTGGTGGAATGGGCATGGAGAGCCACAGAAGCAACCTGCTCAACAATGGGCAGATCTGTGAAAACTGCTATATACAGCACCAAGTAAGGTCCTGTCGAGAGTTGTCTACAGAACAAAAAAGCCCAAGAGATGCGACCCACCGATTTCACAGAGTAGGATTGCGGGAAAATTGCATTGCTTGTCAAACCCAGCCATCAAGCAACGACGACATTGTTCGATGTAATACCGAGTGACTTCGCCGGTAGGTTCAGAAGAAATTCCGATCATCTCGTTTTTGACTTCTTGAAGGTAATACAAGAAGATAGTATTGGAGATCGAGATTGACAGCTGACCATCATTGATGTAGCTGGCAATGACACCGGGCTCCGGTTTCTCCGGTAAAATATGTCCCAGCACATCGGCCAAGGCAGCCCGACGGTCAATTTCCTTTGTGTACGTTTTCACCATGGCTTGGCGTAGATCATAGAAGTGGGAAAAGTCTTGCGTGGAAGGCTGGATGTGCGAGATATCATGACGAAAGGAGCACAATGTTGAATCCATGAGAGAGGGGGGCACAACAGTTTCTGTGGGACCATGAAGGCACGCTCGGATTGAGCTTTCGTAGCCTCCGATGACGGGGACTTGGCAGGATTGAGCTTAAAATATTGTTGCCGCCTGACTGCAAGGTTGTTTTTGCCAGGAAGGGCTTCCACTTGGTCTCCGCTTCTACCTGCTGAGACGAAGTCACACAAGGGCAAACGAAACAACTCAGTCACTCACCCGTGTCGACTATGAAATGGACCTCACTCGGGTTGGGACCCCAGGGATATACATCTAACATGCGACTTGACAGATCCAACTCCCCGCAGATGGATTCAAGATCGGCATCCAGGTCCAGAAGTCGTTCAACAGTGTGGGCGCGCTGATCAGATGTACCGCAAGCAAACTTGGCAGGGCACTGGGACAGGTGAGTTGTGCCGAAGCAGACGGGGTGTGATTTTTTACCTTGTAAAACTTGGCCCCAAAGCCGTTGGAAAGAGAACTCAAACGATCGATCAAAGCATGGGTTTGAGCTCGAAGCCTGTTGGTCGCGGTATCGTAGATGTTGATGGTGAAACACGAAGATCCTGGCTAAAACCTTAGGGTCAAATAGCCGGGAAATCTCTGACGAATCGCGGCGACGAGGTGAAGTTCATCCACCACAGTGAACAAAACTCCAAAGCTCCAAACTGTAGGCAATTCCTGAAGATGAATATCCTCTATTTCATGAATGGAAACTAGATCTGGGGGAACTTTCACGGTTTGCGAAAGCTTGAAAACGTCAGTCGGTCAGATCAGCGCCCGCCCAAGTTGCACACCTGTAAGAGCGAGAAACTGGACAGTGGTTTTGATAGGTGGGAGGCAACCTCCTGCTTGACTTTGGAAGGAGATGAGGAAGCCTCTACAGTTACGCAGACCAGTTCGAATGGTTCGATGACGAGGACATTGAGGTTCTTGTGCATGGTTCTTGAGCAAGGTGAGCGTTTAGCGCTACACGTGACTGCCACGTACACTGACGTTTAGGATGGAAGCACGCATCCTTATGTCAGCAGTCACAGTGACATTTGTCACACATTTAGACACTTTTTTTTTTTTTTTTTTGGGTCGTTAACCTAAACAATTCTTAGAAGCATTCCAAGTTGTCCGCTTTGTTTACTGGTGGGTGGACCAGAAGATGCCGGTGAATGTGTCCGGTAGTCTCTCGTATGGTGCGCGCGGCCTAAACACCACCAAATAGGTCCCATCATTGATGCCATCAGTGATGTCTCAAATCGACCGGCGGAAAAAATTCGAATTTAAATTGCATTTTCTGCTGCAGAATAAGGTTGGGGCAGACTCAGGACGTACTCCCCAGCTTTCATGAGTGTAGGATATAGCTCATGGACCTCTCTGGAGCATATGAAGCCAGAGTCGGAACCCAAATTGGGCATATTCCGTAAGCTCACATGACTGATTGACTGATGCCATCACTGATGTCTCAAATCCGCCTCGAGAAAAAAGAATTTATTGTGAGTTTTGAGGTGATGGTAAATTCCTTTAGAGTGATTAGTCTACTACCTAATCGGAGTGTTTTCACCAGAGGATCAGTCATGGGAAGGTTCTGATCAGGTGCAATTCGGTGGTGTTTGGGCCGAGCGCACCATAGACAGACGCTACAACAACAATGAAGTCTGTTGAAGACCTTGATGCCCGGCTTGGTGCCCGGACGATGCCGTAATTCTAAAATTCCTCGACTTTCGTTCTACACCGCTGAGCGTGATTTCAGCCGAAATTCCTATCCAAAATGTCTTAGATATAAGGGTCAAACTCATTGGTGAGTTGTTGCCAGTAAGAATATTCCTCCAATGCTGACTTGATTATAAGCCTGCCAAATCAACGAGTGTCCAGTTCGGCTGTTTAAAACCTTGCAAAAGCTCTATGGGATGAGGGAGAACGAAGCACCAGAATCCGTGAGAGAGTATTCAAACTCCGCACATGCCGGCATAGGTCGAGCAACTGTCACACCCCCGCGGTCACTAACAGACTAATGTGTCTGGGAGGAAATGCCATTACGCACGAATTCACCCAGTGTGGGACTCCAGCTGTAGATCATCCTATCCCTACTTTCCTGGGCTGTATACCCACTAAAACCCCAGTTATCCGGCAATGAGTCCTCATCCATGAGTAAACCTTGAGTAAACCACTCCACGTTTGGAGTACCAATTTCTTGCTCATTGCAAGTCGACCAAATTTTCGTTTGTCGGTAAGTATTCGGTCCCGCTCCAGCGCCGAATTAATAGCCGCAAGCCATTTATTATGAATTTGTGCCTCCGATGTCATCTTGTTTGCGTTTTTAATCACCCGATCCACTCGCAACCTCCAAATCAAGTGCCAAGAAACCGAGATCAATATAGCGAACAGTCTGCCTTTATGAGGTAGAACGGAACCTTTTCTCGATTTAAATTTAACGAGATTGCAGCCAAGTATCAAACCCCAATTGAGAGTTGGCCAGCTTGAGTCGGCGTATTTTCGTTCCCAAAGATTTTGTGCCAGGGCCCAAATTAGTTGCTGACCGGAAACATTACAGTCTACATAAGGCAATATGTTCGAGGGATTCGGTCACACCGCAATCCCTACAATTCGCCATAGGATGCTGGCTATTCAAATGGAACCAGAAGTCTCCTATTCGGAAAGTGTCATGTACGCATTTCCACAAAAATTCTCTTGATACCCTGCGCAATGTAGAGGATCTTAAAGACCTCCAGATCGATTCGTCCGAAGGTGTATATTCGCAGAATTCTTCCACTGAGTAACGTATGCGATCGAGATTCACAAAAGTCGATTTGCGAAGTGGTTTGGGATGCAGACCACGGATTATTTTGGTGAGGGTACGTTGAGTTCCATGTTGTAGCTGAATCCCTGAGTTTGTGAACATGATATCAGTCTGTAAATCAATCTCCATGGGCGCAATCGAGTCGAATGAAGCCGCAGGTAACTCGGAAAGTTTTTTGAATCTTATTCGGCCAGTTCTCTCATTTAAAGCGGCCATCACGGCCTTGATAACCTTGAAGTTTGGGTCGAGCATGGCATTTTCGAAATGTGCCCTTTCTTTGACGAGGACGCGTGCTAGATAGTCGGAATTTGAACAAATCAGCAAAGGTATGGATTTTGGTATTGACTGCAACTTGTATAATAATGCGCCAAGTAAACCAGTTGAATATGAAAGCGCCGCGTCAAACGTGAGTTGCAAAGTTTCATGCATCGTAGCAGACTCATCTTCGTGGTGAGTAGTGATCTGAGGTTGAACAATGGGTCTGTGTTCACCGGGGTGCAGCGCACGACAACGGAGGAATAAAGTTATTGGTTCGTCGTTTGTGTACGGGATTTGATTTCTTCTTGCGGGAACAGTGTTTGAACTCTCTTCGATTGCGAAAATCCGGAAACCTGCGTTCAAAAGACGTAAAGAATAGTCGGGATCAAAGATGAATTCGTGATCTACTGCCAGTTCCTGGCTGTTTTGGTCTTGTTCTGCTTCGGAGAGTTGAAGTTGATCGCAAAGATCCAAGTTGGATATCTGAGGGTTCCATTTGGGGCTTATTACACTATTATACACTGGTACTAGCAGCTCCGCTACGAATGAGTATAGAACACGATACAAATGCAGTGTACAGTGGCGGCGCCATCTGATGCCACTCCTAAAAATAGAACAGCTTATTTCTGGAACATTTGATGCAAGTGGAGTCGATTGGGGCCACATCATTTTTTGGGGGGTGGCATCAGATCCCGCCGCCACTGTAAGTACACTCATGGAAGCAGTCGAGTACCAGAGCATTTCCCGGATTCCATTATTTTAGACGCTCGTCACCAACAAGAGTGTGCCGGCCTAGAGGAACAAAGTTTGGATCCTTTGCAGAGACTGGGATTGAAACTGCAAAACGGATACAAGTACATCTCAAAGTTGTCTCAAAGCATAGGCAAGGGGGGAAGAGAGGAGCAAGCATTCATTGAGCAACACAAAGTATATAGGTAGGCATTATCTATCCATCCATTGGGCATGAGGTTGAAGCAAGGTTTCCTGTAAGGGCAACCTTTAGGACCCGAGATGTCTCGAGGGTCTAGCGAGGGGGAATCCAAAGTTAATTAAGAAGCTACTAAGAATACATCACAGCGCACCTAGCGAGGGAGAATCCAAAGAGAAAGGCTGAGGATTCCCACGCTAGGTGCAGTAAACATATAGTAACTAGTTCCCACAAGCTCGGAGCAATCGGCAATGATCCCGGGCCAAGTCACATGCCTTACTCCACGATGACATAGGGCTTTGGGGATTTGACAGGAAAGTGGGAAATCTGCAGGAGGCCTGCGTCATAGGTGGCTGTGTATTGCCAAAAGAGGGAGTTCCCCTGACATCATCCCCCCCTTGGAATGCGGCGCCTCGACGCATAGATCGCACCTGAGCTGGAGTTGACGAGCGGTCACGGAAGGGAAGGGAATCGAAGGCAGCAACAGCAATGGAGCGAGGTTTGGAAGGGTATTTGCGGTAGAAAGCAACGACAGCGTCCGGGGCAAAGACATTAGAGTGCTTCACCCATTGATCATGGGACGGGTCATAACCCTTCCAGCGAACAAAGTACCATAGACTCCCATAGTAGATCTTGGCATCCAATATCTCCTCGACGTCCCATTGCTTGTCGCCAGGAACGTCAAGGACTGGTGGCGGCTCTTCGTGTCTGGGGCGAGTGGGGAATGGATCGGCTTCCACAAGCTGAAGTTTCACGACGGGGAAGACAGGGTGGAGGGCAGAGTACCGGGGCGGCAGCTCCAGTTTGAAGGCACCATTACCGACGACCTTCAGAACCTTGAAGGGGCCGATAAGCCGGTGGGAGAATTTCACCGAAGGGCGGGTGGTGCGGATATCTGAAGCATCAACCCACACCCGGTCACCAACCTTGATGTCTGGAGCTGGTGTCCGCCGGCGGTCATAGTACTGCTTGTACTCTGCCTTGGCCTTGACAAGTGCCGCCTTCGCCTCGGAAACCCCTGACGCAATCCGATCGTGGAACTCGTTTACAGCCTCTAACCTAGAACGTGCAGCGTGGGGCTCAAAGCCCATCCGTGGAAGCCGACCAGTGTCCGTCATGAATGGTACCTGCTGCGTGGAGGAGTGCATGTGGTTGTTGTACGCAAACTCCGCTGCAGGCAGCAGCTCATCCCAGTCGTCCTGCTTGTAATTGGTGAAGAGCCGGACGTACTGCTCGAGTTCCTGGTTAACGCGCTCCGTTTGGCCATCGGTCTGCGGATGGTAGGCCGTAGAAGTGGCTGGGGTGACCCCAACGAGGCGCCAAAGCTCGCGCGTGAACTCTGCAATGAACTGGGTGCCACGATCCGAAATGTACTTCTCCGGCAGGCCATGGTGGCGCCAGACGTTCCGGTAGTACAGCCGAGCAGCGCCAACCGCGTCAATGGTGGTGTGACACTCCATGAAGTGCGCTCTCTTCCCAAGGGCACAGACAACGACCATGACTGCATCGTATCCATGGGCCTCGGGAAGCTCGACAATGAAGTCGACTGAGACGGTGTGCCAGCGCTCCTCGGGGACCTCTGTGGGGTGGAGCTCACCAATCGGCAGTCTACGAAGCGCTTTGGTGCGGCAGCACAAGTCACAAGTCGCAACGTACCGGCCGACATGGCGCGACAGTTGGGGCCACCAGTAGTTCCGAGACACGAGCTCCAGAGTCTTGAAACGACCGGCATGGCCTGCAACGCGCGTGTCATGGTGTTGCTCCAGGATGCGTCGGCGGAGGTCCTTGTCTCGGGGGACGACAACCTTCCCCCGGAAGTAAAGGAGTCCACCTTCAATACGCCATTCCGAAGACCGGGCGGACCGCACACCTCGGGCCTTGAGGAGTTCCTTGGCAGTCAGGGCAATGGGCTCTTCAAGATCGGGTTCCCCGGCAAGCGCATCGCGAATGTCGCGCAAGAGGGGAGCCTCAGGGCCAGCAATAACCAGGGCTTCGGTGGCCCGAACGTGGAACAGCTCGGGTCGAAGCAGGGTAACGTCCTGGTTATCGTCCTGCACTCCATGGTCCGGTCTCCGAGAAAGCGCGTCAGGGCGACCCATGAGGCGACCCGGTTGGTGGTGCAGCGAGAAGTCGAAACGGGAGAGGTAGAGAGACCACCGAGCTTGGCGACGGTTGAGCTTCTGGGCCTTCCGGAAATATTCCAGGTTTTTGTGGTCTGTCCAGATCGCAACCGGGTGCTGCGCGCCCTCAAGGAAGTGGCGCCACTCCTCAAGGGCTCGCACGATTGCAAGCATCTCCTTGTCGTGAATCTCGTAATTTCGCTGCACTTCGTTCAGGCTTTTGGAGTAGAACGCAACCGGATGCCACTTGCCATTGTCACCCTGCTGGGAGAGGACAGCACCGGTGGCATAGTCAGAGCTGTGCACCTCGAGCCGGTACGGGCGTTCGGGGTTTAGGAGAACCAGAACGGGGTCCCGAGTCACCCGCCGCTTGAGCTCGTCAAGGGCAGCTTACTCTTCAGGCCCCCAACGTATACCTGATTTCGTTGTTTCAGCTATGTCTCCCTCGCATTTTTTCGTCAATTGGATCTATCCCAGAGAAAAAAGAGGCACAGTGTTCAGGGTAGGTACTCAAGAAGGCAATTACGGTAAAATTCTTACACCTCATTAGTTTGGAAAGCTCTGCGCATGATATGGATGAGATCCCTCACAAACTTCATCATTCGGCGCTCTTGATACATAGGACAACAGAATACGTTACAGTAAATTGATCCGAACTGGTGGCTCGGGTTGCCACCACCGACTCGCTCCCTGAGCCGGAGTCTGTCGCCGAGGAAGAGCAGGGTTTTCTCCCACGCGACGAGTGAGTGGTACGCCCTCGATCGCGTCTCCTAATCGTTTCGCATGTTTGCATAATGAGTCTGCCAATGTTACATCTGTTGAACCTGCCGAAACGAAAGACGTACCCCCTGCTCCCCTCCGTTCCCCACGCATCCGGCGAAAGCCTTGGGAACGTAGACTTCCTCAGCGCTATACTGTTGCTGCTGCACCCGGTGCCAACTCCCTGCATCTCCCCCTTGAGATTCAGGCAGTCCAGGACGCCACCAAGCTTTCCCTCGAAGGTCTCGTTGACTGTGGTGCCACCTCAGACTTCATTGACTCTGAGTTCGCAGCTAAGTCTGGCCTCCCCCTCCGCCGCGTCTCCTCTACAATCTCGAAATAGTTCTACCCACTCACTATGCAATCCAATAACACCAACAACACTGCTTCTCACTATTAGAGTGTATTTGCAGCTCTTTTTCCGCGAGATCTCGAAAAATGATAAGCGAGTTTCAAAAAATGATCCAAACAGCTTGCTCACCTTTTAGTGCCGTTTTGCTCGGTTTTCTTCCAATCTTTTTCAATCAAGCCAGCGAGGATGTGTACAGCAGCCTTCCAGCGTCCGGAGGGTTTTTTCTTGCAGTTTTAGACCTCCGGGAGAGCCAGGAACACTGCAAAAAAACCTGGCGGAGAGTTGTGGAGCCCCACAATTAAGCGAGTCTCACAAAATCTTAAGCGAGTCTCGCCACGAAAAAATCGTCTTTTTGGGGGTTGCAAATACACGCTATTGTGACTTGAATACGGAGTGTAGATTGCTTCAAGCCTTGCGATTCACGTCTGTACCGACACAAGATCTTTTCGACCGAGCTCAGGCTGATGCGAAGGTCAGCGGCGATGTCGGCTTGCTTGCGATGGCGGTTGTAGTGTAGATGAATGATGTTCTCCTGCGTCTCAGCAGAGATATTCTTCTTGGGTCCTCGGGCCATGGGCGACGGTCATATAGAGGAGCATTGGTGCGGGCTGGATGGCGGTATAGATGAGCTTTCTGTCACTCAAAGTTTCTTAAACTTGCGGGCAAAAACCCCAAATTCGGTTGCTTTTGGTAACCGCGAGTAGAGCTCCAAGCGACATTTTGAAGCGTTGTTTCCACCCCCACCCCAAATCCCCGCTTTTCAGTATGCCTTCGGCATTGATCGCTTTCGAAGGGCGGCCCAGAACTAAAACTCAGCCTAGTACCACCTTTCTTCAATCTCTGTGCTATCTTTTAGCTGACTTTCCTTCGATAGAGCGCGGAACACTCTTTCCATCTCGTCCCGAAGCCATTAGGGTTATTCACGATAGCCTTTTTGCCTTCCTTTTTGCTTCCTTTTTGCTCTCCTTTTCTCTTCCTTTTTGCCCATTTTACAGTTTAGTCAAAGAATCTCTATAGAACTTCTTTCTTTTTGTCAAGTTTACCTTTTTGCACCTCTCAGCATCACAGGCAACATGTACTATGCACTACTACCAAGGAACGAAAGAAATGAGGCAAAAATGAGATCAAAATGGCTGAAAAAGGACGCTCCGGACGGAGCGTTCACGATAGCCTTTTTGAGCTCCATTTTTGGCGCCATTTATTCTACTATTTTGGCTAAAACTCACCGTTTGACTGTTGAGATTTAGCAGAAACTTGGCACCAGCGTTGGGGGGATAGCGTTTATGCTATCAACCCTCTATTGTCCTGTTTACATATTGTACCTGGTACGTTTACTTACAATGGGCTACTTTTACAAAGCGCAACTTCCCGTTTCAGTTATTTGTAAGATAGACGTCACCCCGATCCGGCACGTGCTTATATAAGCCGAAACATCATGTCAACAAAGTCCTTATAACTCTGGGCACAACAACATATTGATAATTCTAAGACCACCAAACTGTAGCTAAGAGGTCTATCTACGATTTGATGGAACGGATTTAGCCAATAATTCCTTGTTGAAAAGTTATAAGGTGATCTTTCCAAAACAGGCAACCCATTCTAAAAAGCTTCCAAACTCATTTTCGACGTGTTTGGGCCCATCTTGCGAAAAATCCTTCCAACATTTGGCGGATTACATAAGCTTACATACACAGTACACGTGATATATCCGCGATCATACATAGACGCGACGCGACGCGCCATGTAAGCTTTGGAATACACTGTTTAGTGTGAGGAAAGTATGACTCGGCCCTCCCTCTCAGATATGCTAGACCAGCACCAGGACTTAGTCATCTACTGTATCCTCTGTGTACCTTCCCCCCAACAGAGGTCAGACTGCGGATTGAACTAGGATTCAAACTTAGAGTCAGACATATGCAACACATATGTATTTACTTAATGGGTGGGGCGGCCGGTGGCCCGAGAGCCTCCAGTTTCTTACTTAAGCTGTGAACCTCTCTTTTTTTTAAAAAAAAAGTTCCCAAGACCTCAAAATCGCAAACGGAGTAAGTTGATTTTTCAAACCTTCAGGATTTGGCGGGTGGCTGTGCAAACGTAATGCTTATATAAGGGTGCTGCATTGGGGTGACGTCTATCTTATGATAGCAGACACAACTTCATATCAAGCCGGAATTTTGGCCAAAATTCTTTGAAACTTGAGATTTAGCAGGAACTTGGGGTGGGTTTATAGGCAAAATTCGCATTTCAGAGAAAACGGAGAAACCCTAGTCTAGGGTTAGAAAAGCGGGAAATTTTTGCGCAAAATTTCAAAAGTGTGTGTACCTAACTTCAGGTTTCCGGAAAAAAACCATCGGATTATAGCCTGAAGTTGGTCAGTAGCTCAATTCTGACCCCAGCAAACATCCATAGCAGAAGTCCCTTGGATTTGGTTGAGATTTGGTGAAGGTTCAGTGGTGCGGCAGACATTTGATGCGCTGATGGCATCGTACAGCCACCGGCTATGTCTCGGCCCGGACCGAAAGCGCGAAATCCGTGGAAGAAGAAATGATTTTGTGGATTTTGAGACTTTTGACCCGAGGGATCTCTAGTCTTCCTTCTTATGGTCATTTCTGCACAGTTTCAATGCCACTGGGTAAAAACTGAGGGCCCAGTAACAATTTCCAAATTAGGTATCTGGCTTGTCACGAAGTTCGGTCCGCTATCATAACCTCAATTTCAATTGGCGGCACGATCCTTCGTGCGTCATACGCACCTGGAACCCCGGTGAGAGCCCAAAGAGCGCGAACGATTTTCTGGTCGTCGCCCTTCAGCCGCTCAAAGCTGCGAGAGCTGATCCGTGCAAGCACGCAGCAACATGTGCTCGATGGATGGGCATGGGAGAGGATGTCCTGTATATAAGGCTGGGAAGGTTCTCAGTTGAAGCTCATAACTTACTGTCTCCCAACTTCCCTCCCGCGTTGCTGTGTGGGCTGAGTGCATGTGCCAGATGCTGAGTAAATATCTCTGTCGACGGTTCCTGCCACCTCTGGCGTTCCATTGATTGAGATATTTGCAAGTTAAGGGGATTCCACAATTCTTGACTACTGTACACTTTCGACCAAAGGTTCACGGGGTGTCACCCGTCACCTTCATTGTTCACTGAACAAATAGTTCACAGCACAGCAAATTACCCGATATGGTAGGCCGGCGACAGCCGGCCCGGAAATTTTGACGTTTTTTCCCCTTTCTTGGAGGGAAAATGCGACTGTCACTCGTCACCATGTTCAAAATTGTTCAGTTCACAGGTGCCCGTCACCCGTCACCTGAACCTTTGGTCGAAGTGTACAGTAATGCTAGTGTCGCGGGCACGTGATCAATACAGCGGTTCCCAAAATTCTTGCCACGTGTTCGCGAGAAGCCTCGATTACTGAACGTGAGTGGGCCAAGCCTCATGAAAAATATCAGTAAGTTGGCCCCCATACATATCGGTATGAGACAGACCTTAAACAAATCTTCTATTTTCCTGGTGCTCTAAGTGCAGTTTCGGCACTGTTTCGGCAGAGGGGTAATTATTATGGTGGTATTGGCATATACAAGTGGTATGTAAAGGATGCAGATTGCCCAAAACAACGAGGAAAGAACACGCTTATTGTTTGCGATTTCGTCGAAGTTGGCTTACCCGTGTTGTGCGAAAAAATTCCTTTTTAGGCAAGGCACTTCAAGTCGCCGTCACTGGATATATGCACTGCCTAGTATGCTCAGACACTGCAGAAGCTATAACGACCTTGAATTGTATGTAGGTTCTTGGTAGGTTTGTTGAGTACATATTCATAAATTACCAGTCTGGAAAAAAGAAAATGTGATGCGAACACGTATTGATCACGTCTTGACTTGACTTGACTTGGGGAACTTCGGCCGGTTACTCATGGCGGTAGTCTCGTGACCAGACTCTTATGACATCCCAAAGGGAACCCTGTCATTTCCCTTACAAGCTTTAGCTCCCTGCCTCCGGCACGGCCGACTCGCTGCGCTCGCCGACCTCGTTCGGTTGGGCTGGCCGCCCCAAACCCCGCTGCGCTCGCTCCGCTCGCGACGTCTAGTACGATCTCAACATCTCGACATTGACCCCGTGATTTTCTGTCAAAAGTCACGCGACTGATGGCCTGGCCCTCTTTTCAAGCTTGACAAGCTTAAGCACCCCGCCTTCGGCAGGGCCGGCTCGCTGCGCTCGCGTCCCTCCCTACGGCTGGTGCACAGCTTGTCGGGGCTCCGCCCCAAACCCCGGTTTCTTTTTTTGCGATTTTTTTTGCTGGATTCCGTGCCCGCGGCGCCGCACTGCCGCTCGCTGCACTCGCCGGCGCGCGGCGCCGGGGACCCCGTGATTTTCTGTCAAAAAGCACGTTACTTTCTGTCAAAAGTCACGTTACTAACGTCACCTTGTGTTTTCATGTATAGGAAGTACGAGCTATGGGACCCGTGCCTTCGCCACGCAAGAGTCCTGCACTCACCTTGCTGCTTTCCAGGCCGACGGCGCCGCACTGCCGCTCGCTGCACTCGCCGGCGCGCGTCGCCGCGGGGATTCTCAGGCTTTGACAGAAAGTCACGGGGTGAATTTCCCTTTCCGGGAGCTGAGGCTGTGCCGTCCTCTTTTAAAGTATAGGATAGGATAAGAGTCTGGTCACGAGACTATCATGGCGGTGGTCAGATACTGATACTGACACTGACCGGAGTTTGAATTGCGGTCCGATCAATCCGCTGTCAGATTACAGATGCTCGGCCATTCCCGGCCACCATCGTGAAGTTCAAGTTGAACTGTTTCTTTCGCGATTTTGAGGAAGACCGTGTGTTTGATTGAGTGCCCTTAAGAGTTTGACTCACAAAGCCATTTATATGGAGGAAATAATGGGCTCTAAAGCTGCCAAGACCTCAGAATCCTTTCGGTGAGTTTACTTGCACAACAGGTTCAATAGTGAACACTGATTAAACAGAGGATCCGATTGCGGAATGATCCCGAGCTTTGAAGGCTTCATTGAAAAATTGTAATGGACAAAGAGCCAGAGTGCCGGTGATAAACGCTGCGTTGAGGAAGTCCTGAACTAAAATTGGTGCGCACTCGACAATCAACAGAAAAACAACAAGGCTCAGAGAGTATTGATTTGCAAACAATTACCAGTCTAGTGTGAAGATTGCTGTGGATTTGCGGCGTGATCCCAATAACTTGTGCAACGTACCCGTGAAGTTGTCACTTGAAGAAGTCTTCGCCTCGGAGCTGCATTGAAAACAGCTGAATGGACTGACGGATATTTTGGTATCAGACATGTAGAAGGTAAAACTAGATCTACTAATTTACACATGTTGGTATAGAGACACATTGATGCCGCACAGGTGGGACACAGAACAAGATACACGACGGAAGCCAACTTGACTTGGTTACGATCATTTCTGGTTCGAGGTTGTTCTTGCCGCGCTGTGATTGTGAACCTTGGGGAGTGTCAGAACCAGGCATATTGAGTCAAGCCCTTTTCAGCAACCAGTTTGAATGGGAACCTTAACGAAAAATCCAGCCGCGAGCTTACATTGCCAATTTTGACATTCGGGTGAATTGAGGAAGTTGCGTCGAGTTTTGATGGGAACTTGAACAGAGTAGTGTCTATAGAGAATATCAAACACTTTGGTGCCCACAATCGACTAGAAAATGGCACGAGCCTGACAAAAAGAACGGAAAGTTGTCGAAAAGAAAGTTGAACCAACCAACACATGAAGTAGTCTCGTAAACCAAACTTTATACCGGGCGATGAGAAGACAGTCGTTCTCAAGGACCTATATAAAGTCTGGGATTTGATGGGGGGTAGGTCAGTGAAGCGTCCGTGAGAGTGATGGGAGTGATACGGCTTCTGATGGCCGTCGCTTGCCTGCCCTTCTCTTTTCGGTCGCTCTCCAGAGCGACGCGCTCCTCGTCCTTTGCTTGCACTTCACGTATAATAACCCATGCTATAATCAACTTCACTGATATATGGATGAAATCAACGTGTCTACCACGCTCTCAGACCCGTCTTCAGTCGTCAATTCGCATCAATGGCTACTAGATGCTCTCCTCCGGCGCCGATGCGAAGTACGCGTGGTTATAGGTTCCTGTAAGTCTTCGGGACTCTTGTCAAGGATGTCCGAGCCTCCGACATTGCCAGTGAGCAAAGGGTTGAAGAGAGAGTCGAAGAGAGATAACACACCACCCCAAAGGGGAACCTGCCGTTTGGCGGATCAGCTCAGCATCACTCCCACGGACGCTTCACTGACCTACCCCCCATCAAATCCTAGACTACACGTGAAGCTGTCGTGATTGATCTTATTCCAAACCCCGGTCAGTATCTGAACAGCTGATGTGAGTGGATTGGTGAACAACCAGAGCAGGAAAATGGCCTTGGATATTTGGGAGGTCTTTTATACGATGAAAGACATTCCTCCCTTTATCTCAGACTTTTTGACCCTAAAACGAGTATCTTTGGGCTTTATTTCAGTATCTGGCCAAGAGACGGCAAGCCGTAACGTTGGGAGCCGAGCCGTGACAGCAGCGCAAAAAGCCGATGTCAGCCGAAAATGGATACCAAGAAATATCCCCGAGATCCCCGAATCTCCCTCAATCTCCCGCAATATTTTCGTTTCTTTATTTTCTTATTTCTGTCCACCACCATCAGTATCGGGCCGGAACTTCTCCATTCCGAGGGAGTCCGAGGGTGATGGCAAAACGGTCCAGGTTCCCACGGTGGGTCATTGTTTTCCCCTTCCCCAAGGGGAAATCCCTCGGCCGGGAAAACACGTTTTCCAGAAAAGCCAGGAAAACTTGTGGTGGCGGGCACCGACAGGGTTCCCACGATTCATCAGTGATCTGACAGATCAATTCTCACTCACCTGTTCCCCCCCCCGAGAAATGGGAAGGCCCATAAGATATTCACAGCCAATTAGGTCCCTGGGCATGGTAGTGGATTAATTTTTGCTGTTCTGTAGAAACAATGTAATAGAGCCGAAATTTTGATTTTCTTGCGACACTTTCTATATGAAAAGCAGAATCAATACTTGGCGCGCGATTTCGAAAAATGTGGCTCTATTAGGGTTATTATCAGGCCAAAAGTCGCGTGGGAGGCCGAGATTGGACGCGTGGATCGGGTCAAACGAGATGTTATGGGTCAAAACTTATTTGGGGTGAGATTTCCTAAAATGGGTGTGACAGAACGCGTGACACACCGCGATTGACGCGCCAAACGCGCCCCGACGTACACCTGTCGCTTCTAAGACCGCATTCAGAGGTATGCGAGCAATCTTCAGCACTAACTGGTTGCCAGAGAGTATTCTATAACTCAATACTTGTCTACATAGGACATGGCACCCGTATCAAGACAAAGTCGGCATCTTGCCAAAGCACGCGCCAAAAAGGCCGCCAGCGACAGGGAAAACCATCCACCATCTTCCCCAACAACCCATCCCCCACGCTCTCCTCGTAAAGCTGCTTCCTCCCCCCGGAAATCAAAGAAAAAGCTTGAGACTGTGGACCTGAATTATGTGGCGGAATTGAAGAAGGAAAACATCTTACTGCGTCGTCGGGAGAAGCGGCACAAAGAGCAGATAGCGGAATTAAAGAGGAAGGTTGCCGCCAGTGATGCCAGTGTTGCTGCTGCTACTGCCGAGATGCAGGCTGCTTCTGCGGCGGCGAGGAAGTCTGCGGAGCGGGCCATACACGATCTCCTCAAGAACGACACGGAATTAGAGTCGAAACTCGCAAAGGCGGAGCAGAAACTGGCTGACCACGAGAAACTGAGTTCCGACATGCAAGCGCTAAAGAGCTCTCAGCGCTTCGCCTCGCACTCCGCACTTTGAAGAAACAGGTCAAGCGTCTAAAAACAGGCCAGGAAAAAATCAAGAATGGGTCAGCAGAGCTGCGGGTGTAAGATGGGGAAGGTTGGCGGCGCAATTAATGCGGTTGCTCGGATTTTTGGACTGGATCTGCCAAATGTGATCAGTCGTCGGACTGTTGGTCGAATTGCATTGGAGGGCTTACTTATGGCACGTATGCAACTGGGTTTCGAGTTGAAGAATGCCGAAGGTACGGAAGATTCGCTCCTGTGGAATATTTCTTAGCATGCTCACGACGAAAGAAAGATTATACAATCAGCAGCGACAGCACATCGCGCCGCAAAATGAACTACCAGTCCCATCACATCCACATGCGCGTCCCTGTTGGGCGGGATGCGCAAGGGAATATCATCATGTCGGAGTCGGCGAAGGTTCGGTTTGCTGGTGTCGAATCCACGACAGACCACAGCGCCGAGACATCGAAAGCCACATGGCTTAAGGTGTTTGAGGACGTCATGAAAAGCTTCAATGCCAGCCCCCTTGCTCAGCGCGTTGGCAAGCTCGACTTTCGTTTGATTTGCCGTCGGTTGCGGGGAATGTGTGGGGATCACGCTAGTGTCGAAAAGTCAGTCTCAGAAGGGATGCGGAAGGAGAAACACGAACAGTTGCTTCAAGAGCTGGGCGAGAAGCGCCTTGCCGAGCTCGATGGCGACTTGCTAAAGCTTGCTGCGTTGATGGTGGAGTTTGGAACAAAAAAAAATCGACGCGGTGGGGGGTTGGGACGCGTGGAACGCGCTACCGATTTCAGAACAGGCCGCACGCGACACTGCGATGCTGAATGCGATGATTCGAAGCCTCGGAGTTGAGGCTTTGGCCGAGCTTTCCGATGCTGACCGGCATCTCCTGACGGTGTGGGTGTGGTCTGGGTGCTGTATGCACAAAGACCTGAATAGCATTAAGGGCGGGAACACCGTGATGACGGCTTACTGGAAAGAGCTGGATATGCGACCCATTCCCCTCGCCAACAAAGACTCCGCTCAGGCGATTCGCAAAATTCTCCATCCCGAGGAGGGCGACAAGCCTATGGAGGGCCTTGAAGACATCGCGTTCGGCGGCGCGAAACTTACTGCGCTGGCTGGTGCTGTGCTCAACAACGCGTTGGATAAACGGGGGCAGGGAGATGCGTACCAACTGTTCATGGAGGACTTTCTGAATGCCGAACGCGTCAAGAGCTTCCCGAAGACCAATAATACGCGCTTTGGAAGCCACGGCGAGGCCGCTGTAGAGCTGCTGATCAACCTTGATGCGTATCGTCAATTCCTGGAGGTTATACGGATACGAAAGGACGCACAGACCTGGACAAACATCGAAAAAAATGTATTGGCCGGCCTCAACGACCCACCCACACTCACCGAACTCGCGGCCCTTGCGTTGTACCACGTAACAATCTCGCCACCGTACATGCGTGCTGTTCGGCGAGGTGAGGGTGTAGGGCTGAATGCTATCAGCCTCGGACCTCTTCATTGCGACATCCGCAACCATTGTCAGACCTTGATTGACAATCCCGAGCTCTGGCTTGATTTGAGCTCAGAGTCATTCGCGCTAGCAACTTTTGATGGGCAAAATCCCGAGCGCACCGAACTTCTGGATAAAATCAAGGAACTTCATAGGCAGGGACTGTTGCCGCACCTGGAGACAATGTTTCCCAAGTTTCTTGAGGGCGCTTTAGCAACGTGGTTTCGCTTTTCCTCCGAATTTGGGCCGGGCGGGGTGATCGATGGTCTAACTGAAGAGGAGAAGTTGCACGAAGGGGCTCTGGGCGGCTGGATTGTCTGGGCGCGAAACAACGTGATGGGTGCTCTGCATACTCACAATGGGCTCGCAATGTACCAGCGCAACGGCACATGGGAGTTTTGTCAAGAATTCTTCACGCCAGATGATCACAAGCATGTATCACAAGCATGTTCTTGCTGCAGCGCGGGTGCAGGAGGAGAGAAACTGGAGAAGACGCGTCGACAATTGCAGAAGGAGTGGGACGCGAAGCTCGTGGCTGAGAAAGAACAAGCAAAGGCAGACAAAGCGGCGCGAGAAGCGGAGATCCAATCAAGACTGGATGCCGTACCCGCGAAAGCAATTTTGGACAAGGGGATGACGAACGCAAAGCTCAACGAACAGCTGGAAAAGCTCCGAAGGCTCTGGAACTCAGGTAAAAAACCACAGATTGAAATACCAAACAAAAGTGCCTTGAAAGTCAAGGCGTTGAAACAGGCTGCACTTAAAGCCGCATTTGAAGCACACTTGGCTCTCTTGGAGGAACAGGCCGGTTCTATCACCTTGGATGAGCTGTTTGACGAAGTGCTGGCACTTCCCGAGGATGTAGAGATGGTTGGGGAGGAATACTGGGAGCCGGAAGACGAGGAGATGGCTGAGCCTTGGGAGGAGTTAGAATAATCAAGAAATAATATTAGAGACTTTGCGCAGAGCCACCGGTAGCCACCAGTGGCTCTCACGGCATGCGCTGTGGAGCGGCTACGGCATATGGTGGCTCGTTTGGTGGCTCGTCGCCCGCGTTGCAGGTGGGGCTTCAAGTATCTACATGGTACCTCTGTGACTATACCTCAATGTAGTGAGGTGTCGTGGTTAGGTTACCAGTTTCCCGCTTTATTTGGTGCGTTTTTGGCCGGTTCTTGCAAAACCGACGGTTGGCGTGGAACCTTGGTGTGCTTCCTGGGGGCTTGGGAGCCTAGCGCTTCGAGGTCATCCAGGGGGATGAAAAAATGCCGAAGAAAATGAATTTCAAGTTGTTCTTCCAGCCACCGAATGAGCCACCATAGCGCGTAGCCGCTCCACAGCGCATGCCGTGAGAGCCACCGGGTGGCTCCCGGTGGCTCTGCGCAAAGTCTCTATTACAGTACAAAGATTTTGGGGCCTTATGGTCAAGAAGTAATTGTAAGACTATTTGCCTACTTACAGATATATCTAGGGCCTCATATCGCTCAAACGGAACGACCGAAACTTAAACCATCAAATTTCCCGGTTGCATATTGATCACCGGCTGATTGATGGCCCATCAAACCCGTCGGTGCCCACCACCAGGAAAAGCCTCGGAATGACCGATTTTGGCAACCCCGCCATTCCAAATGGCGGCTAGATATGATAGCGGACCGAACTTCGTGACAAGTCAGAATGTCAGATACCTAATTTGGAAATTGTTACTGTGCACTCAGTTTTCACCCAATGGTATTGAAACTGTGCAGAAATGACCATAAGAAGGAAGACCAGAGATCCCTCGGGTCAAAAGTCTCAAAATCCACAAAATCATTTTTCCTTCCACGGATTTCGCGCTTTCGGTCCGGGCCGAGACATAGCTGGTGGCTGTACGATTCCATCAGCGCATCAAATGTCTGCCGCACCACTGAACCTTGACCAAAACTCAACCAAAACCAGGAGATTTCTGCCATGGATGTCTGCTGGGGTCAGAGTTGAGATACTGACTAACTTTAGGCCATGGGTTGATGCCTTTTTTTTCCAAAATCTGTTAGGTACACACACTTTTGACATTTTGCGCAAAAATTTCGCGCTTTTCTAACCCTAGACTAGGGTTACTTCGTTTTCTCTAAAATGCGAATTTTGCCTATAAACCCACCCCAAGTTCCTGCTAAATCCCAAGTTTCAAAGAATTTTGGGCAAAATTCCGGCTTGATATGAAGTTGTGTCTGCTATCATACTTATGCTGTGGGTAGATACCTCGGGATACCTGGATTAGTCAGAATTTAACCAAATTGGGTTGTCCGTGATGAACGGTCTATCATCCGTTTGCTCTTGTTAAATCCACACCGCTGTCAAGAAGGTGTCGAGAGGCTGTGCTTTTCGGCACACTAGGGCACACTCTTCAACGTCTTTGACAGCGATATCCTCACGTCCAGCTTGAGCTTCGCATTCTATTCTCTCAACTGTTCTAGACTGTTCTCAACTGTTCTCATCTGGTTCCCTCGGTCTGCCGGTATAACTTTGGAACGGCATGTTTCAATATCGAAGGCGTTCACACCGCCTGCATCGTCATCGGACCGCTTTGCCGACAATCTCGAGCCCCACGCTACAGAGACAAAACGACGACCCGGCCGCCCGAAGGGCTCAAAAAATAAGCCCAAGGAGCTTCCTCCGCCAGTGCGAACACCGGCCAAGTCATCAACAGTACAGAAGAAACACTCTCAAGCGGGATCAAATGTGCCGAATGTATCGCAAAGTAATGGTACTGCTAGTTTTTCCAGTTTGGTACGTTGTTGGGGCCACTACTGCCTATTAAAATACTAATGCCAGTCGTACTTACATCAGGCTCGGGGTCTTCTTCGTCCTCGCAGTCCCATCTTGACCCCCGTACTGACGGAGACCGCTAACTCGAGCCCCGATGTGCGGGCCGTTACGCCCGCCACTTCTGACGCGTCATCGCTGCCGATTCCCCCACCGTCCTCTGTTGCTACAATCCCATCCCTCCCTCCTGCTCGCAGCACGCTTGAGCGAGCGCGCCAGATTGCAGGTGACCCAGTTCGGGTGTCATCTCTCCCCTCAACAACTTCGTCGAACTCACCAGGCATGATTGCCGATGTCGTAGTAGATGGTGAATTTGATTCTCGTTCATTCATTGACGGCGAGGGGCTTGGTGAGGAAGAGGAGAGTGAGGAGGATACCCGTAAAACAAGACATAAGTTCCCAGAGTGGTTCCAGAGCCGACTCGACGATATCCAGGCGGAACTAAAGCGAGACTTGGACTCCCTCGCAGGTCGCTCGCGCTACTACACCAACGGCACATTCTGGATCTCGCGGCAGTCATCCTGGTTCATGCAAAAACACTCCAACCTTCAACCTCACCACGTCTTTGCGTGTGATTTCTTTTTGTGGGATCCCTTGAGATTTCTTGGTTCATCCTTCATGCTGCCTTGCCCTACACCTGGATGCACCCACCATCTCACCCACGACGGTGTGGTCAAACGCCCACGTCGTGTCGTCGATATTGACAGCTGTTTTTGGTTAATTGGGTATACATATGCGTGTCGAACAGGACCTGGCGGCTGCGGGAAACGTTTCCGTTCCTGGGATGAAGGTGTCCTGGATCGGCTGCCTATGCAGCTTGCATCCGAGTTCCCGGCGCACTTGACGTGGCGAAGCGGACTGTCAACCCGCGCGTTTGGTGTTATCCGCTCTTGTTTTCAGCATGGGATGGGTAACCCGGGTTCAGCGGAAGTGTCAGACCTATTTCGGATGCAGCATCTACGATGCTATGATGAGCTTCGTCTACAGTATCTGCGCACCAAACTTTCGCAGATGTCCCTGCCCGAGCAGACCTACATGGCTCCTCGCACCCCACCCTCTCTATCACCCCTTTTGCATACCGCTCATCTCGCTGCCCGTCTAATGCATCCTCCCCCTCCCCGTCCTAATACACACATCACATTCCCAGTTGCCCCTACCTCTGGTCCTTGTGTTACTAGCTCCCTTAATCCCGCTATGTTATCTTTCTTACTTCAGGATTATCCTGACCCCTCCTTCTTATAACACCTAAATAATTTCTGTACCTATGGTGCGTCAATTGGATACACCGGCCCCCGAG
Source organism: Favolaschia claudopus (assembly GCA_037176885.1). Taxonomy (NCBI): domain Eukaryota; kingdom Fungi; phylum Basidiomycota; class Agaricomycetes; order Agaricales; family Mycenaceae; genus Favolaschia; species Favolaschia claudopus. The sequence goes on along the minus strand of JAWWNJ010000054.1, from coordinate 1,080,332 downwards.
CGGGCCGTGCCTTCTCACGAAATCTGCCTGCTACACCGTCCGAGCACGCTGTAACCGCTGCAGACATTCTGGCAAATTTCTCTCTGGGTGAGCTTCGCCCTGTCGACTCCCTCCTCATTCATGAGCAGCGCCGGGTCGTTTACTCACCTGTGGGAACTGTTATCCTCTCGTCTATCAACGATAGCATCTCCTCTGACGCAGTAACACTCTCCTACACCTCGCTTGACACCTTCTTTGACCGCCTCCGCCGCCTTGGTCCTGGCGCTCTCCTCTGGAAGATTGACCTGCGGCGTGCGTTTCGCCACATCGTAGTATGCCCAGACGACTCTCTGCTGTACGGCTTCTACTTTGACGGTGTTGGTTACATTGACGTTCGCCTACCATTTGGATCCCGCTCATCACCCTTCACTTTCAATTTGTTTGCGGAGGCCCTGCACTGGATCTCGGGCGAATGGTCGCACCTCTTGACTACTTCCTTGACGACTTCTTTGGTGCTCGCGCCGCAGACGAGTATGACCTTGCAGAGCGTGACCGTGCAATCTTCCGCGCAATCTGTGACGCAACTGGTTTTTCCGCACATCCGGTTGGGAAGGCAGGGAAGGACATTCCTCCGTCTACCCGTGGGGTTATCCTAGGGATTGAGATCGACACCGTTGCCTCCACGGACGGTTGCTCTCCCTGCAGAGAAGCTGCAGCGCATTATGGCTACTCTACACTCCCTTCTATCCGGAGCATCTGCTACCCTCTTGGAACTCCAGTCAGTCGCTGGCCTTCTGCAGTTTGCAACGAAAGTCCTGCCGGCGGGGCGCGCTTTCATCCGTCGCGTATATGATGCGCTGTCCCGTTTCCCATCCTTTGGTCGGCGTCGCATCCCGAGAGGTGCACGCCGTGACTTGGAATAGTGGGCTCGTATTCTCCCGACTTGGAACGGTATCCAGTCTCTACATCCTTACCGCCCGGGCGTGGTTATCTTAACTGACGCCAGTGGGTCTTCCTCGAAAGGAATTGGCGGTCATCTCGGGCCCCGGCAGGCACCGATCGATTTTTTTGCGATGCGAGTACCCAGGCGGCACCGGGGAAAGTCTATCCTTTTCAAGGAGCTGTGGGCCGTTGATAGACCCGGTATTGGGCCAGGGCTGAATTTATTCATTTTCAGTCCAAGTGCTATTGTATTAAAAGCGTAATACATTATATACCACGGGAATACGCTCGTATGAGGACTGGTGTTTGCCTGAGCGGCCAGTTAAAGGATTATACACTAAGTGGGAGGTCTGGCACTGTTTACGACTGCGCTGGTATAGCATGGAAGTTATAATATTCCAGAACAGACCTATCACGATAGGTCTCTAACCATCCGGAATAGGATTGGGAGTCGCCCTGTGTTCCGACCAAAGGCAGAATGAGTGGGATATAACTTGGGACTTATAAGAACCTGCCGAAAGGCCATAAGGAGTGTTTCCTGGAGGCAAGAGGCTTTCACGAATAATTCTATAAACCAATTGCGAGGGTTTGCGGAAGTGGAATATTCCTACAATGGAACTACACATCACGCCGGGTTGGCTGCCGCCGTATTACGATCACGGAGCAAGGTCCGAAGAGGGACAATGATACCAAGGGTATTACTGCCAAGTTGGGCAATATTGATTGGGCCGCTGCGGCCCACTGTCATAACATAATGATCGGGATAAGGACTTGGATTGAATGAACCTTTGATCTATTTCCTGTTCTGGCCACCAAGGATAGGGCGAGGGCATAGCGGGCCCTAGTTTCTCTCACAATATACCCGTTTGTCAAGTGTTCGGTCTCTTATTTATTATTAGTGAAAGGTATAAAAGGCATCGTTTCATGTACTGGTTCTCTAGTGGATTCCCTCCTCTCGTTGTGAGCGTCAAGCCAGTGTTGGCTTCGTGAACAACTAGACGTTGGACTCCATTCGAGATAAACTCCAGAAGCTTATTTGTTTCTTTGGTTTGTTTCGTCAATATATATTGTCTGTTGGATCATCTCTTGAATTGTACGCGTGGAATATTGGAAATTTTGGGAACTTACGCGTGGAATTATAAGAACTTTTGACCTACGGGACGCGTGAAACAGTTATTGGACATCTTATGCGTGGAATATATTGGCTTAACAAGCGACTTAAACACCTAAACCTCTTGAGAAGAGTTACATCTCAAACCCTTGTTGAAACCCACACTTCCTGTGTCAACATAGGACTCGTATAGACGTTCTCTGTACAAAGTCAGCAATCGCGAAAGCTCGAGTTTAGTATATTTTGAGTATTAGAATAGTTGGATTGCCACAGTCTATACTGGACTGGAACCCCGAACCTCGCACGTCGATCTTATAGTGGTTTAGGATTATATTTGGGATTTGATTTGGGATTTAATTCCTTTCATTTCTTGGGTGTTTTCCACAGTTGCCCTATAGTCAGCGTTTCACCATGCTCCACGCTCTTCGTATTTGGGCATCTCCAGCCTGGGCCGGGTCCCGGGTCTTATTACTTCGGGTTGATAACACCGGCGGCGTGGCTGGTTTGAATGGAGGTTCTATTCGGGAGGCACCTGCGCAGGCGCTCTTGAGGGAGGTCTTTGTAAGGGGAGAAGGGTCCAGGAGCCAAGTCGATAACAAACCTGGGGATCAGAGATCCCCAGCGGACTACTTATATACAAGAGGTGACGTAAGATATGACATAAGTGAGCACACAGCATGATGTCTTGGAGACAGAGAACTTCTGCCCAAGTCAAAGGACGTCATAGCTGTGGAGTCCCCTGACATCACCCCCTCTTCAAGATTCGTCGCCTCGACGAAGACCAAAGCCCAGTAGAATGAACGGTCTTTCAAAATTCTGGATCGCCACGGAAGAGTAGGTTGCCCTGGGAGTCAACAGACACTGCACCACCTCGCCGTGCCGTCTGTTGTCGACGTCCCCTTTCAGGTCGAATAGCATCAATGGCCATAGGCGAAGGAGCTACTGAACGTGGAGAGGGGGACGGGATGGCAGTGGGCATGGCCACCGAGGGGGCATAAGGAGTAGAGCTGGGGCGGGGAGTAGGAATTGGGGACGCCATTACCTGCGTAGGAATAGAGATGGTGGCAGGGTTATGGGGTAGGGAGTTCGAGGCGGGGTAGGAAGACTCCTGTGGTGCAAATCGCACCCCAGACTTCCTTGGCTGTGTAGCGGCACCTGGGTGCGGTTGAGCACTGGCCGCTGGAGGGGGTGGAACCGGAGCCGGTGGCTGAGACGGATGGACGGGGTGTGCGCGCTTCTTCAGCGGGCGAGCGCCCTCGCCAGAAGCGTTCGGCAAAACCGGCACCGGGCCAGGAGGGGGAGGGGCAGGGTCCCCGGAAAGGCGTGACGGACCTTTCTTCTTAGAGCGGATACGCTTACGCATGAAACGCTTCCCAAGCGCAATTAGTGCTTCACCGATTTGCTGGTCGGTACCACGGATAGATACACGGCGCTCCAAGGGGGAAGCCTTATCAGTATAGGCTCGAAGTTGGGCGCCGGAGATGTCGTGCGACTGATGAAGACCCTTACCACCACGGCCAACGATATGCCCGACGACCCAGTCAGGCACCACAAGCGTACACGAGTAGCGGGACGGTGCGTCCTGTGCAGTAGGGAGGGTTTCGGCGAGTGGTATGGCGGTGTGGCCGACAGCGATGATGGCAGGGGTAGGGGCTGGGGTTGAAGGTTCAGAGCCCCAGCGAGTGCCATCCCAGGAGAAGCGCCAGGCATGCCCTCGGGGAGTAGAGGCTGCAGTGTCCCCAAACTCAAGACGATCAAGACGGTCGTGGACGCGCTGTAGTTCGCTTCGAAGGAGAGTGCAGTAGGAATAAAGGTCCTGAGGAACTGCGGGGGTTGCCATAGCAAGGGAGGTGTAAGGTCGATGGTAGGATGAGGGCAGAGTAGGAAGTAGGGTGGTCGGCTGGGGCTAGGAGAGTGCCAGAGTCGAATAGAAGTGTAAGGGCAACCTTTAGGACCCGAGATGTCTCGAGGGTCTAGCGAGGGAGAATCCAAAGTTAATTAAGAAGCTACTAAGAATACATCACAGCGCACCTAGCGAGGGAGAATCCAAAGAGAAGAAAGGCTGAGGATTCCCACGCTAGGTGCAGTAAACATATAGTAACTAGTTCCCACAAGCTCGGAGCAATCGGCAATGATCCCGGGCCAAGTCACATGCCTTACTCCACGATGACATAGGGCTTTGGGGATTTGACAGGAAAGTGGGAAATCTGCAAGAAGCCTGCGTCATAGGTGGCTGTGTAGTGCCAAAAGAGGGAGTTCCCCTGACATCATCCCCCCCTTGGAATGCGGCGCCTCGACGCATAGATCGCACCTGAGCTGGAGTTGACGAGCGGTCACGGAAGGGAAGGGAATCGAAGGCAGCAACAGCAATGGAGCGAGGTTTGGAAGGGTATTTGCGGTAGAAAGCAGCGACGGCGTCCGGCGCAAAGACATTAGAGTGCTTCACCCATTGATCATGGGACGGGTCATAACCCTTCCAGCGAACAAAGTACCATAGACTCCCATAGCGGATCTTGGCATCCAATATCTCCTCGACCTCCCATTGCTTGTCGCCAGGAACGTCAAGGACTGGTGGCGGCTCTTCGTGTCTGGGGCGAGTGGGGAATGGATCGGCTTCCACAAGCTGAAGTTTCACGACGGGGAAGACAGGGTGGAGGGCAGAGTACCGGGGCGGCAGCTCCAGTTTGAAGGCACCATTACCGACGACCTTCAGAACCTTGAAGGGGCCGATAAGCCGGTGGGAGAATTTCACCGAAGGGCGGGTGGTGCGGATATCTGAAGCATCAACCCACACCCGGTCACCAACCTTGATGTCTGGAGCTGGTGTCCGCCGGCGGTCATAGTACTGCTTGTACTCTGCCTTGGCCTTGACAAGTGCCGCCTTCGCCTCGGAAACCCCTGACGCAATCCGATCGTGGAACTCGTTTACAGCCTCTAACCTAGAACGTGCAGCGTGGGGCTCAAAGCCCATCCGTGGAAGCCGACCAGTGTCCGTCATGAATGGTACCTGCTGCGTGGAGGAGTGCATGTGGTTGTTGTACGCAAACTCCGCTGCAGGCAGCAGCTCATCCCAGTCGTCCTGCTTGTAATTGGTGAAGAGCCGGACGTACTGCTCGAGTTCCTGGTTAACGCGCTCCGTTTGGCCATCGGTCTGCGGATGGTAGGCCGTAGAAGTGGCTGGGGTGACCCCAACGAGGCGCCAAAGCTCGCGCGTGAACTCTGCAATGAACTGGGTGCCACGATCCGAAATGTACTTCTCCGGCAGGCCATGGTGGCGCCAGACGTTCCGGTAGTACAGCCGAGCAGCGCCAACCGCGTCAATGGTGGTGTGACACTCCATGAAGTGCGCTCTCTTCCCAAGGGCACAGACAACGACCATGACTGCATCGTATCCATGGGCCTCGGGAAGCTCGACAATGAAGTCGACTGAGACGGTGTGCCAGCGCTCCTCGGGGACCTCTGTGGGGTGGAGCTCACCAATCGGCAGTCTACGAAGCGCTTTGGTGCGGCAGCACAAGTCACAAGTCGCAACGTACCGGCCGACATGGCGCGACAGTTGGGGCCACCAGTAGTTCCGAGACACGAGCTCCAGAGTCTTGAAACGACCGGCATGGCCTGCAACGCGCGTGTCATGGTGTTGCTCCAGGATGCGTCGGCGGAGGTCCTTGTCTCGGGGGACGACAACCTTCCCCCGGAAGTAAAGGAGTCCACCTTCAATACGCCATTCCGAAGACCGGGCGGACCGCACACCTCGGGCCTTGAGGAGTTCCTTGGCAGTCAGGGCAATGGGCTCTTCAAGATCGGGTTCCCCGGCAAGCGCATCGCGAATGTCGCGCAAGAGGGGAGCCTCAGGGCCAGCAATAACCAGGGCTTCGGTGGCCCGAACGTGGAACAGCTCGGGTCGAAGCAGGGTAACGTCCTGGTTATCGTCCTGCACTCCATGGTCCGGTCTCCGAGAAAGCGCGTCAGGGCGACCCATGAGGCGACCCGGTTGGTGGTGCAGCGAGAAGTCGAAACGGGAGAGGTAGAGAGACCACCGAGCTTGGCGACGGTTGAGCTTCTGGGCCTTCCGGAAATAATCCAGGTTTTTGTGGTCTGTCCAGATCTCAACCGGGTGCTGCGCGCCCTCAAGGAAGTGGCGCCACTCCTCAAGGGCTCGCACGATTGCAAGCATCTCCTTGTCGTGAATCTCGTAATTTCGCTGCACTTCGTTCAGGCTTTTGGAGTAGAACGCAACCGGATGCCACTTGCCATCGTCACCCTGCTGGGAGAGGACGGCACCGGTGGCATAGTCAGAGCTGTCAGCCTCGAGCCGGTACGGGCGTTCGGGGTTTGGGAGAACCAGAACGGGGTCCTGAGTCACCCGCCGCTTGAGCTCGTCAAAGGCAGCTTGCTCTTCAGGCCCCCAGGTCCAGGCGATGCCCTTCTTGGTGAGTCTGAAGAGGGCTTGAGCAACGTCTGAGAAGCCCGCAATGAACCGGCGGTAGAAGTTTGTGAAGCCAAGGAACTGCTGCACATCCTTCTTATTCTCAGGCGCTGGCCAAGCTGCCACTCCTGCAACCTTTACAGGGTCCATCTCGACGTGGTTGTGGGAGATAATCACGCCGAGGTACTCAATGGAGGTCCGCTCAAACTCACACTTCTCTGCTCGAAGGTAAAGCTTGTTTGCGCGAAGCCTCCGCAGGACCTCTCGGACGATCTCTCGATGCCGACAGATGTCTGAGTGGGCAATGAGGATATCGTCGAGGTAGACCATGACGTCGCCAGAGAGGATAAGATCCTGGAAGATGTCGTTCATCATGGTCTGGAAGGTTGCAGGGGAGTTGGTCAGACCGAAGTACATGACCAGCGGCTCAAACAGTCCCCGGTTGGTCCGGAACGCTGCCTTCCACTCGTCGCCTTCACGGATTCGAACGTTGTTAAAGCCCCATCGGACATCGAGCTTCGTGAAGTACCGGGCTCCCCTGAGTCGGTTGATGAGGTCGTTGATTAAGGGGAGCGGGTAACGATTCTTCACAGTCATAGCGTTTAAAGCTCGATAGTCCTGTACGAACCGAAGTCCGCCGTCCTTCTTCTTGACGAAGAAGACGGGTGAGGCCATAGGTGATTTTGACGGTCGAATCCGGCCAGTGCCAAGTCCCTCCTCGATGAAGGCATCAAGTTCCTTCTGTTCGAGAGGCGAGATTGGGTAGACCTTGCAGTTCGTGGGTTTAGAGTCCGGCACGAGCTCAATGGCATGGTCCCAGGATCGGCGTTCAGGCAGCGAGTCAAAGGACTCCTTGTTGAAAACATCGTCAAACTCTCGGGCCCATTCGGGAACGTCCGAGCGCGCCGGGGCTGAGTTTTTGGCGTATGCCTCAGCCAGGCGCTGGGAGACGGTGCTTCCAGCACGGATATCCTCAGAAGGCAGGAACTGGGTGTAGAACACCCGGTCTCCCGGCTCAAGGGGGTCATCCACTTCATCCGCATCATCCACTTCATCCACATCATCCTCGTCATCATCCTCGTAGTCCGGGAACAGCTCTGGCAGGTCATCGTATTCATCTTCGCCTAAGTCTATGGCGCAGATGGATGGAAGGGGACCAAGTCGGAGCTGCCGGAGGATCTCAGCGGCCAGGCGGGACTCTCGGCGTGCAGCGCGAGCTTCCAGGCGAACCTCGGTGCGGCACGTAGAGCACTCGCTGGGGCATCTGCTCATCTTGACCTCTCGGGTGTCCCAGTCGATCTCCGGGTTATGCTGCCGGAGCCAGGAGTAGCCGAGGATGAGCTTCTGCTTCCCAAGACGAGTAACAGCGAGCTGCATGCGCTCGGAGTGACCACGATACTGCAGCACGACGTCAGCCACCTCGCGGATCGCACCAGCCTCATTTGGCGAGCCATCCACATTGAAAACTGGAATGGGCTGTGCAAGGCGGCGGAGGGGGAGGCCAGACTTAGCTGCGAACTCAGAGTCAATGAAGTCTGAGGTGGCACCACAGTCAACGAGACCTTCGAGGGAAAGCTTGGTGGCGTCCTGGACTGCCTGAATCTCAAGGGGGAGATGCAGGGAGTTGGCACCGGGTGCAGCAGCAACAGTATAGCGCTGAGGAAGTCTACGCTCCCAAGGCTTTCGCCGGATGCGTGGGGAACGGAGGGGAGCAGGGGGTACGTCTTTCATTTCGGCAGGTTCAACAGATGTAACATTGGCAGACTCATCATACAAACATGCGAAACGATTAGGAGACGCGATCGAGGGCGTACCGCTCACTCGTCGCGTGGGAGAAAACCCTGCTCTTCCTCGGCGACTACAGACTCCGGCTCAGGGAGCGAGTCGGTGGTGGCAACCCGAGCCACCAGTTCGGAGAGGAGCTCAGACCCAAGCTGACGTATGACCTCGTCAAGGACATCAGCAGCTCGGACGTCAGCCGGGGTGGGGCAATCCCGGGCCAGGTGTGGACCGCCGCATCGGTAGCAGCCACGGGGAGGTCCTCTCCCGGAGCGCGTGCGATCAACGTCCATGGGGACTACCTGCGGAGGAGCAGGAGCTGGCATGGCCCGAGGAGGAGGCGCAGGGACAACAGGGAAGACACCTGCTGGACGTGAGCGAGCGGCTGGCGGAGCTGAGGGGGCTTTCGGGAGAAGCCCAGCAGCACGAGCCCGCACGTGCGATTCGTACTGGCGGTACGCTCGGGTCCGCCAAGCCATGTAGTCGCGGAGGTCTGGGGGGTCGCTGGACGAGGTGATGGCCGCATTGATGGCAGGGTCGAGGCCAGAGCGGAACTTGGTGACCTTGACCAACGCGTCAGCAAACCCAGCAAGGTCGAAGAGGTCTTCAAAGTCATCAGTGTACTTGAAGACATCCCGGGAGCCCATATAGTATGCCCTAGACTCGAGTTTGTGTAGGACGTGGCCCTGCTCGTTCTCCTCGACAAAGCGTGAGCAGAACTCCTTGGTGAAGGCGTCCCAGGTGAGGAAGGGGAAAGGGGTTTTGATGGACATGCGCTCAGCCCATTTTTGCGCAGAGTCTTTGGACATAAAGGACATGGTGAAACGCACTGCCTTTTCCTCGGACATCTCGCCACCTTCGACAAACGCCTCCGGAACCAGTCGGATGTAAGTCCGAGCTGAGTGAAGGAAGGCCCGGCCAGCCGAGCGGTCGCCGTCAAAGACGAAAGGGGGGTTCGGTCGAAGGACCGTTTTTGCTGCCGGGGTGAGGTTGGCAAAGAGTCCTGGACTCTCGGCCGGAGGCTCTGGAGGAGCGGCAGGGGCCGGAGCAGTAGTAGTGGAAGGATTGGCAGCAGTTTGAAAAAGCTCGACCAGACGGTCAACAGTCCTCTCGAGCCTATCCATCCGCTCGGCGGCGGCTGCAGCAGCGGCGGCAGAGTCGGTCATGGTGAGTTCTAGAGAGGGGGAGGAGGGGGCAAGATTCGCGGTTTGCGCGTCCGAGACAGCAGAGGAGGAGTCCGACGAAGCGTCTGAAAAATCGCCAAAGCGCGCAATCTTGACCAGTTAATCCCTTGGAGCCTTTCTTCTGCTGTAAGGGCAACCTTTAGGACCCGAGATATCTCGAGGGTCTAGCGAGGGAGAATCCGAAGTTAATTACAGCTGTTCCGGAATACCTTGGCATGTTCACATTTTTTTTGCACACTTTGCACTTTTGATCGAGGTGATATGATGCACCATTTATGGAGATTTGGGCCGAATGCCGCTGTTCCCGACGCTTTCTGTTATCTCTTCTCATTTTCCGAGGACTTCTCCGCGTTTCATAGCCGGTGCGTAGCCGCTGGGCTGCCGCTGCCAGGCGTCGCTAGCCGAGGTGATCCTTTCCTTTAAAGGTGCATCATATCAGTCCATCAAATGTGCGAGTTTCGTGCAAAAAAATGTGAACATGCCAAAGTATTCCGGAACAGCTGAGCTACTAAGAATACATCACAGCGAGAGTCCGAAGAGAAGAAAGGCTGAGGATTCCCACGCTAGGTGCAGTAAACATATAGTAACTAGCGCAGTCGGCAATGATCTCGGGCCAAGTCACATGCCTTACTCCACGATGACATAGGGCAGGAAAGTGGGAAATCTGCAGGAGGCCTGCGTCATAGGTGGCTGTGTAGTGCCAAAAGAGGGAGTTCCCCTGACATCATCCCCCCCTTGGAATGCGGCGCCTCGACTCATAGATCGCACCTGAGCTGGATTCGATGAGCGGTCACGGAAGGGAAGGGAATCGAGGGCAGTGACGGCAATGGAGCGAGGTTTGGAAGTGGTATTTGCGGTAAAATGCAGTGACAGCGTCTGGGGCAAAGTGCTTCACCCATTGATCATGGGACGGGTCATAACCCTTCCAGCAAACCCAGTACCATAGACTCCCGTAGCGGATCTTGGCATCCAGTATCTCCTCAACTTCCCATTGCTTGTCACCAGGAAGGTCGAGGACGGGTGGCGGCTCTTGGTGTCTGGGGCGAGTGGGGAATGGATGGGCTTCCACAAGCAGGATGGAGGGCAGAGTAGCGGGGCGGCAGCTCCAGTTTGAAGGCACCATTACCAACGACCTGTCAGGGGAACCCCCCGCTTCCCCGACCCGCTCCGTTATTCCTTGCATCACTCCAGCCTTCTTGGGAACGCTACTCCCTCCAGACTTCCCCCCCTTCGTGACATCTTCCTCCTTCCGACCCCCCGTTTTCCTCCTCGACAGACTCCTGTCGACCCTGCGCTCCTACAGCTAGTGCTCAGCGCAACCCGGTTCCCTACTGGTCTTCCGGTCAGACTTCTAGCCCTCCGAGAGCTCTGGTACCCCGAGCTCTGGTCGTCCACACCTCCGGCCTTCCGGCTCCGGTCCCCCGGTCCCCGGCCCGGCTTCCCACGCTCCCCCGGACCTTTTGCGTACAACAACCACATGCACTCCTCCACGCAGCAGGTACCGTTCATGACGGACACTGGTCGGCTTCCACGGATGGGCTTTGAGCCCCACGCTGCGCGTTCTAGGTTGGAGGCTGTGAACGAGTTCCACGATCGGATTGCGTCAGGGGTTTCCGAGGCGAAGGCAGCACTTGTCAAGGCCAAAGCAGAGTACAAGCAGTACTATGACCGTCGGCGGACACCAGCTCCAGACATCAAGGTTGGTGACCGGGTGTGGGTTGATGCTTCAGATATCCGCACCACCCGCCCTTCGGTGAAATTCTCCCGCCGGCGTATCGGCCCCTTCAAGGTTCTGAAGGTCGTCGGTAATGGTGCCTTCAAACTGGAGCTGCCGCCCCGGTACTCTGCCCTCCACCCTGTCTTCCCCGTCGTGAAACTTCAGCTTGTGGAAGCCGATCCATTCCCCACTCGCCCCAGACACGAAGAGCCGCCACCAGTCCTTGACGTTCCTGGCGACAAGCAATGGGACGTCGAGGAGATATTGGATGCCAAGATCTACTATGGGAGTCTATGGTACTTTGTTCGCTGGAAGGGTTATGACCCGTCCCATGATCAATGGGTGAAGCACTCTAATGTCTTTGCCCCGGACGCTGTCGTTGCTTTCTACCGCAAATACCCTTCCAAACCTCGCTCCATTGCTGTTGCTGCCCTCGATTCCCTTCCCTTCCGTGACCGCTCATCGACTCCAGCTCAGGTGAGATCTATGTGTCGAGGCGCCGCATTCCAAGGGGGGGATGATGTCAGGGGAACTCCCTCTTTTGGCACTACACAGCCACCTATGACGCAGGCCTCCTGCAGATTTCCCACTTTCCTGCCCTATGTCATCGTGGAGTAAGGCATGTGACTTGGCCCGAGATCATTGCCGACTGCGCTAGTTACTATATGTTTACTGCACCTAGCGTGGGAATCCTCAGCCTTTCTTCTCTTCGGACTCTCGCTGTGATGTATTCTTAGTAGCTCAGCTGTTCCGGAATACTTTGGCATGTTCACATTTTTTTGCACGAAACTCGCACATTTGATGGACTGATATGATGCACCTTTAAAGGAAAGGATCACCTCGGCTAGCGACGCCTGGCAGCGGCAGCCCAGCGGCTACGCACCGGCTATGAAACGCGGAGAAGTCCTCGGAAAATGAGAAGAGATAACAGAAAGCGTCGGGAACAGCGGCATTCGGCCCAAATCTCCATAAATGGTGCATCATATCACCTCGATCAAAAGTGCAAAGTGTGCAAAAAAAATGTGAACATGCCAAGGTATTCCGGAACAGCTGTAATTAACTTCGGATTCTCCCTCGCTAGACCCTCGAGATATCTCGGGTCCTAAAGGTTGCCCTTACAGGAATCGTTCGCCCACATATGTGTGTGTTGCAATTCTATGCCGCACCTGCACCCGTCGCTGTTCACCTAAGGCGCCTCCTCGTTACTCCCCATGATGTCATGCGTGTCCTTCTTCCTTTCCGTCTACGCGACTACGTCTACCTTGCTCAGCATCTCTGTCAATGGCTGTACCCATACCTGTATTGATCGAGAGTATGCCAAGGCAGAAGGTTTTGACATGTCCCTATTATCGCTCGGAACGCAGATGGCACTGAAAACAGCAAAGGAAAGATCACTCACTATGTGGAGCTCCTCATGGCTGTCGGACCCCGTCAGGAAAAGCAACGCTTTCAGGTTACAGGATTAGGAAAGGCCAGGGTCTTCATTGGGTATGATTGGCTGTTCAAGCATAACCCAGAAGTTAATTGGCGGTCTCAGAAAATTGTCTTTAGTCGCTGCCCTCCAGAGTCTAAGCCAGATGCCAAGACAGTAGATTGCAAGATCTACCCCCTGTCACGGGATTTGTGCCTGACAGATTCTCGAGCGAAAAGAAAGTCGCTCAAAGTCGTTCATTTCTGCTCGGATTACTGGGTGGAATACTCGCAGACTTTGGAATTGCACGCTTGACCAATTGACTTAGGAATCAGACCGAAGCTTCGTGAGCACCACTCGCCTCGGCGGATCCATATTATGCAACACGTAGATTTGGACGATAAGTTACATAGCTATTAAGCCGCCTTAAGACCCTACATTGGACGATTTGTGAGGATGCTGGAAGAAGACGCGTACTGATGTGCTTTCTCCAGGGAAATAGCGGTGGGAATGATCGGAAGCGACGTAGACCTCCAGGTGTACATGGATAAACTGCCGAAACCCAAGATGAGAATCTGGCTGAGGGGCGATGTCGATATATGATAGTGAGGTGAATTGCGCGAGAATGCCTTCAGGATACCGTGTGATCCAAGCTGGTCGGTCAAACAATGACCCAAGACCCGGTGCCGTACTAACAGAGCCTTTCAACGCATAAGCAGCTTGAACTATCGAATTTTCTCTCCGAAAAATCTGAAAGTCGGGGGAGACGACGGAGTAACGACCGCTGAATACGTTGAGAGGTAGCGGCACAGGGGTGGAAGGGTGTTGAGAGTGTGCGGAAGCGAAAGCGCGAGCTTGGGATAGTAGCGAGCGCAGGAGGGCAGCCTGCGACTGGTGTACACCTTGACTAGAGGGAACAAGATTTGTGTAGTCGACCCTCGAATGTATTTCCTGGCGGAGGGAATGAGGGACCTGCAGCATGTTATAAGGAGGCAGAATGAATATGTATCCTGGGCCGACCTTCTCTGCATGGTGGGGTGCTTTCTCACTCCCTGTGACGTGTACGGTCTGGTGCAAGTCGAGGGTGGAATGGCGACCATGATCCACAGACCGCTGCGGACCACAAGTCGAACAATCGCTGGGAATGACAACACAGTCCAGCCATCGGGACACCAGGGACACCTGTGGGGTTGTCAGAAATCGGCACGCGCCACGGTGTACATGTACTGACCTGGGGTTCCTCCAGAAGACACTGAGAGGCAACTTGGGATGGGTCGGGAGACATTACGATTAGGAAAACAAGTAAAGAAACGTGGAAGTCACATGATGTGGAAGTCGGGTTGGCCGGGCCGGCAATCACCACGGGTTCAAGTTCCTTAGCTAAGTATTGTTCCTTCCCAAACCAAGGGACAAACCTTTCTGGACTGGTTTTCGGCGCTGATTCGGAATTTGACAACCGTTTTTTCCCAAAAATTGGCGAGAACAAATGGGAAATGGGATTTTTCTGCCGACGGTGTGGCGATTGGTACGGCTGGGACAGCGGAAGGTAGGTGGTCGAGTGACGTAATGCCCAGGGGCAGATCGGCAAATGCGGCAGGAGTCAAGCCGCCGTCCCGTTTCATGCCGCCCCGGGTGATAGACAACGCCATTAGCAGCGACTAGTGAACCATGTTCTTTGGCCGCCTCAGTGACTGATGATAGAGCCGCCATCAGCCAGGGCGCATCGAAACCTCCGCCCCATTTCCACAAACGGCGGGAGGCCGGCGGGAAAATGTCAGTCACCCTAGTGAGCATGGTGAGGCATGGATGAGCTCGTCATCGACAGCGAAAGGCGAGGCGCACATACGAGTCCTGTGTATTTGATGGCTGTGTGCCAAGAACGCGCCGCCGTTCTCGCCGCCGGACCTGCCGCCGGTCGGAATGCCGGACTTTACATATCCCATTCTTTCTGAAATTGAGAAAACGCATTTGCGGCCGAATTTCAATCTAAAAAAAAAAGAAATCGGAAAAATTAGAATCTGCAACCCAACTACCAGATGTATTTAGCAAAAAATCATTTAACTTTGAAAGCCCGCACAAGATGACTCAGAAGTTTTTGAGCCGTTTCCAGCTATCTACAAAACACTGGAGCGCTCCGAAAAAAAGTTCCCATTGATGCGATGACGTCAATTACCATATGAGGTAGGCACTGCCGGATCCATTGCGTCGACGGCTGGCGCGTCAGTTGCAGCCTTTGATTGGACATCCCGTTGGCGGCCATGGTAATCATGAGCCGCTAGTGCAGTCCAAGATTAAAATACGAAATATTATAACAATATTATATCGACGATAATACGGATACGATACGGGCCAGGCCTGTGTCCCAGATTATTATTATTCAATGTTATAATAATATTATAATATGAGTATAATACGTTATGCTGGGACCGTATTATCCGTATTATTTTCGTATTATCTGGGGCGAGTCTGCAGTTGAAGCTGGCCTTGGAACTGACAAGTTGGATCTTCTGCCGAGGAAGTGCCGAGGATCACCTGTCAGGCGCCGAAGTCCGATCGGATTTTCTCCCAAATGAGGTCAATCAGTGATGGATGATCATTTTGATGGCAGGTTTGGTGCACGGCATGTGCATAGGCAGCAAAAGTTGAACCATGGCTTGAATTTGCACCAAAATCATGGCTCATCGAGTGTGCAACATGCACATGTGCTCCATACATCGAGAGGAGTACAATTCTGCGCTTATATAGCCAGAAAAAATCCTACATTGAAGAGGCAGGTCGTATTAAATTATAACAAAATTATATCGTGATACAGCTTGTTATAATACGATATTGTTAAGTACAGATACGATACACCTCTAGAACTCGCGATACGATAAGGATATAATATGATATGGCAAAAACCGTATTATTATCGTAATATGGACAGCACTATGAGCCGCTTGTGTGCAGGAGGGATGTAGCGGAAGGTATTGTAGGGCATGGTAGGCGAGAGAGACGTTCCAGGAGCAGTGACGAAAGGGCGAGTGTCGTTGGAGAGAGTGGAGCGGGCTGGCCGAATTAGGCAGGAGTTGTCAAAACCGTTGTGTGAACTTTTTTTCGGAGCGCTCCAGTGTTTTGTAGATAGCTGTCAGGTGAACTAACAGCTAAATTGCCATCATCGTCAAGCGGCAGCTCCACGCAGTGGTGCGCCGCAAAATTTGACGAGGATGCCAATTTCGCTGGGAGTTCACCTGAAACGGCGAAAAATCTGGAGGAAACAGGCAAAAAGAGCGCGAGTGCGTGGGAACGTGATGTCACATGTGACAAAACTTCCCGGCGCAGGTTTGATGTCCCTTAATGGGAGGAGACCATCCGATCATTGTTTTGGGATTAAAGAGGCCGATGTATGATCGAACATTCCCGCGTGCCTCTTGTAACCGATGTGTTCCAACCATTGGGAATATGGGCTTCCTTGATTTTGCGGCCACGCACTAGGTGCAATTGGCTTACTTGCCCAGTCTGTAGAGTGTAGAGTAAAGATATTTAGACAGATCAATCACCGCCAGTACACCGAGTACTATACCTCAGTCTTCTGACGACCTGCGTGGAAGTCTGAGCATACCACACAGTGGCTCGCTGCAGGGACGAGTCAAAGTGGAACCGAAAGATCCGAGGGAACAGAGCCGCCGGCGACAGCCGCTTAAGCTTGCTCCACCATTGCAATATTGTACTTAGCACCAAGACCGATGAGGAGCACGGTGGCGATTGAACTCTTTCCCTTTCCAATGTGACATGAAATTCGAGAATGGAGGCAAGTGGGAGCTACCCTCATTAAATACGCACCGTGTAATCGATGAAGAGTGTACCCACAGAGCTACCCCGGTAAGTCGAACGACCTTAGGCTCGTGACCAGCCTGTCCACGAGCTGCAACGATTTTTACATTGGAGGTGGTCGTTGTCGTAGACAGGCTGGTACTTCTCGGGCGCCGCCAAAGAGCGGGGCCGGAGTTTGAAATATTTTGATGGGAGCAGTATTCTACTCCTTCTTTGGCAATAAATTTGTATTTAACACACAGCGATATCGGGGATACATTTCTATACTAAAATACGATATTTAGAAGTAGTTTTGTGAATATTCTCGGCGGCAAGGAAGACGGAAGATATGCAAATCGCCTGAGTCACAAATAGTGTTGCCGCGAGCCAAGTCGAGTCGAGCTCCACCTCGAGGTAGCTCGCTCCAAAAAGGTAATGGCTGCCTTTTCCGGCCTGATATCATCACAAATTACCTTTTTGGAGCGAGCTACCTCGAGGTGGAGCTCGACTCGACTTGGCTCGCGGCAACACTAGTCACAAAAAGTCACACAATGCCGGTCCCTCGGCACCACTCAAAAATTCAAACTCCGGCCCCGCCCTTCATCAGGAAAATTCAGAAATGCCATTTCGCCCCAAATGTACAAAATAGTTGACAATTGTCCAGAATTGGCAACAATTGGGGATTGTGACAAATTGTCACATTGGCTATGTCCTAATCGGCTTATGCCAATTGTTGCCAATTATCGCCAATTACAGTGTTTTGACGCTCGTTTACACTAGCACTCCTTTACACACCTGCGTATTTCTCGCTCAGTTTTGGCTCAAGGCCTTAGGTATCTGAGGACTAGATCAGTACATACTGTAAAAAAAGATCGCACCTTGATGTTTCCGGGGGGTAAAGGGCGACACCTCACTGCCGACGAAGTGATTGAGCAGAAGCTTGCGTTGGACCAGGCTAAGGAGACGGAATAAGCAGAGAAAGTGGCGAAGAAGACGAGGAAGGAGGCGAAGAAAGTAGAGAGGGCGGACATTGAGGAGAAGTGAATTGGTGGTGCATGCAACTGCAGTTGAGGCATGGGAACGGGAGTGTGTACGGCTTCGAGAGGCGGGGACAAGAGCCAAAGATTTGCCCAAGAAGCCCAGGAGGCCTCTTAAGCCAAAACCCAAGCCGACGGAGGATGTGAGTGACGATGAAGACGATGGGAGTGGGAGTGACGAGGAGTAGTGACTCCGTGTCACAGACTGTGAATTGTGTGACAAAACTGATCTGCGCGGTATTCCGCTAAATTACAATGTGTAAAATGTCTGTATCGCGTCCAAAACTTGGTTGCTCATTCTCAAGACCCTTTAGAAGGACTCTATCTACTTTATACTACGGAAATTGACTGTGGGCAAAAGTTATTGTTGGTCTAAGTTTAGGTGTGTAAACGAACGTCAAAACACTGTAGAGCTTATTAGCAGCCGCCAGAAACCCACTTTCCTAATCAAAGAAAATAATTCGTTAAACTATTTTCGCTTACAGCCGTTTTGTAAACAATACTAGCAGTTACCCGTGCTACGCTACGGTGTGACTCATCACGCAAATTACAGCGAGAAAAAGTTGTATTACAGAGTGAATATACATTAATAAAGTTCATTTTAGTGTCTGTTACTGGAACCCCCTGCGCGACGAGCGGTGGAAATCCTTTCACCCCGGTCTTGACTCTTCCGGCCCATTTGATACATCGAGCTTGCGTTTCTTGGGGTTTGGCTCGGATGCGTCGCGAGGAGATGTCTGTTCTCCGAAAAACCCAGTAAATTTGGGGCGCGCAGGAGTACTGTTGTTGACTATCCACAGCCTGCGCATCATTCCCAACGAAGAAACGATGCAGAGGCTCTGGCGGCTCTTCGAGTCGCTGCAACGCGACCTTGCCATGATTACAGCACATCCCGTACGGCGAACGGGAATTTTTTGGGGGGTGTAGGACTTGCTCTGCGACCCAATGGAGTGCTCCGCATGTGGGACAGCGGTCGTTCATGTAACCGAGATCATGGCGAGATGGCGGATCCAGGTAATCTTTGCGCGCCGCTAAAAACAACTCATCGCAGGTAGTCCGACGATCATCTTCATAACGGTACATCAGGAAAAACACAAATTGATAAATTGTCAATAATCTTCGCGGTTTAGCGATAAACGTGATAATTTGAGCAATGGTCAATAATTCTCGGCAATTGGCAGTAATGCCGCAACTTTATCATCAAATATCGGCATTTTTGGTGATGTGCCAGGAAACTTGCCAAGGAGCTCAAGGAATGCTTGCAAGTCTATCAGTTAGTGAAAAAAGGGCAGTAGTAGTAAGTTGGGCAAGATATGTGTTGACTTCTAGCTAAGTGCATACAATCGAGTTCACGAAAATTCGACCAAGTCCTTAGCCGATGCATGCCGTACGTCCTCGGATGCCGTCGGATAAGTCGGATCCAACAGAAAAATGATCGCATCATACACGTGGCATGCCAGCGCACACAGCTCTCGTAAATTCCCCAACCTTTCTCTCTCTCGAACCACCACCATCTCCCTCCTTTCCCGCCCCAACTCTACACCAGTCTTCCCTCCTTCCGTCGAGAGGTGTCACTCGTCGAGCCTACCACTTACACTTGGGCCTTCTTCCCCCCTTCTTCCCCATCGCTGGCAAAACCCGACGCCCGTACACAATCAGCCTTCGACGTTGAGATTTGCGGTGGGGAACATTGGGATGTCGCAGGTGCGTCCGCTGCTTCAATGGCTCTTTGAATCATACTCACCCTCTATCTCTCTACTTCAGCGCCGTCTTCGTTCGACGCTCGTACCGGCCACATTTGGCAATGCCCTGCTCTTGTCATGTAAGTTATTGTCCCCTCCCGCTCACTTTCTACTCCTCGATATTGTACGGTCTTACTTTCCCCGTTTGTTTCGGTGCCCTTCTGCCTATCCTTCTCCAGCGGCGTCGACATGTTCATGTATGTATGTCTTCTTACTATCTTGTTTACTTACTGATTGACACCCGAGTTTGGTTCCTACATGCGGTTTTCAGTGTCGATATAGTGCCGGGTAAGTGCTATTCTGTGAACAACATGATATCCGGCTCATACAAGTCATGTAGTGGGACCGCAAGCATAGCCGTTGTTGGTTATAGGATGCCGGGTATGGTGCTGTCAAGCAATAGTGTGTGAGGGACCTCGTATTCGGCTCTGTGGTAGTTGTTATGTTGTAGTAGTACTTGAAATATATCTTTTTCACCTGAACAAAGTCTGAAAATTGTCAAAGCGAGCAGAATAAAGGATCTCAAGGACTGGATATTCCTTGCTAAAGTTCAACAATTGGTGATAATTGGCTGTAATTTATCGCTAAAATTATCGGACCTTTCGATTGTGATAATTTTTGATAATCTGCCAATTAGCGGTAATTACCGCGGATTGTCAGTAATTACCAGATTGGGGTTTTCCTGATTAGTATGCAATCAGCGGAGGAAGTAATCTAAACATCATTTACACGTACTTGGCGGCCGTGCGGGACTCGCATTTTGATTGTATTGGTGTGTACGATTGCCTGTTCCTTCAGGCCGAGCTTGTGCGAAAATTAACGGCTTGAGACACCGCCTATAAAGAGATAACTCACCATCAGCAGCGGAGCACTCTGTTGTGTCCGCTGCGATTGCTGCCAAGCAAAATCTTCATTTATGGCAAATCGACTTTGAAGCGGCTTACCGTAACAGCGAGACGAAAGAGGAGATTTACATGGAGCAGCCGAGGGGATATGAGGTGTAAGGCAAAGAGGGGTGGGCTTGCCGCTTGAAGAAGACAATCTACGGCACTATGCAGGGGGGAAGGGATTGGGCAGAGACACTTGGCGGAACATACACCGAACTGGGGTATACAGCGTCGAGAGCCGATCCTTGTGTTCGTGTCGAAACTTCTGAAAACGGCAGCGACACGGTCACCGACACTTACACGGATGATGTCTGGGGTGCTTCGTCTTCTCTCGAGGAGGCGGACCTGCGGAAAGCTGAGTTAGCTAAAATCTGGGATATCAAAGACGTTGGCCATACCCATCGTTTACTCGGTATGCGCGTCGACCAGGATTTGGAAACTGGGACGGTTACCCTCTCTCAGCGCGCTTACTTTGAAAAAGTTCTGGCAGACCATCACCTCGAGAATATCCAACCCCGCACCACACCTCTTCCTGTGGGTATCTCCCTCAACTCTTCTATGTGCCCGTCGACGCAAGAGGAACGTGCTGAGATGGTGGGGAAGCCGTACCGAGTGCTGCTAGGATCGATAATGTGGGGCCAGCTGGCAACTCGTCCTGATCTATCCTACGCTGTCAGTTTGCTTTCCCGCTTCCAAACAAACGCCGGCACCGAGCATTGGCGCGCCCTCCTCCACGTTCTCGGCGCAACACCCTCCACGTGGTCACGAAATGATCACGTTTTCTCTTGTCCGCCATGGCACCTGTCGACTCTATGCAGACTGTCTTACACATATAATTTCGGTCGATTCGTCTGTCACGCGTCACGCTCGACTTTTCTTATTGCGGCGATAATTTTTTCTCGATTTATCGGATTTATTGGCGCAAGTCGAAAAATCACGTGATGACGAATTGACCGAAATTTAGTGTTGTCCGGGGTCGGGTCGCCGACCCTCGACCCGACCCAAGCCCGGGCTTTTGAGCCCGACCCCGACCCGACCCGGGCCCGACTTCAAGTAGGGTCGCGGGTCGGGTCAGAGATCACTGTAGCCCGCAAACCCCATGAATTTCACGCAGTTGATTCACCCAATCTTCACCTGAAGTTCACCAGAAAAGCCCATGAATTTCACGCAGAACTTGTGAATTTCACGGGGTTCAATTCACCTAGTTGGACTAAGTGAATGGAACGTTTCATGGGGTTCATTCACGTAGTTTTCCATTGAATTTCACGGAATGATAGTTTCAATTCTCCTTCATTTACCTGAGAATTCATTCATAAACTACGTGAAAATTCGATTGAAAGTCCGTGAAAAATCAATTGGGCCAATCTTGCTTTGACCAGACATCGCTGGAATCCTATCCTACTACATACTACATTGCTTTACTATCTGTACTTTACTACTGACTACTAGAATATATGACTTTACTTAGTTGCAATACAAATCACCGAACACTATATTATATAGATTGAATTTCTTGATATAGGGTGAGCGCAACCAGTACTGATGACCGGAACCATGTACCTTGCTCGGAGCAACTCTGACCCCATGAATTTCACCCAGTTTGAGAGTGAATTTCAGAGAGTCCCACCTCGGCTGAACTTGCAATTTTTCAACGATTCCAGGTGACTTGATTCAACCAATTTTCAAGTGAATTTCACGTCGTTGGAATCCAGGTATCCCAAGCCAAATTCATGCACTTTCATTCACCCAATAACAAGGTGATATTCACGTAGCTCAGCATGGCATACAGGAAGTACGTGAATCAGGTACCTGAATTTCCAACCACGTGAATCTGAATTCAGCTGAAAATTCGTTGAATCGTGAATTTCACGCAACGGCTAAGTAAAATTCACGGGGTTTTACAACCACAGTGGATTCTGTGCGACCCTAGACCCGGGTCGCCGACCCGGGTCGGCACCTACAAATTTCAGCTCAGTTAGGGGCATGAATGCATGTCCCCATCTCCTCATCTGATGCATTCACAGTGCTTACCATTGAATTTTTGATCAAGAAATCATTCCTGAGATGAGGAAGGCATATCGGGGGCTTGTCGGGCATATGTAGCAGGAGTTGATCGGTAAGTCCCGCATCCCATCAGTTCCCACGACCCTAGAAAGGAAGTTTTGCAGGCGAGACACAGCGTATATTCCCAAATTGGGTGCGTGGAGAGTTATGGTTGTGTTTCGAGAACCTGAAACTTACCTAGGATTCATTCTGCATAGTCTTGAAGTGTCGATTCCCTTGGTTCGGATAGTGGTAGCTGTTTTTCGTGGTTAGTTATGTGTTTATTACGTCCAAATGCAGTTTGCTGACTATTGTTGTCGGGATTCAGCTTTTTCTGCTTCAAGAGGTGTTAGCTATACATCTGGCATGGAGAAAGATCAATATGTGAGGTCAAATTCACTCAAATTCTTTTCTTACCCATGCGACCCGGGTCGCGACCCTGACCCGACCCGACCCGAGCCCGACCCCACCTTCCGGGCCGGGTCGGGCGTTGAGCATCGACCCTGACCCTTACTGCCCCGACCCAAGCCCGGGCTTTTGAGCCCGACCCGACCCTGACAACACTACCGAAATTGTGTATGGGTGAAACGTACAGTTGCAGCAAAATCAATTTACTTACCAAATAAGGAAATTTTCATCAAATCCGCTCTACCGCAGAGCAAAACCACCACAAGCGCGTTGAAATGGCACAAAGGGCCTGTACTCCTGGA
The DNA here is from genome assembly GCA_037176885.1 of Favolaschia claudopus. Classification (NCBI taxonomy): domain Eukaryota; kingdom Fungi; phylum Basidiomycota; class Agaricomycetes; order Agaricales; family Mycenaceae; genus Favolaschia; species Favolaschia claudopus. The sequence goes on along the minus strand of JAWWNJ010000054.1, from coordinate 1,057,572 downwards.
GTTGAGCCGGTCTACGCACAAAAAACAACCGGATTCGTCATGTTTCGCACTGCTTTTGGCTGCACTTTATGAGACAAAGTTGCTGGTTATCCCGGCGAAACCAATACAAAGACGCCAGTTTCCCTACATCAGGAATACAGGCCAGCAGTTCTTAGTATTCTTATCAACTTACCGCTCGAAAAAAACGAGCGAAAGGAGCGAATTGACGAGAATTTCCTTATTTAGTAAGTAAATTGATTTTGCCGCAACTGTAACGCGTCACGCAGACTCCGTTTCGTTTCAACCGTCACGCGAAACGCAGGGCTGGTTTCACTGAAAGGTGCGTGACACAGAAATGACAAAAAAACCAATTTTGCTGCTGAATTTATTTGTGCTGTTCGAATTTTTTTCTGGATTCCGAAGGCAATGCTCCTGGCTGAATTTCCGGTCTGTATCTTACGGTGGGACGGTCGGGACTGACAAAATTCCCATTTTCACCCAGATAAGAAGGTCCTGGCAGTCATTGTAAGCTCGAAATCATTATTTACCTCGAGAACTGTCGTTTCTAGCCACTATTTGAAGCTGTTTCTTGCAGCCGTTTCAAAGTTTTTGAGGTGTCACGCGTAACTCCCAGGTCGTTTCTGGTTTCACGCCTTGCGTTTCAGGTCACGCTCGAAAGTCCGTTTCACCCATACACAAGGCTACAGTACGGTACTTGTCGAGGCATATATATGTGGCATCCAGAAAAAGAGTCCCAGGAGAAACGGAGTTACTGTAGATAATAGACAGGATCAGTCAGATGGCGTTCAAATATTTGGTGGCGCCGTTAGAATATCCAGTTGGCGGATCAACTTGACTAAACGCTATTTGTCCAACAATGGAGCGCAACACGAATTGCCTAATAAGGAGGGAGGGGAGGGGGGGTCCTCCCGGGCTCTAATAAAAAACTTTCCTAACAAATTTTGACGTAGAGGGTTACTGGCGGTCAGAATAGGCAGCCTAGGCTCCTGGACTTAACTTACTTTGACACTTGATTCTGGTAAATTTGTGGTCAATTTGTGTATCTATGGCCACCCCGTTGCCACCCCGCCAACATTAGACAGTTTGTGCCACAGCCGCACACGGCTTTTGACACTTGTGCAAAGCCGCACAGGTTTTATGGTGATTTCCTCATTCAACCTGGTTACAGGGTAGGGAGTGATATAATGAATAGTTCTACAAAAGAAATAGCATCAAGCCTTCAACTTTTCAACGCAAAGCCGTCACACCGGCTCCACTATTCTCACGGCCCCACTTTGCCGCGCTGTGGGGCCGGAATTCGGCAATTCGGCAACACCTACATGGGCCCGAAAGTATGTTTGTAATGCCGGTGCCCGGCTTACAGAAAAGGGGGAGCTTGCGTATATTCCGTGTTCATGAGTACTGAACAATCCTATCATGTAATCCTCGAATACAAATTCGCTAAGGTCCATTCCATATATATCTAAAGTAAAACCAAGCTCTGCTCGGCGCTTCACGTTTGCTTCAAGTATCTTCATTGACTCCGTCACATTCGCTCTCTGTAGTCTGCTCAGCGGATAAGGGGTACGAAATGCAACTCGGGACAATTTTTTGACCCGAGAACATACTTCCACCATACCGCAACCGGGGAAACATATATTGCGAATTTACCTGTGGTGGATCCTGAGAGACGGGGATGCGTGACGGTCCAGCTACAGGTTTTTGGCTGTTGTAAGCATTTCGAGAGGCCAATATTAATGCAGAACCCCAAAGACCACAAATAGTTTTCAGGGATATCCAAGTGGGGATTCCTTTAATGAGAACCACTCCAGAGGATTTCACTATTGAAAATCACTGCAAGGCAGTGCCAGGGGAATATCCCAAAGCTTATTGACGTTCTTTGAAACCCCCTTTTTGCTTGATGCAGGTGGAAGTGATAAGTTTGGCGTGGAACTGAAAAACTCACCGGACTGTGTATGGTGCGCTCGGCCTAAACACCACCAAACAGGAACAAAATCTATTACGAGTGATCAAAAACTTTAGACCTTTGATCCTCTTGCCAAAACACTCCGATTAGATAGTCCTTCAATCCCTCAACACCATTTGTCCGCCGGATAAAAACTCACAATAAATCGTGAGGGGAAATTGAGACATCAGTGATTCAATCAATCAATCAGACACGTGTGCTTACTTAACTTTCCTATTTGGGTGACCAGCCATACGTCTATGGTCTCGAGACGGCCGCACAGAGCTATAACTAGGTTGCTTTTAGTGCTCTGGGGGCTCCAGTGAACATTCCTATGCCCCAACGGCCTGAGAAACGGAAGCAAAAGTTTTAGTTTTTGTTACTTCAGTCGATTTGAGACATCAGTGATGGCATCGTTGATGGGACTTGCTTGTGGTGTTTAGGCCGAGCGCTCCATAGATGCTACCAGAAGCAACTTCCACACTGTGCTGGGAGGATACACCCAGGCTCCTACCCAACCGCACGTTACGGGGTTGGGGGAAGTCTCTGAGGTGGGATTCACAGTACTTATGTTCTGTATGCGTAATACTGAGCATCAAAATCATGATCGGACCTCAAGCTTGATATCGGTATATTCAGCCATATCAACTGATTGGGGGAGCTTGCTCCCCCTTTATCAGAGCCGTCACCGAAAAGCAATAAGCTGTGCTAGAGGGCTTTTTGATGTAATCGATAGATCTTTGATAGATAGTGATCCGAGTGATGCGAGAGATTTCCGCTTGATCCAGAGAGAGTCCGCTTGATCCCGAGTGATGGTTGGTGATGGGAACACCGTTTTGACAGACACGCACATGCTTTCATGGGTGTGGCCATTTCACGCGTCAAGCTTCAATACTTTGGCTGGAATTGCATTTCAAACGAGTTTCACTGGGGACGACTGAGAAAAGCTAATAGGGGCGCTCAAATCTTAGCTCGTCAGCTCGTCTCGTCCGTAAAATGTCGATTTTTTTTATGAGGGGATCAAAATTTGATGGGAAGTGGAGAGGAATGCGGAGTGGGATCAACAGCTCATCAGCTCATCATGCAATTAAATAATTTCTGGGACGAGACGAGCCAACAAGCTAAGAATTGAGCGCCCCTAATGTAACAGATTCAATGCGCATGCTTGAGACTGAGAGAGCTCAACTTACATTTACTCATTGTTTACATTTACTCCAAATTTACTCTCGACAGCCAAGGAATGGGCTTTACTCGATACATATGTACCTATTTTTTCTGAAACCTACTTGAACGTAGTTTATACAGTCGTAAACTGGGAAGCGCAACGATTAGCTTTCCCGCGGATTATTCGATGAAAAATGCACCAAAACTCTGAGTTTTTTGTGCTTGGGTAATAGCCCCGCATCCGTTCGGCAGGTTCGTCAAAAATTCGGGGTCGATACAGTCTGTTTTGAGTGAGTTCAAGGGCCAAAGTTTGGCTCCAGCCAAATAGGCCAAATAACGTAGAAGAGCAACAACAGTAAACAAAGCTAGAATCCTTCCCCGCAGGTCGCGACAACATAGAGCATGTATATTTAGGCCCTAGAAGATCATACCACAAATCAAGCATGCACAGAAACACCAGGTGGTGTTTATATTGCAAGGCAAAATTCACGAAAAAATAAAAAATCAGCAACAAACCAGCCGGTTCTACATAGCCCTTCAAAGAAGCTATTCAGTCCAATTTCTTTGCCAATGGGAAATATGGTTTGTGGGGACTTTTTAGAGACCAAATTATTCATGGAGATGTTCAAAGGTTTGGGGAAATCACAAACTTCCTTCCAAAATTGGGCATTTTCGACAAATTGCGCTCCCACTGCCCAGGGAAGTAGTTTTTAGGCTCCAAAAAGTGGTCCATGGGATTCCCCGACCTCAAAAATGGTGGGAGAGTGCAAAGCTCGCCAACATGTCCGCGGGTACGGAATATGCGTGTTGCTCTTCTACGTTACGTTGCGCTTCCCAGTTTACGACTGTAATTTTCTTGTTCAACTTACTTTACTCCAATGTGCGTTGTAATATCGATACAGATTCGCGCAAGCTCCCCCTTCTGTAGGCCGGGACTCCGGCATACAAATCATATTTTCGGATTTTCCGACACATCGAACGTCAGAGCTGTCATTCTTAATACCGATTAGGAAATAGCTCCGAAATTCCGCCCTCTTGGATTGCGGTGAGACTACTGAATTTGGCCTCAACTGGAGATAATCAGGCCCCCGGACGCTCCCTATTATCCAAGTCCGCCCATAGAGTAAATCAACGACCCATTTTCAAGGGTATTTTTTCGGAACCAGCCACATTTTGGAGCATCTGACTAGCTGGCCAGACGCGTACGCTCAAAACTCGGACATTGCCGGGGTCTTCAAGAAAAGATCGGCTTTTTTGAGGCCCCCAGAGCGCCATCAGTGCCAAAAACCTAGAGTAAAACAACCAAAGTCGACGAAATTTTGCGGACCGGGTTTTGGTGAAGTGACCGGGGGCCTAGATAATCGATACCGAACAATGATAGACATCTGTTACAATCACCAAATTGCCTAGGGGTCAATAAAGTTAGGGCTCAATCTCGGATTCCGGCGCCGGTATATATGACACAGCTCCAGGAGCCGAAGAACATGGACGGAGCGCTTTCCATTGCAATTGGCATTGCTTTTCGCGTGATCATCGACGTCTCTACATGCCACACCGGACTGGCCTCAGCCTTCGGCGCACTTGTTCCTTGCGCAATGAAGGTTACCTTTTTTCCACATCGACGATGAAGTAATCAACTGTCCGATCGGCGTTACGTTCAATCAATCAATCAATATTCCTGCAGGCCGGTTATCGGAGTCTAGCAGTACATTGTAGTCTCTTGTAAACAGACGCTACATACAAATGGTCCTCGTACCTGCGGTGTATGTAGTCTGTCAAGTTGCTGACATCCGTGATTGGAGGTGAGGCTAATGCCGTAATGATTTGGATCAATTTAAATCAATCGCGTCGTTGCGTATCTTACGACGCGCTTTTCTTTACTCCATCTTTCGGAGCGTTCTTAGAACGCAAATTATACAAAACTCCCAACTTGAATGGAAGAAAATGGTTCAGAATTGAAGGAGATCATATTTGGGCGGGTTGGCCGCCGGCCATCCGCTGTATCACGAATTCTTGTTCCTATGATTCGAAAAACTTATTCTGACTTCGCATACATATTCAGCTATGCTATTCCAAGTGACCTATCTCTAAAATCAAGCAACAGACGGGGGCACACTGGTTGTATGTGGCAAACGGCAGGTGGGAACTATTTCCCAATCCGTACATTACGGCATTATGCTCACCTCCGTGCATCACCCCCGTGGCAAGATACAGACTAAGTACATTGACTGTAACACTAATCTGTAATCATTCGGCTCTCCATGATCCTTCAAGCTCCTAAAAATTTTATCGACCCTATATCCGATTTCAGAATCCCGACACCCCTTCACTGTGCCCAAGCCTGGATAAAAGGGGGAGCAAGGCTCAGCAAGCTCCCCCAATAAACTAAACAGCCGGTGTGCCATACGTGTGCTTCAGGTGATGTTAAAATTACGATCCAAGAGCCTGGACGGCTCCCAGACCCTAGGTTGAGGTGCTAAAACTGTGTGCGCATATGAGGTCGGCGACCCCTGCCTCAATTTCAGAGCAATTAGAGGGTCATACATGAACACCCACACTACGGGCCTTCCAGGCATTTAGCCACAAAAAGACATGGTGCCAGGACTCTTCAGCCACTGCGATGGAAACAGGGGCCCAAATGGTCTGTGTGGTCGGCGGATGGAGCAATGGCGGAGGTAAGCTATTATTATGCATTGATGCTCGACCGAGACGGCCTGCCTTTTCTTCTGACCGGGAAGCACAGGAACCCGATATCGATTTGTGAGTTCTGCTACAAATTTCAGCACGACTTTAAACTGCCTTTGAATTGCCTCCAATGAGGCAACAATATGCCTTTGATACTCGCGTCAAGCCAACGAGGCTTATGTAGAGTACATGCGTAAACTAGCAAACATTGCACATGTTTAATCCAACCGGTCCGTCATCCTCCCACACCACCCGTTTATACAATCTAATCTCTCCCAGTGACACCGGGCATGAATCCCGATCTTTGCACGGCACATTAGCGGGTTTGTGCAAAGCGACCCAGGTCGCTTTGGAACCCCGCAGATCTACACAACGAGCAGTCTCAGGCGTGAAGTCTCAGCGACCTAGGAGTATAATTATTATAAATTGGTAAATTTCGGTTTAAAACACTAGGGGTTCAGTATGTTAATGGAGTATACTCTTCTAGGTCGCTTAGAGTACACACCTGGTATCTGTTGTTGCGGAGATCTGAGCAATCGAAAAGCGACCTGGGTCGCTCGCACAAACTCGCTATTGCCGGGGTTGCGATCCCCGCAAGTTTGGGCGTCAAAGGCTATTGGACTGGAGGTGGGCACCGCCTGTCAGATCAGTGATTTCATTGCTCATGTTTATTGTACCTCCCCGCCAAAACCGGATGCGGAACTGCCGACACGTTTTCTGGACGGCACAGGCCTCGGCTCGCAAATACTTATTTGAATTAGCATACCCAGAGGATGTAGTTGGGAAATTGCAAAATTCACATTTTAGACTGTATGTGTGCTAAGAAACAAAGCCATTTTTCAACCTCTCTCAAATCCAACTAGATCCCCAAGATTCAAAGAGATAAGAATTTTCGACGCTTACAGTTTTGTGCCACGATGCCGGGTTCCCTTGCAAAACGTGTTACAAGCGAGGCCGCCATCAGAGTGACGGATTGCGTGACATACGCGTGACATCACGGTGACCCGACGCGCCGCTCGTCGTCGATACTTGCTCTAGCGGCCTCCCCGACGAGTCTCTCATCCAGTAATCTTACCACAGGTTAGTTATTCTTCCTGTGAATTATTTAGGGGACGTGAATCTGGATAAATAATGTTATTTCAGGGCTAATTATAGTAAATCTCGTATATTCGCATATTCGGCCAGCCCGATCTCTGGTACACTTCAAGAGGCTATGGCTAACAAGAAAGGATCGCAGAGGCGACCCAAGAAGCGTTCAGAAGCGCAACAGGCCGTGTCCCGTTCGCTAAACCAGAGCAATAAAGAGAACAATACCGCCCCAATCCCGTCCTCCTCTCGCACCTCAAAATCTGCTCGGAAGCCAAGAGACTACAAAAGGGAGTGTCAGAATCTGCGACGAAAGCTTCTGCATGCCTCTGCCTACCGAACAAAAGACGGGATGCTAGGGTGGCTACCTTGAGCGGGAGGCTCAAAAAACTATTGCACACGAAGAGCCACAAATAGCCACCGGTGTTTAAAACAATGTTTATAAACCGGACTAAATATGATTTGTATGCCGGAGTTCCGGCCTACAGAAGGGGGAGCTTGCGCGAATCTGTATCAATATTACAATGCACATTGGAGTAAAGTAAGTTGAACAAGAAATTATCAACTACGTTCAAGTAGACGAGGTTTCAGAAAAATACATATTGCCTAGTACTAAGTGAAGTCCATTCGTTGGCTGTCGAGAGTAAATGTAATGTATCAGTAGTCTCAAGCATCCACATTGAATCTGTTACATTGAGTTTTTCCAGTCGTCCTCAGTGAAAACTCGTTCGAAATGCAATTCCAGCCAAAGTCTTGACGCGTGAAATGGCCACAAATGAAAGTCCCGATGAAAAGTCTTTGTCTCCGAGGTCAACGACAGCTTTCTTTAGGGTTAATCCTTGACTTTTGTGTATTGTAACAGCCCAGGCTGTATTCAATGGCAGTTGTGTCCTTGAGAGTGATGTTTAGGAAGCTTAAATTCTTCGCAGACAGTCGAAAAAGGGAAAGAAGGCATCCCACACAAATCCGATATGGCAGATGCATGTGGGTGTCTGTCAAAACTGTGTTCCCATCACCATCCATCACTCGGGATCAAGCGGACTCCCTCTGGATCAAGCGGAAATCCCTCGCATCACTCGGAATCACAATATATCACAGATCTATCGATTACATCAAAAAGCCCTCTAGCACAGCTTATTGCTTTTCGGTGACGGCTCTGATAAAGGGGGAGCAAGCTCCCCCAATAAACAGCACCCTACCGACCAAACATGCCGCTTTGATCACCGGCGGTGCCGGTAACTCTCACCCATCCTCTGTTCCAATTAATGATTTGTATGCCGGAATACCGGCCTACAGCAGGGGGAGCTTGTGTAAATTCTTATATATGGCACACAAATTGACAATATTAATGTTGCGCTGTTGTTTGGGGGGCATACTTCGGCTGGATTCTTTTTCACGCACATAAGTCCTCTAGGTAGTACTCTACTTTGTGAACAAAACTTTACTTATGCTGGGCAACAACGTTCTCACGTTCTGGAGGATGAACCACCAATCAAATTTCTGACTAGCTTATCATCATGATAGAATACCTATCCACTCAGAACCGTGGTCTCTCTATACAGACACTATAACTGAGCAAGCTGCAACATTGATATCATTTATTTTCATCGCCTCTTTACAGCAACTTTCTGGGAAACTAATGGCGCCAGAACCTGCCCCTCTGTACCGTGTATGAAATAGAGAACTGTATTTTCCCTTCCGTTAAGCAGCCTCGGGCAGGGTCAAGGACGGGTGCACAGTCAGTTGAAAAGGATGCACCATCACGCTGCAATCAGTCTGGATCAGTAGGGGTCAGGATGGACCACTGGGAAGAACATCGTATCACTCGGAGCATGCCAATCTTGACGTGCGCACGTCAAGGGCAGTGACGCCATCATAAAGCCGTCTAGCACAGCTTATTGCTTTTCGGTGACGGCTCTGATAAAGGGGGAGCAAGCTCCCCCAATGAAAGTGGTCCAGTCCGCCGATAGTCCCGAAAGAGGTTCGATTTTTCTCATTTTCTTTATTTCCTTTATTTAATTTTCGTCGAGTATCGGGCCAAACTGTTGACCCTGGGATTCATAGCTGTGTCTACACAGTTCCAATACCACTGCTTGAAAGGCGAGGTCACAGTACACTAACCATTTCCATATGGTAACTTGTCATGAAGTTTGTGAGTATATACTAGAAACGAAAACGAAAACGACTATATATAGAATAGCGTATAGATGGCCGGCGGTGCCCGTCGGCAGCAGGTTCAGAAACGAAAATGAAACAGTCGGCACGGAACAAGTCAAGGTCGGCTCTATGATGTCATCACGCCAAGGGTCACGGTCACGTACATGCTTGCTCGATCGAAACGTTGAGCACCACTCAATCAAAACCCGTACACTGGCGGCGGCATCTGATGCCACCCCCTAAAAATAGAATTGCCCATTTTGGAACTTTCAATGGAAATTGATGTCGATTGGCGCCACATCATTTTTTGGGGGGTGGCATCAGATGCCGCCGCCAGTGTATATTGTTTTCAAAACGGCTGTATGTTGGTTCCGATGCTCCGCTTTTGTACTCGCAGCTACCAAAAGTACCCGAAATTGCCGTTTTTCCCCGCAAATTGATATGCTCGTGCAACTTAGCTACTGCCGGCAGCCAACACAAATTAACCAAAATATAAAATAATAATATTTGTTTACTTTATGTAGTCCATTCTTGTTTCCTGTTTGCCTTTAGTGTTCGTCTATATCATGTTTGCCACGAATGGGTGTCGTAAAAAATTTCTATTTTATGATTCTGAAGTGCAGAGCGCACTGAGTCTTGCACTGAGTGATCTTCACTCTTAAATCAATTGATAATTTAGAGTGCTAAAGCACGCCGTGTGCGTGACCTGGTACAGCCACTCGGACACGTTCGGCAAGCACGATAGACCACGTACATTGTGACTGTGACATCAATCCAGTCCTTTCGGCTTCTTTGCCGTGTTGAAACCGGTCATTTTCGTTTCTGAATCCTCGCAATTGATGGACTTGATGGCCTGGAAGGCCGCCTGATCAATATCAGTGACGTGCACGCTGCCGCGCTGATTGCGTACCTGGTATATCTGATCGTTGTTCGTTTCACTGCCTCTTTCCATACGGTTCACCTTACTACCTGACTCATTTGTGTTTCACATGTGATTCTAGTATCTACCTTATAGCCTGTACCTCACACCTGATTATATGACTTTCGTAAGTTTCGTTTCCCCTCCGTTTCGGTCCCCTCGTCGTTCTGTAGGCCCTCGCCGTTGCCTCAGACCTCGCCCATGCTCTAGGAGCTTTGTTCGAGCCCACTCGCACTTTCAGATCCTTCCGCGCCCCAGCGCTCGGTTGGTTCGTCATCAGCTAGCCGCGTTTTCGTTTTCGATTTTCGTTCATACCGGAAGTTTGGTCCGCTATCCTACACCTCCTGCAATCCCCTTTCACCATGCCCATTTGAGACGCCTGAATATGAGCGGATGGTGCTCAAAGGGGAGCTCGATAGGCCGTGACTGGGAACTTGTTTGGACGGGAAAAAAAGCTCAAGAGTATGACGCGATTTTGACAGTTGCCAAAAATGCCATTGAACACTAAGTATGTACGTTTATTGATTTGTCACGAAGTGTGGTCCGCCATCATACAAGTAAATTACATTGCTTCAGTAGCGAAGCGCAAACTGAATTGCTGGTTCCGGTGCACTTGCTTCATCCGTTACTTGCTGCGTTGACTAACTGACTGAGGACACTCAACCCAGCCGAGATGCTAGCATTCTCTTGTGCAAGCTGGAGGCAGTCATGGAGATATGCAGCCACTCGCTGCAAGCCTTCCACCTCGGTCGTGAGTGTGGCCAATTCAGCCTTTCTGTTGTCTCGTGATCTCTGAGCGTTCAGCCGGTTGCGCTCGCGGACTAGGGGATCGACTGTGCGTCTGGGTTTGACGCCCGTGTCTTCATCCAGGGCCTGGGTAGCGTGATAGGCGCGCGGTGCATGCACGCCTGCAGCAGCTACCTCGCTGTCCCGTAATCCCTCGTTTACAGAGGAATGGGTAGAGGTGCCTTCATCCGGGTCCCAGAAGGGATCATGGCTACTGATGCGCTGCGCAGAGCGCTGGCCGCGCATCCGGTCCGATCACTTCCGAGACAAACACGACCATACGCGTCGCGACGCGTCGTTCCGCATGGTTCATTTTCATTTGTTTCAGTTCCATACGCTGATCCGCCACAGCCATATGGCTATTTTGATTCACTGTGTATTTTCTTATATACTTCGACTTCCTGTATTTTAGACCACCTTTCCATCCATCAGATTTTATATTCCGTCCTCCGTATGCCCGCCGTCTAGTGTCCCTCGTCGTTCCTCCCGATGCTCGCCTTCACCGCCGTCTCGTCCCTCGTCGCCCACGTTTTCATTTTATTTTATTCCTCTGTCTCCGCCGCTCTCAGCTATGCGAGTTCTGAGCAGGTGATGGCCAGCTCGCATTCTCTTCTGGTGCTCGTCGTAGCTGCTTTCGCAGTCAGACACGCCGGAAGCATGTCATTTTGGAGCCCACCGCGAGGGGTTTCATTCACTGTTGTCTCAGGCTCGTCCCCCACACATCCACCGCCATCTGTACCCCCGAAACCACCGCCGTATATTTTCCCCTCCCCTCTTCCGCAGTTCAAGCCTCCGCCTTTAACCTCATCGACTTCATCCGTGCCCCAGACGTCGAAATCGCATTCGCCAGAACGCTCGCGTTCTCCTCCGGCGCTGCTCACAGATGTCGAAGTGCAGGCTTTTCCTGTCTCACTTCCATCTCCTGCTTCCGCTTCGCCTCCGCCGCCTTTGATGCCCGCTCGTCGCGATCCGATAGCCCCCGTGTTCGATTCGCACACTCCCCGCGAGCTCCCAAAATATTTCTCCGACCTCGATTTCCTTTTCACTCGCTCGCACATAGTCTCCGAGTCCGAGATGAAGTACCACGCTACTCGTCTCCTCGCCCTCGATGACCAATATTTATGGGAGTCAGTCCCGGAGTTCCACAACGACGACGCTTCATTCGCTCAGTTCGCCGCCGCGATATTTCGCTTATATCCAGAAGCCGACGCCGACCGTCGATATTCCATTGCCGACCTCGAGTCGCTTACAATCGAGTTGCGCGCCCTGCCATCGTTGTCCCGCGCCTGCTTTTTCGATTTCTATCGCAGGTTCTTCTCCATTTCATCCTTTCTCCTCTCCAAAGGCCGCCTTTCCGTTCCCGAACAGTCACGCAGCTTCCTGAATGCGATTCCCGTAGACGTTCGTCGACGCATACTCCAGCGCCTTTCGATTAAATTCCCCGACGTACATCGAGACGATACGTACCCAATCGACGCTATTCGCGACGCTGTCGCCTTTGTTCTCCATGATACTTCATCTTTTTCCCCGCTGCCACCTCATTCCTCGAATGTATCCGCACCCGCCGCGATTCCCCTCGACCCGTCTATCGCCACGCTTCGTAACGCAATTAGCGAACTCTCGCAGGTTGTTTTGTTAGCGCAGAACGCACCTAGCACTTCTTCTTTCAATCCTATTTCGACATCATCACCCCGCCGTCTCTGCTCGTATTGCAGCGATACCGTGCATTTCATTGCCCAGTGCCCCGCCGTCACCTCTGATATCTCTCGGGGTTTTTGCCGCCGCAATCCGGAAGGGAAAGTCGTACTTCCCAACGGCACATTCGTTCCGCACCGTATTAGTGGTCCCGACCTACGTTCGCGCATTAGCACCTGGCACAAGACAAATTCACCGTCATACGCACCACATCATATGCCCCAGACGCATCCTCCTCCTCCTCCGGCTTCGTCCCGCTCCATCTCACCGAATCATGTCCAACCAGTCGCTGTATTTGTCCAGCAGCACTTAGATCCATGCGCAGCTCAGTCATCGACGATCCCACGTACCGAGTTCGACCTACCAGTCCTTTCCAGCCCATCGAACAGCATTGCAGCATGCGTCCCATCTTCTCAGATCTCTCTCGACGCCATCACATCGCCCTTACGCGCTGGCCTTCCACTTCTTCGAGACACATGTACCGCTACACGAAGCGCACACCCATCGTCGAATAGCCCCGCACCAACGATCGTTTCGTCCCAGAGATTAGCCATGCAGCCCTCAGACAAATGCCATAGCATCTCTTCGCTGTCGGTCCCATCTTCCGAGTTGCATACGCCACTCCGTTCCCAGTCGTTGACGCCGTACATTCATTCCGATCCAGAGGACTTGATCTCGTTGCTTTGACCCAGTAACCAGCAATTACGACGCACCGCAACAAATCGACGATTCGACACGCACCTTTATCTTCATTTCATTTCATTCCTATTTCCTCTTTCATTCAAGCGTTCCCCAACCTCCATTCAGTTTGCTTTCGCCTCTACACACCCACGACTCAATATTTCAGTTGGGAGGATCCCACGGCGACGCACCTGATGTTTTTTCTACCTTTCTCCACCGCCATTGCCAGCCGGTATCCGTGCCCATCTCCTTTGATCCCCCCTGTATGCTGTCTTCTGGTTTTCGTTCGCAATGCCGCCGTTGTCGCAAGTGACCGAGGACGGTCACATTTTCAGTTGGGAGGAGATGATGCGCTGCGCAGAGCGCTGGCCGCGCATCCGGTCCGATCACTTCCGAGACAAACACGACCATACGCGTCGCGACGCGTCGTTCCGCATGGTTCATTTTCACTTGTTTCAGTTCCATACGCTGATCCGCCACAGCCATATGGCTATTTTGATTCACTGTGTATTTTCTTATATACTTCGACTTCCTGTATTTTAGACCACCTTTCCATCCATCAGATTTTATATTCCGTCCTCCGTATGCCCGCCGTCTAGTGTCCCTCGTCGTTCCTCCCGATGCTCGCCTTCACCGCCGTCTCGTCCCTCGTCGCCCACGTTTTCATTTTATTTTATTCCTCTGTCTCCGCCGCTCTCAGCTATGCGAGTTCTGAGCAGGTGATGGCCAGCTCGCATTCTCTTCTGGTGCTCGTCGTAGCTGCTTTCGCAGTCAGACACGCCGGAAGCATGTCACTACTATTTGAAGTCGCTGTGGAACTCTGCCGGTCGTCACGAACCACCAGGCGGATCTTTGTAGGGCGAGGATTCTGGGACCGCACAGAAGCCGGAATTCGCTCTTGTGGTGGGCGAGGGGGTAAAAGGCGAAGTTTTCGCGACGATATCGGAGTGAGATTGGGAGGCTTTTGAGAACCTGGAAGCTTTGACCGGCGACGTAGCGAACGCATGCCTCTGGCAGTCGGATGGGAACGCGGGCGAAAACATTGATAAGCGTCCTCTGAGAAACTCTTTTCATGGTACTGCAGCCACCGAAATCAAGTTCAACCCGGTATGCAGAGGCTGATGTTCATACATTGAGAGATGGTCTGTCTGAGTTTGCTATTGTTCAAAAGGGTTCGTCGGTGTCTCCAATGGGGATAGACCTGTTGCGCAATGTAGACCAGGGAATGTGGCGGAGGCACCCAGGACGGCACCATGCCCGACGCAAAGCAGGTGGCTGCTAGTTTCGAAGAGAACAAGATCATGTATGAAGCCCAATCCCGTGGTTCCTGTCAAGCAGCAATAAGGATACTTCAACCGCAAACCTTAGCTGGTATCACCTGGAGACCTGTGAGCTGCTCGAAGATGCCCATCACCAACTCCATGTCGTCTTCGGATATGGTCTGGCCGTTTGCCACTTGATTATTTCTCTTTAGCCAGTCCGCATCAGTTTCATCGAGCAAGTATCCGTCCCCGCTTAAAACGTTGCCAAAATCGAGTTCCTTCTCCATGTTGATGTAGACTTCAGAGTCTCGCCACTGTAGTGGAGGGTATAGTTGAGCATAGTGTTCATCAGAGAGCTGCAGCGTGCCCGGCGTGGGGATGAGACTTCCCGCGACCTGTAAAGCGCATTGTAGATGATGCTCCTGCCGCTAATTTAGTAGCAGCACAAACTTGAGGCCAAAAGGAAGACCTGAACGTCGTCAATGTCCACGTATCCTATGTCGCCAGCCGAGATTTTGGGTGCATCGTTTTTGGGTGCATCGTCATCCCAAGCGATGTCCAACGTGTCTTCTTTCCTAACACTAAGCCTCTGCTTTTTAGAGATTTTTAGCTTTCTGCGATGACTGTTGTCGGGACCAGTATGATGAGCGATAGGGATCGAAGAGCAGCAGGTGGGATTGGGAGGTAAACGCAATCTAAAAGGCGCATTTTCCAATTCTAAGGCTCCAACCATTTCCGTTTGCAAACGTTTTTAAACGGTAATATCCGTTTTCGTTTCCATTTAATTTGCGCGAAGTCGGAAACAGTTTGTAAACTGTTTGTAAACGGTTCAAACGGTTGGGCTGGATCAACTGCCTTTCAGTACACAGAATTTTGCAAATGGTAGTAAAATTCACTGGTAGTTCCACCACAAAGGTTTGACACAGTTCCATAGTGACTAGACCAGTCTCTGCTCCATAGCTCATTATTTGCAACTTGGGATGCTCGACCTTTGTCCAAATGAGGAAACTGGACGACTTCTGGGCGCGGATTTGGGGTTTCATATTGGCTCGGGTCCCATGTGAGGACATCTAGGGGTTGCTGGGGTGATGAACGCGAGAAGAAGGGGAACAAAACATGCCGACTCACCTCTAGGTACGCCCAATTTAACACCCCGGAAATTCATCCGTTTAAAACAGTTTTAAACAGTTATAAACTGTTTCCTAACCGTTTCCGTTTGATTTGCCAAAGTTCGCAAACGGAAACTACAGAAAAAATAAATGGTTGGAGCCTTATGGACCAATTCGTGGCGCAAGACGCGGTGCCAGCACGTGACAAATACGTGTCTGGTGGTGGTGCTGTGTAAAATTGCTCCCCGGCCATGTAATTTACTGTAAGTTCCAGCTACTCGGCATTACCGAAAGTAACCGAATTTAGAAATGCCTTGCCTGCGACCAGCTAATACTCGTCATGCCCAAAAGTGACCGGAAACCTGATTATTTTGTGGAAATTTTGGTGTATTTCCTTTGCAAATCTGAATGTTCATGGTCTTTAGTATACCTTGCCTTCATAAGACTCAAAGGTTTGCTAGAAAACCATGATGGAGGCACGGTAAATGGAAAAGAAAATGATAAGTCAGATTTTGATGGTAATCAACAAAATGTGTGCAGCACGGCTGACTGCAAAGCGGAAACTATGATTTTTATGGGTGTATATTGTTCATTAGATGCCCATCCTCAATATCCGAGGCAGTGATGCTGAAAAAAAGCCTTGAAACAGCAAGATTTGGGCCGTTCATTTTGATTGAGCCAGTTTCACCTTCCCAAATGTCTCTGTGAGTATTCTTTTCGTCGTTTTCAGTCCAGAACTGAGGTCAATCTGAATCCGTTGTGTGACTAATTGAATGATATACTGGTGAACAAGTTTTTCCAGGTGCTAACCACTCTCAACCCCGCGGTGTTTCAACAGGAAAACTGGATTTCCGCAATTAAGTGCAAATTTTTGTTTACGCCATGTCTCTCAGAATATTGGGCCCATAGTGAGGATATGGTGTGTAAGATATGCAGGTATGAGGTGCTGAGGTATGTTCCTGTTACTGCCTCCAGCTATCCGTCAGTAATTTTCTGATTTGGAACCAATCCTTTCGGGACCATTGTTGTTTGGTGCATCCAAATAAGCACAACATGAATTGTAGCGGCTCTGGAGGACGCTACAGAGCAACTCTATCCCCGAGACTCGGGGAATGGTCTGCTACCTGTCCAAAGTGTATAACCAGGTACAAAGACCGTGAGAAAATTACGTGGTCGCGTCGAATTTCCGGCATTTCCGGTCACTTTTGGGCATGACGAGTACAGTTAGCAGTTGGTTCAACTGGTGGGATAGAGGGGGAATGGGCATATGCTATTTCACATAACACGCGTCGAAGTTATTGAGCTTTCCCTGTGCTGATTTTCTATGTTTGTTTATTTATGTGTTAAATCATCATTTTCTTGCTCTGTTTTAGTACCCGCATTGAAGGATGAGGATAGCCCAGCAAACTCTGAGTTCTCAAGTACAAGGTCATGAGATAGTAAACCTATTTATGAGGTACTCACCCACCTGAAATCCTGGTGACTGTGTCCCAAAAAAGGCAAACACTGCCAAATTAATGGTATTTCGAAGATTAATTTATTCACCCACTGTGTGATAGCTTACCCCAAATTTATATCATGAAAGTTGTAGCAGGCACTCTGTGAATGAACCCTTCATTGCTCAAAGTTCTCTTACCATCGTAATTTCTGGGAAAAACCCCCGATTTCGGTTACTTTTGGTAACTGCGAGTATCTACAAAACACTGGAGCGCTCCGAAAAAAAATTCACACAACGCTCCAGTGTTTTGTAGATAGCTGTCAAAGCGGGCCCAGAGAACATATGTAATTTACATGTAAATTACATGTAAAATTCAAAATTCCCACGCTCCCAGGGTCTAAAGATGAGTCAATGACTCATTGACTCATCACAGCGGCAATTTCTAGATTTACAGCCCAAATAAATTAACTCGAGTTTCTAAGATTTCAAGACGCGGATATTTTGTAGTGAAACTAATCATGAAAGCTTTGATTTCTTGATAACAAAAACGAGATCGGAATACGTTTCTGAACGCATTTGGAAGGCAAGTATTCTTATTGAAAAATTTAATAAACTCGACCTAACTTATGGCGCCATTAAATTGAGGGGGCGACCATGGCATCGGGAATCCCCGGCCGTGGCAGGGAACCTCAATTTATAAGAACGGTTCGTTAGAATTCATGGGTGATTTAGCATACCGATAAACCACTGAACAAATCTGGGGTTTATTGGGTCCAAGAAACCAGAGTGCAATGTGTTTATGGATGAGTTTATAAGGGTATTATTTCTGGGTTTATGTTTAGGAAACTCGACCTAACTTATCTGCAGCTGGCCCGTAAATTGAGGATCCGCGGCTGTGCATTCCGAGGCTTTTCTGGGTGCCGAAAACGTGTTTTCCCGAAGTGCCCACTGTGAGAATCTTGACCCACGGAACGTGGCATACTAGTGCTGTCCATATTACGATAATAATACGATTTTTGCCATATCGTATTATACCAATATCATATCACAGATTCTGGAGCCGTATCGTATCTGTATCTAACAATATCATATTATAACAATTTTTATCGTGATATAATTTTGTTATAATCTTAATACGGCTTCACCCCCTTTACAGCAGTTTGCAGAAGTAATGACACTCCTGGGAATTTTATGTAAAGAGAGCATCCGAGACACCTCTTCTTTCCTCCCCCATATCTCACTCAATTCCCGACGGATTCACTTGATTTCGGTATCGATGAGCTCGCCGTAGGCCGCGCTTTACGCTCCAGGTCTTTCCTTCTCGAAATTCCGACGATCACTTTGGCCGACTTCCACCTTGCTCGGTGTCGTCGACGCCGTCCTAGACGCAATTCCCGGTCAATTCGCACGTATCCGGGCGGAGTTATTAGCGTCACAATGTTCACCGTAAAAGTTTGTCACGAAGTCACGTCCCCCCAATATATTACCTGGGGCGCGGTTAATCACAGACTAGAATTTGTAGGGACTGAAGGCGCCGGAGGCTGCCTCCAACGAAAGGCGGCGCAGTGAGGGTGCGTCTTGGAAAATATCAACGATTAGCTCGAAATATGGGGTGGTCAAACAGAGCGATCTTAGCTGCGGTACCCTGTCGCGGACCACGTCGAGGTCTTTGAGATCAGATATTTTCACAGCGATACTGTGCCAGCGTCCGCTTCGGCGAATGAGCATCTTTCCCGTGCATTTTGTCGGCGCAGTAGAATGTCAGGGGAGAAGATTTAGAATGAGAGAGGTAGAAGTGAAGTCGTGCACGGGCGTCTGACTAGGGTATGAAGACTGTGGCCCAAAGATCCGGAGTGTTTAGGGCGACAACTCGTCAATAGCAGCAGACATGCGACAAGCTGACTGCAAAGACAGCATTGCGGGATGTTCCAAACCCATTCGCATGGTCCAGGCGGGCAACAATATCAAACTTCACGATCACATCCGTCGGCTTTACACCTCAGGCACCTACGTTTTCGTGCCGTAAACCCCCACCAAGGGGGGCTAAAGTGTCGTCCGAATAATACCCTAAGAGGCAGTCCCCTACCCAACCTCACTTCCGAGTGTTGGGGAGTCACTGTAGGCGTAGATACACTGTAAAATCACTATGTGTAATATTCATTGACAAATTTGATCTTATTACTCCCGAACTTCAAACCCCCAACACTCTCCAGGGAGGCTGGCATAAAACAACCGTAAACAACATAGCCACGCGCTTAGCGCCGCCGCCATCACCGGTCAAGTCTCCCGCGCATTCTTGTCAACAAACCAAGTCGCGTACATTCCTCCCCTCCTGACGCGTCGTCTGCCATCTACTTTGTGCTATGGCCTCATACAACCCTGACACCCTCTTGCTGAGCTAAATCCGCGACAAAGTCGAAGCCGTATTCGGCTACCGGCCATGCCTTTGGCAAATTAAAGTGGTACGCGCCATTCTCAAGCGCGACCGAGATGTTGCTTCTATTGCTGCAACCGGGTCTGGGAAAACCTTGACCTTTTGGATGCCGCTCTTGTTTGTGCCAGACGGCATTCAAATTGTTGTCACTCCCCTCAATATTCTCGGCAAGCAGAATGTCGACTCTCTAGCCAAAGTTGGCATCTCTGCGATTACCATCACGGCCGATACAGCTACAGGGGAGAATTTCCAGGTGCGTATATCATTTCAGCCAGGTGTTCTATCCCTGACATCTTCTCGAATGCCATCGCGGAAGGCCGTCACCGCGCGATTGCAAACATCGAGACTTTGATGAAGCCCGGCGGCGGCTTCGAGAAACTGTGGACCAACAGCAATTTCACGTCAAAACTCATCAGTATCGTCTGGGACGAGGCGCAGTGCGTCAGTAAATGGGGCAGCTTTCGCCCTGAGTACAAAAGTGCCGGCTCACTGCGCTACCTCTTGCCCCGGGATATTCCCTTCTTTATCACATCAGCTACACTTCCCGCGGATGTTCTTGAAGACGTTATGACAACTCTCGGCATGCGCGAGGGCAATACCGAGATATTCACGCGTTCAAACGACCGGTCGAACATATTTATCACGGTTCGGAAGATGAAGTATCCTTTGAACAGTTTCAAGGATCTTGCTTTTCTCATTCCCAAAGACTGGGACGGCAAGAGCCCTCTTCCTTTCAAGTTTGTAATTTTCTTCGACAGCATTGCTGACTCTCTTGCAGCGGCAAAATATCTACGCGGTCTGGTACCACCCGAGTTTCAGGACAAGATCAAATGGTTCAATTCGGAAATGACACCCGAGTTTCGGGCGGAGGAAGCAGATAAATTTAATATGGGCATGAATTTTGGCTTGGCTTGCACGGAATCATTTGGGATGGTAAGTCTTACTCGATCTCGTCTTTCACAGTACGATACTCATTCTATTCAATGCTAGGGTATGGATCTCCCGAACATCACGCTTGTCATTCAATGGCGGGCAAGCTGTGATATGTGTACATTGTGGCAGCGTTTCGGCCGCGGCGCGCGCGACCCAAAATGCGAAGCCGTGGCATTGTTTTTAGTTGAACCCAAATATTTCGATGAAACAAAGGAGGAAAAGGCAGCTCGAAAGGCGAAACGGGATGAAGCAGTTAGGAAGAAGAAAAGGAAAGCTCAAGATGCCATCGATGCAGCCGCACAATCTCCCACAAAGAAGACGCGTTCTGATGCTGTCCCACACAGCGTGAGTTCAACCTCAGCGCCGCTTTCGGACCTCGTTTCCCGCTTTATCACCTCACCCCCGCGGAACACCCCATCGACCTCTTCCTTTCCCTCTGTCTCCCACTCTCCCGCTCTGCGAATGGCCTCCAATTCCACCGAATCAGCAGTGGCACCCAGCAATGTCGATTTGGACTCTGACGAATCGGACTCAGAAGACGAGGTAGTCGAGACGCTTGAAGAGCGCCGTGCCGCCTATCGACGAGACAAAGTGGCGGAACGTGCGGGGAGGAAGAAAAAGCAGGACGGGGACGACCTTTCGCCCGAGATGGATGATCTGATCAACGCGGGTTCAGAAACGCGTCGAATTAAGTGCTTTCGCGTCCCGTTCCGGCTTTACTTCAGCAGCGACAAACCCAGTACGCCGCTTTTCTATACTCTTTTTGCTTGCACTAAATTTCCCAGCGTCCGACCATTCACAGTGCCGACAAGACCTTCCCGGGGGATGCCCCCGATGCGTTGCTAATATACCGCGCGTCTGCTGTGAGCTCTGCAACCCCGCCTATTTCGAATCGTTCGCCATGGTCGACTTGCCGAAACCTCCACCCATTCCCCACAAGTCTCGGATTGCCAAGTACGAGTCCGAAGCCCGTGACATGAAGCTGAGGAATGCGCTCCACGAGTTCCGGAGAGATGCGACTCGAAGAAAGTTCAGTCGCGCTGTCCTCAAGAACAGTGGGCCGGGAGTAGTGATGTCGAATGAGGTGCTCCAGCGCATCGTCGATTGTGCCCACTGGTATAAAATTCAGACGCTCGAGCACCTGGAGAAGGAAACGCGTTGGGCAGGTGCAGCCGAGTTCGGTGCCGACGTTCTTGCACTCATCGACATGTACTCCCCGCGGCCGGTCCCACCGGAACCCGAATCAACCCCCCTCGCTACACACGACAGCAATGGCGCCAGCTCTTCTGTAAGGACTCTGAGGAGCCGCAAGTGTTCGAAGTGTGGTGCTCTTGACCACATCGGTGCGTGTTCCTCTTGACTCTCATGATCGTTCTTTACAATACTCAAAATTAATAAATTTAGCATCCAACAAGAAGTGTCCGTTCCACCCTCAACACCGTCCTCAACATATCGACGAGAACACGGAACCCCCGGCTGTGCCGTTCTCAACATCGGCTCGATCCGAGACTCGTCCACAACCCCGTCCGTTGTATCAACAACTCGAGATGTCGGTCTTTACTCCCCCTCCTGCAACCTCTTTCACGACTCCCTTGGCAGTCGATTCTCCATTCGCGTCTACTTCTGGTCCCGTCCCTGCTCCTCAATCTCTTTTCATGACTCCATTCGCGACCACCTCCGCTTTTACATCATCCGCAGATACTACTACGCCGCTGCCTAGTATCAATTGGCCAGATTATTCTTCTGTCCCCACTACTCCGGTACAACCACCACTGCATTCTGTTCCCCTGATTCCTTCCTCCTCCAATATCCGCAGTGTAATAGGCCACAAACAATTTTACGGTCATCTCTTACATCCAAAGTATGACTACATGTACTCTACCTCGAGATCTTCATCTTCTACCACTTGATCTACCCCGTCATCGTCTGGTATTGCAGCTTTTCCGGCAATGTTATAAACAATGTGTTCACCTTTGTCCAACATATCAGGAACACAATGAGAAGACTTCCTCCCCGGCCGATGCTCGTTCGGTGCATTTGCTATCAAATATTCCGCCATTTTCTCGAAAGTCTTGGTCATGTTAGGGGGTGCATGCCGACGAGTCGTATTGGTGAGACAGAAATTGCGTTCAATGTTCCGATGACAGCTGTGAAAGACTTTGATCAGCGTAGACTCTTCAATGACCCTTGCTTTGGTATAATTTGAACCACTCCCTCCGAAAGTATGCTGAAAAAAATCAGTACAGCCCGGAATCTTTCTGATATGTCGACTCGAGACTTACTTTTGTGTAGAGATTAATCATAGACTCTTCAACCCAATCCACGCCGCGAAATTTATCAAACACTCCGGTAGGATTGACCAATGAATTGTACCTGATGGCACGACTGAGATATTGTTAGAGTGCATTAAAGTAAATCAGCATCGTGCAACGTACGCGAGTCTCGGAGGATAGTTGAAGTGCACATCGGTGAGATATTTTGTCATGTGGGCGGAATATTTGTGCTTTCCTACTGCTCGGAAAATTGAGATCCAAGGAGGGAAAGTTGTCTCAAGCCTGCCGATGTCCCCTCGGTTCATCGCAAATGATGTCTCTTCGTACAAGAGAAGATACTGGTGCAGCAACAAGATGTTTTCATGCTGCTCATCACGCACCGATGCTCCTTTGCTCCGTGTCGAGTATATATCCACTTCCCCACCAGAGACATAATACTCGGTAAGATATTCGGCCATCTCGTTGATCAACGCCGGCGAAGGTTTTGCTTTTGCGAACTCCTCAAGAGAAGTCCATGCTGGGTTCCTCCGCTTGGCTTCAACTCGCCAGGCATCAAGTCGGAGAACGATTCCATTGTGGCCAATGACTTCATGCATGCGTCGAAAGCCAGGATTGGACCCAATTTTTCCCGTTTCACGTGGGCGAGATTGAGCGACGTACATCATCAAACTGTTCTCGTCCAATCGTCCGTGTTTTGGCTCAATAAATATCCGCCAAATCGCATCCGCAGCCGCCATCTTGAGATGAAAAAATCCCATCACAAAAACCATGAACTGGTGTCTCCGCCACGGCGTAGCTTCAATGGACCTGCGAAGTAAAACTCCCTGCACTCGTTCATACGTTCCGAGGTCGCCAAAAAATAGAACAAATATTGAAGAAGAGAGACAAGTTGTTGGAGGCGCCTGTGCAATGCGATCTTTGAGGGATCTTTTTCTTTGGGATCCAAAGGCGTCTCCGGAGCCCCGACTCCGCCCTGGGACAGCAAGTTCTCCACTGCACTGATGTTTCCGGCATGTGTTGACTGGTTTATATCCATGGATCGTGCGGGTGCGTAGCGCATTTGGACAATGGGAATTTGTTCCACAGACTCTGGCGCTTCCAGTGTACGCAGCCGGGCCGTAAATTCAGCTTGATTGCTGTATTCGAATAGATCGGATTTGAATTTCCACACATTCCACCGTTCCCGCCGCGTGAGACCAGATGGATGATCGTCCTCGGGGTGTAACATATCGAGATTCGGGTTGATGGAAGGTGTATTTGTGGGAGAGATATTGGGATTGATCTCGGAATTCGCCCATAGCTCTTCTGAGCACCGTAAATCTTCAAGCTCGACACCATGCTCGAGATAGATTAGGGCGCCCGAAGTCAGATGTGTGAGAGGGTCGGTAGCTTTTTCAATTGTAGGGACAATGGTAGGGAAATTGATGTCGAAATTGTCATAGGCGTATCCAACGAGAAGAGTTTGACCCATCTCTCGCAGGGTATCTGCTGTTTCGGCAGACAGCAAATGGATGGCGTGCTGAATGGCTGATGCAGAAATGGATATTCCCATGTGCGCAAGGGCCTGGATGACCTTTTCCGGTGTGTTGGCCGAGTGAAGAAAGATTCCGAATACACATTCGAGTGCATTGCATTTAGCGTTACGACTTTGCATCAAGATACTAATTATTACGGCGGTTTTCTAGATATGAAGACTACACGTAAGTCAAATTGTTTATCGTGGTGACAGAGACACAAACAATATTTCTGATAGTCTCTCGACGCTTCCGATTGCGGCTTTCTTTATCTCCAGAGCTTTGTCCCGCAAACCCACCAGTTTCATCAAAGTCCTCTCTGTCGCTAGGAGTTTCCATATTTTGGCCACCATCATCATCAAGCTCATCGCGCGACAAGAGCAGCTGGAGAAGATGCCAGAGATCCGGAGCCATCTCCTTCATATCTGCTGCCATCTCCTCTATTTTGAAGTCCTCTAAATCCTTCGCTGACGCATGCTCCGCATTGAAGTGCCAGTCCTCGTTGGCAGTCAAGATTCTGATTGCTTCCATAGTCTTCTTTTGAATAAATTTCCTGGCCCAAGTGTATGTGGATGGCGCAGATCTAGCATTTTTTGAGAAGGCATCTATAATACGCTCGCTGTTATCCAGCAGATTAATTGTGCATTCGTGATCCTGGAGAGATTGGCGCTCCAAAAGAGTGAGAACAAAGTCCGAAGCAGTAACCCGTGCCTCGCCGAGAGCATCGGATATGTATTTGACCTGGCTCTGCGAGGTAGTGGTCGACATCAATGAAGTCGGTGCGGTGGAGACCAAATCCGGAAGTGATGGCGGCGGCGCTAAGCGCGTGGCTATGTTGTTTACGGTTGTTTTATGCCAGCCTCCCTGGAGAGGTTGGGGCAGTTGAAGTTCGGGAGCAATAAGATCATATTTGTCAATGAATATTACGAGTACAGCCAAATACAGAATCTACTTGTTTTCTACGTCTCCTCCAAGTGACTCCCCAACCTCGGAAGTGAGGCTGGGTAGGAGACTGATGGCGGCTCGTCTTTTCGTCCAAAGCTTCCCGATTTGGATTACTTTCACACAGTGCAAGCAAGCTTACATCACCAAACAACGCCAAATTATCGCTTCGACGATTATTTTTTCTGTCACTCTGTTTCACTCTACACTCTACAATGACAAAAGGGAAAAAGCAAAATGGCACGGTATGCGGCACTGATCATCTCAGGATAGTATCAATATTTATCTGCATTCAGGCAATCAAATACACCGAGGACAGTAAATTGGAGTGCCCCTATTGCCACACGATGGTGCATGTCAGAACAGGCGGCGAAGGGAACCTCAAAAACCATAAGCGACACTGCAAAGGGCCGGAGACGTCACAGAAGCTCACCAACTTCTTCACAAAGAAAAGAACTAGCCCCCTTGTTCCAAGCACTGTATCAACTGCACCTCTGGTCTCACCAAATGCCACCAAACTGCAACACAAACCTGACGCACCAGCAATACCCACCATCGCGCCAGAGTCTTCTCCGAGTCTTGAGGCTGAAACCCCCGACTCAAGCCCCATTCATCTCCACGATAACTCAGGCTGCCTACCAGATGCTTTGCCGGTGGCAGAGCAGAACTCCATCTCAGCGCTCAGAAATTTGAGGCTGAAGATGGAGCAGATACCACTCAGTATAAAAGGCGACCGTCTTCTCGATTTCTCGCGCAATCCCGCCAAATTCTACGCAAAATTCAAGTCGCAGTCGATCGAGGAATCGCTCCACACAACAAGCGGTCACATGACCAAAGTCTGACAGCCATTAAGCTTCGGCCACAAAACATTCTAATTAGGGTAAAAAGTGGGACCTAGAAATGGTGTATTTGAGCAAATGGAAGGATGGAGCAGTAGACCATTCTTCCAACCTATTTTTTTTTGAATGCAGAAATGAGTTTTTCAGCGATTGGAGCCATTTTGGTTTGCGAAATTTGCCGCTTATGTAATGCTCCCACGCACCATATAGGGTAGGATCCCATCAATTACCGGCAAGCCGCCAGCACAACAGCATACACACTATACCGTGGACATTGGCTGCAGTGCGCAACATCTTGGGGCATCATACAACGGTGACTAGAGAAATCTCATCCTAAGTATCTCCAGCTATGATGCTTTTGGAACTCTCTAAGACACGAGGGAATTCAGGGCATAGGGCCTGGAGCAGTGCGCAGAAATCAACATTGTTGTGCCCATGCTCCAAATCTTCCTGCATGAGAGCCATGTTTTGCGGAAGACGGGACCTGTCATGATGGTAATGAAAATTCGCACTGAGGCCTGACACGAAGTTCACCTTTGATCACTAGCATGCTCCCCTGTCGGTATGAACGAAAATCGAAAACGAAACCGCGGCTAGCTGATAATGATCAGGCGGCCTTCCAGGCCATCAAGTCCATCAATTGCCAGCATTCAGAAACGAAAATGACCGGTTTCAACACGGCAAAGAAGCCGAAAGGACTGGATTGATGTCACAGTCACCTTATATCAATGTACGTGGTCTATTGTGTCATCGGCCGCCTGCCGCACGCGTCCGAGTGGCTGTACCAGGTCACGCACACGGCGTGTTTTAGCACTCTAGATTTTACAGCAGTTTGCAGATGTAATGACACCACGTCGCATCACATGAGAAGAAAGCACAAAAAACACGCCTTCTTCTCTCCTTCGTGTCTCTCTCGTTTGAACGACAAATAGCATGATTTTGGTATCGGAGGACTCGCCGTAATCCAGGCTTCAAAACAACTATCTTTTATCGCCGAAATCCTGACTTCATTTTGGCCAACATCCACCTTGCTCGTCATCGTCATCGCCGTCGGCCCGGCTTGGACGCAATTTATAGCGCGGATTCCGGTTAGATGACTTATTGTTCTCGTGTCTCTTCTCTACTTCCACCGTGATCACAGTTTTGTTCTCTGGTTTTGTAACTTTTGTTCCTTCTCAGGCGCGCGTAGCAATTCTCTGCCGTGCGGTGTATAGCACCAGTGGGGTGCGTCCTCAAAAGGAAAGGACACTAATTTTTCGCCAAATTTCGCTGTGGCGTATTCTATTTTTTTTCTCGTTTGCCACTGGAGTCTGCGTGGCTTACTTACTATTAGCCACTTTGTACCACACATACAGTACTAAGCATGCCAGATGACTATTTTCTGGAGATCTCAAGACTCATTCTGTTAGCGATATTCGGGTATACGGAACGTGCATGATGCGCGGGTGTTGCGGTAACGGCGGAACGGTCCGGATAGGGCAGTGCTGGTAGCAACGTAGTATATAGTCTGTATGGGCGTGAAGTGCCCTTCACCCGTTTGTAACCCTCGTCCTCTTTGCACTTTGAATAGGAGCGGCTTTGCGTCCTGGACTTCTGGTGGTGGCTATTGAGGCGGCTGATTTCTGACACATTCTGTGTGCATAAAGCTGCTATGCACATGGAGTAAGATCAAATGGTCCCAAACAAATTATTCTGATAAGTTGTTATATACACCCGGCAGCCACAATTTAAACTTGCACATATGCCAAGAGCGACCAAAAATGCCTTCCAAGTGCGCCTACACATGGGCGATTCCGTCCAGAATCGCGCCGAGCGCGACAATGTTGGACAAGCTGGATGTCAAGTGGATGTCGGCCAAAAAGAAAGTCGGAATTTTGCCAATAAAATACCAGCGTCTCGAGGCCCGGACTAAGGCGACCTCATACATACAAGAATAGTTGAGATTGGGCAAGAAACGAGCAAGAATGAGGCGATACAAGAAGACGTGTTTTTCGTGCTTTCTTTACATGTGATGCAACGTAGTGTCATTACATCTGCAAACTGCATCAGGAAAAACCTACCTTGGTAAATTACCTCTAATTTGGGGAAATCTGCTTCTCACATTCCAAACGAAGGTAACTGGAGCAAATTGCCCCAAATTACCATCATATGGTCGCTTGCCCGGCTTACCCGAATTGTTGAAGTTGAAAGATGATGCAGCTGTCTCGTGGCTGGATAGGATACTGTCTGAAACAGTCGAGGGGTTGATATAGTCCATTAAAAGTGCGGCGCAAGTAAGTCAAGGATTTGACTTGACCGAAATATTCACCAAGTCATTCGATCTCCGCTGATGCCATCACATCATGATGGTTACGGTTGACAGATCGCAACGAATGGCGTGACTTTGGTTCGTCTTTCTTGCTTACCCCTTCCCACACACATCAAGCTCCCATGTCGTCAAGTCTTCCCGGTCTCGGTCAATATGCCTGCACGATGTCGTCCTCCAGACTTCCTCCAGACTTCAAGTGTGCCTCCCCACAAGACTCGCCCTCGCTTCAACAGTCTCTCACTACACTAGCAAGTCATATTCTCAAGCTCAACATCAACCAAACTCGTCGCCCCCTTTCCGGCATCTGAATATGTTACTGCGCCATGTATCCCCCGCGGCCATTGAAGACACGACTAGGACATCGTGCTGTGGCTCTGCCTTCTCACTGCAAGTCCATGGAGCCGCTCTAACATCCAGCCAGAACTAACATATCGTAGTGTCGGAATATGGGATGAGTTGACACATAATTTTGGTACGTGTATTCATTTTTCAATCTTCACTCTGTCTCTCATCCATCGTCACCTCCCTAGCCCTCCCCGCCGTTTTAGCGCCGTCTACCATCGTCTATACAAATACCTTACAACGCCCGCCCTTGTCAATTCGGTCTCGACTCATTCCAACGGAGCCCTCATGTGGTCAAGGGTGCGCAACGTTAAACATATATGGTGCGTCTGTCATTACTCGCGGCCCATAAATACAGCACTGAAATTATGGTCTAGAATGAAACTGTACTCCTGCTATCTGCTCGCCGGGTAAGGTTAGTGTATATATGCTTTTGTTTACAATCACTTACTGACTACATTTTCGACAGAATGTCTTCATTTACCCTCAAACTTCAAACGTGGGATACTGTGTCCCGTTAATTTGCTTGTCGCCCCCAGCCCCTGTGCTCACAATTCACGTACCTAGTTATCTCTGTCTTACATAGTCTTGCAATACATGATCAAATTGCGAATATGCCATACCTAATTGAGCGCAATGAGCGGTAAAATAACCCCAGAAAGTACAGGTAATTGGAGGCAAGTTGGGTCCTAATTAGAGGTAACTAGATTTCAACGTTGCTAGCAAGGTAACTCGTCTAATCGAAGATATTCGGTCGAATTTGGGGCAATTGCCGGTAATTCCGGGGAATTGCCGCGGGAGGCTTTTCCTGATGTGCTGTAAACTATGCCGGTGCCCGGCTTACAGAAAAGGGGGAGCTTGCGCTAATTCCGTCCAGCCTGAACAGAAATGATCTTGTGAGAGGCAAAGTTTCGTTAAATCAGCCTTACATACACAACTCAAGCCATACTTCTTGTCTTAGTGCCGGAGTCCCGGTAAAACCTGCTACCATAGAGCTGGATTCCGGAATTTGTGCAATTTTGCACTGTGGTCGCAGAACCCCATGAATTTCCCATAGCCGGACCATGAATTCCACAATTCACGGGTTTATCTAGTGAATTCAGATTCATGGGGTTGTGACTTCACGTACCCGATTCACATAATTAGAGTCCGCAATATGAAGTGCGTGAATTTCACCCGAAAATCGAATGAATGCATATGTGTGAAAAGTGCTCAGAAAGTTCATTCCTCGCTTCCTGGCAACTCTTGGAAATTCACCCGTAAACCTCGTGAAATTCATGGAGTTTAAGTTGCCTCGAACACGGTACATGGTTCTGGTCACCAATACTGGTTGTGTTCCTAATACAGTAATATAGTCAACTTACATACTTTGAGTACCGTAACTTAGTAATCGTTAGTAAAGACTTGTTGTACTTGTTCAGTAAGTACTTCCGTACAAAAGAGATAAGACTAATACTTGTATGTTGATATGTTGACACTGGTCAAAGCGAGGGGTACTACGTAGTAGATTTTTCATGCAGTTTCCACTGTGTTTTCACGTATTTTTCAAGTGACTTCCGGGAGTATTGGAAGGGAAACCAACACAGTGAAAGAGTTTTCATGGGAATATGAGGTGGATATCATTCCCAAACCATGTGAATTAACACCATGGAATGTCCCACTCACATAGTTGGACCCAGTGAAAATATCTCCGTGAAATTCACAACTCCATAGTGGAATTCACACAGTTTTCCGGTGAATTTCCTATTGAAACCTTGTGAACCAACTATGGGAAAGTCAGGGGGTTATGCGACCCCAGTGTTTGACTGCTGCCCAGGCTAATGGTTCTGATTTTTTTTGGGGGGGAATGGAATTGATGGACTCGAAACCGTGTGAACTGAAGTTGATGGTATTCCTGCCTTTGTGGTTTCTTCGAAAGTCGGGAGTAATTTCCTATTGATGCGAGCCCTTGGCTGAGAGTGTTGCTTTATTGCACTTTCCCCTGATTGCGCCGCTGTACAGTAGGCCACTTGTCTCTAAGGCTCTGTTTAACATCACGTATTGATGGCGTACCCGTGGGAGATCACAGCTGATGGCGTACCCGTGGGAGAGTAGGCACATTGCACAGCCATCCACTTTTCGGACAAAAGGGGGGAGCAAGCTCCCCCAATTAAGTGAAGAGTGAAGATCACTCCACTTATCATAAAATAGAATTTTTTACGATACCCAAGTATGAGATTCGTGGCAAACATGATATAGACGAACACTAAAGGTAAATAGGAAACAAGAATGGACTATGGTGCGCTCGGCCTAAACACCACCAAACAGGAGCAAAATTTATTGCGCCTGATCGGAACCTTCCCATGACTGATCCTCTGGTCAAAACACTCCGATTAGATAGTAGACTAATCCCTCTAAAGGAATTTACTGTCCCCTCAAAATTCACAATAAATACTTTTTCTCCAGGCGGATTTGAGACATCAGTGATGCGATCAATCAATCAGTCATGTGAGCTTACGGAATAGGCCCGATTTAGGTTCGGACTCTGGCTTCATATGCTCTCAGAGAGGTTTATGAGCCACATACTACACTAATTATAGCTGGGGAGTATGTTCTGAGTCTGCCTCAACCTCATTCTGCAACAGAAAATGCAATTTAAATTCGAAATTTTTCCGTCGGTCGATTTGAGACATCAGTGATGGCATCACTGATGGGACCTATTTGGTGGTGTTTAGCGCACCATACATAAGGTAAACGGTTTTCCGACCATACTACTGGGTGTCCAAAAGGGGAAAATCGCGCAAAAACGCCGAAAAAGAAAAGAAAAAAGAGAACTCTTGAAACTTCGATAGTGACCATACTATACAGGTAGACTACAGGTAGGCTAATGCTCCTAAGCCCTAAAATTCTTTGCCCAACTCCCCCACCATGTTGTCAACGCCCCAAACCCCAAACCCCCGAGATATTCCAAAACTTATTCCCGGTGATCTTGTCTGCGCCGTCCGGGTTGATTTGAGGGCTGGAAAATGATTTGAGAGGTGGCAATACCAGAAACTCAGAAGAAAGATACTGGTACCGCGGCGGCTGAGATCACCCGTGCATCAACAAGTGGGTTCATTTTTTCTAGTCAAAACCATGCGGCCCTACTAGACGCCAAAAGCAAAGATACATGAGGGAAACATGCATGAAAACGCACCTTTTAGCCCAAATTCCCGCAGCACTGCGCCGTCTATGCAAAATCACCATCAGCAAGGACAAATGAGTGAGACCTGAGGCATAGATAAATGATACGACCTCTGATTAATAGCTCGATGCCTGATCGAGGATCTTAATTGAATGCTCAAGTATTCTCAAGACTTTCTTGCATGTTCAACTGTGTTTACGACCTATTGATATTGAGGGCAGCCATTGCGCAGATTGAATTTAGACGGGTTTTCACCGAATCACAAGGTTTTAGGAGTGGAATAAATTTTCCTTAGTCCAGAAAGTAGCCAGAGAGTATATATAGTATAATTCAAATGTTTTCGACACTTTTGCAGGATGAGGACAGCCGCGTTGGGGACAAAAGACCTAGAGCAAGCAAAAGACTGAAATAATTGAATGGTCAATGTCTTGAGGCAAAGATTGCAGGGAAAGCGTCGGATAGACAAGAGAGATGATATAGCTGCTGATATGGACACGAACTTGAAGTGCGTCGGCCGGAGTGGTGGAAAAATCGTGAGCGCAAGACGAGAACATGTTGAGTGTTACGGCTGTGACACCGTCACACTTGACATTTGGGCGTGGCCGGCGCTTGCCGGTTGAGTCTGCGGTGTGGGAAGGTGGCTGTGAGACTCAACATGTTGAGTGGACCCAGCTGATCGGTCGGTTAACCAGGTAAACAAATATTATTATTTTATATTTATCTGTTAATTTGTGTTGGCTGCCGGCAGTAGCTAAGTTGCACGAGCATCTCAGTTTGCGGAGGGAAAAAACGGCAATTTCAGTCGTCACGTCCATAGAGTAAAACAAGGTCGAATCTGAGAGGTCTATTTCGCGAACCAGCCATCTGACCGCGGTTTTGACTAGATAGGGCGACGCAGCTCCCCTAAACTAAGCGTTTGCGCGCATTTCAGAAAAAAAATCGTGATTTTTGAAGCCGCCAGAGCGTCGTCAGTGCCGAAAAATAGAGTAAATCAGGCCGAAATTCGGGGTTTCAATGTGACGAACCTATGACCGGGGGCCTAACGGGACCAACATAACCCCATCAAGCATGTACGCGTCATAGAGCCGACCTTGACTTGTTCCGTGCCGACTGCTTCATTTTCGTTTCTGAGGATGCTGCCGACGGGCACCACCGGCCATCTATCGGCTATTCTATATATAGTCGTTTTCGTTTTCGTTTCTAGTATATACTCCTCCCCTGTACATTACCCATCCCCGATTACTATCACACTGTATATATACTGCTCGCTATATTCATGTATTTTAGCCGCCTGTTCACCCATCAACTACTATGCCAATTAGTACACTAAGTAGTTGACTCGGCTCACCACTTCTTCACTTCGACCTCTCACTTTATGGTTGGATCCCAATTGGATCCTCATAGTCAATGACAGTGAGACAGTCACGGCTAACAACTATATCTTTATGGCCTGAAATGCCTTTTCATGATGTCAGTCCATGTAGGAAATGAAGTATGGACCAAGAGTTTCGTCATTCAGGAGGGCAAGAATCCAATCCCATGGGTCGCGATATTGGAACCGGTGAACAGCAAGGAAAATGCCTACACATGAAATCTGTTTAATTTGCAGTTTTCATGTTGGATTATGTTTCCTTATCACATCTGAGACGGTCAGAGCTTAGTTCCCGAGCGTCTGACAGGGTCATGATCACAAAGTAACGGCTGGTATGCTTGAGGTATTCTTGCATCCCACTGGCAGTGCTTGCTCCGAAACCTGTAGGAGTTTCAAGTTGTGTAGGGGTCTTTATGAATGGCTGGTTATGCCGCAAGGAGGTTGTAATGCCACGCCGTGTGACTGAAGCACTTAGGCACATGATTGGAAAAATATGTCATGTGTTCGAGGGTTTTTGGGCCTGGTCCAATATATCGCTGCCTTTCTGCCTAAACTTGCACATTTCCACCTTTGCAGGGTTAACTTGGGTTATAACATTCTCATCTCAGATGAGAGGGTTGTTTAAACCACCCCGTTTAAACCTTTCCCTGCAGCAGCTCTATAGAGAGCTGCATTTAGGTTGAATGGTTTAAACCAGTTTCAGAATTCATCTTGATTTCCCATGTCCCAATCCGGCCGCGGCTTGAATTCAAGTTTGCGGCATGTCCTGGCATGTCCTTAGTCCATTTTAGGGTTGTCCCCGAATAGACTAGGGACCCAGCCAATGTAATTCAAGATATTTTCGTTTTAGTTGCCGTTGCCGGACATTGCCAGCACGACGATGTCGCAGCAACGACCGTCTCTTCTGAGTCTCTCCTCTTCCTCTTCGCCTGCTGGCCCTCTCTAATACTTTCACACTCAAATCTAACTTGAACTCACGATCACTGTGCTCGGCTCTTGCCACATTGACATTGATAGCATACGTACGCGCTCATCGCTGCTTTTGTCGACTTCTCGGGATTCTGTTCTTGAATTTCTGTATCTCGGGCTTTCAAAACAAATTGGGAATCGTAGGCGTGTTTCTCGTAGATCAAGGTACGTCCCTTGCCTCTCCAAGCTGATATTATGCTAACACTTTATCTGCTCAGGAAGCTCTTGAACAACTCGGACACGACAACGCTCTCCATCAGCAATTGCGCAATTTACTTGTGGTCTTGTCCCTCTTGTTGGGCTTGTCTAAAAAAATAAAAGCGCAGAAATGGTCCCTGGAATCAAATGGGATGGGTCTCAAAAAACTTTTTTTGTGGTCTTGTCGAATTTTCGACATGGCTTGTGCTCTTGTCAGCTTTTCGGCTTTTCGGTCTTGTACAAGCTTGTACAAGCCCCAACAAGAAAGCTGTACAAACACTGATGTCGCGTTCATCGCCCCTGCCTATCGCTGCCCTCCCCCGCTCGTCGACGCCCTCGCTCATCATCGCCCACACTCCCCACGCTTGATGGAGGCACTCGCAGATGCCGAAGAGGATGCTCGTCTCGAAGACGGGGCGGTTGAATGTGATGACGACGAAGTTTATGCACCTTAAACAACATTTTTACGCCGTAAAATCCGCTTTCCTGAGGCAAATTGAGCGCGCGAAAATGTTTCCCAAAAAGGAAATTAAGGTCTTAACCCCATAACCTCAGCGTAAGTCTTAAGGCTTATGAACCCTTAAAGGTCCCTGGGGCCGGGTCTTAACCCTTAATTGCCAACACTGGGTGAAATGACTTTTTTAGGCAACTTACCCCACGACCATTTATAGTAATTCGAGTGTAATGAATTTTTTAAGGGATCTATTAACAGGGCACTTTTCAGTGCTACACCCCACCGAGAAACGGTCTTCATAGGTCGAAAGTACTCGCAAATACGACCTCAGTCATATGTTACTTTACCTAGATTCCTACAGTTTTGGACCCGCAATGGCTGCTTGAAGATGGTCATTTTGGTCATTTTTTGAATAAATCTGGCATTTTTCGGCCAAAATGGCCATCTTACAGCAACTATTACGGGCTCAAATCTGCAGCAAACTAAGTAAAGTCAGATATGACTGAGATCGTCTTTAGGAGTACTTTCATCCTATGATGCTTATTTGCCTGTAGGGTTCACCGCTGAAAAGTACAGTATAAAAAAACACATGAAAAAATTGACTGTGGCTCGATTACCATATATGGTAATTGGGTCGTTCGCTCAAAAATTTTCATTTCACTCAGATTTCATGTCCTGCACTTTGTTTGAGCCCAGAGACCACGTCAATGCCTCGAAACGCCTTGTTGCATTGTTTTCTGCAGCCACTGTAGTTATGAGTTTGATACTCCTGGGTAGTAGATATGTATAGAATGATTCCACAGCACAAGAATTGGACCAGAAAGATAAGTGCAAATGCAAAGTCTAGACAAGTTTTGTCTGAGGGCACACAACAATTGTTTGCAAACATAAACAGATTCGCGTGCTGCAACATTTTCACAGCTGAAAGTCATATTTTAAAGGGCAGTTGCTTCCAAACTGTCTGTAAATACAAGATAAGATGCTGAACCAGTATTATGCGTCATTTATGTACCTTCCAACAGTTTCATTTCGAACCAAGGTACGAGGACTTTCGTATTCTTTTGTCTGTTTACTGTACAATTACGTTCAAATAGACATGGGGGGTGACGCGTGACGCGCCTGAACCAATTCGACATTTCGACAGAGGTCCTGGTGTGGTGTGACAGGGCACAAATTTTTGACAACCCCCAGTCTCGCGAGGAGGAGCCTGAAAACATTTAGTATGTGAGTCTGCATTTTTTCCGCGAGGATTGGGAATGCGGTGGAGAGATTTTATACCTTGAGCAAAAAAACCGCATTTCAGGCCGAGAATTCGGTTGAAAATCACTTGGAAAATTTAGAAGAAATTGAACATGAGAAGTCAAGAAAACACACCAGAGGGCCCATACTACTAGCAAAGTGATTTTTTGAGCAAAATCCCAATTTAGAGGATTTTTGCGAACCGAGCGGCCCATTCGACAATGGCCCGTGTGAGGCGTGACACAGGGCAAAAATTCGGTTCGACAGAGGTGGGTGTGACGCGTGATTAACGATTTGAACGTAATTGTACAGTATAAGAGACTACATAGCTCCCAGTGCGGGCGATGCTTCGTCGACCACTTCCTCGGAAGGGTAGTAATGAATTATGACCCCTTCATGGGTGAGCCGAAGCTCGGGCTGTGGCCGCTTGATTTACCCTACCCAGCGCCGGATTTTGTCCGCCTTGATTTACCCCATTTTGTAGGCTGGAGATTGAGCACTTTTTGAACGTTCAAGAATCTGAAGCTATTAGAGCTGCCTTTCTAGAGTCTTACATTCTGTTCATACACCCCGCCCTCCCGACCGGTATAAAGACAGAAGCATTTTACATATTGGGAACATGTACTGTAACTGTGGTTTCAAACACCCACCCATTTGTAGTGGACTATTCCGGCACCACTCGATTAACCAGCGCTATCAGGCATTTGTTCTGGTTAAGTGTCGGTGAAATGAGTTCAGCGGCTGTACAAGAATGTTAGTGCTTAGCAGAGACAACCAGATGGTTAATACGCTGAACAGTCCCTCTTGGTGCGTCAAATAGAGATCCAATGACGCATTCCATGCTGGTGCGTAATTCCTTTTTAGTCTGATAGTTACCACGCCTTCGAAGCGGCGTCCTGCGTTATTATATAAGCATCCATTTTGGGACGTAATGGCAACCGCGCCTTGACGCGACTTCGATGCCTCCGCACGCGACATGACACCAGTGAGTGGACTGTTTGGCTGAAGCTAGTGCCTACCACCCCTCCACCAACAGATTCTCCCCACAGTCGTCGGATTCGAGCTGAAAACGAGAAATTACCGTATTTGGACGGATGTCCGGTGTGGAAAGATTTGAGCACGAAGAACTTGAAAATCATGCAAAGATTGTCTCAATGTCGCAAACCAGCCTTGCCACCGCTTGCTCAGATAGCTTATGCCTCCAAGTCGCGTCAATTTGGAGGAAATGAGCGCGTTGTTTGGTTGAGCATAGCCATCAATCGGTGACAGATCGAGACGCCGGTTATCATTGCGAGGTACGAGCAAATCGATATAGCGTCTGTCTTGGAGAGACTAATTCCTTTTGTCTAATAAACAAACGTTGAGAGAACTACACTGGTAGCAAGCAAGCTTACGGGATTACTGCCTCGAAATTCCAAGGGAAGACAAGAGATCACTTTCTCCAGCTCGACCTTGAAAGGATATCCATCAAGTGATTGGCAGGGCCAGCTGGTACTTACTTTACGTTGCTTGTTCGGTTTAGAGCTCATTTTGGACTTGCCTTTCTCTTTTGGGGTTCTTGCGCCGGATGGGACACCGTAGAACTGTTGGCGGTCGTGGAGGTAATATCGATCGCCGAAGGATTTACCGACGGATCTATCCTCATCCCCTCCTCATCAACTTTTAGTGAAATCTTGTTCGAAAGTTAGGCATCAGCCTTCTACTTTTCTTCAGCAAGGATTCTGAACGAATGCAATTTGCAGAATCTGGAGGGGACCGGAGTCCGTCCAACCTACGCTCGTGGCCATGTTTCAGAATCCACAATGAGAAGTTTGAGACGGAAATGTGCGTGGACTAATGCGGTCACAACTCAACCTTTTCTCACGTTGAATATTGCAACCCAGAATCATTCAAAACTCGTCAAGCAGGATGGAAAAATCGAAGCTCAGAACAAGCGAATACGAACTGCGCACACCTCGAAGCTCAAGGCAGAGGCTCAACTAGCCTCACTGAATTGGACGGCTGGGAGTCAGATGCAGCTAACCAAGGCTCAAAACGTGCTTGTCCGGGCTAATGAGAAATTTGAAAAAGCTCTCGCAGCGAGTATGGAGGTCGTTGGTTCCGGTTCTGGTAAAGTTGGGCTTTTGCTGCCTTCCGGGGCAGCCCGTGATTTTCGTCGCGACAATGTGTAATACATTTTGAACATGGATTCATCATTGAATCACTGTTAAATCGCGTTAAAAGCTTCTCTGTGGCTGAACTACAGTGCAAAGAAGCAGATTCATCAAACAAACCTCCCCCATTGCATCTCGTTTCGCTGCCGATGATTTTTCGTTGGCTGGTTCAACCGTGGGAATCTTATTAATCGCATCGTGGGCGGCGGCGCAAGTTCGACCATTTTCAGCTTTTATGGCCCAAAGCAGATACAGTCGAAGCTGTCATAACCCATAGGCCTCGGTTAGGTCAGAAAGGTATGGGGTATGGCAGATTTATGGGTTATGCCAGCCAAAGGTCAGTCAAAATCCCCGAGAAATGTATGGGTTAAGGCAGATTATGGGTTACGAGAGCTATGGGTTATGACAGCTTCGACTGTACAGGGATAACACAGATGCTTAGGTCTCCATGCTACTTGGCTCGATTAGTTCCGTTAACCAAATTCAGCGGAAGTGCAACCACAAATGAAATGACTGTTAGTTGCTAACCATGCTGAGTGCCCGGAGTAAAATCCTCATTCCAAGTGAAGTCATGTCGAGATTCATTTCAGCAATTTATTTGAGGTACCCAACCATACGATGAGCACTAGATTGTTTTTCGAGGTGTGTTTGTTACATAATGAAATTGAGACCTAATAATCCGAACTTCAACCTTGATGGACGCACAGCCACAAGGACGTTGATGATTCTAGATATTATGGATTGATTACGGAGCATCCGAGAAGTACCAGTCTGTCTACGACAACAACCCTCCCCCATGTAAAAATTGTTGTATACTCGTGTTCACAAAAAGTGATGGCGTCGCTGTTTTTTCGCATTTATGAACGCTGGATGAGTGCCTTTGCCCAAACCAAAGTGCTAGGCAGTGTAGAATGACTACGTGCATATTTTTTGCACCACTATGTGATCAATAAATTGTGATGCGCGATCAAATGTCCTGAAAAGGCAAAACACCCAAAATTCAGCTTGCCGTGGGATGTTTTCCATCAAAATTCAGACCCGCCAGATTGTAGCCCTAAAGGAGTAGACAGGCCTGGCACCTTAAATCATGCAAAAATGTGCATGCAATACCAAGATATATGGACTTGAAAGTTTCCAAGTCTCAATCTCCTCAGACTTCGGAAGAACTCCAGCGCATGGCCAACGTTCCCTACCAGCACGCCGTTGGTTCGCTTATGCATACCGCTGTTCACGGATCCTCGCGTATCTCAAAACCACACGCGACTCTGTCCTTGTTCTAGGCGGCAATGATGACCTTACCCTTCACGCTTTCAGCGATTCAGATTGGGCAAACTCAAAGGATCACGCCCGATCCATTTCTGGGTATGCTGTCTTCATCGGACCCTTTCTCTCTCTTTCTCTTTTTTTGCAACTTGAAAACTTGAATTCCGCCGGCTCTCCACAGACATAATTCATAAGCCTTGAAAGTCGCTGGCATCACACAAACGTGGGAATAAGCGACTTGGCGGGGGAAAGGACCATAAACGACTAAAAGCGCCTCCGCGTTCCTATTGTGACCACCGTCCTGTTCCCAAATCTCAGTCAAATTGCGTGTGGCTGAGCGCGTTCGAAGCGCATTATTAGGCCCTTGAGGTTCGTACCATTTTCACTTCGAATATTTCTAACTACACTCCCTTCCCCCATTGAAATGAGCAAAATGGATAAAACACCAGCCTACCAAGTCGGTGGACCTCCTATACAAGCTTTATGCATTGTGAGCTTATTCATTATGACATATCCGACTGTATATCTACTTCCTCAATATAACCACCAGGCAAGATCTTCGCCAAACCTAATACGGCCGTTGATCGGAAACCGACTCGGAGTGAGTCAAGGAATTTGGATTCCCACATTCACTACAGTCAACTCCCAATCATCCCGTGACAAATTGGTCCCGCATCTGTTTCATATGTGTGTAAAACAGATGCAGAAATAGTACTTATAAAAACATTTTAGCCACTCGGCAACAACGCTTGTTTGCCTCAGGCTTCTACACCATGCAGTTTTCAGACGTCACTAGGTGGCAAATTGCTAGGCGGCCACTTCACAGAGGTCAGCTAAGGCCATTTGCACTCAACCACATGATGATGATATGGGTATGTGTCAGGGGATTCCACAGCTAGGACGTCCTTTGACTTGGGCAGAAGTTCTCTGTCTCCAAGACATCATGCTGTGTGCTCACTTATGTCATATCTTACGTCACCTCTTGTATATAAGTAGTCCGCTGGGGATCTCTGATCCCCAGGTTTGTTATCGACTTGGCTCCTGGGCCCTTCTCCCCTTACAGCATAACAAACCTTCTATTCGACTCTGGCACTCTCCTAGCCCCAGCCGACCACCCTACTTCCTACTCTGCCCTCATCCTACCATCGACCTTACACCTCCCTTGCTATGGCAACCCCCGCAGTTCCTCAGGACCTTTATTCCTACTGCACTCTCCTTCGAAGCGAACTACAGCGCGTCCACGACCGTCTTGATCGTCTTGAGTTTGGGGACACTGCAGCCTCTACTCCCCGAGGGCATGCCTGGCGCTTCTCTTGGGATGGTGCTCGCTGGGGCTCTGAACCTTCAACCCCAGCCCCTACCCCTGCCATCATCGCTGTCGGCCACACCGCCATACCACTCACCGAAACCCTCCCTACTGCAGAGGACTCACCGTCCCGCTACTCGTGTACGCTTGTGGTGCCTGACTCGGTCATCGGGCATATCGTTGGCCGTGGTGGTAAGGGTCTTCATCAGTCGCACGACATCTCCGGCGCCCAACTTCGAGCCTATACTCGCACTTACCAAAAGTAACCGAATTCGGGGTTTTTTCCCAGAAATTACGATGGTCAAAGAACTTTGAGCGATGAAGGGTTCATTTACAGCGTGTTTGCTACAACTCTCATGATATAAATCTGGGGTGCTTAAAGCTATCACACTGTGAGTGAATGAATTAATCTTCGAAATACCATTAATTTGGCCGTGTTTTCCTTTTTTGGAACACAGTCACCAAAATTTCAGGTGGGTGAGTACCTCAGAAATAGGTCTACTATCTCATGACATTGTACCTGAGAAATCAGTGTTTGCTGGGCTATCCTCATCCTTCAATGTGGGTACTAAAACAGAGCAAGAAAGTGTTCATTTGATACATAAATAAACAAACATAGAAAATCAGCACAGGGAAAGCCCAATAACTTCGGCGCGTGCTATGTGCAATAGCATATGACCATCCCCCCTCTCTCCTACCAGTTGAACCAACTGCTAACTGTATTAGCTGGTCGCAAGCAAGGCATTTCTAAATTCGGTTACTTTTGGTAATGCCGAGTACTGATAAGGCTTCCCCCTTGGAGCGCCGTGTATCTATCCGTGGTACCGACCAGCAAATCGGTGAAGCGCTAATTGCGCTTGGGAAGCGTTTCATGCGTAAGCGTATCCGCTAAGAAGCGTAAGCGTATCCGCTCTAAGAAGAAAGGTCCGTCACGCCTTTCCGGGGACCCTGCCCCTCCCCCTCCTGGCCCGGTGCCGGTTTTGCCGAACGCTTCTGGCGAGGGCGCTCGCCCGCTGAAGAAGCACGCACACCCCGTCCATCCGTCTCAGCCCCCGGCTCCGGTTCCACTCCCTCCAGCGGCCAGTGCTCAGCCGCACCCAGATGCCGCTACACAGCCAAGGAAGTGGGGTGCGATTTGCACCACAGGAGTCTTCCTACCCCGCCTCTCACTCCCTACCCCATAACCCTGCCACCATCTCTATTCCTACGCAGGTAATGGCGTCCCCAATTCCTACTCCCCGCCACAGCTCTACTCCTTATGCCCCCTCGGTGGCCATGCCCACTGCCATCCCGTCCCCCTCTCCACGTTCAGTAGCTCCTTCGCCTATGGCCATTGATGCTATTCGACCTGAAAGGGGACGTCGACAACAGACGGCACGGCGAGGCAGTGCAGTGTCTGCGTCAGATTCGCGGATTGACCCCCAGGGCAACCTACTCTTCCGTGGCGATCCAGGATTTTGAAAGATCGTTCATTCTACTGGGCT
Organism: Favolaschia claudopus; assembly: GCA_037176885.1. NCBI lineage: Eukaryota > Fungi > Basidiomycota > Agaricomycetes > Agaricales > Mycenaceae > Favolaschia > Favolaschia claudopus. Next base: position 1,015,459 of record JAWWNJ010000054.1, on the reverse strand, counting down.
TTGGTCTTCGTCGAGGCGACGAATCTTGAAGGGGGGGTGATGTCAGGGGATTCCACAGCTAGGACGTCCTTTGACTTGGGCAGAAGTTCTCTGTCTCCAAGACATCACGCTGTGTGCTCACTTATGTCATATCTTACGTCACCTCTTGTATACAGTTGCGGCGAAATTGAATGCATTACCATAAAAGGAAATTATCACCATTTTCATCCCCTCTGGCTTGGAAGCGCTGGTAGAAGGCTCGATATAGCTTCATAATACGATGGCAGGTCTGTAAGTGCAGTATGCAAGTATGAAGTAGGTCGTTTGCATCACGATTGAGCGAGAATGGTGCAATAAGCTCTAATCTAAATCGACCAATCGGAGCCCAGACTAACTTTCCCATAGATCATTTTCACTGCCAAAACATCTGAATTGGCGACACCAATGTTGAACTTGCGATGACTCGGCCGCGTTGCCCTGTCCAGAGCTGATTTAACAGAGATTTCCTTTTATGGTAATGCATTTAAACTGTATAAGTAGTCCGCTGGGGATCTCTAATCCCCAGGTTTGTTATCGACTTGGCTCCTGGGCCCTTCTCCCCTTACAGTATGGAGTAACATTATCCACACTCTTGCTTTGGGATCGATTCAATGCGACCCTCGATTTAGGGCTATCCCATCCTCAATACCGGAAACACTGGTCCTATGGTTCCGGTACTTAATGCGATCCCATTGCGAGTCTTATGACGTTGAGCAGCAGATTGGTGACTGGAAATGCCGTCGATGCGGATATCTGAATTGGAGAAGACGGGAAGTTTGCTTCCGCTGCTTTGCCCGTGCGTGCCCTGCCGTGACAACTGCAAAGCTTCTCAACATCTTTCAGAAGGTAATGATGTACAAAGCTCGAGCCTCTCGCTTTGCACGGAGGACATCGCGACTAGTCCTCCGCATTTCATCGGCGAGCCTCAGTCGACACCCATCGTGAGTGTTTCGGAGGTTCAGATCCCAAGTGACCGGATTCGGCTGTTTCCCCATCAACTGAGATTGAACGAGATGGAAGAATATGGCTTACGCCTATTTGGTGAAAGCATTTGGACCATACAAGATATTGAAAAGGAAAAAATTGCCGGTGAAATGAGTAAGCAGGAAATGAGATTTGGTTTGGGTATTTATACGGACAAAAAAATCACCCATGGGCGAGCCGGTGGCTGACCAGTGACGATGGAGGAGGACCCCGGTTTATCCCTTTGAAGGCTAGGTCCCAACGTCGACTGATTTGCCAATTTTTGTCCGGACGTGTTTGGGACCCGGTTCACGGTTACTTTTGTCAGTACACTGTGAGAAGTATTTGTCTGTTTCCAGCGTAACCCTCTCCACCACTATACTCTACATACCACGGACGAACTTCTACTCTTACCATCCAGTACTTATCGCCTCCGGGCACCGCGTCTTAAGGGTTTTGCTTGTTGCGGTATCCGAAAAATCGGTCATTTCGAGGGCTTTAATTCGCCGGAAATAGCCTCAGATTGCCGAGGGTTTTACTGGGCGGGGCCATCGGCTTTAATCGGTCTGGCGACCGATTTGCCATCACCCTTGGAATGGCGGGGTTGCCCCACACGAGACGTCGCGAGCGGAGCGAGCGTAGCGGGGTTTGGGGCGGCCAGCCCCAACAAGCTGTACTTGAAAAGAGGGCCAGGCCATCAGTCGCGTGACTTTTGACAGAGAATCACGGGGTCAATGTCGAGATGTTGAGATCGTACTATGGTGCGCGTCACTTAGTCACCGCCTCCTTTGCACTACTGCCAAATCGGCCAGAGGCCGAAATTTTTTCAAAACACCCTATTGAAGCCTGGATTTCGACCAATTTGGAGACTTTTTGAGTGGACTTTTGATGCACCTACTGGTGCGATTTGGGTTTTGGCATAGGAGTGGTGTTTAATATCCCTCGTATTGAGGTTCTGGAGCCTGAGGCCAGCAAGATCGAAATTGGTGTATACTGCCAAATTGGGTGGGGTGAAAATTTATAGCTCTTTCAATTATTTAAATTTTGGAAATCCCTCTTGGGAAGTTGTTCCTCTGTTGAAAAGGAGTCGTTTTGCAAGAGGAGTCAAAATTAGGGCAAAAGCTGGGGTCACAGTTAGCGTTGTCGCGGAGAGGCGGTGACTAAGTGACGCGCACCATAGACGTCGCGAGGGGAGCGAGCGCAGCGGGGTTTGGGGCGGCCAGCCCCAACAAGCTGTGTGACCGAACGGAGGGAGGCCGGCGAGCGCCGGCGAGCGCAGCGAGTCGGCCGTGCCGGAGGCAGGGAGCTAAAGCTTGTCTCACCATCTCAACAGTACGCTCCACTCTGACAGTTAACCAGGACACCCACGGGGTTTCTTATATAGATATGTGATCAAAAATATGATTTGTATGCCGGAGTACCGGCCTACAGCAGGGGGAGCTTGTGTAAATTGTTACTGGAATGGCACTCAAATTAACAATGTCAATGTTGCGCTGTTGTTTGGGGCATAATTCGGCCGGATTCGTTTCTCGCACATAATCTACTGTTGTGAACAAAACTTTACTTATGCCGGGCAATGACGTTCTGAAGGATGAACCACCAATCAAGTTTTTGACTGGCTTATCATTGTGATAGAATTTCCACTCAGTGCCATAGTCTCTCTCAAAACTAATGGCACCATTAACAACACCTCGTCGAGAACCTGCCCCTCTGTACCGTGTATGAAAAGGAGGAATGTATTTTTCACTTCCGTTAAGCAGCTTTGCGCAGGATCAATCACCCGTGCACCATCAGTTGAAAGGGTGCGTCATCAGTTGCAATCAATATGGATCAGTAGGGATCAGGCTGGATCACTCGGAAGAACATCGTATCACTCGGAGCATGCCAATCGTGACGTGCGCGCGCACGTCAAGGGCAGTGACGCCTCTCTAGCACAGCTTATTGCTTTTCGGTGACGGCTCTGATAAAAGGCGGAGCAAGCTCCCCCAATAAAGCAAGGAATATGATTTGTATGCCGGAGTACCAGCCTACAGCAGGGGGAGCTTGTGTGGGTTGGCACGCAAATTAACAATATTAATGTTGTGCTGTTAACGTTTGATTCAGCCGGATTCTTTTCACGCATTTTCACGCACATAATAGGGTCATTAGGGTATGTACCTGTCGGATGCTTGTTGAAGTCATTGCGGAATAATTCCGCTAGAAATTCCCCGAGAGTGGAGAAGCCGGCTCTTTTGATTGCTCGCAGCACCACTAGAACTCGATCCTCCACAGAAACCTCAATCCCCGGGGGCCATTTGAATTGTGTACGTTGGCGTCCTCCTAGAGCTGTGTCTGGAATGATCTCGTTGAACAGATCATGCGCAAAAGCCCCTGCCATTTGTTTCCTAAGACTTTCAATCGGTGTGACAAGCGCAACGAAATTCGGTTCCGATTCGACGTCGGGTTCGGTGGATTGATCTCCAGACTCGGTGGATTGAGCTCCCAGTTCAGCAAAATGATGATATAGAGGTGTATAATGAACAGGGTGAAACCCATACAGAGGACTCTGGAGTCTGGAAGGAAGAAGCAGCAGCATATGTAATCGGAGATGGCTGGTATAGCTGAGGTGTTGGGCCAGAGAATGAACTTGTATGTCCAGCATAGTCAGCGGGGACCCGGGAAGGTGTCTCGGGTGTGTGTAGTAGCTGGAATTCGTGCATGTATTGCATGTACGACTTGGGAGAGGTTGTAGCTGATTCATCTCGATCCCGGCCTTCACTCGCATTATTAGCGGGTTTGTGCAAAGCGACCCGGGTCGCTTTGAGACCGCTCAGATCTCGACAACGAGCAGTCTCAGGTGTGAAGTCCCAGCGACCTAGGAGTGCCACAGGGCAATACTCTTCTAGGTCGCTTAGAGCTCACACCTGCGGTCGAAAAGCGACCTGGGTCACTCTCTATTGTTGTACAATACCAACTAGAGTAAACAAAGGTAAACTACGACGATCGCACTATGTACAATATGCGGAATATATACAGAATAATATAACTACCCGTCACAGTGCCCCCCAGTGCGGAGGCGTCAGTCAGATTCGCCTCGGCGATGGCGCCAAACACCGCGTCAAGATGTTTGACGTGGTCCTCGAAGGTGCGCGAGTAGATGATGATGTCGTCGATGTACACCAAAGCGAATAACCACAGAAATGGTGCCAGAATTTCAAACGTTTCTCGGGATGATGGTCTACTTCTCGATTTATGTGCCGTTCTACGCTTGGATCGCGGCGCCGTTGTTCGCACTGTTGAAGAAAGGGACTCCGTGGAACTGGACGGAATTGCATCAAGAAGCATTCGAGCTTTGCAAAGAAGTTTTAACGAACGCACCTGTGCGAGGATATGCGATGCAGGGACTTCCGTTCCGTGTTTATTCGGACGCTTGCGATTATGGTATCGCTGGTATTTTGCAGCAAGTGCAGCCGATTAAAATTCGCGATCTGCGCGGAACAAAAGCCTATGAACGTCTCGAAAAGGCCTTCAAGGCTGGTGAGCCAATTCCCGTCCTCGTTCAAGCAATAAAAAGATTCGATGATGTACCTGCACCTGGTTCTTGGGACAACAACTTCGAGAATACGACTGTCTATGTTGAACGGGTCGTCGCTTATTGGTCGCGAATACTGAAGTCTCCCGAGCGAAATTATTCGCCGACGGAACGCGAGGCACTGGCCCTAAAAGAAGCACTCATTAAATTCCAAGTGTTTCTCGAAGGCGAGAGCATTGCGGCGATTACGGATCATGCGGCGCTCACCTGGAGCCGAACGTTCCAAAACGTTAATCGTCGACTTCTCACCTGGGGAACAATTTTCTCCGCGTATCCCGAATTAAAAATCATTCATAGGGCGGGGCGAGTACATTCAAATGTTGACCCTGTCTCCCGCCTACGCCGGCGCGTTCCTAGTCAAGATGGGCCAGAGACTGACGACATTCCATTACTCACCTTGTCTGCCTGCGATCCACTTCGCAATATGTATGACGAATTGGGTCCGAGGTTCGAGGAACGACTCCTTTCTGTTGCCGAGAAAAGCACGAGAATGGATGAAAATCCAGAGGAACCTGAAATCTTTAAAGCTGAACTGGACCCTGAGGATTACAGCCTCACCGGAGAAGATGTCGGAATTTCCTCTCGAACCTACAACATTCTCATAAGCCTCGGGATCGCCGAAAGGAATGAATGGTTAGAAGGATATAAATCAGACCCTCATTTCTCGAACGTCCTGAGTTCTTGGAAGGAGGAGTCGGACTGGATGAATCCGAAGTTCCCGCAATATCAACTCTCTGACGAGGGGTTGCTCTACTTCGAGGATTGGAATGGAAATAGCCGGCTATGCGTACCTGAATCAATTCGCAAGCGAATCGTGTCCGACATTCATGACGGATTGACCGAGGGTGCTCATTCCGGATATCATCGCACGTATAACCGCGTTGCTTCAACATATTATTGGCCTAAGATGGGACGGTCAATCAAGCAGTACACGAAAACTTGCGACATGTGTCAAAAGACTAAACCTCGAAAGCACGCACCATTTGGACTCCTGCAACCGATCCCACACTCAGCCGTTTGAGGTGGTTTCGATGGATTTTATCACCGAGCTGCCTGAATCTGACGGATGCACGGCATTACTCGTCATTATCTGCAAATTAACAAAATACGGCATCTTCATACCTTGCGAAACCGGAATCAATGAAGTTGAAACAGCGGTATTGTTCTTCAAGCATGTTGTAATCAGGGCTTGAACCCGTCCGTCATGGTGACGGACTGACTGACGGGACGGGCTGACGGACGCCGTCCGTCCTGGGCTTGAGTGTGCTCATCTGACGGACGGTGACTGACGGCGATGTGCCGTCTCTCGCCGTCGGACTTCCTGCCAAGCTGAAACTGGTGCTAAATGGCGTGCCGAGGTATGGAACAGGTTTCTTTATGATCTCGAGGAATGTACTTATCAGATTTCGAGCATCTTCACATGTATTGGGCGGAAATGACCCCATTTTGAGGTCCGGCAACCGTCAAGACGGACGGGACGGACGGACGGCACCCGTCCGTCTCGAGCCTTGGAGATCCTTCTGCCCTAGTTGTAATGCAATATGGCTTGCCATTGCAGATCATTTGCGACCGCGATACGCGTTGGAGGAACCTGTTTTGGGGCGAAATGACGCGTCTGATGGGGACAACACGAGCCTTAACGACCTCTTATCATCCGCAGGCCGATGGGCAGACTGAGGCCCTGAATCATTTCATTGAAACAGCTCTGCGGGCGTTCATTGGTTCCAAATCGGAGTGGAAAAAATACGTGGACGCACTGGGTCTGTCATACAACACCACCCCTCACTCAAGCTCGTTTCCACCTGCCTTCCTTCATCGAGGATATCAGCCGCGTACATCAACCTTGCTCACGGGATTCGAGCCTATAGATCGCCGTGTCGAGAATGGGGGGGAGGATGATGAAAGACGGAAGCAAAAGTCCTGGGAACGGAAGAAAAAGTTTGCGCTGTCAATCAAATTCTTGACACGCCAATCGCGGATTCACGGGCCGGAGAACTGATCGAGCAATTTCGAGCGCGCGCCAAAGAAGCACTTCTTCTTGCGCAAGTCTTTCAACGACGTGCTTACAACAAAGGACGCCTGACCACGGAGTTTGAGGAAGGAGATCAGGTAGTAATCAATGCTCATTCCCTTCGCCTTCTCCGGCAAGAGATAGGACAGGGCAGAAAGCTGTTACTCAAATACGACGGGCCATTTGAAATCAGCCAAAAGCTGAGTCCAGTCACTTACTGTAGCACTTTGTATGGGTGAAACCGACCCTCGAGCGTGACTGGAAACGCCTCAGCGTTATGCGTGACATCATAGAATTTTGGGAACGGGCGGGCAAACACCGATAAAATCTATTTCCAAACGTTGGATTCTGGGCAATTTTTAGCTCTCGTTTATGCTTTCTTTGTATCCCCCTTTGTTATTGAATTTCTCCTGTTACGGGCTCCGTAATACACCTATTTTTTTTTCATGAACACTGCGCCGTGGCGCACGCTCAGACACCTAAACCAGCGACGGGTCCACCACAAGCCCTCTTCGAGCGACTAGTTAAACTACCTCGGCCAGCTTCTGGTACACCTTCCCAGCACCTTGCCCGTGGTCTCCGATGCACCGTACCGGTTCTATCTTGACGAAGATTGTAGAGACTGATTGAGTGCAGTGAGGAGGAGGAGGGTTATACTTAGCAGTAGATTCAGCTAGATTTTACAGCCACAAACATGATAATTCGACATCTTTGTATGTCACGCAGTCCTCAGGGAAACCACCCGACCGTTATGCGTTACCGTTGAAACGAAACAGGGCGGGCGTTACGCGTTACGTTTCACCCATACAAAGTGCTACAGTACCGACTCCGCCTCCCAGTCTCGTACGGAATTCACCCGGTGATCAATATTGCTCACCTTGAGCCCTGCAATGTTTCACCACCGGAGCTCGGCAATCGACCTACCCGATCACTAAATCGTGATGACTTTGACAAGCTTCCCGAGGTCGAGATTGAGGCAATTCTTGCGGAGCGATTCAGGAAAATCCGAGGCCGCAAAGTTCATCAATTCAAAGTTCGTTGGAAAGGATTCGGACCAGAGGACGACGAATGGTTGACAAAACGTGGACTTCGGAATGCTCCGGCTGTGCTAATGCAGTGGGCGGATCAAAAACTGACTGGATCAGCCTCCGCGGAAGTTTAACTTCACTTCCGCTCACTCGCTCTCAGATTGTCTCTTCTCTTTTCTCTATTTAACTTGTCAATCTCTCGTCTCTGTTTCCTCATTCCGACAATCCAATTCTCCTACTCATGTCTACTTCTCTCATGGATTCTCTCTTCGGTTCCGACTCTTCTCGTGCCCCTTCACCTAGTAACGACGAAATTTCCTTCGATATTCCCATGTCACCCATCCCGCCTTCCACTTGCACTGTCATTTGTGGCACACGTCCCCCGTTGTACTCGCCACTCACATCTATCGACATCCCTTGGACCACACACAATGTACTCGAAGTCGTCCTCTGCATTCCCGACGACATCAGAGTTCGTACGGATCTCGCTCTTCTGCTCCGCGGGCCAGGCTTCGAAGGCTGCTTTCCCTCAGCTACCTACTGCTGGCGGGAAAGGAGCAACGGCAGATTCGTGATGAAGACTCATTACCGTCAGATGGCTCATCGTTTCCTCACCACCATCGCCGGTCTTATTACCTCCGCGGCCAACAATCAGTCGGTTAGCTGGAAGGGTTTTCTCCCAGAGTACAGCACCACCACAATCCCCGCGCTGGTCCTGCATCAGTGGGGAATTGACTTCCCGAGCGCGGTGCTCTGTCTTTGGGCTGGTTGGGCAATTGCGGATGTGGATTTTGGGTCTGCGGAAGAAGTGGAAGGGTTGTGGGGATCTTTCTCGGAGCTCTATCGCTTCTCGCTCGCTGCCTTCGGTAAAATCAGGATCCGTGATGGAGTCGATAGCATTTCCAATCCTGATGCCGGGTTGCAGATGTGTCCCCACGAATGGTACAACACCGTCGGCGGCGGGTCCACGGCAAACCCCATCTTTGAACGCTGGCTTGATCAGCATCTTCACGACCCTGCCTACGTCCGTCGTGCCGATATCGCTGCGGGTCGGCTTTTCATTCATCAAGGGGTCTCTCACATTTTTGTTGTCGATGCCGGCGCCCATTTCTTTCTTCATCCACACATTCGTCCCGGCGTCAACAATCATAACGTGGTGGAGCGAGAGTCATGTGATGTTATGGAATTCGGCGAGTGCATTGCGTTGGCAGGCTTCTAAAGCCTCACGCGCCTAGATTGGGGGGCATATGTTATGGATATTATGAAGTCCACGCTCGTGAGTCTCACTTAGATCCTATTTCTCTATATATTTGTACATTACATTCTATCTCTACATTTCTACTTTACATTCTCCCCTCATCCCTATCCACATTCCTCTAAGACTTGACATCATACACTACCTCATTCCGCCTCGTCTCACTTACCTACATTTGTATAGAAGCCTTACCTAGAAGTGCTGAATATTATCTCATCATACTTTCAACCCACTTGTGCGCTACACAATCAAAAGCAACCCTACTTCTATTTTCAAGCATCCAGTACAGCTTCGCGCTACTGGTTCGCTTCGGTACTCGCCGGCTAAGTATTTAAAGCTCCGCGCTACTTATCTCGGCTCGGGATTTGCCGCCAACGGATTTCAAACGAACTCTTGAGGAAAGGCCTTATCCTTAACAGAATAATTGCAGAGAGTTTGAAGGATCACGGGCAGCCGAATGATTAACAATTAGTGATACAGTCAATTGCTGCTAGACTCCGACATGGGCCGATAAACGGCCCGCAGTGAGGATAATGGAATATTGATTGATTGATTGAAGAGCGCAAATCAATATTTTTGTGATTTTTCCTTGTAATTTGGGGGTCCGGCCAAAATTTTGGCTACCCTCTACTAAGAATAGCGGATATCTCCGGAACTGCTCGATGAATTCTCTTCAGCAGGCTCCTGAACTCGTTTCCTTTCGATTCCGATACATATCGGGGTCGTGGGAAAAGGTCGATAAATTTGTTGACTTTGATTGTCCGCAGCTGTACCAAAAGTAACCGAATTTAGAAATGCCCTGCTTGCGACCGGTTGACGAATCTACCAAAGCATTCAGCGTGAATACAGATTATACTCGTCATCACAGAAAGTAACCGGAAATTTGATCGGTTTGGGCCAAATTTGTAGTTTTTTGTGGTGAATTTTTTATGAACATAATGTTTGGCATCTACTGACATCTTATGCACTGGTCATCTCAGCCAGGAAGATTCAGTACAGCTCGTAGACTGAGAATAACTTTGGCACTTGTGATTTTGCGCAATTCGACAAAAGCGCAGCATTGGACAATGATTTTGGCACATAGTTATGAGTTTGATACTCTTGGGTAGTAGATATGTATGGAATGATTCCACAGCACAAGAATTGGACCGGAAAGATAAGTGCAAATGCAAAGTCTAGGCAAGTTTTGTCCGAGGGCACACAACAAACATAAACAGATTTGCGTGCTGCAACATTTTCACAGCTGAAAGTCATATTTTAAAGGGCAGTTGCTTCCAAACTGTCAAGAAGCGAATTGACGAGAATTTCCTTATTTAGTAAGTAAATTGATTTTGCCGCAACTGTACATATAGTGAGCGTAGCCGCACCACAAGAATGTCGGATAACTCCACTACTCGACAGGATTGAAACATTTTGTCCATTCATAGCCATGGACAAAGTTGCTCCAGTTCAACTTGCGAACCCGCGGACCAATTACGCAAGTATTCCACGGCAGACAAATCTGATCACGAAGCCAAGGCGGAACCCAAAAAATGAGATCCGAGGCCGAGTTCATTATCCAGCCCCCCAAAAAGCGTGGATGTAGACCGCACGATATGTCTGAGGACTATAAGAGCTATATCAATGAGAAGAAATTATGAACATGCGGAAATTCAAACCTGAGTGGCGACGGTCACGGCTTGCGAGTCCCAAATACGCACAGTACCATCGTGCGAGCCGGAAACAACATAGATGCCGTCCGGAGAGAAAGCCACCGTGTTTACCCAATCGCTGTGCCCTTCAAATGGCCCAGCAATGACGACGCCTGTGCGAGAGTCGCACACACACACCGTGCAATCGAATGAACCAGCGGCGACCCGAGTGCCATCAGGAGCAAAGGCCACTGAACTGATCTGCGCATTCAGGGGCGAAGCAGCCGTAGTGCCGGTCTTAAGGTCCCAGATATGTACTGTTCGATCTGAGCCAAAGACAACGCGGGTGCCATCAGAGGAGAAGGCAACTGAGGTCACTGAGCTGCTGTGCTGGAAGGGCCCAGTGACGATTGCGCCAGTGTGTGAGTCCCGCACGCAGACCTTGTGGTCCGATGAAGCAGAGGCGACCCAAGAACCATCAGGGGAAAGGGCCACTGAGTTGATCCGGTCGGTGTGCCCATAGAATGGCCTTGCAACGACGGCGCCGTTTTGCGTGTTCCAGATGCTCGTTGTGCCATCAGCTGAGCCGAAGACCACGCAGGTACTATCGAGCGAAAAAGCTACTGAGCTGACTGGGTGGGCGTGTCCCTCATAAGGCCCAGCATTCAGATCACCAGTCTGCAAGTCCCAGACGCGGACTGCACCATCATTCGATCCAGAGGCAACGCGGGTGCCATTAGGGGAGAAGGCAACTGAAGTCACTGAGCTGCTGTGCTGAAAGGGCCCTGTGACGATTGCGCCAGTGTGGGAGTCCCACACGCAAACCTTGTGGTCCGATGAAGCAGAGGCGACCCAAGAACCATCAGGGGAAAAGGCCACTGAGTTGATCCGGTCGGTGTGCCCATAGAATGGCCTTACAACGACGGCACCGTTTTGGTTGTTCCAAACGCTCATCGTGCCATCAGCTACGGGAGAGTCTTGAGAAGAGAAAGCCACCGGATGGAATCTCGCGATGTGCCCCGGAAAGGACCTTGCAGTTCCCCAGCTCTGCGTGTCCCAGATGCGCACCGTGAAATCGAATGAGCCGGAGACGACACGGGTGCTATCGGGGGAGAAGGCCACGGAGTGGACTTCATCGCCGTGCCCTTCAAAGATCTCCGCACCAGCAGTACTGGCCTGCAAGCCCCAGATTCGCACTGTGCGATCAGCTGATCCAGAGACGACACGTGTGCCATCGTGAGAGACCTACGAAAACTCGTAGCGCAGCTCGTACAACAAAAGACACCGTCCTCATCAGAAACCACAAGCCGTCTTGACTCCCTCGTATCCAAATTCGATGCTCTTAACAACACTGTCAAAGAATTAGCCTCTGTAGCTGCCCATGCACCGCAACGCACCTATGCCTCCACTCTCAAAACCTCTGCTCCAGCCACGACAGCTCCCTCCACCGCTTCGGCGGCCCACCACGTCACACGTAACACATCATGTGATCTCGTGCTTACTCCGAAAGACCGCCGATCCCCAGCTTTCCAATCTGCATCCCCTGCAGCTGTACGCGACCAATTCAACTCGCTGACAACGCGCTTGGGGATCACGTACGAAGCCCTCGCTGGGGATGGGGAAACATATTTTCCTCAGACCCCGTTGGCTCGTGCAGTCGCCCTGCATCGTAACGGTGACATCCGCCTCACTCTCAACTCTCCGGAGGAGGTAGTGACCCTTCGAGACCAGGAGAGCTCATGGCTACCCTCGTTCTCCAGCCTTCTCAAAATCCGAACCCCACTCTTCGCCGTCATTGTCCACCGAGTGTCAACGTCAACCCGTATAGAGGCAGATGGAGATACCTCATGGGTACGAGACCTCGTCGATGACAACGAGTCTCGGATTCCGGGCATCGTCACCAACCTTCGATCAGTCCATTGGATTGGCCGCCGCTCCCCAGAGCAGCTCCGAGCAACCAAACGCCACTCATCGCTTGTCCTGTATTTCGACGATGCAGACGTGGCGAATGCCTGTATTCGAGAGCGCCTGGCTCTTGAAGGATTCCTCCACCGTGTCGAGAAGTACCGGCCTCGTCCCAGCCAGTGCTTCAAATGTTTCCGATTTGGTCATATTGCCTCCCAATGCCACAGCAAGGCTGTCTGTGGCACCTGCGCTGGTCCTCATCCCACTTCAGAATGCCGTTGCCCCAACACCAAACCCTGCAAATCTGGCAAACAGTGCCCCCATATCGTCCCGAAATGCGCTCTGCGTGGCTGTGGTGGTAAACACTCAGCTACGGCGGCGGAGTGCCCTGTCCGTCAGATACTCTTCCGTCGCATCGAGGATGAACTTTCTGCCTCTGGATCCTTCTTTGCTACCATGCAAAGTGAGCACCGAGGCGAGTCCGTTTAACACTTATTCCCCCTCCCCTCATGCCCCTTCTCCCTCACGTACAATTAACCGTACCTGGACTTCCGCTCCTAGAGCTTTTCGCCCCATGAACCATACCTTACTCTCAAGTTTGTCCCCCCCCCCCCATGATCGTTTTCTCATGGCCTCACATTTACTCGTGCCCGTGTCTACACCTACTCTGTTCATCTACTCATCACGACTACTCGTACCCACCACAGTACCTACTGTTAGCTACACAGAGGCATAGTAGCGACATATGCCCTAAAGGGCATGAAACGTTACTTAATAAATTGATTCCAACAACAACAACCATCGTGAGAGAAGGCCACCGAATTAACGAAATCGGTGTGCCCTTCATAGATCGCGGGACCGTCGGCATCGGCTTGCAAGTCCCAGACGCGTACTGTGCAGTCAGTTGAGCCAGATACGATGCGAGTGCCATCGGGAGAGAAGGCCACCGCACTGACAAAGCCGCTGTGCCCTACAAGGATCCCAGCGGTACCAGCCTGCGAGTCCCAGATGCGTACTGTGCAGTCAGCTGATCCAGAGACGATACGAGTGTTATCAGGAGAGAAGGCCACTGAGGTGACCGCAGAGGTGTGGCCCTGAAAGAGCCTATTAGAGGCGCCCCCATCCTGCCAGTCCCAGATGTACACCGTGCAATCACCTGAACCGGAGACAAGAAGTGTGCTGTCTGGAGAGAAGGCCACTGAGTTGATAGTCTTGCTGTGTCCTACAAAAGGCCCGGCAACGGCGGCACCGGTCTGCGAGTCCCAGACACTTATTGTGTGATCATCATATGACCCGGAAACAACGTATTTGCCATCCAGGGAGAAAGCCGCTGTGCTGACCTCCTTGCTGCTCCCACTAACGGGCCCAGCAACAGCGACACCGGTCTGCGCGTCCCAGACATGGACAGTGCCAGGGAAAGCAGCCGACGCAACGCGAGTGCCCGCAGGAAACAGGAAAGCTACTGAGGTGACCGGGCCCTCGGCAGGAAGAACCTTCATAAGGCTTGACCAGTTTTGGTCAACTGGGGAGTCGTATTGTAGTGCGTGATGATAGGTTGGTCCGTAGTGCTGACGAATCAGTGAGTTTTGTGGAGCGCTGGCCAGCGCAGAAATGTAAAGGTGAGGCATGCTCTGCGCTAGTAGTGGGGCGTAGGCTCCAATAAATCTGACTGCATCATGTACAAACGCGGCCAGAGAGGGGTCCTTTCCCTGCTGATTTCAGCTGAAAATACGTGCAAAAAGCATGCTATCATACCTGCGTGTAGACATGTGCAATCTCCACAGCCTCACATGCTCCACTGACCTCATCCAATAAACTGACGACTTCCAGCCAATACAAGAAGTGATTTTTGAAAAACTTCTCCATTTCAGCAAGTAAGTCGGATGAAGGGCCAGCAAGAGGCAGATGATGCGACCAGGATTGGGCGGCATATCCAAGGGCATAAGAGATGTGTTTCTCTATACACTCGGCAAGATCGGGGATATCCGAATTCCGGAGGTGGGAAGTTGCAATTTCACAAATGTTAAACCGCAGGTTGCTCGTTAGAAGCCGGAGACATCTAGTTGCAAGAAGTTGGCTTTGGATTGCGGTGTCGATGAACCAGGGTTTGGACCCTGAGCGTCGAGGATCTACGAGATAATCGCTGAAGGAGGCATGCAGAGTTCGAACAGGACCGCCAGAATTCCATAGCAGTACGGAGCCAAGGGATTTAAGGATTTTAGCCACCCCAACGTTGGGCAAAATAGCGACTATAATCTGCTCTGTAAGGGGCTTTTTGGTGAGTATAACACATGCTAATACCGAGACAGATGCCGATAAGAACTCCTCATCCGACCAGTCCCCAGCGCGGTCAAGTGCTATGCTGTACAGGCAATCAACACGCTCAGAGATACTATTCCCAGCATCCAAAAGCTGGTTAAGCCTATTTTGGGGATTATATCCCCGCAAAAATTTGCAAGCTGTTGCAGCCCAGATAAAGAGCCCACCAGCATAAGTTGCCAGGAGCTGAGTATTGTCTTCTCCGGGCCATTGCGGATCTGTGATTTGCTCCTCGCAGCGCAACTTTTGGATGGATTGACGCATGTAAACGAGAATGTCCTGCTTTGCTTCTTCTCTGGTGATGTCAAGTTGAAGAGGAATTATGTGTGACTTTGTCTCAAACTCGCGAGCGATCTCGGAGTCAAGACGACTGGTAATCAGGAAGCGGAAGGCAGCCGGCAGCTTTGACATGTCCCTGGCAATCAGGGAAACGAGTGCTTTGCGCGAAGTGAGGGTCCCACACTCATCCAAAGCGTCGACAACAATCACAATGGGCCCACAGATATGTGGAGCTGCAGCGGTGATTGGATCAAGCAGCAATTCCTGGAACTGTGTCCTATAATCCGCGTCCACCAGTGTGGGATCAGCAGAAAGCGCATCACATAGACCTTTTCTGATATGAATGTTGGACTCGGCGAGCCTAGTTGCGATGTTGTGCAAAACCTTGATGATATCACCATTGGCGGCATCGTCACGATCAAAAAAGACAAACGCCCCCAGCCGGTGAAGCCTGCGAAAGTACTGAGAAACTGTGTAGGCTACGGTACTCTTTCCGGAGCCAGTGACGCCATAGAGCCACATGATATTGTTGGTATCAGAGGGCGAGGAAAGCCACTCTGTGATTCGGGTCAAGATGTCTTTGCACGTCCCTTGAAGGCATTCATCATGCAATCCTGCCTTGTATTGTGCCGGTACCAGTTTCCTGAGAAGATCGGACTGAGCTACTCTCATGTTAACCGAGATCAAACTGCGATATAGCCTTATACTCACCTAGGCCATGTATGTAATGGCCAATTTCGGCCGAAATGAAGATCGACTGAATGATAGCGCTCCGATCAAAGGAGTCCTTTAGCTTCATCAAAGCATCTGCGAGGTCGTCCACTTTTCTCTCCGTATCAGAGAAAGGCATTCGAAGAAGGCGTCCTGACTGGTGAGAATAAATCACAGATCGAGAAACACTACCTACCTAAAAAACCATGTCCAGTGTATTCACGAATAAAAAGACTACATTCCACTGTCTGCACCGCAATCTCGAGGACAACCCGTTCCAGAGACTTGATTTTCGACTTGAGGCTGTCAATGTCACAGACAGACGTGTACAAGTCGACCATCGCTTGCACAAGCTTGATAAGTTTGCTGTCGGTGCTGTGCTGCCTCTGCACGGCCTGAAATTCCTATCAACACAATTTGAGACTGCAAGGTTCTGATGGCATACCTGGTAAACTGCTGTCAGCACCTTCCATGCAACGTTAATGTACGGGTGGATCTGGAACGTGTAAGGATCAACTGTAAGATCCTGGCTCTAAATTACTCCTCATGCTCACTTGGGCGATCTCATCTCCAATGTCGACAATAGGCTTTATCTGGGACACCAACTTGCCGAGAAGGGATAGAAAATTATTTGTTGCCTCTGTAATCGTATCTGCGGCGTCGATGGTGGACCTTGGTGTCACTTGCATGATTTTTGTGGATATTTCTTCGATCGCACGATTGGCCGACCCAAGCACCTCTTGACTCGAGACTGGACTGAGGTGCACAAAAATGTGCCCGGAATCCGAGGCCTCGGATGCGAAAGTAAGCGATACGGCTACAAGTCACATCAAGCCACAATGGAGCGATAGCTATTGACCACAGTACCTGTATTCTCAGCACTTTGCTCGAGAAGACTTGCAATGCTTATGTCGCACTTGCCCAGAACGGGATGCCGCCAGCTGATATGACTATTGTGATGCAACCGCAGAGTTAGGGTTGCCAATTGCGAATCGGAAGATCTTTACGAAGATTCAGTGCCGATCAAAGGTCTCTTTGGGTCACTCACATCTGCCCGCGGAGCTCCCAGTGCGGGGAGAGGGTGCCTTCAACACGAGGAGCTTCAACACGAGGAGTTTCAAAAACCTGGACACCATCTAGATCCACTGCGACATAAAGTCTTGGCTTTCCGTGTATTCCGGGTATCTTTGATATGCCTTCGGATTTGTGAACTGTGGGACGTCAATTGAGGGATCAGACGCGGTAAGTCTGGAGCTGACTGAGGAGCACATAGAGCTCTGCCATGGAGCTTAAGGGAAGGGGTCGACACGTAGAAGGCGCCACGTGAGGGGGAAAGAAAAAAAAAAGGGGGGGGGGGGGGGGGGGGGGGGAGAGAAGTCATGTGACGAAATACAGTGGCGGCGGGATCTGATGCCACCCCCCAAAAAATGATGTGGCCCCAATCGACTCCACTTGCATCAAAAGTTCCAGAAATGGGCTGTTCTATTTTTAGGGGTGGCATCAGATGGCGCCGCCACTGTACTCGCCTGTTGGTAGGCTCGTCTCACCCTCTCTTGTATGGGGGACGTGAAATCTGAAGATAGTCCTTCAGATCACTCAATACAAGAGAGGCTCGAGTTAAGCTGCAGAGGCGAGTACGAGTCGCCTCGGAGTTAGCCTGCTGGATACTTTCGGTATGACCGTCCACGATTTACTATAATGACCAAGGGAATTGACTTTCTAGTGCTCGAACGGCTTTTAAGCCCTGTATTGTGGTCTGGGTGCCTTACAAAAATCAGAACATGCATTCTGAGCATCTGCAAGCTCACCAGAGCACGTCCCGAAAAATTTTCCTAATAAACTAGGGATATCTGAGGATGTCATTCACACGAATGCGGGTTGGAAAAAGCCCAAGGGAGGTGTTTGAAGATGGTAGATCAGCCATCCAGTCCTGTAGGCAGTTATATTGGTCCATGAAGCCTAATCCTTCCCTTTTCGGTGTTCTCACAATTTCCGGAATCTCTTCGTTTTTTCTCCTGGTTTTTCCCCCATTACAGTGTCAAAAAGGCGAGATCGCCAAAGAGAACGGAGTCAACAGTGCAGTTTAATTATCCAAAACGGTTGAAGAAATGAGAAAAGCAGCCCAACAAAGCCCTGTGAACGCCCCGGTCAGAATCCTCATTTTTCTGTCCCTTTTCCGGACTCACCTCTCTTCCTTTTCAGTACTCCCTTGGCCTTACACCAGGAACTTGTTCCTGGCTGCATTGAGAAAGATAAGAAAGGAGAGGCTGACGAAAAAACCACCCGCCAAGTCATTTTTCCGCCGAACCGGCAAAATAGCCAAAAATGGAGCGCAAAAAGGGTGCGGTGAACGAGTCTAATTCTAGCGGCAGAAGCCATCGTCCAGCCTATCCGTGAGAATGAGGGAGGGGGGTCCGGCTCAAAGCAGGAAATTTTTTGTCGACCCTGCTCGTATATCCTGAGTCCCCCTTGAAAATGGCACTGGTGAAATTTTTTGAAAGACCCCTTGACCACTTGGTCGAAGACTCTGAAGCGATGCAGCAATCCATAAGTATTTTATTTGACTGCCGAGACCTGCACCTCAATCGAGCCCTTGACCTATAATTTTGACCTAAGGGCCAATTATAGGTCACAGGGCCAACGCTGCTTTTACCACTTCCATGTCTCAGTATTATTGTTGCAGCTTTTTCCTGCGGCCACTTCTTTCTGTTCTTTTAAGCTAGGGACACTATTCCGCTTGCTATGCGAAGTAAGCCATGCAAGATGTGTCAGTTCAACACTCCAAGCGAAAAACCGGCTCACCATCTCAGCGCCGGAGAGAGTGGCCGCCATAACGAGCTTTTCCCCGCGCCGCTGGCCCGTGACGCGCGTTTAAAGAGCCCGCATCTGTTGCATAGCTGTTCCTTCTTCAGCCGTTTATGCTTCCCCAAATAGACGAATTTCACCGCTTTCTCCCCTTCCAGCTTGCTTCCGTTCCACACTAGCGTCTCAGCTGTACCGCAGTCGCTACACACTGCTCAATTTTGCAGCAATGCTGTCGGTATACATTGTTAAAATCTCACCATTAGATGATGTTGCTACGTGGCTCGCAGTGGCACCACTTGAGTACGGATTATACGCATTGGGAAATAATGAGGTCTCGACACGAAGCGCATATCCTGGAGTCCTGTGGTGAGGAGGATGGGGAGTGTAGCGTGCGGGTACCAAAGACGCGCTGTCAGTCATGCTGAGAAACGATGGCTGGCAGGAATAAAAGATACCTAAGTAAACGACCCCCCAATGCGGTAAGCACAGCTTTTGGCCTGGCCCTGTCGCTACTCGTATACAGTAGCCTGCCCCCTTGATCTGTGCTGACCCTTCTCCGCTGCCAGAAAGGCAATATAAAATATTTGGTGTTGATTGGGGGAGCTTGCTCCCCCTTTTGTCAGAGCCGACACCAAATGGTGATGAGGCTGTGCTGGAGCGTTGATGGGTATCGTAAATCAGCATGTGCCGTGATGAGAACATGTCCCGATACTGATATCACTGATGGTCTGTGATCCAGCACAAGCCCGCCTGATCCAGAGTGATGTAGTGCTGATTCCGTTGATGGAACGCTCTGGCAGTGTCTTTTCTGCTTCTAATCTCGATGCCTGCATCCAGTTTACCGCGTCATGCATAAAACAGATGTCAGACCATAAGTAGTCTTCAAATTTGCGAGGTACTGTATGCAGACAATTGTGTTCATGAATTTCCTCAGGTCTTGAGCTTGCACAACCAACACACAACTCGGAAATTCAGTCATCAACATTCCCGCAGTCCTCTTCAGCATCGCCAAAGTCCAATCGTCTTAAAATTATCCTACTGCTTCCATAGTAAACCTAACATACTGTACTGTGTACATGCATTGAATTTGAAATGCGGATTCATGCAAGCTCCCCCACCTGTAGGCCGGGAATCCGGCATACAAAACCTACGTTTGGTGGTGTTTAATCGATGCGCACCATACAGCCTTTTAGGGAGATTTTTCGCGTTTTGTCGATCAGTTTTGATGGGAAAATGGCCCAAAACGCGCTGTGACATGTTACGAAAATAAAATAGATTCAATTCAGGTCCCTCTGTGACCTGTGACTTGAATCTACGGTCGAAATAGTACAGTATACTCAATTGTTGTTTGCTCATGAAGAAAGAATTCAGTAAGCATCCAGTTTTGTAACAAGTCTCCTCATTGCCGAATTAAATTTTGACGGCATCTGAACCCGTCGACGGCGCGAACCCGTCCCGTTCCCGTCCGTCTCTTTGACCTGGACGGGACGGGTTCCGTCCGTCCGTCCCGTCCGTTTTTTCCGTCCAAAGACGGGCGGGTTAGAGCCCTACTCTATGGCAACACGGAGTGGACAGCTTAGTTTAGGCGAGACGGCACTGCGGCATCTGTGATTGGCGTGATGGATTGACAGTTTGGGGATGCCAGGACCCCGGAGACTTCTCTCTCTCTCTCTGAACCTTCAGGCTGTGACGTAGCAAATGCGCCGGCCGCTACTGGCGCTTGAACAGCAAGACGGATGAATATACACCTACATGAACTCACGCAATTTTGTTTGGTCATCTACCACTTTCAATCTCAATTATTCCGGTTTTATCCAAGGTTGTATCCTACCCCTGCATCATTCTCACATATTGAAGCTAGCTCGTGAAAAATATACATACCGAAAATCCCACAACAAGGTCGTCTCATGCAGTGGAACAAGGAAAAATTTAATTCAAACCCAAATGTCAATGTGGACCCGAGAATTGAGACACTGGCAGTTTGAGTCTGTAGTGTCCTGTAACAATCTCTTCGGGGTGGTTGTTTCGCGGGCACGGGCACCGTATTCTTGCTTAGTTTCTGTCCTTTCTGGTGGTCAAGTACTTGTAAGCTCTATCATTGTTTGAATTTGTGTTTTCCGTTGAAGTAGATATCGATCTAAGTAGCACCAGCCTGATTCGGCCGAACTTGAAGCTCTATCAGGCGCAACCCAACACGGAAAATACTAGCTGCCGCGCTGCCAAACATCTGCTTGCTGCTCTTTGGTGCTCTCTTCACTCGTTCTATTCCATTAGTCCACTCGGTGCTCCGGCTCTTCTCCCCCCAGCTCATTCAGCCCGTCAAACATTGTGACACAGCTATACTGTTCACATTGAAATCACCTGAATTACCGTCATATACCCACCTCTATCTTGTTCTCTCAATATCAGCTATATACCCCTCCCTTCTCACTCTCATACTTTCACTGAATTGGCTTCACTAACCACACCGGCGCGGACAGGTTGAACCGTGGGAATCTCCCATAATTGCATCATTTAGCGTCAAGTCAACTTCCGAGGCGAAGTCTGCGTGTTATTACGACCATGCGGTTGAGCTCCTAATTATAAAATATATCTCTGGGTGGGGTATGCAAGCCGTATGAACACCTCTTTCTAATTTATCTCGTACGTGATGTCTGGTACTAACAATGATGTTTACTTCGCTTCTACCTCAGGACCAGTAAACAAAGTTATCTATTGTGTTTAAGCTCCCCCCAAATTGTTAAATTGCAGCGGGGCTTCATCTTCACCTGAGTTCCCTTTCACCTTGACAATTCCGCCGCTTTGCGTCGGTTCTGAACTGAGATTCGAAGGTGGGATTACTGTCCGGCGTTGATTGTCCCAAACATCTTCGTCTGTGCCACAAGTTGAACAACCAAATCAGACACTGTTCCCAAGGTTCGGAAATTTTGTCGGAGAGAAGACTTCATTCCCTTCGAGCTAGGGTTTCGCTATTGAGATTTTGGGCATAAATGCTCAGAAACTCGAGTTGAGGGGCAGTATTCGTCGTTCCTTCAACAGGTTCCTTGCGGTGCCAGTCAGCCGCAAAGTTCAGCTTGACTCGGAGGCTTCAAAAATTGCCCTGAGGAAGAAATTCAAAAATTAGGAGGAGAGTTGGGAGATAGTCAGTGGGACGAAGCCCCGGCCGACGGATGCGACCGAGGCCGCCGCATGGGATAAGGCAAACAACCGTGCGTATCCCCTGCTCTACTTCCTCCTCGAGGCCGACTATCGTGGCACCATTGCCGACGTCTCCACCGGCTCTGCTGCTTGGGCTCTGCTCAAACGAGAGTATCAGAGCGATACCCCCGGTCTCCGCCTCGCCCTCCGCAGCGAGCTCTACAACCTTCGTCACGACCCCGCCAAACGCGTTGCCGTCTACATCGACGCTGTCCTCTCCATCGTGCGACAGCTCAAGGCCATCGGCCATGAGATGAGCAGCAGCGAGGTCACCGACTTCTTGCTCCTACGCCTTCATCCTTCCTTCGCTGTCATCCGTTCCTCCCTCTCCACCACCGTCCCGACTCCCAAGCTCCACGACATTATAGCGCGGATCAAAGCTTTCGAGATGGAGGAAACCGTCAACAAGAACCTCAAGGCGGAGGATGAGTATGATCCCCTCGCTCCCGAGCCAGTAGCTATGGCTGCCGCTCGCGATCGTAAGCGCAACAAGGATGCCTTCGATTGGGGCAACCCCAAGGACGCGAACGGTGTCTGCCACCGTTGCGGACACGCCGGTCACATTGCCCGACGCTGTGTTGCTGACATGCCCGCCGACGTAAAGAATAAGTTCTTGAACGCGACCGCCGCTTGGTCAGTCGACTCAGACGACGAATATGATGTCGCCGTAGTCGCGCATGCTCCCGACGTCGACATCGTCCTCCCTGGCGCTGCCTCCTCAATGAGGATTCTATCGTAGTCTCGCCTGCTGCTGCCGCTGTCGAGCTTGAGGGGGTGCAGGTTGGGAAGAGAAAGGTTCGACGGGGGAACCGTCGCAAGGTGAAAACTACTCCCTCTGTCGCGGTCTAGCGCGTTTGCCCAGTCTTCGCGCGAGGGGGTGTGTCTTGTGACTGCCGCTTCATTCACTGTGCATCTGTATTCCAGACAGGGCAGTAGTAGACTGGTGTGGGTGAGGAGAAGACAGCCGGAAATCGTAGCCGGCTGATCTCCTGGCCGTGGGGCGACCAGATGCGCGAGAAGGCACCCAGAGAGCAAGACGCCAGGCGAGGGCATCTGAGAGACCGCGACTAGCCCAAAAGAAGGCGGCTGGATGAAATGAACAGGTGGACATCCACTCTAGATGTGAACACAAGTATCTAGATTCTAGGAGCGCACGGAAACACATGGAAAGAACTTGAGAGGAGATGTCCGACCCGAAATCATGATTTATGAGCGGGATTCAGAATGATGAATATACAAACTGAGTGGCGGCCAATGTTCGAGCTCGGAGCGGCACAGGAGATTACTTGACTCGGCGTCAGTCAAGCTGTATATTAGCACTTTTCGCGGCCGTTTGGGTAAAAGTATCCGTGTATGTTGAAAGCGAGACCAGGATCAAGTTCAAAAAGCAGCCCCCATCAGAGCCCCGGTGTCATAGTAAGTGCAGGCAGCGTAAATTTTGGCAGTTGATTTCATGCGTACTGGATCGGCGAAGGAAGCTCAGTGAAGCAACGGGGAGCACAGCTGTAAAGGGTCACTAGTTCAGTAGTTGGAACTCAGAGAACTCCGAATTCGATAGTAGCGGAATCACAATAAGTTGAATCAACCGTGGGATCCACGGCTCGCGTGGCTCATCGCAAAACAAGCAGGTCCACCAGAACCAGGACGAACTCGTAATACAGTCGCCGGGAAACAAACTTGAATGTCACCGGGTTGTGGAGACGGCAGCGCGTATGCAAGTCCAAGGACCAGGAACACTGGACTGAGGTCGTCTTCTGAGCTTTGAAGCAGATAAGCTGGAACGATGCCTCGAATACGGCATGAGCTCAAGAATGTAGGCTCAGATCTCCGAATCCGAGGGGGGAAGTAGCCTCGGAGTTCCGCCGGAAAGAGATGGCATTAAGAGAGCACGATGCGTTTGAATTAATGGATAGTGAGTCGATGTGCACAAAGCGCATAGCGCAAGTTCGTTGAATGGGCCTATAAACCGAGCCAGCGAGCCGTTCATAGACATAGACAAGCGCGAGGTTGAGCCTCAGAGCATCCGCATCCGCGTAGGGTCACAAATCGAGAGCAACGAAACTCAATTGAGTGTGTCAGAGTACGGCCGGCTCATAGTGCGAGCGAGAAGCCCAGAGATAATATAGAAGTGATGGTAATCGGAATCGGAATTGATTCAAATTGTAGCGCAAGTAGCAAGTTTTCGAATAGATTTGACATAAGTAAGATTTCATGCCCTAAGCGTAACAGAAGCACAGTAAACGGATTCATGGAGGATAGTTGATCGCCATTATCCGCTCATTGAGGGAAGCTCGAGTGCGTTGAAACAGAGATAGCGGTCGCGCAAGCAGTGGCGGGTAGAGGAAAACCCGCGCTCATACAGTGCCAAGCATCACTTCTCCAACACTGCTTTTTCGGCCGAACATAAATTTTTGTGATTTATTTCTGATTTTCTAAGGAAGGAAACCGACCAAAAGAATGCGTTTGGCGTCGAGAACTCACTTTTTCCCACGGTGTTTCACTTTTTTCGCGTCTGGAAAAAATAAAATCATGCTTTTGGCTCTAATTTTGGATGGATTGAGGCCAGATGTGTTCAGTAGTCATGCAGAAACCCAGGAAGGTGGTAGCCGAGTGTAGCCGAGTCTGCTCTGACCTACCTGGGTGATCCGCCGAACGTTGGGGCGGCAAAGTCCGGGACGCACGTGACCTTAACCCTAACCGATATGGGAATTTGATGATGGCATCAGCTATCATTAGGGTTTTTCGGAGGTGAAAATACAAGAACTTGTTCAATTGCCTTGCAAAGCACAAGATGAGTTGCTACACATCTATAGAGACGTTTTACACTGTTTTTCTATGACGACGCTGACGCCCCGCCGCCACTTTCCCCCACGTCTCCTGTGTCTACTCTACGCTACGTCTACTTCGCCGCCGTTCCTCAGCCCAACTACCGCCTGCCTCGCAATCCCACCCAACCTATTCGCTACCGCCGCCCGCCGCCATCGTCCCCAAGGGAACTTGACAGCATGTCGTCAATCAGGCTTTGCCTTCCTCGCCAACACTCCGCCTTCTACCTCAAATCCTCCATCCAAGCCCCACACCGCCGCCATTCACTCGTTTCCGATCTCCACCAATCCTGCCCCTCAAGCCCTCGACACGGCGCTCCCGCTACTCCCTCTTCGCCGCTCTCTCAACGCCGTTTCCCACGCGACCGCAATCCCCCGCGCTTCTCTCGCCATCACCACCTTCGTCTCCCGCCGCCACCAACTATCCCGACCCCACCGTCTTCTGACCGGACAACACCTAACTCCCCGCCTCGCGCTATCAAACGCGCATTTTCGACTCTAAAATTCAGCAAGTCAGCATCCAAACTAGTAGATCGAGCGAAATCGATGTGCGCGGTGAGTCGCTTCGCCATACATTTATCAGCACTGATTTATTGAGTGACTTCTGGGGTGACTCTCAAGACGGTGCCGGCTTCACTCTCGTGAGTTTCGTATAGGTCGGCTCTGCGGCCCAGTTGAAGCTAAGGTAGGATTCTACAGGTATCGCGAACACTTGTTCTGTTATGTCGCTTGCTAACGGGAATGTCTTTGGATACATCGGTCGACATCAATTTGGACCTTCGAAGGTATGTAAGATATAAGATATAGTATATACAATAGCTAACATATGGTGGACAGCACCAGCTCATTATGCACGCCAGTAATAAAAGGTACATTGCCGTCTGTAAGAGAACCTCGCTGATTCCGCCCCCACTCATATTGCGAAACAACGGGACGACGCGCACCATTCAAAAAGGTGCATCATTACCTAGAGGAGAATCTCGCTGACCTCAGATTTCGTGAACAATATGTGGTTTGGTTACAGCAAAGTGCCGTCACATCGAGCGACGAATATGATTCTGAGATATGTCATAGATTCACCAAAAACGTGTCTAGGTGAGTGCTGTGCAATGGTGAATACTTTTACGATTCTGATATGGAGTTGGATAGGAGACGGCGCGTCGGGCGTGGTCTGAGAGGATATTTGCTCGGCCAGTGAGTGGGTAGCTCATGGAAGTTCCTTAACTGATTCCCTTTGCTAGGATTGTGAGGATTATCAATTGCAGGGGTATAATGGTCTATAGTACAGCTTGGGGGTAGTAGTAGTAGGACCCCCGACAACCACCTATGATGCCTGCCGGGGAAATTTTGGATTTCGGGACGTCTTATCCGCAACCCTAATGGGGAAAATCTCATCCGAATTCATACCAGGCCTCCGCCAGGTCGATGTTTTATCCGAATTGTTGACCAGGCCTCAGAAAATTGCCTAAAATAAGGGAAAATCGGAATTTTGCTCCTCGGCTGGGATGGTCCTGCAGGTTTTCGGTGACGGCGAAAATGCTTCCTTCAACTCGGGTATCAGCTCTGGCAGGTGGCATTGGCCCTGCCGAACCGTTGCGTCCGATATAAATCCCCGCAACTGCCTGAACAGGTCAACAATCGCGAATATTAACATCAGATTTCGCTGATTTGCCACTGGTTATGTAACAATTCCTCAATGTTCAGCCGCAGATCCTCATCCAAGCCGTCGGCAGCCCATGTTATCCGAATTTCGGCCAGGCCTGTCGGCAGCCATCCATGCCTTATCCGAATTTTGTACCAGCCTTGGGCGCCGAAAAGTTGATTTCTCATCCGAATTGGGGCAGGGTACGCGCAAATTCTGGGCATGTTTTATCCGAATTGAAAATTTTGCCGGCAGGCATCATAGGTGGTTGTCGGGGGTCCTGTAGTAGTATGTAGATTGAATAGTAATACAAGATTTTATCACGAATTGGATCGAGCGCAACCAAAGAGTACAATGACTGTGAGGGTACTGCTAGGCTGACTGTGAAGGCGCGGCTGCACTGACTGTGGGCCACGGTCGCGCTGGCTGTGGTAGCGCAGCCAGGTTGACCGCGAAATTGGCCATAACGCAGCTGAGATGGCCGTGCGGGCACAGTCATGCCGACCGCGGTCGCGCGGTCAGGCTGGCCCCATGCCACGGCCGAACGAGCCAGCGCACGCGCGGCTGTTCCGGCTGCGACTTCTCTCTACAGTGTCACTCTTCCTCGGACACGACTCTATGGCTACAGCACCAGGTTCTGTGAAGTCTGCACATCCGACCCCTTTTGCCGTATACAACTATTACACCTCTTCCTACTGAGGGTTTGCCCTATGCTTTGGCTTAATTTATTTGCTCCTTTTGTCCGGTAGCTATGCGAACTCTACGCCTGCAACAGCAATGATGTAATGGGACTTAGGCAGAAGTGCCCAAGTCCCTTTGCGTCATGCTGCGCAGAACATAGTCTCGTAAACAAGACTTTATAAACTTTTTTGTTTGAAGACAGTCGTTCAAACGTATATAAAGTCTTGGATCTATGAGGGGGGTCCGTGGAGAAGCGTCAATTGATGGCTCGGCTTGATCACGGCATCCATTCTAGGAAAGTCGCTACGACGGCCATCACACAGTGAACGCCTTGCGCGCTCGCGTTGAGCTCGATGGCAAAGTTCACCGCTAAAACTGAGGTGTATCAGGGTAAATTTTATTGCTGAAGTAGACCCGCACAATATCTTGCTATCTGTCCGCCGACAGCTTGTAAATCGCGTAAAAACATGCTTTCACTGACAATGAAAGAAGATTTGACCTCAAACCGCTGCTGAAACGAGACTGTTTACCTCACAGTATGCATACAGTACCCCGAAAACATATTTCTGAGGCTCAGAGGATTGCAAGGATGCTCAGAGGTATCGAAAGTAGGAGCAGTTGCCTGATTTAGCAGAGTTTCCCAATTTGGAAGAGTTTCCAAATGGAGTGAATTTCAGACTCCGCCAGTGATCTTGTCGCTTCTCCACGGGACCCCTTAACAAATTCGTGACTACGCAGAACAGGGGTTCCCCTGGTAGGGACATAGTCTCGTACGCACGACCCTCATGACATCCCAATTTGGGAGCCCTGTCATGAGGGTCTGGGCTGGAACCAGCCGCGGAGTAGAGCATGAAGCTCTTGAAACTGGGACCCCAGCGGGGCTCCCAAATTGGGATGTCATGAGGGTCGTGCGTACGAGACTAGTAGGGACATTTGATTTTGCCGCAACTGCGCTTCCTAGTTTACGACTGTTACAGATCATGTTCGGTCCAGAGGTGTCGACACACCCATCAACATACGTAAACCCACCCTCCCCCCCCAAATGCGGAAGTGCCATCAATTTGTACTTGCCCTGAGTTTCGCCCGTTTCTTGTGGTAAGGTGCTGTAGATTGAGAATTCCAGAGGCATTTAACTACAGCTTCCCTATGGGTCTCAATGTGCCCTGTTGAGGGTAACCTAAAATATGATTTGTATGCCGGAGTTCCGGCCTACAGAAGGGGGAGCTTGCGCGAATCCGTATCAATATTACAATGTACATTGAAGTTGAACAAGAAATATAAACTATGTCCAAGTAGATTAGGTTTCAGAACAATACATAAGTATTCACTAAGGTCCATTCCTTGGCTGTCTAGAGTAAATGTAAGTTGAGCTCTCCGTTGTGTATCAGTTTCAAGCATCCGCATTGAATCTGTTACATTAGCTCTTTTCAATCGTCCCCAGTGAAAACTCGTTCTAAATGCAATTCCAGCCAGAGTCTTGACGAAATGAACAGCTACAGACACACAAAGAGATCCTCGGAAGATCCAGGGAGTAGTTGTACAATTGTATTCACTTTGTATTCTCACGTCTGTGAAACAGTCGTGAGAACTTTTAGGAAGCCCAAGTTCTTCGCAGATAGTCGACGGTCGTCGAAGAAAGTGAAAGAAGACAACATGTTGGGTATGTGGACAATAGTCCACATAGGAGGGGAAGCTTGCTTCAGTCCGTACATGCAATTTACTGAATTACATAGTACAGAGTAAGTATACTCGGTATTACTCGCCGCCGGTCTATTCTAAGTACTCGTGCAACTGTTGAAAAGGCTCAAGAAATTGAAATTCATTAAGAATATCCTGTATATTGAATCCATAAGTATTGAGTTTGAAGCCCAAAGCCTCTCTCCGCTCCAAATCAACTCTGAGCATCTGACGCACTGTGGTTTCATTTGGCTTCTGCAATCTTTGCAACAGGAAAGATGAACGAAATGCTATTCCGTTCAATGTTTTCACTCTTGAAATTGCAACAAATGACAACCCAGGAGCAAAATCTTGTTTGCCAAGATCAATCACTGCTTTGGTGAGAGTCAGACCTTGACTTTTGTGAATCGTGATAGCCCATGCCAATGTTAGGGGAAATTGTGATCGTGATAATGGTACTCCGTTAGATTCCCATTCTGCTGTCCTAGGAACAATTGGAATCCAATCTGGTTGTACACCTTTCCCAACCCTGAGTTGGTGGTCCTAATTTACAGGATTAGAATATCTAAATAGCCGTAATCCACATACATACCTGTGTATTCAGGACACTGTACAAATACTACAGCTGGTAAATCTTTTTTTGGATTGCTGCATGGCAGATACCAGATTTTTTTAACAATGCCTTGAGTTCCGTTAACCAGTCCTTTGGATGTCCACAGGTTTCGAGTAATCATGATGTGAGCCCCCTCAGCGAGATAAATTTCAGCATCCAATCCTTCAGCATCTTCAGCAGATGCCTTTCTAGATTTTGCTCCATTGATACGGTGGTGTTTGGCTCTACAGCATACAACAGGCTTATTGAGGGCAGCCAGTTTAGTTTTGTTCATCATATCAACTGCTTCCTTGGTTGGAAGTAAATGCAATACTTCTCGAAATTCATCTTGCTCTGCAGGAGACAGATTGTGCCAAAAGCGAGTGGAGTACATTGTATGATCTGCCGCAGTCGTTTCATAAGTACGCAGCCGCATGAGTGCATCTCTGAATGCAATTTGCTCTGGTGTATCTCCTTGCTGGCGGAAGATTTCATTCGAAGTCAGAGATTGGTTGAAACTCTCATAAGCCTTGCGACCTTCTGTTGCAAGTTGTCCCCGTGCTCCTGGGCTTTCCTTGGTAGAGAAGAGGGCACTATCACCAACTGGAGGGAGCTGTAGAAAATCTCCAAAGATAATTGTGGCCATTGCTCCAAGTGTTTGGTGTGACATTGCTGGATATATCTGGCGAGGACGTCGGTCAAACTTCCCAAATTGAGTTCTGCCTATCATTGACTTTTCATCCATGACAACAACTCTGGCTGGTTTCCATCTGTTCTGCATTCGCTGAAGAGAAGTTGGAGCGAGAGGAACAAAGTTTGGATCCTTTGCAGAGACTGGGATTGAAACTGCAAAATTTATAGTCCAACCACGGATACCAAAGGCTGCAATTCCTGTTGGTGCTATTCGAATCACTGGATCTTGATTTTCTAGCTCATCCGCATATAGTTCTCTGAGAGCTGAAGTGATTGCCCTAATAATTACAGATTTCCCTGTTCCTGCTGTTCCATCTATATTGATTCGAAGTGGCTTTACGCCAGCTCCCAGTCCTCCATAGATACTTTCTGATTTCTCAATTCATTGAAGTCAGCTTGTCCTGTGGGGAATAGAGTAGGAAATGCATCTATAGCAATTTTGTGGTTTTCGTGCTCTGAAATGGGTGTCCCACGCACACGTGGCATAGTCAAAATTTGTTCTCGTGCTGGCGGGCAACTGGCGGGACTTGAGGATTTAACCCCAGTGAAAATCCCCTATGCTCTAGACTGCTCCAAACTGCTTTGAACTGCTGTTCACCCGAGCAGCATATGGGAGCAGAGGAGAGCGTAGAAATGATACCTTCAGCAGATGGGGTTCCGGCTCCCATCTGCGCGACTCTGCTCAGGTTCTGCTCCAGACTGTTTCCGTCTGCCTCACTCTGTCCCTTGTAATTGTAATGCATTCCATTATATTTTGTATATAAATCAGGTATTTTCTATATACTACAGTCCAAAAACATTGACGCGCACCTGTCTCGCTGCCAACAAGTCGCCAACCCTTCCCCGCCTGCCTGACCAACCCATGGCGCCGCCTGGACCGAAGCCGCTAGCGCGCTAACACTCATGAAAACAATGGTGAGTGGATCCAAGGTCGCAGCGCTGCTGCAAAGTCGTCAGCAGATTGCGCAGGTAAGTAAAAATAGTACGCACCACACCAGGAAACGCTAGCGCGCTAGGTCACTGCTAGGTCTGCGGAGACCCAGAGAGAGAGGCAGATGACTATTGGAAAATGTATGTAAGTTAGATGCCTATGGAACAAGTCAGTACATACCTGCTCGGGCAGTTTCGATAGCGACGGTCGAACTCTATCGGTGCATTTCAGTGAGATAAAATGAATACAAGACCATGGAACACACCTCGAGATATCCACACAAATGCCAAGAAGTTCTGTACGATCGCACTCAACAACAGATGCGGGGTAAGAGGAGGTCTGCTCACCGATGGACCTGATAGCGCTGACAAGGTGCTGAGAACAGTGTCCCCGGGTCTCGCAGGCGATGTTGAACGATATGGGGTACGGGGTGGGGATGTATATGAGAGACTACAGCAGTTCGATAAACAAAAAGCTGCCCATGAATCAAAATTACGCACCGTGAAGTCACAGCTCAATAAGGTTACTCAGGCGAGTTCCTCGGATCCTAGAGAGCATCCCACACATACTTTAGACTCGTATCGGCTGCAGGGGAGGCAGACGTACCCTGGAACGCACCTGGACAGCGGAACGACATCCTGTATCGTGCACGCGAATTGGACGGCAAAACTTGGTGCAGATGGGCGTGGAAGGTCGGAGGACGCGTGTAAGAAGATGCTAGGTGCACGGCGCGGCGGTGGCGGACCGAGGCGGGAGGGGAAGAGCACACAGAGGGAAGATGGTGGTGGTAGAAGGCAAGGAGCCGCGGTGTGACGACGTGATTGTGACAAGTGTTACTTGCCCCTTTTGTATGGCTCTCGACGACTCCGAGTACTCGACGACATAATTCAGTGCCAAGTTCAAATTCTCAAGACGGTGATGAAGAAAACGCAAGTCGAGCGGCAGCGACGTTTGAGGAAAAGGAGAGCTATGTTTAGCGATCCAAACACGATGGCAAACAAAACTAAATACCCCAAAAATACACGTTCAAAGTTGGTTCTGTTCCGTCAGAAAACGCTTGACCCAAGACTGTAGCGCATGCCGTAAGTCCGGTGATCTCCGCTGTCACGTCTTAGAGGAATCTTGGCGATTGTTCAGAGGCGAAAATATGGCTCGCGCGGCACCTCCCCTTTGAGGTGAAGGTCAATAAAGTATATTACTTTGTGTGCAGCAAAAACCGATGCTTTTTGTGGCAAAACAATTTGCTTTGAGCAGGACTTTCAAATTTAGAAGTTTCTTAGATGGATCCTCACCGTATTCAAGTTCCCGGTCAATCTTCGGTATGACGCAACTGGATTTGAACGACCGTTCGCTGAAATTCATTTGCGTCACTTCCCAAAACCAACCTTGTGCCTCAGAATCTCGTAGCCATAAACTAGATACTTTGAAAATCAATGTTGATATTGAATAAATGATTATAGAACTTTATATCCCATCGTGTTTCGGGTATACCTTGCAGACTGTTTGCTACCTTGAGGCCATGTGGTCGCGCGGGTCTCCCGAGCAGTGTCGGTGACATGGCGGACATCTTTTACCATCTGAGCGACGTCCCCCCCAATATTGTGGGATTTCATTGACCGCAACCAAACCCGATTATCATGGCATGCATGATCAGCTTGTTCCCTTAAGATCGCGATCCCCTTCTCGAGGTCCTTGATGCGCTGGTAAATATATTCC
The DNA here is from genome assembly GCA_037176885.1 of Favolaschia claudopus. Taxonomy (NCBI): domain Eukaryota; kingdom Fungi; phylum Basidiomycota; class Agaricomycetes; order Agaricales; family Mycenaceae; genus Favolaschia; species Favolaschia claudopus. Next base: position 983,008 of record JAWWNJ010000054.1, on the reverse strand, counting down.
GTGACGGATTCCTGTGTATACATTTGAGTCTGCCGAGGGAAAGAAGATTAAAAGAAAACTCACATCTTCATCTTCATATTCGTCGGAGCGCACAGGCGAGGAGGATAGTACAAAGGGATCTGCACTGGATCCAGAGCCTCCTTCGTTATAAGGTACTGCTGTTGCTACTGTTGCTCTCTTGTGCTTGGTTCCCCTAGTCAAATTACCAGATGTCTTTTCAATCCCGGAAACATCGACAAGGGCCGAGAAAAGATTGATGTCGCCGCCATCCGTCAACGCGTTGAGAAACGCGTCAAGATCCATAGCAGATGCACCAATGAATTCCGAGAGGTCAGACTTTTCATCCTCTGTTTCATCGGAAATGTTCTCCTTGTTGGCACCGTTTTCTCGCGCTTTTCGCGTATCGCAGCGCTCGAAGCCTCGCAGCAGGCCCGACAATTACTGGTTAAGTAAAACCCATTGGCACCAAATTTGGCTTTCCACGTGTCCGCGGATACGATCTTGTACTTGCGGCATTTGCTGCACCGGCGGGTTCCTTCTTCCATCTTGAGTTGGTGTCTGGCGTCGAAGACTGATGCTGGGAGGAGAAGAAAGTAGCAAAGTCACAGTCATGTGATGTGACATGGCGTGTTATTTTTCCTCAATCAAATATCTTAAGTAGTTCACCGCCGAAAACAATGTTTTCCACACTAAACAGTACAATAAACATGAAAATATAGACCAGTCTGGGTATGTAGGTGGTGACTTTGCCTCAAACCCTCGACGGAAGCTCGGGCAAGTGTCGGTGAAACCATGACAGCGGAGATCACCGGACTTACGGCATGCGCTACAGTCTTGGGTCAATAGCGTTTTCTAAACAGAGGTCAGAAAGAGCTTCGAGGCTATCTCCCTGACGTTCAACTTACGATGGGCGGAGCAATTACCAGTGCAAATTTCTGGGTGGGAGAATCTTTCCCCTTCGACATGTTACTCGGCCGTCCCTGGCAGAAAGGCAACTTTGTTTCGATCGAGGAACGTGCGGATGGAACCTACCTTGTGTTCCGCGACCCTGAAATCGGGAATAATCGATTCCAGCTGCTAGTAGAAGAAGACGACGAGCACATGCAAAATAATGTGGCATTCATGCCGGGGACCTACATGACCCATATGATCACCAAAGATAATCATTCGGGTTCATCATTTGCTTCACAGACCTCCGCTTTAACCCGAAATTTGGAGGAGACCCAACCCTTTGAAGAAGAAGAAGACGAAGATATCCCCCCTCTTGAGAACAAGATTTCCAGGGAGGAAATTTGCAGTTCATGTAAAGTCTTGATGATGCGAGGAGTTTTTCAGCGCGTTCAGGATTGGGACACTCAACGTGAAGAATTTATCTCATTGGCCAGCTCTATTTTGACAGCGGACCGAATGCCGAACATACTACTCAATCCGGAGCTAAACGGAATTTCTGTCCATGCGTTCTTCACAGGATTCGCAAATCTCCAGGCACGAGAAATACATGAAGAGATGAATTACTCTTTCCGAGTGGCGCGATCCAATCTGCATTTGTTTTGCGACCTCTACGCCGACCGCGAATTGATCCCACCAAATCACTGGCCACACTTCCAGGGATTTCTCCAAATGCACCCCGAACTCATTTGGGCTGCAGAGAAATTTCAACTCACTCCAACGGCATTTATTTTGAGAATCTCTCGCTTGATTCAGGAACATGCACACGACTACAGCAATATTCCGAGTGGGGTCACAGGATTTACCCACTACGATACCGAGCGCGATGAAACATCAAATCCCCTTGATCTAAGGCGTCTAGCCACGCGCCCGCTGCGGTATCTAGCCAGCATCCCACCAATCTTACCTGGATTCGAGATCTCGGAGCACGAACTCCGACTTTTGCGCCTGGTCTTACTGCGCCGACCATATTTATTGCCTGAGGCCATCTCGGACAAGATTCCACCGCGTTCCTTTATTTTAACTCTACTCGCTTTTGCTCGTAACCTTCCTGAATTCACTTCCATCTCAATCGGCTCACTACCACCATTGGCCGACTTCAATATGCCCTCTCCTACTCTCTCCCTTGTTGACCCCGCTTACGATTCGTCTCGTGAATCTACACCCGCCGATGAATTGGGATATCCACCTACACCTCTTCTTCCTCCAATGGATATTATCGCTACGAGGCCTGGCAATAGCGACCTCCATTTTTCTTATCAACCTCTTCCTTTCGGGAATAAAAATCCAGTCACCTCTTCTGACCCTAAAACTGCGCACCATGCATTCGCCACTCGCCTTTGCCAGCTCCTGATGTCGGATCGGAGCGGCAAACCGGTTCCTTCTTGCGTTCGAGACGCGAATCCTGATACTGCCCGCATTGAGCCAACGCCTATTGAGCCATCCTCTGGTCCTATTCGCACTCGCGATCCGCGCATTCGCTTGCCCGGAAGGATAATTGCATCATCCTCCTCTGCACCTCTTCCCGCTCACAATTCTACCCCAAACCCTTTGCAAAACAATTCTATCGCGAGGTCTCCTCCTCCTCATCCCCTGATTCGTCGTTCTGTTTCCCCTCCACCTCCATTTGCGAGATTCCAACCCAGCGAGCCCCGTTCCATCCTTAGTGTTCATCCAACCCGTGTCGTTGGTGACGGACTCGATGAAGCAGCCCAATGTCTTGAAATGGCGATCCTCTGCTCTACAACATACTCCATAAATCATGGAGGGCTCGATTCACGCTTCTGGGATCAGGACAGCGAGAACCTCGCAAACAATCGTCCGATTTCGTATGTGGCATATGTTTGGAACGTTCAATTGAAGGCCCAGTTCCCGAGACAAATACTCGAGCTATGCATCATGCAGGACACTCGGGAGCGACACCTGAATCATCCAACAACCTTTCCTCCGGGTTTGAACGTTTTTTACCCCTACCTACGTCCGGAGGGTCTTCGAGACTTCCTCGATACCTTCCACCTCCATGGGCAACACCCTCGCTTCTTCGACAACCTGCGCCGCATCGGTTTTGAGATTTTGTCTGAGTACTCTACTCAGCTCAACATTCGCAGAATCCTTAATCGCGACTACATCACTCCATTCCTGCGCAATCCAGTTCCTTCATACAAACTCGGACGCAATGATTCTTTTACTGTCGCTTGCGCTGGTATTCGCCGGCTTATTCAGGATGCAATGGCGCATTTGGTGCAGGTAATGAAGGTCCACCACCCCGACTTCGAAGCGCTCGCAATCTACGAAGGAAAAATTGCGCGACGACTCGCGCATTCGATTTCTCATGCCCCACCACTAATCTTCTTCTTGTCTCCACAAACCATGCCTTCCCCTGCGTACCCGGGCGACTATAAACCTCGCCCTTCGGAGGATCATCCATTCCTTCACCCCTTCGAGCACGAATTCCTTCTCGAAGTCAGCATCCTATTTGTCAACTCAACCGACAGAAAATTCCAAGACCTCGCAGTTTTAATTAATAAACTGGTCTTGTTCAAGTTCGTCCAGCACCACGAATTTGCGAGGATATTTTCTAGTGGCATTCTGGAGACAGCTGGGCACGTTCAAATCTTCGCCGACGAATTTGACTACGCCACCGACGACCTTGAATACATTTAAATCTTCACCTCCTGTCCATTCTTCCGCTCCACCTACGATACGGATTTGACTTTTCGCGTGCCCCGCGGAAGTCGTTTACCTACATACCCGATCCTCACACTTTAACCTTTAATTTTATTGCATTTCCCGTGCCGATCCAATCACCCGTCGTGGCAATCGACGTTAAACTTGCTACCGACTCAAAAATGCTATCTCCACATCAATACCCCCAGTCCACCCTCGTTTTAGCTCTATTCCTCACTCTACTACTATTTCCTGCTTCCCTTCTCATCTCGTTCGAGCTCTTAGCCCGCTACGGCACTAAACTGGCACAAATATTGATCACAATCTCCCTCTCCCGCTTAACCTCCTACTCCAAGACCCAAATATCCACCTTCATTCACCTCTCAACACCTGCCTACTTCACCTCCACTGCCCAAACATTCTTCATCCCTGGGAAATCCTACGTCCACTACACCAACGTCGTCGAGGTTCACGACTCATCTCACAATCACAATCAACGTTCGGCCGGATCACCGAGTTCAACTCTTGCCGCGGCACCCGTGTATGACATTGACACGGCATATGAGAAAACCACGGGGTTTGCCATTGATCCGCATCTGGACTGTTCCGAACCGCTATACACCACTCTCGATGACCTCGAAGAGGGTGATATACTCTTCCCAATGACTTGCGATGAACATGGGTTAGCCGAGATTCTAACAGCCTACAAGAAGGTTGCGGTGAAAATAAAACCCCTTGCTCAACCTTATCCCGAGCATGCGCGAACACGACGGCAATTCCCGGAAGATCCACTAGGCACCCTTCCTCCGCTTCCTCCTACCGAAAAACTTACCCGCGAACGAATGGACAGTCTTGACATCAATCATGACGGAAACTTACTTCCTGAGGAAGTCAAACTATTTGAACATGTCATGCGCCTCAATGAGGACGGTCTTGCCTTCGTTGAAACTGACCGCGGCACATTTCGGAGCGACTATTTCTCCGATTACATCTACCCCGTCATTGAACATACTCCATGGGCGTTCAAAAATATTCCTATTCCACCCGGCATCCTGGACAAAGTCATCGAGATCCTGAAGACAAAAATTTCGCATGGGGTGTACGAACACTCCCAAAGTCCTTATCGATCGCGTTGGTTCTGTGTACTCAAGAAAAGTGGAGCATTGCGTCTGGTCCATGACCTGCAGCCTCTGAATAAAGTGTCAATTCGAGATGCTGGTGTTCCCCCGATTCTCGACGAGTTTGTTCAACCATTCGCGGGCTGTCAGATATTCACTGTGTTTGATCTCTTCTCGGGATACGATGCTCGGATTGTCGACATGAAATCTCGGGATTTAACGGCATTTATGACGCCTCTGGGGCTTCTTCGTCTCACCTGTCTGCCTCAGGGCTTCACCAATTCCCCAACGGAATTCCAGCAATGTATGGTATTCATTTTGCAGCACGAAATTCCGCATACTGCCAACGTGTTTATCGACGACTTGCCGATCAAAGGATCTACTACTCAGTATCTCGACGCATCCGGCAACCCCGAGACCATTTCTGAAAATTCCGGGATACGAAGATTTGTATGGGAGCATGCACAGGATGTGCATCGTATCATGCACCGCATAAAACATGCCGGTGGAACCTTCTCTGCGAAGAAAACTCAGATTGGGCGAACCGAAGTCATTATTCTTGGTCAACTCTGCAATTCTGACGGTCGTCTCCCCGACCCCGATCGTGTCGATAAAATCTTAAACTGGCCGGCTCTTATCGATGCACGTCGTTTTCTCGGATTATGCGGCGGTGTTCGCATTTGGATTCCAAATTACTCGGGCCTTGTTCGCCCCCTCTCGCAGCTCTTTCACCTCAGGATAGAAGCATTTGAAACGTTGAAACGATACGTTACCACGGCTCCTGCGCTCATCAACCTCGACTATACCGCCGATCTCAATATTTACCTTGCTGTCGATTCAAGTTTTCGAGGCACCGGATTTGTTCTATCACAGGAAGACGAACGCGGCCGCCCCAGACCTGCGCGATACGGTTCAATCCCTTTCAAGGAACGCGAGTCTCGCTACTCTCAGCCGAAGCTCGAGCTCTACGGGTTATATCGAGCTTTGCGACACTGGCGACTCTAGTTTTCGGAATCAAACGGCTCAATATTGAGACCGATGCAAAATATATCAAAGGAATGCTCAATTCTCCCGATCTACAACCGAATGCCACTATCAACAGATGGATTCAGGGCATACTCCTCTTCGATTTCAATCTGATTCACGTCCCTGGCAAGGAGTTCCACGCTCCTGATGCGCTTTCGCGTCGCGAACTCGGCGAAGGCGAGATCATTGAAGAGCACGACGACTCGTGGCTCGACGATATTGTCCTTCACGCTGCTTCCTTTAATCTACCAACCGAAATCACGCGCTCCTTCTATCTCTCTCACTCTCAACCAACACTTTCTCCCTCTCCGTTTCCTTCGGCCTCTGTTGATATCTCTCAATCAAATCCTACTCTCTCCCCCTTCGATGCTACTCTATTCGATATCCGCCATTTTCTCATCACTCTCCAACTCCCGAACTTCCCCCAACGTGATCATCAGCGTCGTATGCAGGCCAAGCGCCGATTTCTGAAGAAAACCGCTGAATACTTCATGAAAAATGGCCAGATGTTCAAGCACGCTGGCGAGAATAAAATGCCACTCGTGGTCATTTTTGATCCTGAAAAGCGTAGAGACAGTGGCGGCAAAATCTGATGTCACCCCCAAAAAAGGAAATTCTCATGAATTTAACCCGTTTTCTTCTCTTTTCTGTGGTCGGACCTTTCAGAGTGCATTCAACACACATTTGAAACTTATGCACCTTTTTCCATCTTAGGATACCTCGAAAATTGACACTTTTTGGGCAAGACTTTCCAACCATCTTTGGCCCAGTTCTCCTCAATTAATGGACCTATCTTTCTCAATCGTGTTTCCACAGGCAGTGTATTTGCCGTGCGAATGGATCTGTGCCCTTGTCGCCCCCGGACGGCGATGGCAAGGGCAGATTAGAGGCGGTTTGATGAAAATTTCCTTTTTTAGGGGTGACATCAGATTTTGCCGCCACTGGAAATACTCGTTCAAGCGCACGAGATGCTCGGTCACCGTGGCGAATTTCCCACTCTCGAGACAATTCAACTCCGCTTTTTCTGGCCCCACATGCGTACTCAGGTCATTAAACATGTTCGCAGCTGCCATGAATGTCAACTACGCACCTGGATAGCGATTCAGGTTCCTCTGACTATCTCTGCTCCTGTCACCATATTCGCAAAAGTGTACATCGACATCATGTACATGCCCAAGGCTAGAGGATTTCGCTACATCGTTGCTGCCAAAGACGACCTTTCTGGAGTCTCGGAAGCTCGTGCACTTCGCAAAGCCAATGCCCGCTCCCTCGCTAAATTCTTCTGGGAAGAATTATACTGTCGGTATGGCGTTGTTCTTCAAGTCACAACAGATAATGGCCCCGAATGCAAGGAAGCTTTTGCGCTTCTCATGGACACCCTGAATATTCCACAAGTCACCATCTCTCCCTATAACTCTCGTGCAAACGGTGTCGTTGAGCGCGGTCATTATATTCTTCGTGAATCATTGGTCAAAGCTTGCGAAGGGAACATGAATCTATGGCCTCTAAAACTCCCCGCCGCCAAATTCGCAGACCGCGTTACATTCCGTCGAGCTACGGGTCAAACACCTTTCTTCACCCTCCATGGATTTCATCCGATCCTACCTTTCGATCTCGCCGAATGTACGTTCTTGGTCGATGGCTGGACTTCAAATATGTCCGCAGTCGATCTCCTTGCTCTCCGAACTCGCCAAATTGAACGCAGGCCGGATGATTTGAAAGCCGCAGCTGAACGTTTACTAGCCAGCCGTATGCGCTCCAAAGCAGAGTTTGAACGCAGATATTCTGCTCGATTTTACCGCGAAACCTTCCAACCAGATGAACTCGTTTTGGTGCGCAATTCACGACTAGCCACTGATCTTGGACGAAAATGGAAAAATAAATGGCTTGGTCCCTACGCTGTCGTCCGAAGAACCGCTGGAGGTTCGTATGTTCTGCGAGAACTCTCTGGCGCGGTCAGTACCCAAGGGATAGCTGCCACTCGCCTTCTCCCCTACATCTCCCGCAATGATCCTCGCTTAGCCAAACTCGCTGAAGGCTTCCCTCTTGATGATGGCATGGAAAACCCACCGAATGCAGAAGAATCCGACGAGGACGATCCCGAGTCATCTGACGGGGACGATATTTGAAGACCATGTATACCCCCTCCCTTGACTTGTTTCTGTCTCCCTTCAATCTCCTTTCACTCCCTCTCCCATCGACGCAACCGATTTTTCGCGTGCCCCGCGGATGTGACACAGCTTCGCTGTTTACATTGAAAACACCCTAAATTCACATACCAACCTCCCAGTTTTGTTCGTCCATTTAATTCGATATACCCCTGTCTCTCTATCCTCCAACTTTCACCTCTTTTGCTCCACCGTCACCACCGACACAATCCAGTTGAACCGTGGGAATCTCGGATGATCGCATCATTTCGCCTTACCTCGACTTTTGAATATCTGTTCCTGGCTCTCGCCTCCGGCGCAAAATCAATTTCAGGGTCAGAACACGTTCATATGGTCCAGATCACCTCGAGGCAACCATTGCAATGATTCCACAAGCACCCCATGTGGAACAAAAACCCACAATTCTCCCCGACTTGATCTTACTGGTTCAACTCAATTTCAAGCTGGGAGAACTTAATCTGTGCCTTACTACGAGCATGTGGGCGAGTTCTAATTCATGGAAACGACCCCTGATTCCTGATATTTGGCTGTGCGAGCCATATGGACATCTCCTTCCTATTTATTTTGTACCGCATGTATGGATCCAGAATACGGGTACCTCTCCTCATATTTATTCACAAATGTACTTCAATAGCATCGTACCAATTATCCCCCACTTTCTGAATATCCCCTGGTGCCAACCCACTGATTGAATCAACCGAGTTAGCAAGAATTACCTCTTGGAACTCGAACTTACTGCCACACTCGCCCTCCTGTTAAATTCTTCTGGATTCAATTACCAACGGTAATCCCAAGCCTTACTTTGTTTTAACGTCTCTACCTATAGATCCAACCCTTTGCTTTAAATCCTCCACGACTTGCCGAAATACAGCGGGGTCTTCATTTTCTATCGACTTGCCTCCAGAATCGACAACTTGCCTAATTGGGATTGGAATTGGACTGAACAGAGCTCAAACCCACTCACCCGTTTATCGTAACCTTACAACTGGTTTAAACGATACTTCGCAGTATTTAATATACGACGTCACAATTGATAATTGAGAAGGCGGCGAACTCCCGACCAGCCGTCACTTGACGATGAGTCTGCCGAGGAATAGGTTCCAGACGGCGAATGAACGGGGGTGGATTGGGTGGTGGCAGCAGAGGACGGCGAGGCGGCGGCAGCAGAGAACGGCAAGACGGCGGCAGCAGTCGGGGATGTCGCGATGGTGGCAGCAAGCGAAGCCGAAACGGCGGCAGCAGAGGCCGGGGAAGCTGAAGAAAAATCATTGAAGTCAATCAACGACAGTACCCCTGAAGAATGAAGAAAAACTTACCAGTGCGCACATTGACAGTAGCTGGATCGCGCTCTAGCACAGTGAGATGTCTTGATGGCGGCAAGAGGCGCGATCCGCGAGCTGTGTCAAGGAGCATTAGTTTTGAGATAGGCGTACCGCGAGCCAAGAACAAACGTACGTGTATATGGTTCATAGTCAATGCTTCCATCAGTTGAAGCAAGAATATCTTCGGGCACAACTAGGAGGAATGATCAAATGAATGTATAGAAAATACGAGACACGGAGACAAGACAAGACATACCCCAGTAAGAGCAGGTTCGCGATTTGCACGCGAAAGCATGCTTCCCAGCGAATGGACCGGTGACTACTGGCTTGATGTACTTCGCGGGTTGGAGGCATAAACATGTCGGGGTTGGACAGTGCGAATGCTTGATGAATTTGTCGAGATGGGACGGCTCGACCGGGATCCCGGAAGCTTTCACCGGGCTGGAGTATTGTAACAACAGGCGAAAATGGAACATGCGGGAGTCGCACCCGCATAACCGTTAGACTATCTGTCCCTTCGTCTCACGTCCGTTTCTGGGTCCAAGTTACCCCAGTTCGGCCACGTGACCGCTGTAACGTGCCGATTCGTTACATCCGCCCTCCTGCCGAGGTTCTGCGGAAGCTCGGCAAACTTATGCCAGCTGCGGGAGTCGAACACGACTCACTGATGTTCCACCAAATGTAACAACAGGCGAAAATGGAACATGCGGGAGTCGCACCCGCATAACCGTTAGACTATCTGTCCCTTCGTCTCACGCCCGTTTCTGGGTCCAAGTTACCCCAGTTCGGCCACGTGACCGCTGTAACGTGCCGATTCGTTACAAGTATGTATCAGAAGAAAAAGACATGACGAGAAAGAGAGAAAACACGCACTAAGGAAAGGTGGCGAGGTGGCTCACTCCATCCTTCAAGACTGCGGTGGTAAGGTTTTTGGCGGCGCGTTGCTGTTTTTTGTGGAAGGCTTTGTGACGCAAAATAGCGAAATTGGTCGTGGGGTCGGGCTGGGCGCCTTCAGACACAGACCGACGGCTGGAATGAGCTGGGGCCATTTGAAAGACGACGAAGAAGCTGGCTGAGAAGTCGGGACATCGCAGTTTGAGGTGAGGAGACTTTTATATCTATCCAGATTCGTCTTCCTACGCCGAACAAAATTTTCTTATGGCCGCTCTCGATGCGCCAAGAAAGTGCGTGGTTGTACATGCGACAGCAAAACTAGTATTTTCTGCTCAGGTTGGGGATGTGGAGGGCGGGGAAGAGGGCATGGCGTCGCGGAGAGTGCAACGAGGTAAAAAAAAAAGAAGCCCGAGAAGCCCACGCAGCAAGGCACGAGGCGCTTGGAGCCTCCAAGACAGAAAGACGGAGAAAGACCAGATTGGGACAGACTTTGATAGAGTCGGGGGCGGAGGGCGCGCGTCGGGGGGCTGACGAGGTGGTTGAGTAAAATGTACGTCCTAAAAACGTACGAGAAGGCAACGAGAAGGGAAGAGAAGGACTTGACAAGGGTCTGACAGCGTGCGAGTCTTTGTGCCCGCTCAGCTAGCATCGTATCCGTATATTATGCGCGGACCGGCGAAGCCGGTCCGCGCCATCGGACTTCGTCGGTGCGCCAGCCCACATTCATTGACGTTCACGGAATCTCTTGCCTAGATACATCGAGGTTCACCCGTTCGCCGAGGCTCAGTGAACCTGTATGCCATCTTCAATGACATTCACTGAACTTCGATAACAATTTATCTAACACTTCAACACGAGTTTTATAATGACTATTTATCTACATCGCAATACGGTACGGTGAACTTCGGTGAATTTTGGTTCCAGGTACGATGAAGGTCACCGAACTTTCATGCAGTGAAATTCACTGAACTTCTGTATAAAGTACACTGAAGTTCGCCGACCCTCTGTGTAAAGTACAATGAAGCTTGTCAAAACAAGATAGAATATAGACACCAATACGCTCACATCAGTCGTCTAGGCCCTCATTTTTCTTTCCAACCCTCTTTTCGACCAACTCCTTGTAAAGCAATAGCAAGACGTGGACAGAAAAATCAAAGTTGATATCAGACATTTGCCGGAGTTGTGCCTCATATCCAGTCAGCCAGGCATTGAGTTGTTCGGCTGTCTCGGTATTAAACGCGCGAGTTGTATGCTTGCGACCATTGTCATCCGTCTTCACTGAAACCAGATCCGGCTGTGAACCATTTGCCGGAGCAGGATTACACCAGATGCGACACAGAATATCTGCGGCCTGATGTCCAATGTAATGCCATGCGTCGACAATGAGTTTCGTGACATGAATCCAAGGACTTTGCGGGTCTTGCGTGACTATATGGCGGAGCAGGTTACAAGCATCGTCGTAAGCGAGAAAACTCGGTCGAAAATTAGGATGCTGTTTCCAGATGCGGTCAATAATCTTGAGGACCTGTGAGGAGCTTTCGGACCGATAGCACTTTCCCCAGCCTATGGGGCAGCCACATGCCCACTGAACTGTCTGCAAGCAATAGGTTGTCCTGGCGCGAAATGTGTGAACCACATTCTCGCCAGATACACCATTGAGTTCGGGGAGTTCGGAATGAAGGGAAATACCCGAAGTCCAATTATCGTGTTCGGTTTGACGTCGGATGACTCGCTGAACACCTGGAAAGGAGAGACGAGAAAACCGGCTCAGATATTTACGGTGCCAGTCCTTGTGGGTTTCATTATCGCAAGTCACGGCTCCAGGAGAATGAATGGGACGACCGCACGGAATTATTCCGCAGATCTCTTCCATGGGTAGATGAGTCCTGCAGAAACGACGGTTTTTGTAGTTTACTAAGGGGCCATCGCAGGTGTTAACCGCACAAGTCTGATAAAGAATTTTAGATCACGTTGAAATATCATTCAGTACACGTACTCGGTGATTGATAGTCTTTCCATCCATCGAAGCTAGCCTTGTATATCCACACCCCGAGCCCGGAACCCGTTCCTGCTGTTTTGGGAGAGCAGCAAGCAGCTCAGCAGCTTCAGGATCCTCTGCCATTGTAGCCGCAATCTGGCGAAATTTGTCAAATGCTTTGAACCCAATGTTGATAAGAAACAAATGCTTACGCCGGATCAAGTCTGAGCTGGTGCATCAATCACCGTAGATTCATTTGGATCCAAAACTACTCCCTCTGCATGCAGGTCCGTAGTATACCTCTTCAGGTGAGTGCAGCGAGTGCAGCCATGCTTCATGGATCCAGGGATAATGCCTCCATTTTCTCCGACAACTTCACGCACAGACTTTGCTAGAGTTTGAGCATCTGAATGTGCCGGAACAGTGAAAGTCTCTTCTAGCTCATGAGCCGTGACAAGTCTTCGAGCAAAATGCTCAAAGTAGAGACGCTGAGATTGTCGAGCGGTGATCCTAGGTTTTTCGCCAACTACATCACTGAGCCAATCTGCAAAATTGGTCCAACCGGAATGAAAGCGAAGAACAGCGTGCTCTTGTGCAAGAGCGATACGGCGGTCCATCCAGATGCCGTGTTTGGAGACTCGAAGGTACTTAAGATGCATCATACTCCAAGCGTTGCTTCCGTCCGCCAGCCTCAATGCCACGAAAGGTTATGCGGTCAGGGTAATATTCCGCCTGGCATTTAGGGCAGTACGCTACGTAAAGCTGCGCCTTTACCCATTTGAAACTGCTATCGAGAAGTTGTATCTGCTGCGGGTCTCGATGACGTCGAAGAGTTGGAGGGTGTCCTTCGTTTGGGCAGAAGAGGCAGTCGACTCGGGTGGTACAGAGAATTAATTCTATGAGGTGCTGGAAAGAATTGGGAAGGGGGATCTTGTTGGGAGCTGAATCCAAGCAAATGATAAAGGTGTTCCAAATCTCCGCAAAGACGCTGCGCCAACTGGTCCGAAAGATCCTCTGCCTCGGGAGGGAAATTGGAATGTTCATGTTCACCGTTAAAGGCACCTGTAAAGATGGCAAATATGCTCCTCAGCCAGGCAGTTTCCCTAGGTTGACGAGGTTCTCGAAGTTGGTTGAGATGGAGCCTGAATAGAGGATAGGCAGCAACTAGGATGGAAATGATGTAGAAAGCACGTTGAAAAGAGAATTCCGAGACCATGTACAGCTGTAGAACCACTATGAAGTGGCTGACTGTTGGTACCATGATGGTTCTGAGGGACGTTCTTGTGATTGCCTTTTTGGGATTGATCACACGAATCCGACGAAGCCTTCGTAAAGCACAGTTGAGACGGAGGTTGGAGTAGACAGGGAGTAAGTAAGGATGATATTAAGGCTGTTTTTAAGAAGAAGTGCAGAGGGATGAGTGAATCTCACTCAATTATTTAAAGCTATATTGAAATGTGCTACCGTCACAGAAACTCGAGATCTCCGGCCATCGCAGCGCAGCAACCCAGCTACAGTGCTCTTGATGGGTAGAGAGAGCCGAGAAGTTATGTGTAATGTATCAGTTAAAGGGAAAATGCGAAGGAACAAGGGAAACTCACTCAATCTCCTCATAACCTACTCACAATCATTGCACCTGCCAATGACGATGACACGGGGTAATCGAGGCACCTGGAAGTAAACGCAGAGCTAGCATTGAATGCGTTTCATTAAGAAGTTGACATAGACCCTTTGCTTCGAGAGAAATGGCCGAGAATTGAGTGAGTTTCACTCAATTCTCTGGAGCATGTATTCAGTCAGTGTTACAGCTGAAGACAGTGAAATATCGGACCATCACTGGTTACAAAACTGCATTTGACATCTCAAATTGATGCAGGGCGTTGTTACGATGCCTCGAATGGCTTGGATGCAAGAATATTGACGGAGATCCGCTCACTTTTTATTAATTCTCTTTTCCCACCTTGTCTAGATTTTCTGTGACTTCTGGGTTTCTGTGGGACTTGGGAATGCTAAGGTTGGGTTGAGACGGCACTCCAAATTGTCAAAGAATCTCGGGAGTGCGACTATCTTGCCCACGAGGCTGAGTTTGGGGGTGGGAAGCCAAAGAGACTAGAAATTCCGAAGAAATTGTGTCTTGAAACTTGTTGAAACCAAAAACTCTGAGCCTGTAGTTGGAGCAGCATTAGGCAAGAGGCAGTCGAGTTCAATTGAGATTGAGATCTGGCAATATTGACATCGAAACAAGTCGAGACGAAGGTCGGAACCGGACTGAAGTGTGGTCTGTTTCCTTTTTGGGAAAAGTCACACCTCTTCGTCTTTCCCTCAACAACGCGTCCACGTTTAAAACATATATGTAACACCATGCGCATTGTGTGACAGGACGCGTCGAATTCTGGCTGCATGCAGCCAAAACCCTGCCCCTCAAGTCCCTCTAACAGATTCACTCTTTCTACGCACCTCAAAAGCAGAATTTCTCGTCACTGTGATCTCCATTCAAGTTCTCGCGGACGGCTCGGTGAATAACAACTGCGACATAGTTCATCAGTAATGACAGACACAAGGGTTGGAGTGAGATGAGTAAAGACAGTTCAAAGAGTGGATACGAGTAAAGACAGACGTATGAGTTGGCCGGGGTATTGGTAGTGGTTTCAGGATTAAGAGTCGGAGTCGAGGTTGTCAGAGTCCACTGCTGCCTTCCTGCTCCTCTTCCTCGTCTTCCCCGCCGCGCTCTCAATCTGCCGGAGCCGCTCCCTCAATCTCTCTGCTTCCTTCTCCGTGTCGACATTGTCGGATGACGACCCGCTTGCAACTGCGCGGTGGCTTCTCTTCCGTCCTGCTTTCTCCTTCCCCTTCCCCTTTGAAGCCCTCTGGGCTGCCTCCTCGTCTGCCTCGAGCTTGTCCTGCTTGGCTTCTTCAAGATGATTGCACCACTCTTTGCTTGACATGGAATCAAACTTCGCCTTGATCGTAGCCTCGTCCAAAGTCAGGTCACCCTGGACCCAGCGCATCGCAAGGGGGTCGTAAGGAAGGGCCTTATGCTCAATCAAGCTCTTGTCATTGCTGATGGTAGTTGTGCCGATACCGAGGGACGTGTAAATATCCTTCTTTGTGAAAGGACGCCTAGCATACTGATGATATGCTTCATTGGGGTCATCTTTCACCTCTGGAGAATTTGAATCATGAGCTGGCTTCAGTTTGAATCTGGAAACACAAAACTCACCTGCCCCGATGCGATAAGGGTTACCGGGCGTATATTTCTCGTCACAAAGCTTGATGGCACGCTCTTTGTCATTCCAACGCTCAAGCCGCTCCCCCATTGTATCAAGCGATTTCTTATAACCATTTGGGCGTCCGTCGATCGCCTTGTTGAGATAGCTGAGGAAGCCTTTGTCCGTCTTATTATCAGGCCAGTCCTCGGAGTCGGAGTCATCGGCTTGTCCGGGGATGAATCTTTTGTTTCCCTTGGCATTCTTCCGAGTCGTCTTGGGCCGTTCTTTGGCCATATCGTAAGGTTTGTCTTGGGGTCGGATCGATGTAGAAGGCTTTGTATTGGGATGAGAATCAAGTATTCGGCAGAATATAGTGCAAGAAACTTACCGCAGCTGACCTCGGCAAAATCAAAGGCTGCACAGGCTTGCTATGTATTGCGGGGGCGACATCTCCGTCCTTCCAGATGATATAACATATAAAATGAGTATATTGTCGTTCCAGGCGGTAGTAGTCAGCCTGAGGGAGGTTGAGAAATGCGGGAATTTTCCCGTCGGCAGACGTGTGGTCTTCGATGGTGCCAAGACTGGTGCTGCTCGAATCGGAGAGTAGGTACAATTTACGAAGCGGGTATGCGGGGTCTATGTAAACATCAGTCGACAGTTGCATGAGATCAGGATATAGATTTTCTACCTCTAGATGGGCTGAGTTGCGCCAAAGCCTTGGAAATCAGAGCTCGTAGCGATACATAAATCCCTCCATCTCCCCCTTTCACAAGCTGAAGGCCTGCAGTATCAACCCACACCTTACTACCCTGTATACCTTGAAACTCTACAGCAACTACACAAGTACGTATCAATTATAAGATGGATAAGATTCAGATTTGCATCGGACTCACTAGGAAGACCAGCTCCGTCTTCATTATGATTTAGACCCAAAGGATTGTAGAAAGAGAGTGTTGTGGGGACGATTTTACTTGGAGGCTTATTTGGGTTGTTGTTTTCAGTGCGTTTGGGCTCAGCCTTCTTGATCGGAGGCTTGGGCACTTCCTCGACATCAGACATCACTGAACTCAGAAGCGACGAGTTATCTATATTGTGCAGAAGACGAAGTGAAAATTGGCAAGTTATTCTAATAGATAATGTCTTACCGTCGTTGTCCTCGGCAGAGTTGCCATCCTCTTTGTGCCTAACATCCGGATTATTCAGATGATTGTATCGGGGAGAAGGGTCCGACTTCACGCCGCCTTGCAAGAGTTTTTTATGAGCCCTATATTCAAGGGCCTGAGCTTACAAAAACTGTTTGAAAAAAAAAGGTGACAAACCCCGAAGGCACGACATCGGGCTTCTCATTTTCAGCAATACGGTCTTGTTTGTCCTTGTGGGCACTATTCTTGAGTGCAGCCCCGCCCGTGGTAGCTGGACGATGCACAGTGAATTTATGGAAGCGAGTGTCATTCGGAACCTTCACGAGAGCAGTCTGGATATTGGATTTGAGGTCTTTTACGGTGATGTCGGTGTCCTTGGCAGGAAGTGTCATTCCAAGCTCTCTAGCAATGGAAAACAACTGTGGCTTTGGAAGATTGTTGATGGGGCCCCCGGGAATGCCCTCGAAAGGCGGGAGCGCAGTGAGGTCAATGCGGGGAGGCATGATGGTAAAAGATAAAAAAAGGTCGGGACGCACCGGAAGACAGCGGAATTCAATGGTCATGTGGATAGTTTCCGTTGCACAGGTTTATGGAATTTCAATAAGAGGTTCATTGAACTTCAGCGAACGTCAGCAAAAGGTTCACTGAAATTCGCTGAATAGGGGCGGATGGTCACTGATGTTCATTATCTTATCTCGGCGTTCACCGAAGCTACGTCACTCATCACTGACGGACGGTGAATGGTGTTCGGCGTACATCGATGTTCTTTGTAAGTCCGAGCATATAACTCTCCTATCCTATACTTGAAAAGAGGGCCAGGCCATCAGTCGCGTGACTTCCTATCTATAATCCTATAAGTACATCTATCCTATACTGTAGCCTTGTGTATGGGTGAAACGGACTTTCGAGCGTGACCTGAAACGCAAGGCGTGAAACCAGAAACGAACTGGGAGTTACGCGTGACACCTCAAAAACTTTGAAACGGCTGCAAGAAACAGCTTCAAAATAGTGGCTAGAAACGACAGTTCTCGAGGTAAATATTGATTTCAAGCTTACAATGATTGCCAGGACCTTCTTATCTGGGTGAAAATCAACTTGCAGCTAGGATTCAAAGGGAATTCTGTCAGTCCCGAACGTCCCACTGTCAAATACAGGCCAGAAATTCAGCCAGGAGCATTGCTTTATATAGAATCCAGAAGAAAATTCGAACAGCACAAATAAATTCAGCAGCAAAATTGGTTTTTTTGTCATTTCTGTGTTACGCACCTTTCAGTGAAACCAGCCCTGCGTTTCGCGTGACGGTTGAAACGAAACGGAGTCTGCGTGACGCGTTACGTTTCACCCATAACACAAGGCTACAGTACATGAAAACACAAGGATCAGCTCACGTGAAAAGTAACATGACTTTGACACGAAACCACGGGACCATGTCGAGATGTCGCTGCCGGCTGTCGAGATGTTGCTTCCGGTTCCCACGAACCTCCCGAGGCGCCGCGCACCGCGAGTGCAGCGAGCGGTAGTGCGGCGCCGAGGGCACGCAATCCAGCAAGAAAAACACGCGGGGTTTGGGGCGGAGCCCCGACAAGCTGTGCACCAGCCGTAGGGAGGGACGCGAGCGCAGCGAGCCGGCCCTGCCGAAGGCGGGGTGCTTAAGCTTGTAATACAAATGCTGTGAACGTTCCAAATATGGAAACATTCAATCATTTCATTCACTGGCTGTAGTTTTACCTTATCCCTTCCATGAATCTGTAGATCTATCTGCTTCACGGCTCCCAACAAGGCCGCTAAGGATTTGGGACAGAATTGCGGGAGGAGATGTCCTCGCAAGGTTGCCCTCACGAATTGATGGCAAAGTCTGATCGATTCTTCTCGCTGTAACTACATTATGCACAGACAGCCAAATAATGTGAAAAGTAGCTCAAAATGAAGCCATGAGATGTTTCTACAGATTCATGGAACGGATAAGCACCAAAGTCGCCAGGGCTCTTGCAATAGGACATTGATTCGGATTTTACCATATATGGAACGTTCACAGCATTTGTATGTCCCCTACCTTAATAAAAGAGACTACGGGACCGCAGGTCCCGTGATAGTTCACGTGAAAAAGCAGGTGACTTTTCACACGCGGTCCCGGCGCCGCGCGCCGGCGAGTGCAGCGAGCGGCAGTGCGGCGCCGCGGGCAAGGAATCCAGCAAAAAAAAAAAATCCAGGCGGGGTTTGGGGCGGAGCCCCGACAAGTTGAAGGCTTGTACTTGGCCAGGCCATCAGTCGCGTGACTTTTGACAGAAAATCACGGGGTTTTGTCAACATCCTAATGGAATTTAAGGGGTTAATAAGGGTAAAATTTGAAGCTCAGGCCTTAAGCTTAACTAGGGCTTAATATTAAGGGTAAGTTAAGGGTCAAGTTAAGGGCTGTTTAATTTTTTTCCGCGCGAGCCAGGACCACCTCCAGGTGTACAAAATGCAAGTCTTTCTCTCTCAGATCCCCTGAAACTTCCCGGGGACCTTCATTCACGCACTGGACTTGAAATCATTCGCCGCTAAAATTTCTACCAAATAAACTGACTCCGACTGAGACTATTTTGTATATTTACAATGTGTTTTCAAGGCCTGGTTTCCCTGCAAAACAAAAAGCCCTTTGGAGCCTTCTCAGCTATTGTTAACCTCAAGTTGGTTCAACTGGTGAGATACTGGCGAAAAGAATGTTACATAATCGATCATTAACCCTTAAGTTCAGGGCTTAGGTCCGAACTTAAGGGCAAATTAAGGGTTAACCCTTAATTCCAACACTGTCCTACAACACAACTGGCTGGCGAGATGTTGAACAACTTGAAACTCACACGCGGTCCCCGGCGCCGCGCGCTGGCGAGTGCACGCGGCGGGCACGGAATCCAGCAAAAAAAATTCGCAAAAAAATTAAACCGGGGTTTGGGGCGGAGCCCCGACAAGCTGTGCACCAGCCGTAGGGAGGGACGCGAGCGCAGCGAGCCGGCCCTGCCGAAGGCGGGGTGCTTAAGCTTGTCCTATACTTTAAAAGAGCACGGCACAGCCTTTGACATGAAACCGGGATGTCTCCTGATCCGTTACCACGATCACTACCACAGGCAGCACCAGTGTTGCGGAGGTCAGGTCAACTACTTGACCTAACCCGAGGGTCAAGGGTCAGGTCAAGGTCAGGTCAAGAGGGGGTTGACCTTCTTGACCTTTCGGCCTATTAATTATTCAATTATGTATTTAGTAATGGCTCGAGGCAGGAGGCTCTTTACAATGTTCAAATGCACTTCTGTGGCCTGTTTCCGAGGTCTTTTCCTGCACGGTCCACCGCCAGCACAAGCTCAATCCACCATGAGAACTGATGCGATGTCCGCTTATGGAGGAGAGCCAAACATCAACAAATTGATCTGACCCCCGCTGACCCGGGGTCAAGGTCAGGTCAACTAGAGCCTGGTTGACCGTTGACTCTTGACCCAAGGTCAAGACCCGGGTCAACCGCAACCCTGGGCAGCACGCTCGCCTTCCCTCGAAGACCTCCACAAAGCCATTCATAGCATCCGACTCCCGAAGTCTACCTCAGCCAAAACATGTTCTGTTCCCCTAGCAGACTTGAAAAACATCCGCACTCTGATAGCGACCCTTTTGCTCAGCCAGAACCTCCACTCCGACACCACTGCTAGCATCTCGTCCATTGTTACCAAACTCGACACACTTTCATCCAAGATAGACTCTATTTCACCAGCTCCCATGAATCCTACCCCTTCATCTGGCGTATCCTCCCAGAAATCCTACGCATCTGTCGCTGCTTCTCCCACTGCCACGTCACTGGCCCCATCCCGTGTTCCGCGTGACACCTCTCGTGACATCACGCTCACCCCGAAAGACCGCCGGTACAAGGCCTTCGTTAACGAGACACACCACGCTATTCAGCAGCAGCTTAACGCAATAATCAATGAATCCCCTCGCTACTGCGAGTACGACGAGACACCATTTGTCCGCGCAGTTGCCAAATATCGAAATGGTGACATTCGCATCTCCTTCCAGTCTACCTGGGCTGCTCACCTCCTTACGGAGGACAGCACCTGGTTGTCCACCTTCTCCACCCTCCTTCGAATTCGCTCCCCAACGTTTGCTGTTGTCATGCACCGGGTTCCGACCAGCTTCAATGTTGCGTCCGGTCATTGTGATAACAACGGGGATTGGAACGATGATATCTCGGACTTGATCGAGGCTAATGAGGGCAACTGGATGCCCAGGTCTCTTGTCAGGGTACACTGGATTGGTCGCCGTTCTGACGACGAGGTGCGAAAAGCGAAACAACACTCTTCGATTGTCCTTCACTTTGGGAATCCAACTGCTGCCAACCTCGCTATTTCTCAGCGCCTGGCGCTTCACGGACACCTCCATCGTACTGAAAGGTACTCACCACAACCCTTACAGTGCTTCAACTGCTACTCGTTTGGCCATATTGCGTCTCAATGCAAGCGTCCCGCTATCTGCGGCATCTGCGCTTCCGATCATCCAACTTCCAACTGCCAATGCCCGCACTCTACTCCATGCCAACCCCTCGCCAAATGTACTCTTCTACCAGTCAAATGTGGTCTGCGCGGCTGTGGCGGCCTTCACCGGGCGACTGACTTGTCATGCCCTATCCGCCAAGTCATTCTGCTCCGTATTTCTGCAGAACATGCAGCCGCTGGTCCTCTCTTCAAGGTCCCTCCGGATCTTTGAAATTTTTTTCCCTTATTTCTCGCCATACGAAACCGAAACCCTGCTCTGAACCTCAACAGATTTATCTCAATATCTACCATCTACTTCATCCACTGTGCCCTATTCAATGGGTAATTTCCCGGAGTTTGTCGCCCGCTTCACCTGCTCTGCATGTATTACGGTCTACGATGGACATACGTTTAGAAATAGTTGGAAAGTAGTAAAGTAAGGTACTCCCCATCAGTCCCCATCCACCTTCGACAAACATCACGTGCCCAAGTGTGACAACTTCCTTTTTCGGACTGACCCGATACAAAAATCTGTAGAATTATGCTCTGGTCATATTAGCTCAAATCCTTCGACCAAAACCTTTAAAATTAGTCTATCTACTGTCGTAAATTTTGGTAGAATCAAATCCTTCGAATTGGTCCAGGAATTATCAAATCTCCGTCAAAAACAGCACTTTCTCCGCCAACGCGTTGTCAAATCTGCCTATGGGAACCTACTCAAGGCGCCGCAAGACCCTGGCAATGAACCTGCTTCAAAACATGAGCAATGGCACCAAGCGGGTGTGGGAGGAGCTCAGTCCCAAGAAGGTAACCAAATGGCTTTCGCCGAAAAAGAGACGGAAAGAAAATAGCTGCGCAGAGGTGTGTCAGAAACCTCGGATCCATTACTCACTGTTATATATTCCTCTAGAACACAAACGACGCGACAATTGATGTTGAAGATATGTTAATTGGCGCGTTTGACGCGTCGAGTGTGGACGCGTCAAACACGGTCAACGCGCCAAGCCATCAATACCCGGTAAACCCTTTTTACGCGTCGATGGACTGTTTCTCTGTGCCTGGACCTACACATTTTCCCTCGGGTGCACCACCTGCCCGTGAACTCCTGTGGAAGCTGCCCGAAGTGACAATTGATCTGTATTCACGCTGAATGCTTTGGTAGATTCGTCAACCGTTGTCATCGCTTCGGTGATGGATATCTGAATCATAAACTCACCGGAAGGCAAGCAGCGTGGGCTGCAAAGAAATACCACGGACATAGAACATACCCAGCTACTATTTTGACGAGGCAGGCATCCACTAATCACCGAAACAAGCCAATTTGGGCAAAGATCTTGTAATTCACTCATACAGAAAAGCCTTAGGGCTCTAGTTTTTTCGGTACAGCTTGTATAGTTACTTATCTCGGATTTGGTCGAGGGAAATCGCCACGCAGTGCCTAGTTGTCGCAATATTATCTTTCTCTCTCAACGTGTCCCTAAATGGAAGTGTGACCGTCACGTCATGTGATGTTCGTCGAAGGTGGATGAGCAAAGTACTGTATACTTTCGACCAAAGGTTCAGGTGACGGGTGACGGGGACCCGTGAACTGAACAATTTTGAAGCTGGTGACGGGTGACACGCACTTTTTTCGTCCAAAAAAGGGCAAAAAACGTCAAAAATCGCGGGCCGGCTGTCGCCGGCCTTCCATATATAGTAATTTGCTGTGCTGTGAACTATTTGTTCAGTGAACAATGAAGGTGACGGGTGACACCCAGTGAGAATCCCCTATGCTCTAGACTGCTCCAAACTGCTTTGAACTGCTGTTCACCCGAGCAGCATATGGGAGCAGAGGAGAGCGTAGAAATGATACCTTCAGCAGATGGGGTTCCGGCTCCCATCTGCGCAGCTCTGCTCAACTTCTGCTCCAGACCGTTTCCATCTGCTTCCCTCTGTCCCTTGTAATTATACTGCATTTCCATTATATTTTGTATTAAAACAGGTATTTTCTATATACTTCACTACAACAACATCGACGCACACCCGTCCCACTGCCGACAAGTCCGCAAACCCTGCCTGACCGAACCATGATGCCGCCTGCACTGAAACCGCTACCACTAACGCGAACCACGCTGAATGGTGAGGTAGATCGAAGGCCGGGTGCTGCCGCAAAGTCGTTAGCAAGATGTGCAGGTAAGGGAAAAAAGGAGTGCGCACCGCACAATCCTTCTCCTCCTCCTCCGACCCCATATGCCTCTCCCTCGACTCCCCCCTTCACCCCCGCCTCCCTCCACTTCACCCTCGGCTTCCTCTACACCGGCACCCTCATCTTCTCCCACCGCACCTACCTCTCCACCTCCCTTACCCTCCTCCTCTTCGCCTCCTACCTCGCCCTCCCTACCCTCTACGCCGAAGTCTCTGCCTGCATCATAACCGAAATGGGCCACGCCGCCTCCACTTCACCGCCTACGAGGAGATCACCCGCGGCGCATGGCGCGCAGGCGGCTGCACCTGCCCGCAAGTGCGCCGGCCGGGTGCCCCGCATCCTCGAGTTTGCCCTGCGCGACGAGGTCAAGGACGCCGCCGTCGAGCGCGGGAGCCGGCGCGCGCTCGTGGGGTGGTTCGGGACGGGGGTGGTGCACGCAGGAATTTTCCGCCTCGAGATGACGAGAGCGCGCTGGGTCTGCGGACACCTTGAGAGACCGCCAATGGCTGATAAAAAAATTTGTAAGTAGATACCGATAGAACGAATTTGAAGAAGGCAGTACATACCTGCTCGTATGCAGATTCGGTAGCGACCGCCAAGCTCTATCGGTCCATCTCAGTGAGTCAGAATGAACTCAAGATATTGAAACACACCTCCATATGTTCGCACAAATGACGAGAGTTCTGTACGGTCGCATGTAAGCAACAGTTGCGGGGTAAGAGGAGGTTTACTCACCGATGGACCTGATAGTGCTGAGAAGGCGCTGGAAACGGTGTCGCCGGGTCTATCAGGCGAGCTTAAGCGAGATAGGATACGGAGTGGGGATGTAGATGGGAGACTATAGCAGTTTTATAAGCAAGAAAGCAGGCCATGAATAAAAAAGTACACACCATAAAGTCACAGCTCAATAAGCTGACTCAGGCGAGTCCCTCGGGTCCTAGAGAGCATCCCACACACACTTCATATTCATATTGGTTGAAAAGGGAGGCAGATGCACCCTGAAACGCGACTAGATAACGCAAAAGGCAGGATCGACATTCTGGATCGTGCACGCGAATTGGACGGCACAATTTGGTGCGGATGGGCGTAGAAGGTCGGAGGACGCGCGTAGGAAGATGCTAGTTGCACGGCGCGGCGGTGGCGGACCGAGGCGGGAAGGGAAGGGCACACAGAGGGAAGACAAGAGGTGCTTGAGATTCCTATCTTGTCCGCCATCAAATTTACGTTGTGACAGCGGCGCATCATTGGCAGTATCGTGCGGCACGGCGAGCAAACATTTAAAACTCTGAAAATTGGGTGTAGAGAGGTCTGCGCGTTGAGAACGGGATGAATGGTACTGCACAGCGAGTATAGAATGCGCATTGCGCGTCGAGATAGTGGGGTAAGCAAGACGCCTTGATGGCCTCTGATCGCCGCTGTCATGTCATTTCCTTTTCTGGGGGGGTGGGTGGTCGTGAGAACGCTTGCCAAGATCCGCCGATCCCGCACCTCTTGAGGGAAGATGGTGGTGGTAGAGGGCAAGGAGCGCGATGTGTGACGACGTGATTGTGACAAGTGTTACTTGCTGCTTTTGGCTTTTGTGTGCCTCTCGAGTCTCGACGACTCCGAGTACTCGACGACATAAGTCAGTGCTGCGCCAAACTTCAAAATTTCAAGACAGTGTTGAGAACGGAATTATAGAAAACCCAAGTCGAGCCGCGGGAAAACGAGAGCTTTATTTAGCGATCCAAACAAGACCAAGTACCCGTTCAAAGCCCTTTGAGCAGATCACAGCAGAACGAGCAGAAGCAAGGCAGATTGGAGAGGATTAGAGCAGATTGAAGCATACGGGATTTTCACTGGGGGTGACACCCCGTGAACCTTTGGTCGAAAGTATACAGTATCGTGTACCATAGCCGCTTACAGCGGCTCGAGCACGTTAATGGATTTCATCATCATCATCATCATGACATGAAACCACGTGCGCAGTACGTGAACTTACCCACGCTCTTCCCGCGGCGACGCGCGCCGGCGAGTGCATGGAGACTCCTTACTCTGTTCTCTAAGGATTCTCCCTCTGCCCAGCGCTTGTTGGACTCTTGAGTAAGTACTTCGGGCCTCAGGCCCTGGCAGCTGTTGCCCTTACAGTGAGCCGCCAGAAGCCACCCGGTGGCTGTTATGGCATGCGCTGTGGAGCGGCTACGTCATATAGTGGCTTCCCACTGAGGAAGTAGACCCCCCTGACTTTCCCATAGCTGGACCATGAAATCCACGATTCACTGAATTTTGCAGTGAAATCATGTTCATGGGGTTGCAGATTCACATGGCCGAGTCACAGAGTTGGTAGAGGCTCCCTTCAACTACATGAATTTCATATTGGTATGCAATGAATGAAAGTCGGGGATTTTATGCCATTGAACCCGTGTATGAACTCCATGAAATTCACTTGAAGAGTATGTGAGGTAACTTGTGTGAAAATTGTAGAAATAGTTGATTCCCAGCCTGGGGCACACATCTTGGAATCCACTGACAAATTCCGTGATTTTCATGGGGTTAAAGGTGCCTCGACCAAGGTACATCATTCAGCACTGTAGCCCGCAAACCCCATGAATTTCACGCAGTTGATTCACCCAATCTTCACCTGAAGTTCACCAGAAAAGCCCATGAATTTCACGCAGAACTTGTGAATTTCACGGGGTTCAATTCACCTAGTTGGACTAAGTGAATGGAACGTTTCATGGGGTTCATTCACGTAGTTTTGCATTGAATTTCACGGAATGATAGTTTCAATTCTCCTTCATTTACCTGAGAATTCATTCATAAACTACGTGAAAATTCGATTGAAAGTCCGTGAAAAATCAATTGGGCCAATCTTGCTTTGACCAGACATCGCTGGAATCCTATCCTACTACACACTGTGGTCGCAGAACCCCATGAATTTCCCATAGCCGGACCATGAATTCCACAATTCACGGGTTTATCTAGTGAATTCAGATTCATGGGGTTGTGACTTCACGTACCCGATTCACATAATTAGAGTCCGCAATATGAAGTGCGTGAATTTCACCCGAAAATCGAATGAATGCATATGTGTGAAAAGTGCTCAGAAAGTTCATTCCTCGCTTCCTGGCAACTCTTGGAAATTCACCCGTAAACCTCGTGAAATTCATGGAGTTTAAGTTGCCTCGAACACGGTACATGGTTCTGGTCACCAATACTGGTTGTGTTCCTAATACAGTAATATAGTCAACTTACATACTTTGAGTACCGTAACTTAGTAATCGTTAGTAAAGACTTGTTGTACTTGTTCAGTAAGTACTTCCGTACAAAAGAGATAAGACTAATACTTGTATGTTGATATGTTGACACTGGTCAAAGCGAGGGGTACTACGTAGTAGATTTTTCATGCAGTTTCCACTGTGTTTTCACGTATTTTTCAAGTGACTTCCGGGAGTATTGGAAGGGAAACCAACACAGTGAAAGAGTTTTCATGGGAATATGAGGTGGATATCATTCCCAAACCATGTGAATTAACACCATGGAATGTCCCACTCACATAGTTGGACCCAGTGAAAATATCTCCGTGAAATTCACAACTCCATAGTGGAATTCACACAGTTTTCCGGTGAATTTCCTATTGAAACCTTGTGAACCAACTATGGGAAAGTCAGGGGGTTATGCGACCCCAGTGTACATACTACATTGCTTTACTATCTGTACTTTACTACTGACTACTAGAATATATGACTTTACTTAGTTGCAATACAAATCACCGAACACTATATTATATAGATTGAATTTCTTGATATAGGGTGAGCGCAACCAGTACTGATGACCGGAACCATGTACCTTGCTCGGAGCAACTCTGACCCCATGAATTTCACCCAGTTTGAGAGTGAATTTCAGAGAGTCCCACCTCGGCTGAACTTGCAATTTTTCAACGATTCCAGGTGACTTGATTCAACCAATTTTCAAGTGAATTTCACGTCGTTGGAATCCAGGTATCCCAAGCCAAATTCATGCACTTTCATTCACCCAATAACAAGGTGATATTCACGTAGCTCAGCATGGCATACAGGAAGTACGTGAATCAGGTACCTGAATTTCCAACCACGTGAATCTGAATTCAGCTGAAAATTCGTTGAATCGTGAATTTCACGCAACGGCTAAGTAAAATTCACGGGGTTTTACAACCACAGTGTATAGCCTAACACCCCCGATACAAAAGTCCGGAATTTTCTGGTTGAAACAAGCCAGACGAGTCCGCATGCCGTCAGAGCCACCGGGTGGCTTCTGGCGGCTCAACGCAAACTCTCTATTGCCTGCTTTTGACATCTTAACACAAGCCCTTTAAGTTTCTCAAATTCCGTGTGTCCGCACGTGAAACTAAACGCTATCCCCCCAACACCAGGGCCCAGCACGTGACCAATACGTGTTCCCCCGGCGCTAAGTCTGAAGTCCCCACCGCCCCGTGCATCTCCCACCGCTGGGTCAGCACACCGCGTCCTACTGTTGTCTGGCGCCGGGTTCAAGGGAAAACAGATACTAAATTCCCTATGTATTGTGTCTACACCCTGGGATTGTTTGCCGCGAGACAAGTGCCTTCTTGCGTCGTCAAACCGGTGTAAGTAGTTAGAGTGTGGAATCGACATAAATAGATACTCCTTTTTGGAGCCTTTTACTAAGTTCACAGTGGTTAAGGGAGGGCGCTTGCTACAGAAACACTCATACATACATATTACTTATTTCTGAAACTGTAACCATAACTATGCACATAAGGTATAGGGTAGGCAACTCAAGTAAAGACATTGGTTTGACCAGAACTAAGTCAAATGAGGTATAGCGGCACCTAAAGTTGCACACCAAGCGGGAGATGTGGTGAGGACTTAGCGCTGAACTTGCGCGGGGGAACACGTATTGGTCACGTGCTGGGCCCCGGTGTTGGGGGGATAGCGTTTAGTGCACGTGAATGTCATGTGAGTGTGAGGAAGCGGCTTGTTCCAAACCTAAAATATTGGTAGCTCAGTGGTAGAAAACTGAATTCAGAAATTGAACTGAGAGCAAGTGCTTTGATGGGCACGCATGCTGCGGTCTTTCTGCTAGTGGTGAAATTCAAAATTACCCCATTTTTATAAGGAAAGCTTCAGAATACATGGCGGGCAGCCTCTCCTTATTTCTCAAGTCAAATGGATTTTGGACGTGATTATTTTTTATGAGCACCACTCGATCAAAACCCGTGTATTGTTTCCAAAACGGCTGTATCGAAAAGGTTTCCGACCAATGGAATGGGACTTGGAGGAGGATACCGGGACTGTTCAGAGTGATGAAGGTAAAGCCATCCACCCCCTAGAACCAATATTCCGGCAATGAGTCCTCAGGCCTCATGCATAAGCAAGCCGCTCCAGGTGTTTTAATACTTGCTTCATTTTGAAGGCAAGTCTGCCGGACCTGGACCTGGACCGGTCTGTCAAAGTTCGGTCACGATCTAATGCCCAATCAATTGCAAGTCGAGAACCGCGGCCAAACTACGCAGCTGAGGTGCTTCAGGCCAGTCTCGGAAACCCAGACGTCTCTGCGCAATCCTTGTCGCAGACGGGGAACAAAGGTTAAAGTTATCTCCTGAATGCGGTACGCGTCCACCCAATTAGAGCTGTATTGTCTAGCTTACTGTTTTGTTCGTCACAAATCCGACTCAGTCCTTAGATCAAGCCCTCGACCACGAATACGATGTCAATCAGCCTCGCCGCAATGACCGATATCGGGAAAGTTACCGAAGTAGGATGCTTCGGTTTGAGGATGAGGTTCGGCGAGGTGTTTATGCTGAGGAACAACGACGGGAGATGATGCTTGGATGGCAACAAATTTCCCCAGGCATTTCAACATTGTAAACGGCTGACAAGCCATTTGAGATGGAGTGAGCTCGCACACTGGGCCGCGAGGAGTCGACCGAAGGTCGGCGACGATCAGCACTGGCACCTGGTTTTTGTAGGGCAGAAGAGCGGAATCCCATGGCGAAGCATGGGCTCACTGCTAGTCTTTCCATCCTATACATGAAAACACAAGGATCAGCTCACGTGAAAAGTAACGTGACTTTGACACGAAACCACGGGACCATGTTGAGATGTCGCTGCCGGCTGTCGAGATGTTGCTCCCGGTTCCCACGAACCTTCCCGACGGCGCCGCGCACCGCGAGTGCAGCGAGCGGTAGTGCGGCGCCGAGGGCACGCAATCCAGCAAGAAAAAAACCCGCGGGGTTTGGGGCGGAGCCCCGACAAGCTGTGCACTAGCCGTAGCGAGGGACGCGAGCGCAGCGAGCCGGCCCTGCCGAAGGCGGGGTGCTTAAGCTTGTATATAGTGAATAGAGAACATTTTTGACGGGTGATTGATGTGAAAAGGGTGGGAGAATTGTTAGGGCGTAGAGAGGTTGACCTGCTGGCACCTACCATCACTCTTAGTCTCGTGACAGGGTTCCCTATAACAGTCTGGTCACGAGACTACATCACTCTGCCCTCTGTGTTTACTTGGTATTTACTAACACGTTGAGACGCTTCCACTGGCCCGCATACTCAAGGAAATGCCTCCAGGTGAGGAGGCGCAGCCTTCTTCTTCCGTTGGGCGCCCGTGTGGGACGATGAATGCTTGCAGCTGTTGTGTATGCACCAGCCACTTTGACGGGGAACGATTGGGGAACGGGGTGATGGTAGGTGACACCACATCAGGACCCCTGGTAATCAACTATGATGCCTGCCCGCGAAAAAATTGATTCGGATAAAACATGCCCCAAAATCGCGCGAACCCAGGACGAATTCGGATGAGAAATCGAGGTTCCGGGCGGCCAAGCCTGGCCGAAAATTCGGATAATGCATGGGGACTGCCGACAAGCCCTGGGTGAGGTTCGGATAACGTCGGGACTCGGCCGGCAAATCGAACGGCTCTGACGAGAAATTGCAGCCGACTGTGGACCAGATCGGAACAATTTCCGGCGGAATCACTGGCAATCAGCGCGGATTCAGGCGGATTATCAGGTCAAAAATGCCGACCAATTGCAAACCGGCCGAGGACCTCTGGCATTGTCAGGCAATCAACGTTCAGACTCGACTCAGGACCCAAACTGGATGCCTGGGCTAAAATAAAGCGTCTTTCAGCCAAAGACGGCAAAGGAGAAAATTATTGATTTTTCTTCATTTTAGCCGATTTTCTGGGGTCTGGTCCACAGTTCGGATAAAACATCGACCTGGGCGAGGCCAGGTTCAAATTCGGATGAGATTTCCCGCTTTTGGGGTCCGGATAAGACGTCCCAAAATTCAGATTCTCCCGGGCAGGCATCATAGTTGATTACCAGGGGTCCTACCACATCCCAGACGTCTCTAAGCCTTTTAATTTTCCCACCCCGCTCCGAAATCAATCAGCTGTCACCAAATGCCTTGT
The DNA here is from genome assembly GCA_037176885.1 of Favolaschia claudopus. Lineage (NCBI taxonomy): Eukaryota > Fungi > Basidiomycota > Agaricomycetes > Agaricales > Mycenaceae > Favolaschia > Favolaschia claudopus. Next base: position 952,448 of record JAWWNJ010000054.1, on the reverse strand, counting down.
ATTACCCATATACTGTATGGAAAAAGTGTTTGCGCTCGAGACCTATGACAACCTTTATATCCCTCGATGTCCAATAGATCCTCAATTTCACCAGCGAGCTCTCGTTGTTGTTGTTGTTGAGATCAATTAACGTGCTCGAGCCGCTGCAAGCGGCTATAGTACACGACATGCCGACATCGACTACATGATTAATCGTTTCCAGTCCGTCCTTTCCTCCCACGTCACCCTTTTTATACAACCAATCAACTCCCAGTGCCTCGGGCATGAAGTCCCGGTCCGACGGCCTTTGGCCAGTGCTTGCCGAGGTTGCGATCCCCGTAGGATGGGCGTCAAAGGATCAAGGCGGCAGCGTACGCCTGATCAGACAAAGTGTGATGGATGATTTGTTGCCGCGCGTCCTCGTTGCCGACGTGCTCGTTGAGCCAATGATCGTGGCAAGTTTACAGGCCTTACAATGCCTGACTGTGCCCCTCAGATCAGTGTGAAGTCCTCAGATCGCAAGTCTCGCGTACCAAACGACCATCGTTCTCTTTTTCTTTTGCTTCTCTCTTCCTTCGTCTCTTTTGGCCCGCCGAACGCCGTTCAGACTCGGACTAAGGAAAAATTACTTTTGAACGGGTCATTTTGTTGAATTGCTGACCTGATTCCGACTCTTCCTTGAAACAGGATTCGCTCTGATCTCCACAGGTGCACCACTGACTGCACTCAGCTCGCCGAGATTCCCCTCGCGCTCCATTGTTCTGCTAAGCAAAAAGGGCTCCGGCTGAGTCATAGAGGGCGTCTTGGGCAGCAGTGGGCGAAGACGGCTCGTTGTGGCGGGCATGGTTGAGCATCGAGTGAATCGACATCGTGCAGAGAGACGGGTGGAGCACGCGGGCACGAACTCAACTTCTCGACAAAATGACGCACCAGTGGGGCGGTTCACGCAATACGAATATCCCTTTCGTTTGTCTTGTCTTGTCTCACCCAGACACGAAGTCTTTGGTTCTTACAGCCGTTTTGGAAACAATATACGGGTTTTGATTGAGTGGTGCTCGTTCGTTTGTGCTTACATTTGTTGACGATTCTGTCATCGGCAAAGCCGGGAGCACCACTTTGTGGGGCGTTGCCGTACCACATCAAGTGCCGCTGGTCTCTTGTTTTGGCCCTTGCTCGCAAGTCATGGCCCTGTCGAGCTCTGGGCAAGTAGCAGCTGAGTCTTAATCCTCAGTTCTGTTAACTCCCTGTTTTTCCTGGTGTTCTCTGGGTGGTGGAAGCAAAACTCAGATTCGGCTGGAGTGGAGCTGGTGACGGGAAGCAAAACAAAGGTAAGCACAAACGAATGAGCACCACTCGATCAAAACCCGTATATTGTTTCCAAAACGGCTGTATATAGATCCCCCGATAGGGACTGCGGAGAGAGGTCTGGGTATCTGAGACTACTTCAGGACTACTCCAGGCATCAATCAGTGCGGAGTTTATGGAGGACTTTTGTCATACTCGGAGCTTTTCAGTGGCTGGATTTTGTATACTACCCACCCAATGCCAGTGTCCACTAGATGTGAATAAGTAATAACTTGACAATGAAAGTGAAATCGAAAGAACTGTTCCGTGAATCGATGGAAAGGTACCCAAGCTCCGCTGTCCTGTTTTACTCCGACCTCGCGTGGCGCGGATCACCGGTACGTCTGGGTTACCGAGACAGACAGTGGTACAGTATGTCACAGCAGGACCTCTGACAATCACCTATGATGCCTGCCCGCGAAATTTTCGATTCGGATAAAACATGCCCAACGATCGCGCGCACCCTGCCCGGATTCGGATAAGAAATCGACCATCGACGACGCCAACCCTGCCCCACAATTCCGATGAATCATGGAGGCTGGGGGCCAAGGCTGGTTCAGATTCGGATAAAAAACACCCGAGACTCCTCGGACACAAGTTCCACCACTGATTCCCACCAAATTGGGAGGTCAATCAAGTACAATAGCGTGTATTTGCAGCCCCCCAAAACACGATTTTTTGGCAGCGAGACTCGCTTAGGATTTGGTGAGACTCGCTTATCATTTTGTGAGAGTGGTGGGAATTTCGTCGGAAGAGTCCGAAGACTTCTGTTTTGGGATGCGTTACTTTGTGTCACTCCCGTCACACTACACGCGTCGACGCGTCTTCCACTGCACCATGCTCTCCGCTGCGCGTCTGTGTCCTTCCAGAGGACCCAACTATCCAAAACTCTGCCCATAGCAACCAGCCCCACCCTTGACGACATTCGCCGATCCTGCGTCATCGCGCCACTCGGCTAGGCGGGACAGAAACTGTAGTCGCTGGTGCGTCTGTTCTACACAACAAACCATGGCTTCCACTAATAATGTTCCACTTGACCCCAGTCTCGATCCCGCCAACCTTCCGACTCTTTCCCCTTGTCTGCTTCAGCCGATGATTGGCGAGGATGCTGGCGATTTCTGGCAGCAGACGGAACTCGGCTTCTACGTGCCCAACTATCTGTATCCACCGCCCACTCAGTCTGCCTTCTATCCCCCCCAACAACCCCTTCCTTCTCCTTCTCCTGAAGAGGAATTCCCTCCCTCCATTCCTCTTCCTTCCCCGACACCTCTTCGCGATGCCATGAATCTGCCGCGCGAGCCGCTCCCATCGAAGCAGGCGTCAGCAGAATATACTCAGCCTGAAAAGGTGTCTGTCCACGACCCCGTTCTCACTCCGCAGCCTGCAGCGAGCGAGAATAGGGAGACGGTCAACAAGAAGACTACGAAACCACGCGCCGTAATTGGCGGCAGGGACCTGCTTCAAATCGGGCGTGCTGTAGTCAAGCTCAAGCCATTCCTCGCTGGGCACGGAGATGGTGGCAAGCTCTGGAAGGCAGTAAACCAGCATTTGCGCGACAACGGTTTCCGACATGAAGTCGCGTCCTCCACCATTCAGAGCAAGGCGCACGCTCTAGTTGCGTTCAAGAAGGTGCGTGCTGGTTTGTCTATTTGTTTTCGTCACCGCTAATTGTTTCGACAGGATCCAACCTGCGAGGAAGCGAGATCAGTCGTGTCGCACATCAAGGACGACGTCGCTGTCCTCATCGCCTCCACCCTCGAGCAGATGGAGCAGCAATGGGATGATGCAAAGGATAAGTCCGACGCCGCGAAGCAGGAGTTTGAGGAGGTGAGTTTTTATCTGTCTCTTGCGCTTACGTTCGCTGATCATCTTGTACAGAAAACCGAGGCAGACGCTGCTGCTGGCGAGAGGATCCGCGCGAAGTCGACGATTGCGCGCAAGCGCCGTCGTTCGGTGACGCCGCCTCCCAAGGATGACACTGACGATGAAGCTGGCGACGCTTCCGGATCGTCTGCTGGAGGGCCTTCCGCCGAAGGGTCTTTCAACGACAGCGAGGGGTCGAAGAAGAAGACGACGAAGAAGCGCAAAACCGATCGCCGCACCGACCCGCCCGCTGTTGCAGAGTTAACTCAACTTCTCAAGGCCGACATGGATGAGCGCCGGGAGTACAACAAGGAGAACAATGCGTTGATGCATAAGTACCTCGACGATGTAAATGACGGGCGGAAGGAGATGATGGGGCTGCTTGCGAAGCTGCTTAGCAGCGATAGAAATTAGTTCGTCTTGTGTGTGACTTACAGTGGTGGCAAATAGAAATTGCCGTGGCTTTTCGGTGAAAATCTGGCTGTATACTTCACCGAATGACCTCAAATAAAATGTAGAGATGGGTATGTGATACCTCTGTACCTCTTAGAACACTCAGCAATATATTATGCCCTGAGAATGCATCAATCATAGGATGATTTCCGATTTTTGCCATATTCGGAAAAACACAATGAGGGTTCAGCGAAAAGGTGTCATAATAGGATGAAAGTACTTGAAAAACAGTCCTAGTTTCCACTTTGGTTGAGTGGAATTGACCCTCATTTGGGCTCACAGCAGCCGCTCAAAGTTGGCTATTTTCACACAAAATAGCTGAAAATGCAGAGAAAATAGCTAAAAGGACCAACTTCAAGCAGCCGTTGCGAGCTCAAATGAGGTTCAATTCCAGTCAATCAAAGTGATAACTAGCATTGTTTTTCAAGTACTTTCATCCTATTATGACACTTTTTTGCTGAGGATACATTGAGCTTTTCCAGATATGGCAATAATCAGAAACTGTCCTGTTATTGATGCATTGTCAGGGCATAATATATAGCTGAGTGTTCTAAGTGGTACAGTAGTATCATATATTTATCTCTACATTTTATTTCAGGTCATTCGGTGAAGTATACAGCAAGATTTTGGCCAAAAAGCCACGGCAATTTCTATTTGCCACCACTGTATAACGCAAATAGCGCAAAAAAAATGTAATTGTATCCTGTATTCTGTATTCTATGTTTCTAAGTAGTTAATTATGGAAGTATTCCTCTAATGTCGGCGGCTCGCATTCGAAAGCTATTGAGGTTTGGTTGGGTCGTATGCAGTTGTGTGCATTTGTTAGCAGCACTGCGACGCGATAATACCGACCAACGGGTGAAGCATGAAGCTTGTGCTTCCACCACGCATGTATGAATGGCCAGAGCGCAATGACTCCTCCAAACCCATGCTCGACTGATATCCGAACTCTCGACATCTCTGCATTCCATTCCGTCTCGTCTTCTGTTCGCTGTCCTGCCCCCGAAAACGGACTCTGCAGAATTGCGCTGAGTCCGTAAGCCGGATCGCCGAATAGTTGGTAATACCGGTCTTCTGGGGGCGTATTATCGTCGGTTCCAGGACGAGTGGCATGCTCGCGACTCCATTCAATGAGTCCAGAGACTCGAAGAAGATGGTTGTCGTTGCGACGACCTTCCATGGGACCGAAGAGATGGCCAATTAAACCGTTGGGTAGCTTTACTCCTTGATATTTTAAGGCGTGGATTTTTTTGTGTCCATTGAAGGCCTGTCGCTGATCCTTGCTCGGATGACAGATGCGTCGGATGGTGCAGTCGAAGAAACCCCAGACGTAGCGAAGGGGTGCGCCAGCCTGGTGAATCACATCGGCATACATGTCGAGTTTGTCGGGTGCGAGAACCCCTTCCGTGTCGAAATTGAGAAGGTGGCTCCATCGTTCATCAAGCCAAATGGTGAGCTCGTTGACGATTTCGGAGATGGAAGACTGCGAACGGTCGTACTTCATGCAGAGATCGTAGGTGTCCTTCGCCGATTTGTACCGTGCAAGTAACAATTTTTTTTTATTTATTTTATTTTTATTTTTATATATATATTAGAATCCACTTTTATTTCTTGTTGTGCCTACGGCATATGGTAGAAATGAAGCTATCTAATATTTTTACTAACTCAATTCCATATTCTGTCCCATGATGTAAGCAGACTCGACACAATGACTGAGTGATTGCAACCCAGTCCTGTGGCAATGCCACAATGAAGTAGTGGGTAATTCCCAGGTACTGTAAATCATTCCATCTTTGATGGATGCGTAATCTGGCTTCCTGCCAGCCAACGCCGCAGCACACAACCCTTGTTCCCCATCATCTGATCCGTACCCAGACTGATGGAATTCCCTTTTCGGCACAGTGCAGTGATGTGTCGGTTCTCTTTGGTGGCCCCCATCAAAACTCCCAGGCAACCTCCACTGGGATAAACCGCGGCCCGGGTGGGCGAAGTCCGAGCAGGTTTGAGTATGACCGCAAATACTGTGAAACTGGAATGTGCTGGCCGCCGGGTGATTGCCTGCTGTGATCCGAGGCCCGGATGATGGTGGGAAGTGAGACTGTGATGGAAGTGGGCCGGCAGTGACAAAGTCGGATCAACGATCACCAATGCCGGAAAATCGGTGGTGGGGAAGCCGGTGAGTGTCAAAAGTGTTTTCTCGCCGGGGGGTGGGGGGTTCGAACTACTGCCCAAAAACTCCGCCAGTAGCTGACGTGTTGAAACGCCGCATGATAGACCACTCCTCCATCATGCCCCAGTAACATACATAAAGCCTCGACGGCGCTGAATTTATAGCGGTTTTGAGTGATGAAAGGATCTGGGATGTCGAGTGCCTGAGATGAGATGGAATCAATTTATTAAGTAACGTTTCATGCCCTTTAGGGCATATGTCGCTACTGTGCGCCTCTGTGTAGCTAATGGTAGGTACTGTGGTAGGTACGAGTAGTCATGATGAGTAAGTAGATCAAGAAAGTAGGTGTGGACACGGGCACGAGTAAATGCGAGGCCATGAGAAAATGATCATGGTGGGACAAACTTGAGAGTATGGTATGGTTCATGGGGCGAAAAGCTCTAGGAGCGGAAGTCCAGGTACGGTTGATTGTACATGAGAGAGAAGGGACATGAGGGGAGGGGGAATAAGTGTTAAACGGACTCGGTGCTCACTTTGCATACCAGCAAAGAAAGATCCAGAGGCAGAAAGTTCATCCTCGATGCGACGGAAGAGTATCTGACGGACAGGGCACTCGGCCGCCGTAGCTGAGTGTTTACCACCACAGCCACGCAGAGCGCATTTCGGGACGATATGGGGGCACTGTTTGCCAGATTTGCAGGGTTTGGCATTGGGGCAACGGCATTCTGAAGTGGGATGAGGACCAGCGCAGGTGCCACAGACAGCCTTGCTGTGGCATTGGGAGGCAATATGACCGAATCGGAAACATTTGAAGCACTGGCTGGGACGGGGCCGGTACTTCTCGACACGGTGGAGGAATCCTTCAAGCGCCAGGCGCTCTCTAATGCAATCATTTGCCACGTCCGCATCGTCAAAATACAGGACAAGCGATGAGTGGCGTTTGGTTGCTCGGAGCTGCTCGGGAGAGCGGCGGCCAATCCAATGGACTGACCGAAGGTTGGTGACGATGCCCGGGATCCGAGACTCATTGTCGTCGACGAGGTCTCGTACCCAGAGAGGCATCTCCATCTGCCTCTATACGGGTTGACGTTGACACTCGGTGGACAATGACGGCGAAGACTGGGGTTCGGATTTTGAGAAGGCTGGAGAACGAGGGCAGCCATGAGCTCTCCTGGTCTCGAAGGGTCACCACCTCCTCCGGTGAGTTGAGAGTGAGGCGGATGTCACCGTTACGATGCAAGGCGACTGCACGAGCCAACGGGGTCTGGGAAAAATATGTTTCCCCATCCCCAGCAAGGGCTTCGTACGTGATCCCCAAGCGTGTTGTCAGCGAGTTGAATTGGTCGCGTACAGCTGCGGGGGATGTCGAGTGCCTGAGCTAGGTCCACGAGTTCGGCAGCATAGAACCTGGGAGACGAGTCGCAGTTTGAGCGCGTTAAATCAATCAAGTTGAAGAACCATACCTGAAGCGGTACAACGCATCCCGCGGCCTTAGAGATTCCAGCCATTCCGTAGTTATCTGTTGTCCTCCCTGCTCTGGGCGAGCCCGTTCCGGTCGAGGGCGGCGAGAGATCTCGTGCTGCAGAGCAGCTATTGCGGTGTGCATCACACCAGTGTTGCCAGAGTCGCTTCGCATCAAGAACAGGTCGCTGGCATCGTTCAAGATAGGAAGGATGATGGCTAGGATGAGTTTCTTTAGGGTACGCATGAGGGGTGGTTGGGGGTGGTAGATGGTGGTTAACGCGTAAGTGAAGTCACGTGGGTACGGGCACTGCCCTTGCCGGGAACGGCAGCTTTGTACTTGTTTGGTTCGCAGAGGCGTTTGGTTCCAATTTTGCAAAGGTTTCACCGCCCGAAAAACGGGCTGTATCTCTTGGGACTACTGAGGTAAAATCTTCATAAGAGGCATAAAAATAAAAGTTATCCCTTTTGGTACTCCGTCCCTCAACCTTCATCTCAAAGCTGCTGCATTTTATCAACACTCCCCCACTTCCAGGGGAATGCAAAGGAATTTTACAAATTCAAGGGATAACATTTGAAGATCTATAGAAATGGAAGATATTTCCCCCACAACTTATATGGCTAGAATGTGTTCTGAATAAACGATGGATTTTATTCTGTTCCCTCTTCGTACGCGGGGAGTCACAGGTGTCACACTTGCTGTGTACTGCCAATATACCTCTCTGCTCGTCCGATTTCGTTCAAATATGCGCGCTAACAATGTCATTAACTATAATTCCTTCCCTGGAAACACTATCCGACCAGGAAAAGGGAGTCAAACACTGTCTAAAGAGGCGAAGATCAACTATATCCGAACACTCGGCCGGTTCGGCCGAAATTGGTTGGTCCTCTTCGCAAGTCAGAAATTTACGGCAAGATTGGTCCAAGATGCCAATCCATACGGCCCAGATGCAGCATAAATGCATGGAGAGTGAATATCTTCAAATTTTGAACCTAATGGAACACAAAATGTTGGGAAGGATGCTGGTTGCAGCACGATAAATTGAGTATTTGAGAGCAAAATTTTGTTTTTGTGGGGGATCTAAGTAGATTTAGGTATTTGACACAACATTCACCGCGAAAGTTAGTCTATATGGGCATTGTGCAAGCCGGAACAGAGTGGAACATGGAAAACTAAGAGTTGACTGAGAACAAACAAGTACAAAGCTGCCGTTCCCGGCAAGGGCAGTGCCCGTACCCATGAAGTGCGGAGTGCTCGATGAGGTCACGTTGCCGTGTTGGCTGATGACGTATCTCGTCCGATTTTGTGAAACTCGCTTAAGATTTGGTGAAACTCGCTTATCATTTGGTGAGATCTGGCCAAAAAAGAGCTGCAAATACACTCTAATCTGACGAATTTCCCACCGGAGACACATTTCCTACCTATTTCGGGGAACTTTCGGGAATCAGGTGCCGCAAAATTCGGCAAGCGCACCTCAGAAAGCAAAGAACAGCCTAGAACAGCATTCAAACTACATGACAAGCTTTCGCATTACTCAAAAGAGCTAGAGGAGCCACCTAGACGCGTCAAGAGATAAATTGCGAATTTTTGCGATTTTAGCCGATTTTTTGAGGCCTGGTTCACCGTCCGGATAAAGCATCGACCTCTTGGAAGGCCTGGTTCGGATTCGGATAAGATCTTCCCCATTTGGGGGTCCGGATAAGATGTCCCAAATCCCAGATTTTTCGGGGCAGGCATGAGAGGTGATTGTCAGAGGTCCTGTCACAGCTAAGTACCGTCGCTGCACCATGTGGGGTTGATGTGGGGGCTAAAAAAGTTACCAAAAATTATGGTCCAACCACGGATACAAGGACATCTTAAAGTTGTCTCAAAGCATAGGAAAAAAGGGAAGAGAGGAGCAAGCATTCATTGAGCAACACAAAGTATATAGGAAGCCAGTATTGTTAGTGTGCACCCGGGTATTTCTGGTTGCCGGACATCTATCTTATGTATGTACGGTTCTGAGTACTCTCGGATACCTAGACGTATACAAGTAATTCGAGTCGTAGGACACCTTTCGGAAGTGTTTCCATATATGGTGAATAGAGACTTTGCGCAGAGCCACCGGGAGCCGCCCGGTGGCTCTCACGGCATGCGCTGTGGAGCGGCTACGCGCTATGGTGGCTCATTCGGTGGCTGGAAGAACAACTTGAAATTCATTTTCTTCGGCATTTTTTCATCCCCCTGGATGACCTCGAAGCGCTAGGCTCCCAAACCCCCGGGAAGCACACCAAGGTTCCACGCCAACCGTCGGTTTTGCAAGAACCGGCCAAAAACGCACCAAATAAAGCGGGAAACTGGTAATCTAACCACGACACCTCACTACATTGAGGTATAGTCACAGAGGTACCATGTAGATACTTGAAGCCCCACCTGCAACGCGGGCGACGAGCCACCAAACGAGCCACCATATGCCGTAGCCGCTCCACAGCGCATGCCGTGAGAGCCACTGGGTGGCTACCGGTGGCTCTGCGCAAAGTCTCTAATATTCGAATACTATCCTGCCAAATAGGGCTGGATTTGCACAATGGGTCTGGATTTTCGATTTCTCTCTGTTCCCTTTTATTTCTTGCCCCCGGAAACTTCCGGCATTCATTCATGTACATCTTAGCTACGCACATATGAAAAAACTAAGGGAAAGGACGAGAGGAAGGTATTAAGAAAGACTTACCGGTGCATCAAAGTCAGTGATGCAGGAAGATATCTTCCTATTCTGGCCTCAAATCTCAAGAGAAAAACCCCGGGAAAGGGGGAGCAGAGTTGAATAGCATGCTAGGCATGCTCTGCGTGCTCGGAATTTTTTACCGGTGCGTCGTTGTTGCGTGCTGGAGGAGAAACGCGTCAGGTCACAAAATGTCACAATAGAAATCAATCTCCGCTCTGATTGATGTGATTCGTGCTCAGCGCTCACCCTTCATGTGTGACGACTCCTTCATCCCCTCATCTCCATCTACCGTATTCAGCTTAGCTTTGGACTACGAGCAGTCTCAGCATAAACAAGAAGCCTGGGAAGCACGGCAGGCTGAACTCACACCACAAGAACGGGAGGAAGAGGCCGAGGAACGTCGCCGAAAACGCGTCAGATTCAATCTCGAATCTCCCCGGCCAGGAGACTCTTCTCCTCTCCTTCGCAAGAGGCGCCGTTTCATTGAAAAGTCTCTAGGATGGTCTAGCCCTTCGCCAACGCCCCGCCCTTCAGCTTTGCAGTCTACAGAGAAAACTTTCAGGTGTGTCCTGCTTCGTTATCTGTATTCTTCTAGCTCACCCTTCTCAGGTATTATCTGCCCCTGGGATATCTGGACTCGCAGGCCGACTCGCAAGACGTCGTCAATGCCCTCATTGCTAATCAACCTCAAGCACATTCACCTGAACCGCACACACCGCCCCGTCGTGTCTACGACTTCACGTCACAAGATGTCCTGGATCAGCTGGTTCATCGGCGGCAGCCGCCTGTATATGGTACGAAAACTAACATCTCTGTTACCTTGCCTTCAGACGCAAACTTACACAATCCTATCGTCCTCGTTGTACCACTCGGGACAATGATTCGACCCCGAAAAAACGAATCCAGGCTTGAGCGTAGTACCGTCAGCACACACGGCCTCGATGATCGTGATAAGCTCAAGGTTTGCGCTGCGGTGCTTGTACTTCGCACGTTGTTTGCGCTTAAACACGTATTTGCGCCGCTGAGCCTTTCTCCCGCCGCCCCGCTGAACCCCCTTCTCATCCATGTTATATATATTCTCAACGGGAATGTCATGCTTCTCCACCAGCTCAGCCAGTTTGTCGAAAAACCGGCCAACAACCGGCTCATTGAATGCTTTCGCGCGCTTGGGATCGAGACCAGAGGCATTGAAGAGGGAAATGGAAGGGTGCCGTTTGAGGAAGTGATGAACCCAGTTACGACTCGGTTGTTTTTTGAGTGGGTGTAGGTGCTGGGCGCGAGCTCGAAGTGTTTTCTTGCCCCAATTTCACCAAGGTATTCGGCCCACTTGGCAAGAACATGCTCAACGGAGGGGCTGAGAAAAAATTGAGCTGTGATGGCCTCGGATGGTGAGCTGTGGATATTATTGAAGCGAGCGTGAAGAGTAGAGTAAGGTATATCGAAGTCGCGAGCCGCTTCCTTGACATTTGGTTTCCGGCCATGTTGCCTCTGACGGAGAAGATGATCGCAGGCCTGTTTGATGTTCTGTTCACGGTCAACAGAAGACGGGCCCGCTGGCATACAACGCGTCGAGGAAGAAGATCAACAAACCAGGCGCGTTGGTAGCTGTTTGGTTTGCATCAGCGGAGTCTGATTTTGTCACGCTTGACGCGTTTCTCCTCCAGCACGCAACAACGACGCACCGGTAAAAAATTCCGAGCACGCAGAGCATGCCTAGCATGCATTTCAACTCTGCTCCCCCTTTCCCGGGGTTTTTCTCTTGAGATTTGAGGCCAGAATAGGAAGATATCTTCCTGCATCACTGACTTTGATGCACCGGTAAGTCTTTCTTAATACCTTCCTCTCGTCCTTTCCCTTAGTTTTTTCATATGTGCGTAGCTAAGATGTACATGAATGAATGCCGGAAGTTTCCGGGGGCAAGAAATAAAAGGGAACAGAGAGAAATCGAAAATCCAGACCCATTGTGCAAATCCAGCCCTATTTGGCAGGATAGTAGAGGACGTTTTTGAAGTTTGATTGATCTCTGGCATGTGGGAAAATGGTGGGGCTTGTACTGTATAAGTCTGGGCGGATTGAACCGTGACTAGTGTTGCCGGGAGCTGAGCTGAGTCGAGCTCCACCTCGAGGTAGCTCGGCCAAAAGAGGTAATGGCTGCCTTTTCCGGCCTGATATCATCACAAATTACCTTTTTGGAGCGAGCTACCTCGAGGTGGAGCTCGACTCAGCTCAGCTCCCGGCAACACTAACCGTGACACCTACCATCACCCGCGTCATCTTCCTGTGGACATGTTTCCCACACGCTTGACACTTAGAGTACGCATGTAGTTAATAGTTCACACGGTTCAGTAGACAGTATAAGTAGAGTAGTTTATTCGCTCTTGTACCCCTAGTCCTTTTATTCAGTTATTTTCTCGAGCTAATACCGCACCACCCAACCCCTTGTCTTAGACCTGGGGCGCGAGGCTTGATTGTGACACTCTCACGGCAATCGGCGACGTCGAGAATTTGCTCAAACTCTCCGTCAAACCAGCACCGGCCATCGCCGTCGACCCCGCTGCCCTTGCTGCCCGTAATGCGGGCCTGATCTGCGTTAATCCCATCTGCAAACGCACCGATCGAGCCCGAGTCCTTGGTCCGTGTCCACTGGATTGGCCGCCGGAGAATAGAACCAGAAAAGACACTGCCAGAGCGTTTCATCAGCGGAATCAGCACTACATCACACTCTGGATCAGGCAGGTAGTGTTGCCGGAAGCTGGAGCTAGCTCCGAGCTGAGTTCGGGAACTTCGGCTCATTAACCATGTCCGTGGATGCCTATGTACATAGGACTGCACCCGAGCTGATTGGCAGATCCGATCGCTTCCGTTTGATCCTTGCCTCGCTGATACCGACATGGCCGAAAAGGCCGAAATCCCGAAGTTGAACCAAATTTCGAACATCTTTCCAATTCTTCGTTCAAACAGGCAGTTTTCTCGAGCAAAACTGCTATATAACTATACTAAAGCATCTCAGAGTATAATTCTGAGCTCATTTGCTTGATTCTGGGACACTGAAGTATTGTACATGAAATGAACTCAGGTTGAGGCGGCGGCGAGAGTCCGGAGTAGTATTGAGTTCCACAGTAGAGATAAATATATAGCAAGCCAAATGCCTAACTTGAGGCCTCCTGTGTAGAATGAAGTGTTGCACAGACTTGATTTCAGACTCACCCATTCATGGTGAATACAAAGGAGAGAGACTGGCAAATAATTGCTGGTTACAGCAGATCAGGGATGTCCAAGCAGGATGAGTCCTCATATATAGAGATTATCCTTGACTGTCTAGAAAGCAACACAAGTCAAGAATATTGAACAACAGAGTTTGAAACACTAAAACAGCCATAAGACAATTTAACACATTTTGAACAGAGCTTCCAGTTGAATCATAGAGAGAAGCAGTCCTCTCTAGGTTAAAGAAAGAGGCTTAAAACGATGTCTTGAGTCTACAAAGGAGATATGGCACCAGGGACGGCTTTGATGAGCTAGCAGACAATCAGAGGAATTGATCATTTGGATCTGCCGCGGTCCAAATTCCACTCAAAAGAACAAAGATGTGCAAGTCTTGTTGATCCAGAGGCTTGAAGGTGTTGAGTTGGGCATATGATAGCCTCAAAACAAACCAAAAAAGAGCTCAAGAAGTCTCTGCCAGTGTTTCGCCGATGACTTGCAAGTATTGCCGAAATTAGTGCCAGAGACACGCTAGAAATTTATCTGCTGGCATATCTTGATCAAAGTCATGATTACTGCACCTACCGGTAACAAGAGACGCGTCGGAGCAGGAGAGAAAGGGTTCGCGTCTTGATGATGTTTGCAGTAACAGAGCCGAGTTGCCGCCATTGACGTGAGAGAAAGTACAAAGATCTTGAAAACCATTCGCTGGGCCTATGTACTTATCTCCGAAAGACATAGGTTTGAAATCAGAGGATTTTCCACGGAACGGCCGGCTTCGGTAGTCCAATCAATGGTTTTCATCGTTGTGAACGCTTTGAGGTACAAAATAAGGTACACGAGGTCCGAAATAAATCCCTGAATCTCACTCCTTTTCCCCCCCTTTTTCCCTTTTCTCGTTTTGAAAAAACGCGATTTTCTCACAATCACGTTCAAATCGTTAATCACGCGTCACACCCACCTCTGTCGAACCGAATTTTTGCTGACTCACGCCTCACACGGGCCATTGTCGAAAAAAATCCTTCAAAATGGGATTTTGCTCAAAAAATCACTTTGCTAGTAATGTGGGCCCTCTGGTGTGTTTTCTTGACTTCTTATGTTCAATTTCTTCTAGGTTTCCACTTGAAGTGATTTTCAACTGAATTCTCGGTCTGAATAGGGCTCTTCACCGGCCGTACCGTATACGGTACGGTCAATTTTTGCCGTCATACGGCTACGGTAGGCGTACGGTACGGCCGTATCTGCTGGTCTCCGAGGCTTGACGGTACGGTACGGCCAAAATACGGCCGTGATACGGTTACGGTCGGTGCCGGAGTGGTTTGCGGTTCGAAGCCCTTGTGTGAGGTGCAGTAAGTGGTTGAAATGGCTGAATCTCACCCAGATTATCGGCTCGTGGGCTGAAGAGGGCACTGGGTCCCTGTTTCAAGTGAAGTTCGAGCATTTCTTCCCGATTTAGTCAATTCCGAATTGGGACGCGCTTCCTTTGCCGACTGCTTACGGATCGCCACACGTTGATTTCAGCCGGCATTTGTCGACTGCTGTGAGGGCGCGGCACCGCGGAACATTCGGACGCTCACCGGTGCGTCAGAGCCTGTGATACCTGATCAATTTGAGTATCCCGCGCAGGTACCGTATCAGTCCGTATGTACGGCCGTAACACCGTATACGGTACGGCCAAATACGGTGTTCACCGTGTGCCGCACGGTACGAGCAAGAGTCCACCCAGATCGTCACGGTACGGTACGGTTACCGTACCGTATGACCGCGGTTTTTTTGCTCAAGGTATAGTATTTCTCCACCGCATTCCCAATCCTCGCGGAAAAAATCCAGACTCACTTACTAAATGTTTTCAGGCTCCTCCTCGCGAGACTGGGGGTTGTCAAAAATTTGCGCCCTGTCACACCACGCCAGGACCACTGTCGAAATGTCGAATTGGTTCAGGCGCGTCACGCGTCACCCACTTAGCTACTGTATGTGGATGAATTGGACGTATTCAACTACTGAAGCAAGCTTACCCTCCTATGTGGACCATTGTCCACCAGGAGGAGGGTCCGGATCACCGGTCCGCTACGGGAGAGCGGCTGTAAGGCCGGTGGAATCGTAAGTTTCGGCCGAAGAAAAGCCATCTCTCGTCATCATAACTGCCTCAGGCATCAAACGATCAATCCATTCATTGTGCGGGTCTGAGACCATAACATATAATTCTGAAGAGACAAAACGAAAGAGAGCATACAAAAATGGGAGGAACAGAAGTTTTTGTTTCGCCCCGTCAAAAGTTGTCCATCAGCACCACCTTCCTAATTGAGGGGCCCTGTCAATGAGGTCTGTGTGTGATCGGACATTCCCGCGTGCCTCTTGCGATAGCTGGAAATAGATGCCGCAGTCATCATTGATCATAAGATTGATCATCGAAAAGGAATACGGATTTGGATCTTCCTTCTTCCTGGGGATTTGGCCGTGGGAACGATTAAACATGTTGGGTAGTGCTGCCGGGAAGTGCCGGGAGCTGAGTTGGAGCTGAGCTCGAGGTGATTGCCCATCAGCTCGCTCGAGCTCGGAGTTGGGCCGAGGCAGCTTGGAGCTGACATCCATAAATGGAAGTTTCCGTCCCACGGTCCCCCGTCTCCTCGTTTCGAGCTGCATTGCACTGTTTTGACCTTGTATGCACCTCTAAAATGTGCTAATTCTCCAAGAAGTATCATAAACATATGCACAATAAAAGACTATACAGTTTATGAGTAAATTATGGAACAATACAAAGTACAATTATACAAGTGAATACAACGCAAAAATCAAACGGGCGAAGCCCAGGAAGATTCTATAAGATCCTCAAGCTCTTGAGTACGCCCTGCCGCAATCAACCTTTCTGCTAGAGTACATCAGGGTCAATATCAACAACAGACAGATCTTCCTCGGTTACGACGAAGTCCTCGCAAAATTTGATGCGATCCTGGCGATAAATAAATTTGAGAATCTGGAGCATTTCCATCATCTCGGGGGAGAGACTGTTGCGTAGGGAGGCATCTGTGTCCTTGCTGGAAGAGAAAACGCGCTCGCATGGTACCGCAGAAGCCTGAACAGGCAATAATACATCGACCGCCACGCGAAATAGGTAACGGAACTAGTCTCTCTATGGTGCGCATCGCTAAAACACCACCAAATAGGTCCCATCATTGATGCGATCAATGATGTCTCAAATCGCCGGAGAGAATTTTTTTCAAATATATATTGT
Source organism: Favolaschia claudopus (assembly GCA_037176885.1). Classification (NCBI taxonomy): domain Eukaryota; kingdom Fungi; phylum Basidiomycota; class Agaricomycetes; order Agaricales; family Mycenaceae; genus Favolaschia; species Favolaschia claudopus. The sequence goes on along the minus strand of JAWWNJ010000054.1, from coordinate 936,037 downwards.
CTTTCAGCGTTGGGTGGAGGTCAAGGCCCCTTTGTCAAGCTTTTTCAGCCTTCAAGTATGTAGCAGACACACTATAGGCTACTAGAAGGACATTAGCCTGTTTGCGATGCAGCCATTGAATGGCTAATGGCTACGCAAGTGCCCGAATTCCGGCGTATTGACGAAAGCTACGCCCGGTCTGAGCATCCAATTTTCATTCCAAATAGCTCTTCTTGACTTCGACATAAAAGTTTAGCCCATCAAACTTTCCTAATACGGAAATCGGTAGCCATTCAATGGCTCCAATGGCTCTTCGCAAACCCTCTATTCAAAAATATTGTTCTTGCTTGACATGACCTAAATCAGTGTTCGCCCTAAGGCATAAGGCCTTATTAAGGTTAAGGCTTATTAAGGCCTTAACATAAGCCTTAAGCTCTGGCCGCTCGGGTATCCAGGGCTTAAGAGCCCTTAAGAGTGATGCCGAGCTTCGTGCCGACGACCCGGGTATCTCCGGCACCTGCCAACGAACCGTCCAATCATATGGTCGCTGTCGGGTTCCTCGGTCTTGGGCATTTTGCTTGGAACAAGGTCGATGCCATGCCGGCGCCGCCCTGAAATAATTGACCTAATAATTGATGGGGGTTCCATCAAATTCATCAAACCTCCCCGACTGCTCAAGAATTTGGTAGAATCCAAAGTAACTGACCTTGACCTAAGACAACTACAGTTGAAGTGCTTGATGCGCAAATAAAAAGGAAATTAAGCCTTCAAGGTCTTAAGGGTTATTAAGGGATAAGGCTTAATAAGCCTTAAGGGTCGGCCAGACCTGAATTTAAGGCTTAAGGACGAACACTGACCTAACTAGGGAGTGTTCCGTAAGTACACGTGACTGATTGATTGATTGCATCATTGATGTCTCAAATCCGCCTCAAGAAAAATATATTTATTGTGAGTTTTGAGCGGATGGAATATCCCTCTAGGGGGTTTACTCTACTACCTAATCGAAGTGTTTTGGCCAGAGGATCAGTCGTGGGAAGCTTCTGATCAGGTGCTATAAATTTCGTTCTTGTTTGGTGGTGTTTAAGCGATGCGCACCATATCCCCCAATGCCCCTCACCTCCAGACTTCACCTCTGGGCTGTCATTTGTGGCGCTTTCGTCACCATGAGAAAATGTGTTTAAAAATAAATTTAATAAATATTTAGCGAGTAACGTGGCTCGCAGGTGTCGACAGCGTCAACATAGCCTGCGAGTATTCTCAAAAGACTAAAAAGGGTGTCTGTATGTTATCTATGTTCTGCGGTCCATATACAGTGCTTTAAAATGCAGCTTTGTGAAAAGCTTGCTGAGCCGTTGCTGAGCCGTGGGTGAGCCGCAAGCCACGTAAGCCAGCCGTCAAAAATAGCTCGGCTCGGCTTTTTGCGGTGATGGCTCTAGAGCCATCAAAAGCCCAGCCGAGCTAGCCGAAGCCGAGCCGCGGCAACACTAATACCCAGACGTTCCTCCGCAGTCCGAGAGGGCGAGGATATATCGGAGCTACTTCCTAATCTGTAATTTCAATGACAGGTTTTGGCGTTTGATTGATTTTGAGGGTGATCGGAACAAGGGCGTAGGAACGTCTGGGCCACTTCCATTGGGTCACCTACCATAACCCGCTTCGCGCGTCACCGCGTCCACGCCGTTCGCTCGCGTCCGCCGCCACCTACAGGACCATGCCGGGACCGTCACCCCGCCCTCCGCGAGCGCTCTCAGCACCTCCTACATGATGCGCGGAGGCGCGCAGCCACTGAATATGGTTACAATTCAAAGCATACACGCGACACAATGAGCTCGGTGTTCCGGCAGCGCACAAACAAAACCGCGCACGACTGGCAGCTAGACGGAAGCTCGACAGCTTGTTCATCGCAGGCACGGGCATGGGCAAGACGACCCCATTTGTCCTGCCTCTCCTCCTTCCTCAAAACAAGTCGAAGCTCGTCCTCGTTATATCTCCATTACTCTCCCTGCAAAAACAACAAGTAAGTGTTGACTTCTATGTGCAACTACACGTTCTCATCCTGTGTCAGATGAAGACATGTGGACGCCCATGTTCTTATTTAGACATGGGACTGCACCCGTGTCTAATGGGCCTCGGCCCGATCATTTCTCTCTGATCTTGGGTCGTTCAACTTTTTGGATTCAATTCTTCGCGCCATGAACACGTCCCGCACCATCTAGCAAGCTGAGGAATTACTTTGAACTGATTACCTCTTCGCTTTTGTCTGCAAAATGTACTTCTCGGATGCTATTGAGACTCGAGACTCGATCTAACTCGATACTCGATGAAGGTGTTACTGAGCTCAGAAAACCAAGCAAGAAATTATCTTCGACATATTTCCAATTTCAGTCAGTTATGATTTACATTTTCTACATAGCGCCAGAATGGACAAGAGAACGAATTTTTAAAGGTCAATGCATGATCATGTTGTACAAAAGCTCCCAACGCACTTTAGAAAGGCATCTGGCCGGAAACGTGACAAGCCCGATGTAAGTATCAAGCTTGTTATTGTCACAAATAGTAGAACTTGTGATGCATACCTCGAAACATGAAATCAGAATTTATTGTGCCTTGGTGGGTATGCAATCAAAAACACAAGTGTGCGAGGCAATTGACGGAAAGGAGATGGCGGCGCTCGACAATATGAGTATCGACAACAACGTGTATGCGGGAAGTAAGGGACTGAAAAACAGCATCTAAACACAAGGACAGAACACACATTGAAAAAAGTAACCGCACATCAACCTCAAGACACGGACTCGTGTAAAGGTGCGTATGCGGTTATTCTGGTCAATATGCTTCAGCGCATGCTGGGCAGCCACGGCTGGCGAATGTGTTATTGAGTGGGCACCATGTATGCGGTGACACGCACCCTCACACCTTCGCTGTGCGCTTCGTCTCTGTCTCGCAATTGAAAGTAAAATACAGAATCAAGAATTATCAACAATGCTCACCAGGACATTCAAATGCTTTACAAAGCTGCTTTCTACTAATTTGCCGGGGCGATTTGATTTTGTTTGAAGTAGAAAGCTGGAATATGGCGCCGCCACTGTACTTGCGGCATTTGCTGCACCGGCGGGTTCCTTCTTCCATCTTGAGTTGGTGTCTGGCGTCGAAGACTGATGGGGAGGAGAAGAGAGTAGCATAGTCACAGTCATGTGATGTGACATGGCGTGTTATTTTTCCTCAATCAAATATCTTAAGTAGTTCACCGCCGAAAACAATGTTTTCCACACTAAACAGTACAATAAACATGAAAATATAGACCAGTCTGGGTATGTAGGTGGTGACTTTGCCTCAAACCCTCGACGGAAGCTCGGGCAAGTGTCGGTGAAACCATGACAGCGGAGATCACCGGACTTACGGTCTTGGGTCAATAGCGTTTTCTCCTCCGTTTGCATCTCCCATGTTTACATGTCGAGAAATATCCATTCCAACATGAGGTAGGAATTTTCTCCAAGTCGGCCGAGACACTAAATTGAGCATCGAGCCTGTATCGACAATAGCGAGAATCAATTTTCCGTTGATAGTTACTTGAATTCGGATCAGCTTCTGGCTATCGCGCGATACAAACGAGGCTGCGGTGATTGCAGTGGCTTCAGGCAAAGATTGTGAGTTTCCGGGCATCTCGGAGATGCTCTCTAAGATAGAGTTAACGGCCGCTTGGTTGCGCGGATGGTTTCTAAGTCGAATGGCATCACTGAGAGCGTTTGCGACTGATGAGGAGATGCCAAGAATCTGCCCAGCAGCCAGAGTCACCGGAGTATTCAAAATAGTATTTAGAACTTGATTTGGATCGACGAATGCAGAGACCGCTGATTGCCTAGGTCCAGCTTTGTTGGTCAGTTTGGGGGCGCTGTTTGAGGCGTGATTCCCCTTTGAAACAAGCTCTGTGTCCTCCATAATGGCATCGTCTCTGGATAAATCAATGCGAGGTTCAATTGCATCAACAGGTTGTTGAATGGGGATGGGTGCTTCAGCATGCTCTCGTTTGATTTGTTGCTGCGGCAGCGGGAGATGCAACGGGGTGCCTGAATCTTTTGCATGTGAACGAGTCTGAGGCCGTTGTTTTGGGTAAGGGGCAGGTTTTTCAATAAATTTGTCCGATGAACGGGTAACGGCAAAAATCTTCGTGAGTTCTTCATCCGAGGTGGAGGCTTGAACAAAGACAGGCATAACAGGCTCCTCAGAAATCGTCTCCAATGTGTTGCAGGCTTGAATCGGAGCATTCGAGGTATACGCAAAGTTTGTTTGAGCTGCGGGAGCAGCCAGCGGCTGTCTCTGACGATTAAACGCGTCGATCAATGTCTCGTTTTGCTGTCCATATCGCCGCAATAGTCATCCATCCGGCCATTCATGACTTCCGCGCTCGCCTCTCTTCAATTCACCACGAGTAACGACCTCTTGAATAGTAGCGCACTCCCATAATCCATGACCGGTCTTTCCACATCCCCAACAAGTTCGGTCTTCAGCACGAATTGGAGGACGGGGCTGGGTCTGATTTTGAGGGCCAGGAGGTGCGTATTGATTGTTGCGGAAATTATTCTGGGGGAGCGGGGGTTGGCTGACAGTTATAATCGGGACACGAAGGCATTTAGCGGCATGGGGATCGAGCTTGGTTGCCTGATAGTACAGATAGTTGTACTCTGGATCCTCGATGCTCATCCGACTCATTCGCTTGATCAGCTCGCCAACTTCGTCAGGAGAATCCTGTTGATTCTTTGAAGTCGGCTTGGAAGTGGAGGTGGTGGGGAGAGGTGTGGAATCCTTTGATTTACGGGTGCGTTTCTTTGTCTTTCTTTTCGATGACTTCTTGGATTTCTTCTTGCGAGATGCGTATTCGTCATCCGAGTCGCTGTCTGACGACTCTGTTTCCTCATCAGAGGATGAATCACTGTCGTCCGAATCAGATTCATCGGAGTCAAGCTCTGCATCGAAGCGGTTGCGACGGAATTTAGCTTCAACAATTTTGATGACTTCGCTTTTGGGAAAAGGCTTGGACATATCCCGAGCAGGATCGGTGGCGAGAAGGCGCTCTTCCACGCTATCTAGAAGCGCAGAGGGCATGCCATGCCAGAGGTAGCGCTCTGCCTCTGCTTCGGTTATAAGCTTCTGGTTCTCGAGCCAACCAGATACTTTTGTATAGGCACGGATATAACGGCGCCACTGTGACATGGATTTAATCCGCCGTTTGCGCCATTTGTTTGTGAGTTTGACGAGATCACTGAGGGTATGACGCTGATGATCCTTATCCGCATCGAAGATGGACAACATATCGGTGGAAAGGTGTGTCCAGTCTGGGGTAGCGTAGTGTTTCATTCCTTCGAGGATATGAACCACGTTTCGCGAGCAATAATCGGCCAGGCATTCAATACGTTCCGTTTCGGAGGTAACATTGTTTTCAGCGAAAAGTTTGTCGAGATGGGAGCAACGTCCTTGGGTTTTCCCGTGAATTTCTTTGGGGCGCCTCGAGCGTTCAAGGGAGGCATTTCAACCTGGCTGCGAGCCCGTGGTTGAACCTGTGTGGAAGACATGGTGGTGGAGCGAGCAATATATCGGGGGATGCGAGATGGGGTGGGACGAGAGAAGGTGATTCGGTGAGTTGAATTCAATATTGGGAAGGAAAGGGAGCTGATTGTCACTTCAAAACCCCTCGCGGTGGGCTCCAGATGTGACGTCGTATATTAAATACCCCGAAGTATCGTTTAAACCAGTCGTAAGGTTACGATAAACGGGTGAGTGGGTTTGAGCTCTGTTCAGTCCAATTCCAATCCCAATTAGGCAAGTTGTCGATTCTGGAGGCAAGTCGATAGAAAATGAAGACCCCGCTGTATTTCGGCAAGTCGTGGAGGATTTAAAGCAAAGGGTTGGATCTATAGGTAGAGACGTTAAAACAAAGTAAGGCTTGGGATTACCGTTGGTAATTGAATCCAGAAGAATTTAACAGGAGGGCGAGTGTGGCAGTAAGTTCGAGTTCCAAGAGGTAATTCTTGCTAACTCGGTTGATTCAATCAGTGGGTTGGCACCAGGGGATATTCAGAAAGTGGGGGATAATTGGTACGATGCTATTGAAGTACATTTGTGAATAAATATGAGGAGAGGTACCCGTATTCTGGATCCATACATGCGGTACAAAATAAATAGGAAGGAGATGTCCATATGGCTCGCACAGCCAAATATCAGGAATCAGGGGTCGTTTCCATGATTTAGAACTCGCCCACATGCTCGTAGTAAGGCACAGATTAAGTTCTCCCAGCTTGAAATTGAGTTGAACCAGTAAGATCAAGTCGGGGAGAATTGTGGGTTTTTGTTCCACATGGGGTGCTTGTGGAATCATTGCAATGGTTGCCTCGAGGTGATCTGGACCATATGAACGTGTTCTGACCCTGAAATTGATTTTGCGCCGGAGGCGAGAGCCAGGAACAGATATTCAAAAGTCGAGGTAAGGCGAAATGATGCGATCATCCGAGATTCCCACGGTTCAACTGGATTGTGTCGGTGATGACGGTGGAGCAAAAGAGGTGAAAGTTGGAGGATAGAGAGACAGGGGTATATCGAATTAAATGGACGAATAAAACTGGGAGGTTGGTATGTGAATTTAGGGTGTTTTCAATGTAAACAGCGAAGCTGTGTCACACAATACGAAGACGTTGCCCGATCCTCGGCTGCAGACCCATTTGACTCAGCTGTGGCAACAGCAGGAAATTTGTTACCTGCTCTAACCCGTGAGTACATTACTTTTCAGTTTAATAACATGCGGATTGACGGTTGTGTTTAATATGACAGAGTCTGTTGCGCTTAAGACTGGTGAGTACAGTCGCTAACCCCGAAGCGAAACGATCAGTGTTTCCGCTGGATTCTGGGACAATCAGAATACCAAACAGCCTAAGATTTGTTATAGACCTGCTAGTTGGCCTTCTAGCTACCGCGTAACAAAAGAGTTTGAGCGGTTTGAGCCTGTTTTCGCTGAGAGCGAGGGCAATTTTGGGGACGAGTCAAATATCGCCAAATAACGTCATAGCGAAACACTTCAAAACACAACAAAATGAGCCATCCTTCGCAAATCTACGAGTTTGTCCAGTACTTTCGATGCAATCCGGTTCAAAATGACTTTCTATATCACTACTGTACATCACCGGTCATAATTCCATCGGAGAAAATAATATTTCGCATTGGTGCATTTGCCTGCGTAAACAAAGCCCAAATAAACAACGCTATTGCTGGCGGTGAGAGGACTTTCAAGACAATTCCTTTTGTATTCCAGGTGCTCAGATAGTGGCATGCTTGGATGCAAAGATTTGGCCCCAGGGGAAAGCATTGACCTTGTATTTGGCGGGCGTTTCGCTTCCTAGTATTGTTTCGCTTCGGGGTTAGCGACTGTAGATCATATTCATGAATATTCTACAGTTGCGGCAAAATCAATTTACTTACTAAATAAGGAAATTCTCGTCAATTCGCTCCTTTTGCTCGTTTTTTGCGAGCGGTAAGTTAATAAGAATACTAAGAGCTGCTAGTCTGTATTCCTGATGTAAAAAAACTGGCGTCTTTGTATTGGTTTCGCCGGGATAACCAGCAACTTTGTCTCATAAAGTGCAGCCAAAAACAGTGAGAAACATGACGAATCCGGTTGTTTTTTGGGCGTAGACCGGCTCAAATCCGGGAGTACAGGCGCTTGGTGCTATTTCAACGTGCTCGTGGTGGTTTTGTTGTGTGGTAGAGCGGATTTGATGAAAATTTCCTTATTTGGTAAGTAAATTGATTTTGCCGCAACTGTACACAGTATAACCTTGATGTCAGAGCCCTCCCCTCCACCGTCTTCGCAGGCCATTCCATTCTTCAAAGCTACTGCCGGTATGTGACTGGTTTTTCCTGTAATGCTCTTCCTGGTGTACTAACGAAGCTGCTGTAGGCTCGTCATCGTCCTCGTCGTCCTCTGCCTCGTCTCAAGGTGTGGGGACAATGTATGGCGCAAGTGAGTTGCTCTTATTTTCTGACGTATGTTCCATTGACTAACTTGCTTCAGAGTACCGCTACGATGTCACACCCATTCCCAAACCGACCAATCCGCTGCCGAGCGACATCAAGCTCGACCTTTGGTCTCCACCCCCTACGTCGCGTTTGATGGAGAACACTTCGGTGGCGCCTTCCAAATCCTACGTCGATTTGGAGTGTGAGGCGCTTACATCTGTGTCGGGGGTTGGGGTTGCGGAATTTTGGTCCCTTTGGGACTATTGCCCGGGGTGTCGCTGCATTGTAGCGGGGGATCTCGCCGCGTTTCATGTCTGTGATCTTACCCGCAACTAACTTACTTGTTATCGTACAAAATGCTACTATGTAGTCAACACTATACCTTGTGTCGTCGTAGCTATTGCTGTTTTTTTTCTTTGAATATAAACTCTTGCCATTGTCTCAGACTCTACTGTGTCGGAATTCAATTTCTTGCTTTATCTGCGAGCTTCAAGTTGGACTTCAGTGCAGATGGTCGGTAATAGTGACAAAACATGGGGGACTGAATTTTTTCATTGCTTTTGAGATTGGAAAGACCAAGTACGATGTAAATTGTATTTTCTGGCGGGTGAATCAAGACTGGAGCAGGCCGCCGAAGACCGATGATTGGTCTGATGCCAGGAGAGAAAGGAAGCGGCTGTTGAAGGACGCTGGCACCGTTATTGGGGCGAACATGAGCTTGTGGAACTTCCTGTAATTCGGGAGGGGGTAGTGGAGGAAGGGCTTTCTCGAGATTGATTTGAGCAATGCGGAGTGTTCGTTCGAGTTCATCGAGAGGTGCGGTTCGTGTAAGCGTGGCGTTCTCCAACAAAACACATAGACCATGTAGGCGGAGGAGTATCCCATTAGCAGTATGTTCCGAGTGCTGTTGGATTTGAGTCGAAATGGCTGCTCGAGCGAGGTTTTGGATTCGAAAAGGCTGCAGGGTGTCAATTTAAATAGCGAGATCATAACTTGGAAGATAGGACTTGATGTCCCACTTGAGCAGTCTGCACGCGCAGTTCGTCGTCGTTGTCGTCTCCGTCCCCAAACATCGGATCGGTATCGGCCGTCGTTTCATCATCTCCATCTACCACCGAGGTGGTTGTATCATCGCCAGCCTCTTTCTGCAGAGCGAGGAAATTATGGAGAATTGCGACTCCAGAAACACCGCAGATTGGTGTGATGCGGCGAACTTGTTGGGCCGCTTCGAGTGTAGCTGGATAATAGAAGGGTGTTGCAAGACCACGAGTGACCCAGTCATCCACAACGCAACGCAGTGCACGTAGATGCTTGCAAGCCGCGCCTCTGTTCACAAAATCGGCACAAGTACATGCTGCATGCCCGTCACGATGAATCCGCAGGGAGTACCGGGGATGGTCCGGATCTGCAAGCGAGCCTCGCGATGCGATACAGGTCGCTTCATATTGATGCAAATTATAACCCTGTCGTAAATCATATATTCGCCGGAGCTTCACAATTGCATCGGCTTCTCGCTGTCGTTCAGCATCAATCGGCCACCAGCTGCCGAAGATGGAGTATGGGCTGGTAGTGTGGTATCAGCCTATTCGCGGGGAGGAGAGGCGACGAGGGTCAGTTGGAGTGGCGAGACAGCTCGTGTGTGTACAGCGACAGGCAGTGAAGTTGATCACGGGGGCGTTCAAGACGGCGGCGACGGATGTGATGGAGTACCATGCATTCGTCCCACCAGTTAGAATGCGCTTGAACAGAACGGTGAGAAACATCGCACTCAAACTAGGAGCCTTACCCAAATCCCACCCCCTCAATCCCCACATCCGCTGGTGCGCTTCTCACTACGTTCGCCGACACCGTTCCCCCTTGCACGAGATTTTTAACGCCTTCCCGGACGCCTACGACGTCGAGACCATCGACCCGACCCCCACCCGTCTTGCTTGGACGCCACGCTGTACATGGGCAATTGCCCGGAGCAGAGACGAGGCGGTCAAGGAAGCGGGAGAGGCCCGAGACGACGTCCTCGCCATATTCTCAGATGGTTCGGGGTATAAGAAAGGTGTCGGCGCGGCCGCAGTGGCGGAGACAAAACAGGGAACACAGACCCGTCGATTCCATCTGGGCCCGTTGGCGTCACATACGGTGTTTGAGGGGGAGGTGATGGGGACGATACTTGCCTTGGACATCATCCGCAACACTCCTCGTATCCGCTCCGCCACAATCCTTCTTGATAACCAAGCGTGCATTCGTGCTCTAGCAGCCAATCGCCCTCAGCCCGGCCAGTACCTTATCCGAGAATTCCACTGTCAGCTCGAGGCACTTTTGAGAGCAAAGCCTAGGCTTGAGGGTAAGATTCACTTGCAGTGGGTGCCGGGACACAACGGTGTCGAGGGGAACGAGCTGGCAGACCAAGCAGCAAAGGAGGCAGCAGAGGGAGTCGTGGATGTCGTATTCAAAGGCAGAGCTGGCTGGCTTAACTCTCCTCTGCCAGCTAGTATTGCAGCCCGTCGCGCCGAGGGAACGAAGCGGATGTGGAAGGAGTGGCGGGAAGAATGGTCACACTCGTCACGCGCCACCAAATTAGCGCCCATCGACAAATCTCCCCCCCCCCCCCCCCCCCCCCCCCCGCCCGCATCCTCAAGCTCTATCGTGAACGCAGCCGCGCCGAGGCCTCCATCATTACCCAACTCCGTACCGGGCACATAGGACTTCATGCATGTCTGCACCGTATCAGGGTCGCTGACTCTCCCCTCTGCGTCCGGTGCAAACAGCATGAGACTGTCGCTCACTTCCTCCTCATCTGCCAAAGGTTCGTCTCTGAACGCCATGTGCTCCGTAATTCCATCCCCCGCCGCTCCCCTTTCAATTTATCCACCCTTCTCTCCACCAAAAACATCACCCATACTCTTCAATTTGTCAAAACCACAGGCCGGTTTATTTCACAACTTCACAACAACCCCCTCCGTAGATACCTCATACATATTTTACTTACATACCGGGCATTCTGCCCCCACCCAATTGGGCACACCTCGTTACTTGAACCCATGCTACAACACCCCCACTAGTCCTTTAACCGTACATGAATTTCTCTCTAAAGATCCGTTATAACTGTATACATATTTCCCTACTACATACACATGTCTCTCCAATACCCAAGCACCTACCTATAGTCCGGGATACGTAGTAGCATCTTACGCCGTAAACGGCGTCTAGTTACTATAAAAATGGAAACTTATTATTATAATCGGCCACCAGCAAAGATTTCCCTCGAACGGTGTTTTCTGCGGGTGAACGGACTTCCGACCATGGTGCGAGACGCCTTTAAATCGAAGCTTGAGCCATTCCTTGTATTCACGGACGCTTTGGCGCAAGGAGAAGATTTCAGGGAGAACTTTGGTGATGAAAATGAGAATGAGGAAGTCAACTCGAAGGCGAGTTCCGGAGTGTTGCCATTGCGGGAGATATTTTCGCTTCAGCAATCCGTTGAATGCCTCCAAATGGTTGGTGGTGGGGAGGACACCCTCGACCGGTATCTTGAGTATCTGTGACGCTATGATTCTACCGTACTGCGACCAGCTCTGCCAGAGCGCCTCGGGCATCCAGGTTTGGGTTAAGTAATCGAGGTAAGACGTCGCGGCTTTTGCAATGTACTCGGCATCTGAACCCTGGGCCACAAGCGCCGCAAGATTGGCGCGCTGGTCGACAATGAGTTGATTGGCCGATACAAAATCAGTTGACGCAATAAGTCTACAATAGTAACGGTCAGAGTAGCGTTTTCAGGTCGTTTATGAGGTCGTTTCTGCAAGTCGTTTATGGAGTCGTTTTTCAAAATTGATGGGATCAGAAAATCGACAGAAACGTGGGAATAAACGACTAGCAACTCATTTGGCAGGAGAAACGACCCATAAACGACTTCATAAACGCCTCCAGAGGCGGTTTTACATCGTTTCTCAAGTCGTTTATCGTTCTGATTCGTTTCTCCCACGCTTCAAGATCTTGAGAAACGACTTGAGAAACGACCTCATAAACGACCTTAAAACGCTACTCTGACCGTTACTAATGTTAAGCATTATTTCCAGGCTTACGAAGTACAGGGAAAAAAAACGTACTGTTCCTCCAGCGAAAGGAGCTGCCCGTGAACATAATCCCTCCAAAATTTTGGTTCTTGAGTTGGAACAAGTTTCAACGCCTTCCGTTTACTCGTCCAACATTGGCGAAGGTGGAATTTGCACAAAAGGAGCCATATCTCGAGCCAGACCTGTTGAAGAGCTGCTCGCTCTCGTATATCCGTATCGGTGATAACAACAAGTGGGGTGAATGGAACGGAGCGCCCGTGAGACAATTTCTTCTTCCATTCCATCAGCAATTCTCGGAGAATTTCGGTATTATAGCCGGCGTGTGTTGCTTGGGTTCCCGTCGGTGCAGAAAATAAAAAGAAAGCCAACGGCACACCCTTGGCATCCTCGTCTATCCCCATCGCAATAAATAGAAGCATGCGCGCGGAACAAACACCAAATGTGCCGTCGAGGATAAGCTGTCCGTGGTGGGCATACTTCCAAGCGGCTAAATCCATTTCCTCTGTAGCTATGCACACTTTGAGGCGGTCTTCCTTCGCAGAGCGCGCAGCATAGAAGAAGACGGCTTGGTGGATGTCAGGGCGATAATGTGCCGATGTCAATTGTGGATATTATATTGCGGTTGGAATGAAACATCAATTCCATTTGCTCGATTGTACAAGCGGTAGAGGTGACGGGAATCAGATGGGAGAAATTTATAACGGACGTTCGCAGTAGTCGGATTGTGAATGACCATGTCGCGATATTGCTTCTGAGTAAGCATTTCAACGTTCGTCATTTGAATGGATGCAATACTGGAAATCTGTCAATTCGCTGAACAACGAAGACAAAGCATTGAAGTCGCTACCTTGCTCCAGATTTCAACTGATCTAGCGCAATTTCATAGACATGTGGATGTAGAGGAACGGGTGGGAGTCGTTGCATTTGGGAGGTCTGACACGATGCATCATGTGCAATGTATCCAACAACAGCCTTTACAGCGCCGCTCGGTTCATATTCCGTGAGTTCAACATGAGCTAGACAACCCGTGAAATCAAATGGATTTTGTCGATTCCATGGCGTCGCAGACTGAGTTTGCTGCGCTGAAGCAGTACGCAGCTTGACAGCTTGTCGTGCTTCACTGTTGTATCCTGAGGAACTGCGGTGATCTTCAGAACAATAATAAATTACTCGGCATTACCAAAAGTAACCGAATTTAGGCTTGCGACCAGCTAATATAGTTAGCAGTTGGTTCAACTGGTGGCAGAGAGGGGGGATGGGCATATGCTATTGCACATAACACGCGCCGAAGTTATTGGGCTTTCCCTGTGCTGATTTTCTATTTTTGTTTATTTATGTGTCGAATCAACAATTTCTTGCTCTGTTTTAGTACCCTCACTGAAGGATGAGGATAGCATAGCAAACTCTGAGTTCTCAGGTACAAGGTCATGAGATAGTAAACCTATTTTTGAGGTACTCACCCACCTGAAATCTTGGTGACTGTGGTCGAAAAAAGTCAAACACTGCCAAATTGATGGTATTTTGAAGATTAATTTATTCACCCGAGAAAAAATTTTGGTAGGTCAAAAATTTTCGGGCTGGAAACCCGGCAGAAGAGGAGTCTCGACGGCTCTATCATAAGTAATGGTCCTGTTACAGTTGCGGCGAAATTAGATGCATTACCATATAAGGAAATTTTGATCAAACCAACCTTGGGAGGGCGAATCAAGGATGTTATGGGTAGATTAGCTGCGAATATTGCTACTCGGTATTGACAAAAGTAACCGTTAATCCGACGATTGCTTCGCGACCACGTGATATTTCTCCAAGACTTCGAGTTTGAAAAATACGTCGGGATATTTCTTAAACCTACACAAGTTGTTGTGGGCAACCTCTGTTCCTGGCGCTCTTCAGAGCCAGTGCAATTTTGGCAATAGGTTGAAATTCACCTGTGTCTTTCAACTTCTGCTCATTGTTCAACGGAAATCTTAGCAACTGCCCTTCCAGACCACTTTCGACTACCTCTAGCTTGCACATGCGATCTATTCAAATGTTTCTGCACACTTGCTTTGGCTAGTAAGGGTGATAAACAAGTCTACAATCTGGAAAACTCTTCGGCCCCTTACTTGACCAAAGTCACCAAACATGGGGAATTACGGAAGCCATGGAGGCCTACTCTGGGATAAAAGTATATTGAATGTGTAGGTGATAGGGTTCAGCACTGTGATGGACTAGAAATTAACCAAGACTGTAGCTAAATTCTTTGCTCTTAGCATCTTTGAACGGCCACGCAATATTTGGGTCCGTGCAGGAGGGATGGTTGAAATTGAACCAGTCCAATGTTGACAAGAAATTGATGCAATCAGAGATTTCGAGCAGTGAGAAACTAAAATGGATCCTCAAGTATAGCCTACCGTCCAAGGGCATGTTCTTAAACTTCAAGAACATTGGAAATGCAGTCATTTATTGCAACAAACAGTGCAAAACAGCTGCAAATTAGAATCCGCCGAGAAATAAGTTGTGCTTGATGGATTGGTTCAGGCCTTTGTCCGATGCCGTTCAAAACATGCAGGAGAACATTCTGATGCACTTTAACTTATTACATACTGCAATATTCGGACCATACGAGTCGATTCACGGTTACTTTTGTCAATACCGAGTAGTTTCCTTTGCAATTGGCTAACTTTTATGGTACTCATTGGACTGTTTCTGTCAGGGGAACTCCCTCTTTTGGCACTACACAGCCACCTATGACGCAGGCCTCTTGCAGATTTCCCACTTTCCTGTCAAATCCCCAAAGCCCTATGTCATCGTGGAGTAAGGCATGTGACTTGGCCCGGGATCATTGCCGATTGCTCCGAGCTTGTGGGAACTAGTTACTATATGTTTACTGCACCTAGCGTGGGAATCCTCAGCCTTTTTTCTGTTTGGATTCTCCCTCGCTAGGTGCGCTGTGATGTATTCTTAGTAGCTTCTTAATTAACTTTGGATTCTCCCTCGCTAGACCCTCGAGACATCTCGGTGTTGGAATGTGGGTTTTGCCTCTGACATCTCTCACTCTCATGAGTGTCACCACTTTGATCCTTTATGATCCTATCATCAATATCTGAATGTGCAGAGAGATAAACGGGACAATTCCGGCATAGTGCGTCTTTGTGGGATATCCCACACAACACAAGGGATGGCTCTTCTACAATCCAGAGACACGCAAAATTGTTGTCTCTGAGCGCGCAGTCTTTGATGAGCGCTATTACCCTGGGAACAAACCAACTCTTCTTAAACTCTGTCCTAATAGTCCATCCTCTCAGAGGAATTTGTTGATCTTCCTCCAGTTGTGCAGGAGTTGCACAATGACGGGGGAGACGATGATGAGGATGATGACTTTGGTGTTTATCATGCACCTCCTGCTCCACCTCCCAATCCCCCAAATCCAGATCCTCCTTCCAATCACAGTTCTCGTTCGCCTTCACCCTCTCCACCTCCTCCCAATGACCCTCCTCAGCAGCAATCACCACCTCCATCTCCTATTGGAATTGCTGCACGTCGGCGTTACCATAGTCAACCACTGAACACAAACCTGCTGCTGAGTGGTGGAAAGTTAGCCAACCTCCTGCACCAGTTGAGCCCGCTCCTGCTGATCCGCCTGTTGCGCCAGCAGAGCCGGCTCCTGCTCAAGAGGATGAGGAGAGTGATGATGAGTTGCTTCTGTGGTGTTGACTACAACGAGATTTTCTCCCCTACTGAACCTGCCACACTCCGCATTGTCCTTGCACTGGCTGCACAGCACGACCTCAAACTTCGTTCCATTGACTTCTCATCTGCCTACCTGAATGGTCACCTGGAGGAGGACGTCTATATGACTCAGCCACCTGGTTTTTCTCAGGGACGGCATGACCAGCTCCTTAAGCTTCATCGCACCATTTATGGTCTGAGGCAAGCTGGCCATGAATGGTACAAGGTCCTGTGTGCAAAGCTGGTTAAGATGGGCTTCACATGTCTCCAGTCTGACCGCTCCTGCTTCATCTTCGCTAGAGGCTTGACGCGTGTCATCATTCCTATTTATGTTGATGACAGCACCATCGCTGCTAAAGATGATGCTGAAATTGACAAGGTCATTGAAGAGCTCTCTAAAGAGTTCAAGCTCAAAGATCTTGGTCCCACAGAGTGGTTGTTGGGTATCAAGATCGAGCGTGACCCCCATGATCCTTCATGATCCTATCATTGATACCTGATCCTGCTGATCCTATGTCCTTTGTTCTCTTTATGGTAATCCCCTTGTTCCCAATTAGGTAGTTCCTTTGTGCCCAATTAGGTCTTCCCTTTGTCTACCATATGTAGCATTCCCTTTGTTCCTGTACCTATATATACAGCCTAAGTAGTGCCTTGAGTCCTCAGTTCTCACTGTTGACTTCAGGCAAGTATTTACTTCACATTGCAATCTACTAGAGTTCTCACTGTTGACTTCAGACCTCTGTGCTTGCCTGTTCAACAGTTATCGTCCTGCACTCCACGGTCCAGTCTCCGAGAAAGCACGTCAGGGCGACCCATGAGGCGACCCGGTTGGTGGTGCAGCGAGAAGTCGAAACGGGAGAGGTAGAGAGACCACTGAGCTTGGCGACGGTTGAGCTTCTGGGCCTTCCAGAAATATTCCAGGTTTTTGTGGTCCGTCCAGATCTCAACCGGGTGCTGCGCGCCCTCAAGGAAGTCGCACCACTCCTCATAGGCTCGCACAATCGCAAGCATCTCCTTGTCGTGAATTTCGTAATTCCGCTGCACCTCGTTCAGGCTTTTGGAGTAGAACGCAACCGGATGCCACTTGCCATCGTCACCCTGCTGGGAGAGGACGGCACCGGTGGCATAGTCAGAGCTGTCAGCCTCCAGCCGGTACGGAAGAACGGGGTCCCGAGTCACCCGCCGCTTCAGCTCGTCAAAGGCAGCTTGCTCTTCAGGCCCCCAGGTCCAGGCAATGCCCTTCTTGGTGAGTCTGAAGAGGGCTTGAGCAACGTCTGAGAAGCTCGCAATGAACCGGCGGTAGAAGTTTGTGAAGCCCAGGAACTGCTGCACATCCTTCTTATTCTCAGGCGCTGGCCAAGCTGCCACTCCTGCAACCTTTACAGGGTCCATCTCGACGTGGCTGTGGGAGATAATCACGCCGAGGTACTCAATGGAGGTCCGCTCAAACTCGCACTTCTCTGCTCGAAGGTAAAGCTTGTTTGCGCGAAGCCTCCGCAGGACCTCTCGGA
The DNA here is from genome assembly GCA_037176885.1 of Favolaschia claudopus. NCBI lineage: Eukaryota > Fungi > Basidiomycota > Agaricomycetes > Agaricales > Mycenaceae > Favolaschia > Favolaschia claudopus. Next base: position 918,765 of record JAWWNJ010000054.1, on the reverse strand, counting down.
CGATCTCTCGATGCCGACGGATGTCTGAGTGGGCAATGAGGATATCGTCGAGGTAGACCATGACGTCGCCAGAGAGGATAAGATCCTGGAAGATGTCGTTCATCATGGTCTGGAAGGTTGCAGGGGAGTTGGTCAGACCGAAGTACATGACCAGCGGCTCAAACAGTCCCCGGTTGGTCCGGAATGCTGCCTTCCACTCGTCGCCTTCACGGATTCGAACGTTGTTAAAGCCCCACCGGACATCGAGCTTTGTGAAATACCGAGCTCCCCTGAGTCGGTTGATGAGGTCGTTGATCAAGGGGAGCGGGTAGCGATTCTTCACGGTCATAGCGTTTAGAGCTCGATAGTCCTGTACGAACCTAAGTCCGCCGTCCTTCTTCTTGACGAAGAAGACGGGTGAGGCCATAGGTGATTTCGACGGTCGAATCCGGCCAGTGCCAAGTCCCTCTTCGATGAAGGCATCAAGCTCCTTCTGTTCGAGAGGCGAGATTGGGTAGACCTTGCAGTTCGTGGGTTTAGAGTCCGGCACGAGCTCAATGGCATGGTCCCAGGATCGGCGTTCAGGCAGCGAGTCAAAGGACTCCTTGTTGAAAACATCGTCAAACTCTCGGGCCCATTCGGGGACGTCCGAGCGCGCCGGGGCTGAGTTTTTGGCGTAAGCCTCAGCCAGGCGCTGGGAGACGGTGCTTCCAGCACGGATATCCTCAGAAGGCAGGAACTGGGTGTAGAACACCCGGTCTCCCGGCTCAAGGGGGGGGGAGCAGGGGGTACGTCTTTCGTTTCGGCAGGTTCAACAGATGTGACATTGGCAGACTCATCATACAAACATGCGAAACGATTAGGAGACGCGATCGAGGGCGTACCGCTCACTCGTTGCGTGGGAGAAAACCCTGCTCTTCCTCGGTGGCCACTGACTCTGGCTCAGCCAGCGAGTCGGTGGTGGCAATCCGAGCCACCAGTTCGGAGAGGAGCTCGGACCCAAGCTGGCGAATGACCTCGTCAAGCACATCAGCAGCTCGGACGTCAGCGGGGGTGGGGCAATTCCGTGCCAGGTGTGGACCGCCGCATCGGTAGCAGCCACGGGGAGGTCCTCTCCCGGACCGCGTGCGATCAACGTCCATGGGGACTACCTGCGGAGGAGCAGGAGCTGCCCGAGGAGGAGGTGCATGGGCAGGGACAACAGGGAAGACACCTGCTGGACGTGAGCGAGCAGCTGGCGGAGCTGATGGGGCTTTCGGGAGAAGCCCAGCAGCACGAGCCCGCACGTGCGATTCGTACTGGCGGTACGCTCGGGTCCGCCAAGCCATGTAGTCGCGGAGGTCTGCGGGGTCGCTGGACGAGGTGATGGCTGCATTGATGGCGGGGTCAAGGCCAGAGCGGAACTTGGTGACCTTGACCAACGCGTCAGCAAACCCAGCAAGGTCGAAGAGGTCTTCAAAGTCATCAGTATACTTGAAGACATCCCGGGAGCCCATGTAGTACGCCCTAGACTCGAGTTTGTGTAGGGCGTGGTCCTGCTCGTTCTCCTCGACAAAGCGCGAGCAGAACTCCTTGGTGAAGGTGTCCCAGGTGAGGAAGGGGAAAGGAGTTTTAATGGACATGCACTCAGCCCATTTTTGCGCAGAGTCTTTGGACATAAAGGACATGGTGAAACGCACTGCCTTTTCCTCAGACATCTCGCCGCCTTCGACAAACGCCTCTGGAACCAGTCGGATGTAAGTCCGAGCTGAGTGAAGGAAGGCCCGGCCAGCCGAGCGGTCGCCGTCAAAGACGAAAGGGGGGTTCGGTCGAAGGACCGTTTTTGCTGCCGGTGGAGGCTCTGGAGGAGCGGCAGGGGTCGGAGCAGTAGTAGTGGAAGGATTGGCGGCAATTTGAAAAAGCTCGACCAGATGGTCAACAGTCCTCTCGAGCGTATCCATCCGCTCGGCAGCAGCGGCGGCAGAGTCGGTCATGGTGGGTTCTAGAGACGGGGAGGAGGGGGCAAGATTCGCGGTTTGCGCGTCCGAGACAGCAGAGGAGGAGTCCGACGAAGCGTCTGAAAAATCGCCAAAGCGCGCAACCTTTAGGACCCGAGTGTTGAACAGGCAAGCACAGAGGTCTGAAGTCAACAGTGAGAACTCTAGTAGATTGCAATGTGAAGTAAATACTTGCCTGAAGTCAACAGTGAGAACTGGGGACTCAAGGCACTAGCTAGGCTGTATATATAGGTACAGGAACAAAGGGAATGCTACATATGGTAGACAAAGGGAAGACCTAATTGGGCACAAAGGAACTACCTAATTGGGAACAAGGGGATTACCATAAAGAGAACAAAGGACATAGGATCAGTAGGATCAGGTATCAGTGATAGGATCATGAAGGATCAGAGGGATGCATAGGATCAGTAGGATCAGATATTGATGATAGGATCATAAAGGATCAAAGTAGTGACACTCATGAGAGTGAGAGATGTCAGAGGCAAAACCCACATTCCAACACTCCCCCGTGACGAGACAAGTCTCGCTCATCTCCCCCGTAATCCTATCAGACCACGCAACTTTTCCACAATAGGACGTGCAAGGGCTTTAGTTAGGATATTTGCAAGTTAATCTCCAGTGGGAACATAGTCCACAGAGATGAACCGTTTAGCAACTTGATCTCTGAGCCAATAAAAGGCCAAGTTCAAGTGCTTCATACGTCCATGGTGCTCAGGCTTTTTGGCAACGATTGCAGACTGGTTGTCCATGAGGAGAAGGGAAGGGCCAGACACTCCATAGCCCAGTTCATGGAGCACATTGCGCACCCTTCCCAGCTTCCAAGGCAGCAAGATATTCTGCCTCAGTAGTAGAAAGAGAGACAGTGGATTGAAGTACTGTAAATACTTGTACCGAGGCAACCGTCACGGTCACGGTGGGGTTGGTTGCGTTGCCTAAACCGCGGCGGGTCACGGTCACGGACGGTTTGGTTGCCTTCAAAAAATCGTGACGGTTCAAAAAATATTCATTTTTTTGCCCTATTTTGACCCCATTTTTGCTAAAATCCTCGGAAACGTCGTTTCCGACTATTTCTGTCGCATCCAGGCTGCTCAAAGTTGGCTCAAGGTCTAAATTTGCCATAGATCATAGCAATTCACTGCCTACCGCACTCTCACCTCTATTCGTCTTGGTGAGGGTGAGAGCTTAGTCTCTCTGGTTGGTCGCACTGCTACTGCCATGAGAGCGCTCAAAGAGTCTCGCACCAAGGACTTCACTCTAGACAATGCAGATGCAGAGTTGCATGCTATGGTCCTCCTTATGGCTCTCCCTGATGAAGGGCGCTTTGCTATCCTTAAAGCGCCCTTTGAGCAATCCCCTGATGATCTGGATGCCACTAAAGTCGAACTTGCCTACACGAATGACCAGGCATTCAGATCTGCTAATCAGGGAGATGCCAACCAGAATCCTCTCTCTGGTCTGGCCATGGCTGCATCCACCTCTGCTCCTGCTGCCCCCTCGTCCCCTGCTGTTGCTCTTGCTGCTGCACCACCTCCTGCACCTGCTGCGACTTCGGTCTGCCCAGGGTGTGGGAAACCAGGCCACTATCTCAATCGCTGCTTCAAGTTCCTTGAACTTATTGGCAAGAAGCAACCTGGTGGTGGTCAAAATGCAACGTCCCAAGTGGCCTCCAATGCAAGTCTTCTAACTACCTCCACTTCATCTTTTGCTGACAAACGATGGAACTCAGACTCAGGCGCCACATCGCACATGACCCATCAACGTGGGCTTCTGCTGAACGCCGTTCCGCACAGGGTTCCCATCCAAGTCGCAAATGGAGTTGTAGTGTACTCTGAATTAAAAGGAGAGATCTTGCTTAAGCCACTTATACACGGACGTAGTAGCAAGCATGTAATTCTCACAAATGTCTTGTATGTTCCCAATCTATCTCATAACCTCGTCTCTACCACCTATCTATCTCGTGTTCATGGCTACTCTATTCTCATGGAGCAGAACACTATCTGTTTTGTTAAGGATGGTGAAACATTCTTTGAAGCGGATATTGACGAGGGGAACCAAGCATTTGTGAGAGAAGTGCCTTCTGATTCTGTTTCAGCTCTGGCTGCAGTTGGGACTTTGCCTCTTGATCTGGAACTGTTGCATCGTCGACTTGGGCATCACAATGACACCCAGAAGATCTTGAGCAAGAATCTGGTTACTGGTGCGAAGCTTACTTCAAATCAGAAGCCAAATCCCATCTGTGAGCCCTGCCTTGCTGGCAAGCTGAATGCGGCTCCATTTCCTTCCACTGGACATCGTGCATCTGCACCTCTTGAATTAATACACTCTGATCTGAAGCAGTACAAAGTGTTCACCCGTGAGGGGTGGAGACATCGTATTGTCTTTGTTGATGATCACACAAGCTTCAAAGTGTGTATGCACATGAAGCGCAAGAGTGGTGCGCTCAATGCATTCAAGGTGTTCAAAGCTTATGCTGAGAATCACTTTGGTTGCAAAATCAAAGAGTTTCAAGAGGATGAAGGTGGGGAGTACATGTCTCTAGAGTTTGAGGATTTCCTTACCTCTTGTGGCATTGTGCGCCGTCATTCGACAAGGAATAGACCGCAGCAGAACGGGACAGCAGAGCGTGCTAATCGCACGATTGATGAGCATGCTACGGCTATGCTACATGAAGCTAATCTGCCGCCTTCTTTTAAAGCGCTTGCAGTTGCAGCTTATGTTCATGTTAGCAATATGCATCCCTCAGCTCATATCCCTGGAGATACTACTCCGTTTGAGCTGTGGTACAAGCGTAAGCCTGATGTGTCACACCTTAGGGTGTGGGGTTGTCTTGCCTATGTTCATGTGCAGAGAGATAAACGGGACAATTCCGGCATCCACTTTCAAAAGTGCGTCTTTGTGGGATATCCCACACAACACAAGGGATGGCTCTTCTATAATCCAGAGACACGCAAAATTGTTGTCTCTGAGCGCGCAGTCTTTAATGAGCGCTATTACCCTGGGAACAAACCAACTCTTCTTAAACTCTGTCCTAATAGTCCATCCTCTGAATTTGTTGATCTTCCTCCAGTTGTGCAGGAGTTGCACAATGACGGGGGAGACGATGATGAGGATGATGACTTTGGTGTTTATCATGCACCTCCTGCTCCACCGCCCAATCCCCCAAATCCAGATCCTCCTTCCAATCACAGTTCTCGTTCGCCTTCACCCTCTCCACCTCCTCCCAATGACCCTCCTCAGCAGCAATCACCACCTCCTTCTCCTATTGGAATCGCTGCACGTCGGCGTTACCATGGTCAAACCACTGAACACAAACCTGCTGCTGAGTGGTGGAAACTTAACCAACCTCCTGCGCCAGTCGAGCCCGCTCCTGCTGATCCGCCTGTTGCGCCAGCCGAGCCGGCCCCTGCTGCTCAAGAGGATGATGAGGAGAGTGATGATGAGTTGCATCTCAAAGCGCTTATTGTTGCTCATGAAGGCGATCCTATGAGCCCTTATCTCCAAGCGCTTAATGCTGCTCATGTGCATTCAGCAGAGTCTGCTTTGTATGCTGGCGAGCCGCGCTCTTACCATGAAGCGCTTAAGCGTGAGGATGCTCATTTGTGGAAGGAAGCAGCTCTTGCTGAAATTAATGCTCTGCTTGAGAACTGCAGATGGGAAGTTGTGGATGCACCCCCTGGCGTTAAGCCAGTTCGTTCCCAATGGGTCTTTGTTATAAAGCACAAGTCTGATGGCTCCATTGAGCGTTACAAGGCGAGACTCGTTGCAGATGGTCGCACTCAGAAATATGGTGTTGACTACAACGAGATTTTCTCCCCTACTGAGCACCATGGACGTATGAAGCACTTGGACTTGGCCTTCTATTGGCTCAGAGATCAAGTTGCTAAACGATTCATCTCTGTGCACTATGTGCTTACTGGAGATCAACTTGCAGATATCCTAACCAAGGTTCTTGCACGTCCTATTGTGGAAAAGTTGCGGGGTCTGATAGGATTACGGGGGAGATGAGCGAGACTTGTCTCTTCACGGGGGAGTGTTGAAGTGTGGGTTTTGCCTCTAACATCTCTCTCTCATTGAGTGTGGGAACATCATCAATGTGGTCCTACTTGATCATATCACTGATATCTGTTCCTCATGTTCCTATCACTGATTCCATCTGATTCTGATCTGACTCATTCTGTATTACTATCTTAGTTACCATTAGCTTAGTTACCTTTACTCAGCATTACTCAGCTAGTTACTCAGCATTACTCAGCTAGTGCCTGGAGTCCAGTTCTCACTGTTGACTTCAGGCAAGTAGTTCCTTCACATTGCAATCTACTAGAGCTCTCACTGTTGACTTCAGACCTCTGTGCTTGCCTGTTCAACAGCACGGCGTTGTATGGTGCGTAAGGTTTTGACAACCTTTCGCTCGCGGCTACCCCTCTGTAGCATATTTTATGCTCGCTCTCTACAGACCCTAGGCATTGCTTCGTTTAGATGCAACACTGTGAGCTACTTCGATCTGCAAAGTTTCGGGTTCAGCATAGTTTCCTCTCCGTGCCGCTGCATCTCATCTGACATTCAAGGTTAATAATTTTCTTTCGCTGTTATGGTGGTCAATCCGACTCGATTCACCGCTGCTATGCATTTTCGTTCGCATGGGTTTGTGCCTCTTCGGCTCATTGCTTACGCACCATTACCTCAGTGTTTGAATCGGCTCTCTCGCACGATTCTAGCTGCGTTTCTTCAGGCTGCACTAACAGATGCTATTGGCATATTGTTCGATACTCGGTATTGACAAAAGTAACCGTTAATCCGACGATTGCTTCGCGACCACGTGATATTTCTCCAAGACTTCGAGTTTGAAAAATACGTCGGGATATTTCTTAAACCTACACAAGTTGTTGTGGGCAACCTCTGTTCCTGGCGCTCTTCAGAGCCAGTGCAATTTTGGCAATAGGTTGAAATTCACCTGTGTCTTTCAACTTCTGCTCATTGTTCAACGGAAATCTTAGCAACTGCCCTTCCAGACCACTTTCGACTACCTCTAGCTTGCACATGCGATCTATTCAAATGTTTCTGCACACTTGCTTTGGCTAGTAAGGGTGATAAACAAGTCTACAATCTGGAAAACTCTTCGGCCCCTTACTTGACCAAAGTCACCAAACATGGGGAATTACGGAAGCCATGGAGGCCTACTCTGGGATAAAAGTATATTGAATGTGTAGGTGATAGGGTTCAGCACTGTGATGGACTAGAAATTAACCAAGACTGTAGCTAAATTCTTTGCTCTTAGCATCTTTGAACGGCCACGCAATATTTGGGTCCGTGCAGGAGGGATGGTTGAAATTGAACCAGTCCAATGTTGACAAGAAATTGATGCAATCAGAGATTTCGAGCAGTGAGAAACTAAAATGGATCCTCAAGTATAGCCTACCGTCCAAGGGCATGTTCTTAAACTTCAAGAACATTGGAAATGCAGTCATTTATTGCAACAAACAGTGCAAAACAGCTGCAAATTAGAATCCGCCGAGAAATAAGTTGTGCTTGATGGATTGGTTCAGGCCTTTGTCCGATGCCGTTCAAAACATGCAGGAGAACATTCTGATGCACTTTAACTTATTACATACTGCAATATTCGGACCATACGAGTCGATTCACGGTTACTTTTGTCAATACCGAGTAGTGACGATTTTCTCTGTTAATCCATCTCCTCTCTTCCTTTCTTACGTGCTTACGTGCATTTAAATGGCTGTATGGTTGCGGCCAAAACTTCATGACCAGTCGGAATCTTCCTTAGAATCCTTCAGGATTCGAGATTTATCAGGAATTTGGGTATGGTTTCTAGGTGAAATTTTCATTTCAGGGGAGTCGGAGGTACTCCTAACTTAGGGTTACAAAACGCGAAATTTTAACGGCGAAAAACCAAAATTGTGTGTACTAACCTCGCGAGTTTGGGGCAGGTAATCAAGTCTTTCTCTGCCTTTCCGCCTCTGCAGCCCCACAGTCCGAGTCGAATCTCTTGACCGCCAAATCGGCAATGAATGGGTGAGATTGATGGCGCTGCACAGCCACCGGCACGAGTGATCCGCATTCAAAAGCGCGAAATTGCCGTGCAAAATAACACAACACAATTTTTCAAAGTTTTGCTCCAGTACATTGGTAGATTACCTTCTTGTGATGCTATTTACACAATCCCAGGATGTCTCAATGAAAACTGACGTGACAGTATCAGTTACCAAATTGGGACTCCGACTTGTCACGAAGTTCGGTCCGCCACCATAATTGCCTGCTATCCCTGTACCATTAGATGTTCTTCAGTGTCATGCCTCTCTGGCTGTTCTATACCCTTCCGCTCGGTTTACTCGGCGGCTTCCTCCATTGAATCTGTATTACAATGCTCACCAATCCGTAAATTGATCTTTTCAGCTCCATAGCTTTGATTTCAGCATTCAAGCTCATCTTGATGCCGATTCGAGCCTCTAGGCAATTCGGTAGTGTGATGTGCCAGTGGCCAACTTGTTATGGATTTGACCTCACGGACTCTATCCCATGCCATTGGGCTCCCCTGGTTAATTCGGCAGTGCACTTTGCCTAACGGGGCCTTTGTTTTGTCAACTGGGTCGCTCTATTCAAGACTATTTCACGGCTTCCGCCATTATTACACTAGCCGACGAATCGTGTTCTCACGGCAAATGCACTGAAGCTCGCGCTTTCCCATCTTTACGAGGCGCAAACTTTGCATCCGACAATTCTCTACCACGGCCGTGTTTGTTCACCCGGATCATACTTTGCTGTTTGCCCCCGCCAGAATTTGTGCATTGACTGTCGATTGATAATAATGGTCGGCATCAAGTCGGCATCCACCTTCAGCATTCTTTTTGTTTCCTTCTCGAGCTCTCTCCGCTCTTGGCTTCGATGAACGGGGCTGATTACAATTCAAACTTTTGTCGCCACTCGAAACAACTTATGTGCAAGTTCTACTGCTACGATTGGCAGGACGGTGCCACGATTCCTTGATTTCGCTTCAACGAACAATGTTCTCCTTGAACTTGATCGCTATTGCTATTTTATAGGCCGCGAAATCTTCTGTGCAGAACTTTGGGGAAATTCCGTGCAGATACTTACCTGAGTTCCTCGCACCGAGTCACACGGGTGACACGCATTTGGAATTCTTCTTTTCAAGGATTGATTTCACGTACAGTGCTTCAATTGCCTTTTTCAGTGTTCAACTGCAAATCTACTCTGCACTGCTCCAGCTTGAGCTCAGCTTAATCTCGATCAGATGTTTGCCGATTGCATCCAATCTGTGAGGATCTTTCTCTTTCAGTTCTATTCTCTGGCCTATCTTTCAGCAGTCTGAATGTTCTTTGGGGAAGTCGTCTTCTCGGATTCCGCCTGTCCGGTCTCTGCGTTCCCTGGGTTTTGTGGGTTAGTGCTTGGCATCCGGAAGCCTCACTCACAGAGAACCCAGAAACCAAAGTTTCCGGGGCTCCTCTTCCCAAAGACTAATTTGATTCACATTTCCTAGCGACTTAGCTAGCTATCTTTATGGTAATCCCCTTGTTCCCAATTAGGTAGTTCCTTTGTCCCCAATTAGGTCTTCCCTTTGTCTACCATATGTAGAGTTCCTTTGTGCCCAATTAGGTCTTCCCTTTGTTGGAATGTGGGTTTTGCCTCTGACATCTCTCACTCTCATGAGTGTCACCACTTTGATCCTTTATGATCCTATCATCAATATCTGATCCTACTGATCCCATGCATCCATCTGATCCTTCATGATCCTATCATTGATACCTGATCCTACTGATCCTATGTCCTTTGTTCTCTTTATGGTAATCCCATTGTTCCCAATTAGGTCTTCCCCTTTATCTACCATATGTAGCATTCCCTTTGTTCATGTACCTATATATACAGCCTAGCTAGTGCCTTGAGTCCTCAGTTCTCACTGTTGACTTCAGGCAAGTATTTACTTCACATTGCAATCTACTAGAGTTCTCACTGTTGACTTCAGACCTCTGTGCTTGCCTGTTCAACAGGTTATGGGCCCCGGCCTTTGAACATCTCCTGAGTTTATCATCCTGAGATCTCATCCCTCTGCGCTCTTCACTCTCTTTGCCCTTATAGTGTGTGTGTTTAAGTCTTGTAGTTAGGAACACCAACTGTTGGGACAAATCCTCTTTGAGAGGTAGTCTTTGATCCACCAGAAAACAAACGGTAGTCAATCCTGTTGATTCTGGGGTTAGGGCCTAAGTGCCTTACAACTGGGTGTTCTTTAGCATCAGTTACATACACATACCTACTTTAGTTGCCTCTTCTCACACACACACTCCTGAGGGCGCCATCTGTTTGTGCAGGTGGTTCTAGCTTATCATCCATCTTTCCTGCGCATTTTCCATTCCCTATATCCCCCCATATTCTCTCTCTGCCATGACTCATGATGAGAGGCTTCCTATCCTTACCAAGGAGTCTATATTCTCCAACTGGTCCAGTGACTCCAAGGCTAAACTCAAAGCCAAGGGTGTCTGGTCCTATTGTCTGCCTGCAGCCTCTGATGCAGAGATTAATGCAGAGGCTAGAGACAGATGCTCTGGTCTCCTGTGGCAGATGTTGGGTGATGATGTCAAGCCTCTTGTTAAGGAACATGAGGATGATCCTTGCTCTCTTTGGACAGCTTTGGAACAGCGCTTTTCCCCTAGAAAGGCAGGCGCTCGTTTCACTGCCTACCGCACTCTCACCTCTATTCGTCTTGGTGAGGGTGAGAGCTTAGTCTCTCTGGTTGGTCGCACTGCTACTGCCATGAGAGCGCTCAAAGAGTCTCGCACCAAGGACTTCACTCTAGACAATGCAGATGCAGAGTTGCATGCTATGGTCCTCCTCATGGCTCTCCCTGATGAAGGGCGCTTTGCTATTCTTAAGGCGCCCTTTGAGCAATCTCCTGATGATCTGGATGCCACTAAAGTCGAACTTGCCTATACCAATGACCAGGCATTCAGATCTGCTAATCAGGGAGATGCCAACCAGAATCCTCTCTCTGGTCTGGCCATGGCTGCATCCACCTCTGCTCCTGCTGCCCCCTCATCTCCTGCTGTTGCTCTTGCTGCTGCACCACCTCCTGCACCTGCTGCGACTTCGGTCTGCCCAGGGTGTGGGAAACCAGGCCACTATCTCAATCGCTGCTTCAAGTTCCTTGAACTTATTGGCAAGAAGCAACCTGGTGGTGGTCCAAATGCAACGTCCCAAGTGGCCTCCAATGCAAGTCTTCTAACTACCTCCACTTCATCTTTTGCTGACAAACGATGGAACTCAGACTCAGGCGCCACATCGCACATGACCCATCAACGTGGGCTTCTGCTGAACGCCGTTCCGCACAGGGTTCCCATCCAAGTCGCAAATGGAGTTGTAGTGTACTCTGAATTAAAAGGAGAGATCTTGCTTAAGCCACTTATACACGGACGTAGTAGCAAGCATGTAATTCTCACAAATGTCTTGTATGTTCCCAATCTATCTCATAACCTCGTCTCTACCACCTACCTATCTCGTGTTCATGGCTACTCTATTCTCATGGAGCAGAACACTATCTGTTTTGTTAAGGATGGTGAAACATTCTTTGAAGCGGATATTGACGAGGGGAACCAAGCATTTGTGAGAGAAGTGCCTTCTGATTCTGTTTCAGCTTTGGCTGCAGTGGGGACTTTGCCTCTTGATCTGGAACTGTTGCATCGTCGACTTGGGCATCACAATGACACCCAGAAGATCTTGAGCAAGAATCTGGTTACTGGTGCGAAGCTTACTTCAAATCAGAAGCCAAATCCCATCTGTGAGCCCTGCCTTGCTGGCAAGCTGAATGCGGCTCCATTTCCTTCCACTGGACATCGTGCATCTGCACCTCTTGAATTAATACACTCTGATCTGAAGCAGTACAAAGTGTTCACCCGTGAGGGGTGGAGACATCGTATTGTCTTTGTTGATGATCACACAAGCTTCAAAGTGTGTATGCACATGAAGCGCAAGAGTGGTGCGCTCAATGCATTCAAGGTGTTCAAAGCTTATGCTGAGAATCACTTTGGTTGCAAAATCAAAGAGTTTCAAGAGGATGAAGGTGGGGAGTACATGTCTCTAGAGTTTGAGGATTTCCTTACCTCTTGTGGCATTGTGCGCCGTCATTCGACAAGGAATAGACCGCAGCAGAACGGGACAGCAGAGCGTGCCAATCGCACGATTGATGAGCACACTACGGCTATGCTACATGAAGCTAATCTGCCGCCTTCTTTTAAAGCGCTTGCAGTTGCAGCTTATGTTCATGTTAGCAATATGCATCCCTCAGCTCATATCCCTGGAGATACTACTCCGTTTGAGCTGTGGTACAAGCGTAAGCCTGATGTGTCACACCTTAGGGTGTGGGGTTGTCTTGCCTATGTTCATGTGCAGAGAGATAAACGGGACAATTCCGGCATCCACTTTCAAAAGTGCGTCTTTGTGGGATATCCCACACAACACAAGGGATGGCTCTTCTATAATCCAGAGACACGCAAAATTGTTGTCTCTGAGCGCGCAGTCTTTAATGAGCGCTATTACCCTGGGAACAAACCAACTCTTCTTAAACTCTGTCCTAATAGTCCATCCTCTGAATTTGTTGATCTTCCTCCAGTTGTGCAGGAGTTGCACAATGACGGGGGAGACGATGATGAGGATGATGACTTTGGTGTTTATCATGCACCTCCTGCTCCACCGCCCAATCCCCCAAATCCAGATCCTCCTTCCAATCACAGTTCTCGTTCGCCTTCACCCTCTCCACCTCCTCCCAATGACCCTCCTCAGCAGCAATCACCACCTCCTTCTCCTATTGGAATCGCTGCACGTCGGCGTTACCATGGTCAAACCACTGAACACAAACCTGCTGCTGAGTGGTGGAAACTTAACCAACCTCCTGTGCCAGTTGAGCCCGCTCCTGCTGATCCGCCTGTTGCGCCAGCAGAGCCGGCTCCTGCTCCAGAGGATGAGGAGAGTGATGATGAGTTGCTTCTCAAAGCGCTTATTGTTGCTCATGAAGGCGATCCTTTGAGCCCTTATCTCCAAGCGCTTAATGCTGCTCATGTGCATTCTGCAGAGTCTGCTCTGCATGCTGGCGAGCCGCGCTCTTACCATGAAGCGCTTAAGCGTGAGGATGCTCATTTGTGGAAGGAAGCAGCTCTTGCCGAGATTAATGCTCTGCTTGAGAACTGCACATGGGAAGTTGTGGATGCACCCCCTGGCGTTAAGCCAGTTCGTTCCCAATGGGTCTTTGTTATAAAGCACAAGTCTGATGGCTCCATTGAGCGTTACAAGGCGAGACTCGTTGCAGATGGTCGCACTCAGAAATATGGTGTTGACTACAACGAGATTTTCTCCCCTACTGTAAAACCTGCCACACTCCGCATTGTCCTTGCACTGGCTGCACAGCACGACCTCAAACTTCGTTCCATTGACTTCTCATCTGCCTACCTGAATGGTCACCTGGAGGAGGACGTCTATATGACTCAGCCACCTGGTTTTCCTCAGGGACGGCATGACCAGCTCCTTAAGCTTCATCGCACCATTTATGGTCTGAGGCAAGCTGGCCGTGAATGGTACAAGGTCCTGTGTGCAAAGCTGGTTAAGATGGGCTTCACATGTCTCCAGTCTGACCGCTCTTGCTTCGTCTTTGCTAGAGGCTTGACGCGTGTCATCATTCCTATCTATGTTGATGACAGCACCATCGCTGCTAAAGACGATGCTGAAATTGACAAGGTCATTGAAGAGCTCTCTAAAGAGTTCAAGCTCAAAGATCTTGGTCCCACAGAGTGGTTGTTGGGTATCAAGATTGAGCGTGACCCCCAGACTGGAGCCATTACCCTGTCTCAGCGCCAGTATGCTCTGGACATGCTTGAGGACTTCAACATGTTGGACTGTCATCCTGTTTCGACGCCAATGCTCCCTGGTCTAGTTTTGACCAAGGATATGGGTGCTAAGTCAGATGAGGAAGCCAAGAAGTACCATGGCCTCTACATCTCTGCCGTTGGTCGCCTCATCTATTTGGCTACTCAAACGCGTCCTGACTTGTCCTATGTTGTTGGAGTTCTTGCACGGTTCAATTCCAATCCTGGTGAACTCCACTGGAAGGCTGTCAAGCATGTGTTCCGTTACATCAAAGGAACACTTGATTATGGCATTACCTATACAAAATCACCTCAGCCCGTGCCTCCCATCACTTATGCTGATGCCAATCATGGTGGTTGTCCAGACACTGGCAAAAGCACTAGAGGTTACGTGGTAATGATGTGTGGTGGACCAGTGAGCTGGAGGAGCAAGTTGCAATCCACTGTGTCTCTTTCTACTACTGAGGCAGAATATCTTGCTGCCTTGGAAGCTGGAAAGGAGATCAAGTGGGTGCGCAATCTGCTCCATGAACTGGGCTATGGAGTGTCTGGCCCTTCCCTTCTCCTCATGGACAACCAGTCTGCAATCCAGGTTGCCAAAAATCCTGAGCACCATGGACGTATGAAGCACTTGGACTTGGCCTTTTATTGGCTCAGAGATCAAGTTGCCAAACGGTTCATCTCTGTGGACTATGTTCCCACTGGAGATCAACTTGCAGATATCCTAACCAAGGCCCTTGCACGTCCTCTTGTGGAAAAGTTGCGTGGTCTAATAGGATTACGGGGGAGATGAGCGAGACTTGTCTCGTCACGGGGGAGTGTTGGAATGTGGGTTTTGCCTCTGACATCTCTCACTCTCATGAGTGTCACCACTTTGATCCTTTATGATCCTATCATCAATATCTGATCCTACTGATCCCATGCATCCATCTGATCCTTCATGATCCTATCATTGATACCTGATCCTACTGATCCTATGTCCTTTGTTCTCTTTATGGTAATCCCATTGTTCCCAATTAGGTCTTCCCCTTTATCTACCATATGTAGCATTCCCTTTGTTCATGTACCTATATATACAGCCTAGCTAGTGCCTTGAGTCCTCAGTTCTCACTGTTGACTTCAGGCAAGTATTTACTTCACATTGCAATCTACTAGAGTTCTCACTGTTGACTTCAGACCTCTGTGCTTGCCTGTTCAACACCCTTTGTCTACCATATGTAGCATTCCCTTTGTTCCTGTACCTATATATACAGCCTAGCTAGTGCCTTGAGTCCTCAGTTCTCACTGTTGACTTCAGGCAAGTATTTACTTCACATTGCAATCTACTAGAGTTCTCACTGTTGACTTCAGACCTCTGTGCTTGCCTGTTCAACAATGGAGACCGTGGGACCACGCAATCGAGCTTAAGCCGGGGGCAAAAGCTGTTGATTGCAAAATATATCCTTTGTCGCTGAGCGAGCAGGAGAAGTTGAATGATTTTCTGGAGGAAAATCTGAAGAGCGGCCGGATCCAACCCTCGAAGTCGCCGATGGCGTCGGTGTTCTTCTTCGTCAAAAAGAAGGACGGATCCCTTCGACCGGTACAGGACTACCGTAAGTTGAACGAGATGACCGTCAAAAACCGGTATCCTCTCCCACTGATATCGGAGCTAGTCAATAAGCTCCGAGGGGCAAAGATATTCTCTAAGCTAGACATACGCTGGGGATACAGTCGCTAACCCCGAAGCGAAACGATCAGTGTTTCCGCTGGATTCTGGGACAATCAGAATACCAAACAGCCTAAGATTTGTTATAGACCTGCTAGTTGGCCTTCTAGCTACCGCGTAACAAAAGAGTTTGAGCGGTTTGAGCCTGTTTTCGCTGAGAGCGAGGGCAATTTTGGGGACGAGTCAAATATCGCCAAATAACGTCATAGCGAAACACTTCAAAACACAACAAAATGAGCCATCCTTCGCAAATCTACGAGTTTGTCCAGTACTTTCGATGCAATCCGGTTCAAAATGACTTTCTATATCACTACTGTACATCACCGGTCATAATTCCATCGGAGAAAATAATATTTCGCATTGGTGCATTTGCCTGCGTAAACAAAGCCCAAATAAACAACGCTATTGCTGGCGGTGAGAGGACTTTCAAGACAATTCCTTTTGTATTCCAGGTGCTCAGATAGTGGCATGCTTGGATGCAAAGATTTGGCCCCAGGGGAAAGCATTGACCTTGTATTTGGCGGGCGTTTCGCTTCCTAGTATTGTTTCGCTTCGGGGTTAGCGACTGTATAACAATGTCCGCATCAGAGAGGGCGACGAGTGGAAGGCGGCATTCCGTACCAACCGAGAGCTATTCGAGCCACTCGTGATGTTCTTCGGGCTGACTAACTCACCCGCCACGTTCCAAACCATGATGAACGTGTTGAAGTCTGGGGTTTTAGTCCCGTTCGCACTATCGGCAGAATAGCTCAGTTGGATACCTTCGGGTTAGAGCATCTCACATGACATGAGAAGGTCGCAGGTTCGATTCCTGATTCAGCCATTTTCCCAACAGAACGACATCCTTAGAGATTTCATCAATGAGGGTCATGTGGTAGTCTACCTTGATGATATTCTGATTTTCACCGATACTCTGGAGGAGCACCGCATAATCACAAAAAGAGTATTGGAAACTCTCCAAAAACATAAATTATACTTAAAACCAGAAAAATGTGATTTTGAAAAAACAGAGATAAAGTACCTTGGTGTGATTATTTCCCACAATTCCATGCGGATGGATCCAGTCAAAATCCGCGGGATCATGGAGTGGCCGGAACCAAAGAACGTGAAACAGGTTCAAGCGTTCTTGGGATTTGTGAACTTCTACCACCGGTTTGTGCGCGCCTTCAGCAAAGCCGCCAAACCGTTAACTAAGTTAACCGGAAAGGGAGGATGGTCCCAGCTGGGGACCGGAGCAGAAGGCGGCCTTCCAGGCGCTGAAGGACCGTATTGCAGATGACGTGGTGTTGCCGTTGCCAACGGACGATGGGAAATTCCGTCTAGAGGCAGACGCGTCAGACGGAGCGACGGGTGCCGTCCTCAGTCAAGAGCAGGAGGGTGTGTGGAGACCTGTGGCGTTTCAGTTGCATGGACTAAACGAGACCGAGCGGAATTACGAGATCTATGACAAAGAGATGCTCGCAATAATGCTCGCGTTGGAAGAGTACCGACAGCACCCGAGTACTTTCGCGTCCAGGAGATTGTGGTGGAAGGTGATCGAATCAAGGAAGTAAGGAGAATTGACAAGAGCGTGAAGGAGGCGCTTGAGAGGAAGCTCCCAGGCTGGCAGAAGGTGGAGGACGTGATATGTATATTATAACGGTCTCATTTATGTTCCGCGGGATGATGACCTCCGGAATAAGATTATTGGTTTACACCATCGGCGATGCTCGGACATCCCGGAGAGAACCGGACCAGGGAGATCGTTGAACGAAATTATTGGTGGCCGAGAACGGGCGATCGGATCGCAAAATACATTAAGGAGTGCGAAGCTTGCGCCAGGTCGCGAGTCAACCGATACAAGCAGGGCAAGTTACACCCGCACAAGATTGCGGAAGGACCCTGGCAGATCATATCAGAGGATCTAATCGGACCACTGCCAGTCAGCAACGGCTACAACGCTATCCAAGTGTGGGTTGACACCTTCACAAAGATGATCCACATCGAGGCCACTAATATGGACTTGATGTCTGAGGGGATGGCACGATTGATACGTGACCGCGTAATCAGGTACCATGGGATACCCAAAAAAATAATATCGGACCGAGACCAACTGTAAGGGCAACCTTTAGGACCCGAGATGTCTCGAGGGTCTAGCGAGGGAGAATCCAAAGTTAATTAAAGACGCTACTAGGAATACATTACAGCGCACCTAGCGAGGGAGAATCCAAAGAGAAGAAAGGCTAAGGATTCCCACGCTAGGTGTGGCAAACATATACTAACTAGTTCCCACAGGGCCGGGTCAACCGGCAATAGTCTCTAGCCCGGTCACAAGCTAAGTCCCACCTTGATGACGTAGTTGGACTGGAGGGTGCGCAAGATCCCAGTCCAACTATGTCATAGTTTGATGGAGCTCCACAATGATGTAATGGGACTTGGGCAGAAATGCCCAAGTCCCTTTGCATCATGCTGTGCAGAACAGGGGTTCCCCTGACATCACCCCCCCCTTGGAATGCGGCGCCTCGACGCATAGATCGCACCTGAGCTGGAGTGGACGAGCGGTCACGGAAGGGAAGGGAATCAAAGGCAGCGACAGCAATGGAGCGAGGTTTGGAAGGGTATTTGCGGTAAAAGGCAGCGACAGCGTCCGGGGCAAAGACATTAGAGTGCTTCACCCATTGATCATGGGATGGGTCATAACCCTTCCAGCGAACAAAGTACCATAGGCTGCCATAGCGGATCTTGGCATCCAGTATCTCCTCGACCTCCCATTGCTTGTCGCCAGGAACGTCAAGGACTGGTGGCGGCTCTTCGTGTCTTGGGCGAGTGGGGAATGGATCGGCTTGCACAAGCTCAAGTTTCACGATGGGGAAGACAGGGTGGAGGGCAGAGTACCGGGGCGGCAGCTCCAGTTTGAAGGCACCATTACCAACGACCTTCAGAACCTTGAAGGGGCCAATACGCCGGTGAGAGAATTTCACTGAAGGGCGGGTGGTGCGGATGTCTGAGGCATCGACCCACACCCGGTCACCAACCTTGATGTCTGGAGCTGGCGTCCGCCGGCGGTCTTAGTACTGCTTGTACTCTGCTTTGGCCTTGACAAGTGCTGCCTTCGCCTCGGAAACCCCTGACGCAATCCAGTCGTGAAACTCGTTCACAGCCTCCAACCTAGAACGTGCAGCATGGGGCTCAAAGCCCATCCGTGGAAGCCGACCAGTGTCCGTCATGAACGGTACCTGCTGTGTGGAGGAGTGCATGTGGTTGTTGTACGCAAACTCCGCTGCAGGTAGCAGCTCATCCCAGTCGTCCTGCTTGTAATTGGTGAAGAGCCGGACGTACTGCTCGAGTTCCTGGTTAACACGCTCTGTTTGGCCATCGGTCTGCGGGTGGTAGGCCGTGGAAGTGGCTGGGGTGACCCCAACGAGGCGCCAAAGCTCGCGCGTGAACTCTGCGATGAACTGGGTGCCACGATCCGAGATGTACTTCTCCGGCAGGCCATGGTGGCGCCAGACGTTTCGGTAGTACAGCCGAGCAGCACCAACCGCGTCGATGGTGGTGTGACACTCCATGAAGTGTGCTCTCTTCCCAAGGGCACAGACAACGACCATGACTGCATCGTATCCATGGGCCTCGGGAAGCTCGACGATAAAGTCGACCGACACGGTGTGCCAGCGCTCTTCTGGGATCTCTGTAGGGTGGAGCTCACCAATCGGCAGTCGACGAAGCGCCTTGGTGCGGCAGCACAAGTCACAAGTCGCGACATACCGACCGACATGGCGCGACAGTTGGGGCCACCAGTAGTTCCGAGACACGAGCTCCAGGGTCTTGAAACGACCGGCATGGCCTGCAACACGCGTGTCATGGTGCTGCTCCAGGATGCGTCGGCGGAGGTCCTTGTCTCGGGGGACGACAATCTTCCCCCGGAAGTAAAGGAGTCCACCTTCAATACGCCATTCCGAAGACCGGGCAGACCGCACACCTCGGGCCTTGAGGAGTTCCTTCGCAGTCAGGACAATGGGCTCTTCAAGGTCGGGTTCTCCGGCAAGCGCATCACGAATGTTGCGCAGGAGGGGAGCCTCAGGGCCGGCAATAACCAGGGCTTCGGTGGCCCGAACATGGAACAGCTCGGGTCAAAGAAGGGTAACGTCCTGGTTATCGTCCTACACTCCATGGTCCGGTCTCCGAGAAAGCGCGTCGGGGCGACCCATGAGGCGACCCGGTTGGTGGTGCAGCGAGAAGTCGAAACGGGAGAGGTAGAGAGACCACCGAGCTTGGCGACGGTTGAGCTTCTGGGCCTTCCGGAAATATTCCAGGTTTTTGTGGTCCGTCCAGATCTCAACCGGGTGCTGCGCGCCCTCCAGGAAGTGGCGCCACTCCTCAAGGGCTCGCACAATCGCAAGCATCTCCTTGTCGTGAATCTCGTAATTCCGCTGCACCTCGTTCAGGCTCTTAGAGTAGAACGCAACCGGATGCCACTTGCCATCGTCACCCTGCTGGGAGAGGACGGCACTGGTGGCATAGTCAGAGCTGTCAGCCTCGAGCCGGTATGGGCGCTCGGGGTTCGGAAGAACCAGAACGGGGTCCCGAGTCACCCGCCGCTTGAGCTCATCAAAGGCAGCTTGCTCTTCAGGCCCCCAGGTCCAGGCAATGCCCTTCTTGGTGAGTCTGAAGAGGGCTTGAGCAACGTCTGAGAAGCCCGCAATGAACCGGCGGTAGAAGTTTGTGAAGCCAAGGAACTGCTGCACATCCTTCTTATTCTCAGGCGCTGGCCAAGCTGCCACTCCTGCAACCTTTACAGGGTCCATCTCGACGTGGCTGTGGGAGATAATCACGCCGAGGTACTCAATGGAGGTCCGCTCAAACTCGCACTTCTCTGCTCGAAGGTAAAGCTTGTTTGCGCGAAGCCTCCGCAGGACCTCTCGGACGATCTCTCGATGCCGACGGATGTCTGAGTGGGCAATGAGGATATCGTCGAGGTAGACCATGACGTCGCCAGAGAGGATAAGATCCTGGAAGATGTCGTTCATCATGGTCTGGAAGGTTGCAGGGGAGTTGGTCAGACCGAAGTACATGACCAGCGGCTCAAACAGTCCCTGGTTGGTCCGGAATGCTGCCTTCCACTCGTCGCCTTCACGGATTCGAACGTTGTTAAAGCCCCACCGGACATCGAGCTTTGTGAAATACCGAGCTCCCCTGAGTCGGTTGATGAGGTCGTTGATCAAGGGGAGCGGGTAGCGATTCTTCACGGTCATAGCGTTTAGAGCTCGATAGTCCTGTACGAACCTAAGTCCGCCGTTAGGTGATTTCGACGGTCGAATCCGGCCAGTGCCAAGTCCCTCCTCGATGAAGGCATCAAGCTCCTTCTGTTCGAGAGGCGAGATTGGGTAGACCTTGCAGTTCGTGGGTTTAGAGTCCGGCACGAGCTCAATGGCATGGTCCCAGGATCGGCGTTCAGGCAGCGAGTCAAAGGACTCCTTGTTGAAAACATCGTCAAACTCTCGGGCCCATTCGGGGACGTCCGAGCGCGCCGGGGCTGAGTTTTTGGCGTAAGCCTCAGCCAGGCGCTGGGAGACGGTGCTTCCAGCACGGATATCCTCAGAAGGCAGGAACTGGGTGTAGAACACCCGGTCTCCCGGCTCAAGGGGGGGGGAGCAGGGGGTACGTCTTTCGTTTCGGCAGGTTCAACAGATGTGACATTGGCAGACTCATCATACAAACATGCGAAACGATTAGGAGACGCGATCGAGGGCGTACCGCTCACTCGTCGCGTGGGAGAAAACCCTGCTCTTCCTCGGTGGCTACAGACTCCGGCTCAGGCAGCGAGTCGGTGGTGGCAACCCGAGCCACTAGTTCGGAGAGGAGCTCGGACCCAAGCTGACGAATGACCTCGTCAAGCACATCAGCAGCTCGGACGTCAGCCGGGGTGGGGCAATCCCGGGCCAGGTGTGGACCGCCGCATCGGTAGCAGCCGCGGGGAGGTCCTCTCCCGGAGCGCGTGCGATCAACATCCATGGGGACTACCTGTGGAGGAGCAGGAGCTGGCATGGCCCGAGGAGGAGGCGCAGGGACAACAGGGAAGACACCTGCTGGACGTGAGCGGGCGGCTGGCGGAGCTGAGGGGGCTTTCGGGAGAAGCCCAGCAGCACGAGCCCGCACGTGCGATTCGTACTGGCGGTACGCTCGGGTCCGCCAAGCCATGTAGTCGCGGAGGTCTGCGGGGTCGCTGGACGAGGTGATGGCTGCATTGATGGCGGGGTCAAGGCCAGAGCGGAACTTGGTGACCTTGACCAACGCGTCAGCAAACCCAGCAAGGTCGAAGAGGTCTTCAAAGTCATCAGTATACTTGAAGACATCCCGGGAGCCCATGTAGTACGCCCTAGACTCGAGTTTGTGTAGGGCGTGGTCCTGCTCGTTCTCCTCGACAAAGCGCGAGCAGAACTCCTTGGTGAAGGTGTCCCAGGTGAGGAAGGGGAAAGGAGTTTTAATGGACATGCACTCAGCCCATTTTTGCGCAGAGTCTTTGGACATAAAGGACATGGTGAAACGCACTGCCTTTTCCTCAGACATCTCGCCGCCTTCGACAAACGCCTCTGGAACCAGTCGGATGTAAGTCCGAGCTGAGTGAAGGAAGGCCCGGCCAGCCGAGCGGTCGCCGTCAAAGACGAAAGGGGGGTTCGGTCGAAGGACCGTTTTTGCTGCCGGTGTGAGGTTGGCAAAGAGTCCTGGACTCTGGGCCGGAGGCTCTGGAGGAGCGGCAGGGGTCGGAGCAGTAGTAGTGTGAGGATTGGCAGCGGTTTGAAAGAGCTTGACCAAACGGTCAACAGTCCTCTCGAGCCTATCCATCCGCTCAGCGGCGGCTGCAGCAGCGGTGGCAGAGTCGGTCATGGTAGGTTCTAGAGAGGGGGAGGAGGGGGCAAGATTCGCGGTTTGCGCGTCCGAGACAGCAGAGGAGGAGTCCGACGAAGCGTCTGAAAAATCGCCAAAGCGCGCAATCTTGACCAGTTAATCCCTTGGAGCCTTTCTTCCGCTGTAAGGGCAACCTTTAGGACCCGAGATGTCTCGAGGGTCTAGCGAGGGAGAATCCAAAGTTAATTAAAGACGCTACTAGGAATACATTACAGCGCACCTAGCGAGGGAGAATCCAAAGAGAAGAAAGGCTAAGGATTCCCACGCTAGGTGTGGCAAACATATACTAACTAGTTCCCACAGGGCCGGGTCAACCGGCAATAGTCTCTAGCCCGGTCACAAGCTAAGTCCCACCTTGATGACGTAGTTGGACTGGAGGGTGCGCAAGATCCCAGTCCAACTATGTCATAGTTTGTTGGAGCTCCACAATGATGTAATGGGACTTGGGCAGAAATGCCCAAGTCCCTTTGCATCATGCTGTGCAGAACAGGGGTTCCCCTGACACCAACGGTATATATCCGGATTTATGACGGAACTCAACAAAATTCTGGGAATTGAGATGAACCCGAGCACGGCTCACCATCCGATCACCGATGGGCAGACCGAGCGCATGAACCAGGAAATTGAGAAGTACCTCCGGATTTTCGTAAATTACAGGCAGTCCGACTGGGCGGAATGGCTGTCGCTAGCCGAGTTCTGCTATAATGACAAAGCGAACTCATCAACTAAGGCTTCGCCATTCTATTTGAATACCGGGTACCACCCCTAGTGGAGGAGATATTGAAACACCGGAAAAAGGGACGCGGATATCAATATTTAATCAAGTGGAAGGATTAATCCATTGGGAGAACGCACATGGGAACCAGTACGCCATCTCTTACCAGGTGCTAAACGAACTCTGGAGAAATACCAGAAGGAGCACGGCATCCAAATACGGGCGTTACCAGTCTTACCCGCCGGATCCTGGGATTATCTTGTCAAAAGATATAAGGCAAAAGAAGAGTCTCAGAGATATTTAACAAGGAAATTATTTATTCCGGAGACGGGTCTTTTCATGACGATCGGCGAGGACGCCGATCCTAGAAGGGGGGTAATGTCACGATTGAATAGCAATCTTATCGTGACAACGCC
This sequence comes from Favolaschia claudopus, assembly GCA_037176885.1. Classification (NCBI taxonomy): domain Eukaryota; kingdom Fungi; phylum Basidiomycota; class Agaricomycetes; order Agaricales; family Mycenaceae; genus Favolaschia; species Favolaschia claudopus. The sequence goes on along the minus strand of JAWWNJ010000054.1, from coordinate 895,192 downwards.
GTAGATGATCAGTATTGACAAGCATTGTTTATCATTGAGTCATCACAGTTCGTGTGATGATTGTGCGAACTGTGATGATTGTGACAGAGTCATTCCTCTACGGCCACAAACTATCGTGGGAAGTCAATAAACCATCATCACTCTCATCTTCTGCCGGTTCAGCCACTGGAGGTGCTGGTTCAGCTTCAGGTTCTGCTGGCTCATTAAGCACAACAGGAGGCACTTGATCTGTGTTCAGTGGTTTGACCGGGGACAAAAAGGTATGGGTTATGGGGTTTTTATGGGTTATGGCAGGTAAATATCACGTAATCTGGGCACTTTTACACTGTAAACTGAAGCCTGTCGTTGTCTCCCCCGTTGTGGAAGAGAAGGCTGGATGGGAGGAGGTCCAGGAAAAGGGTTGGTGGTCGGGAGTTGGTGAAGCAAGATGTGGGTGAGGGAAGCTAGGTATCGCCAGTACGCGTACTCCAGGAAATGAGAGAGATATTGAAGTAAAAAGAGGGTGATTTGGATGGCTCGTACTCGGGACTCGGAAACTCTATAACTCGGTGACTCGGTGGCTAGAAGCCCACTGGCGACGATCCTCGAAGGAAGGGTGAATCCGCTCTCTGGGACTCAAGCGCTCGTGCGCTACACTGGCCGCGATGGTGGTGGTACAAGATCAGAATTGCACGATCATCCCCTAACTACGACAGCTGTAGCTACTGAGCGTAGACAAGGGAAAATATGTAGCACGAGTAAATGAGGTAAAGTAGCGAAAGGAATGTGCAGGTCAACTTCCCCTTCCACACCGTCAACGCGCACATGCTGCGGAGCAGGAGGAAGATCAACAAACTCAGAGGAGGGACTACTAGGGCAAAGTTTGAGAAGATTGGGTTTGTTCCCAGGGAAATAGCGCTCGTCAAAGACAGTAAAGATTGAGCAATTGAGCACGCACCAATGCTTCACTAGCTCTGAACGAAGTCTTTCAAGATTAGCATTCTTCGGTACTTTGATTTCCAGCGCGCGACACGCGTCTAGCAGCGGTTTTTTGCGCGATACATGCGTCCTAATCAGCGAGAGCGTTAGAAGTAAGTACGTGAGATATAAAGTCGACTCACAATCTTGACTCGTACTGTTTCCGCGACTCGCCTGCCACGGCGCGTAGTTGGATGCTGCCCATAAGTCGATATCTGCCTTGGAGAAGGAGCGCGTCATGTGTCCTTGTGGGCGAGAGGGCAAAGACCGAATATGGTATCCGGTTTGAAACAAGCTTCGCACCATTCTTGCTCAAGATCGTCTGGGTGTCAGTATGATGCCCAAGTCGACGATGCAACAGTTCCAGATCAAGAGGCAAGGTTCCAACTGCAGCCATAGCTGAAACAGAGTCTGGGGCACTTCTCTCACAAATGCTTGGTTCCTCTCATCAATGTCCGCTTCAAAGAACGTCACACCATCCTTGACAAAAGAGATGATGTTGCGCTCCATTAGAATAGAGTAGTCATGAACGCGAGACAGATAGGTGGTAGAGATGAGATTGTGAAATAGATTGGGAACATACAAGACATTTGTGAGATAAACATGTGTGCTACAACGTCCGTGTATAAGTGGCTTAAGCAAGATCTCTCCTTTTAATTCAGAGTACACTACAACTCCATTTGCGACTTGGATGGGAACCCTGTGCGGAACGGCGTTCAGCAGAAGCCCACGTTGATGGGTCATGTGCGATGTGGCGCCTGAGTCTGAGTTCCATCGTTTGTCAGCAAAAGATGAAGTGGAGGTAGTTAGAAGACTTGCATTAGAGGCCACTTGGGACGTTGCATTTTGACCACCACCAGGTTGCTTCTTGCCAATAAGTTCAAGGAACTTGAAGCAGCGATTGAGATAGTGGCCTGGTTTCCCACACCCTGGGCAGACCGAAGTCGCAGCAGGTACAGGAGGTGGTGCAGCAGCAAGAGCAACAGCAGGGGACGAGGGGGCAGCAGGAGCAGAGGTGGATGCAGCCATGGCCAGACCAGAGAGAGGATTCTGGTTGGCATCTCCCTGATTAGCAGATCTGAATGCCTGGTCATTGGAATAAGCCAATTCAACCTTTTCAGCATCCAGGTCATCAACAGACTGCTCAAAGGGCGCTTTAAGGATGGCAAAGTGCCCCTCATCAGGGAGGGCCATGAGGAGGACTGTTGCATGCAGTTCTGCATCTGCTTTGTCAAGAGTGAAGTCCTTGGAACGAGAGTCTTTGAGATCCCTCATTCCTTGGGAAACCCGCCCAATTAAGTTGACCAGGCTCTCACCCTCACCAAGACGAATGGAGGTAAGGGTGCGGATAGCATTGAAGCGAGCTCCTGCCTTTCTAGGGGCAAAGGGCTCTTCCAAAGCCTTCCAAAGAGCAACAGGGTCATCATCATGCTCTTTGACAGAAGGGGAGCGCGCGGCGCGTGCCTTCGGATTCTCGAAAAAATGAATGATTTCTAAAATTTGTTCTTCCTTCATCTTTTACCGTCAATACAAAATGCTAAGGGTTGAGTTCTCTGACCGGATTCCCCGAACGTGCCCATAAAACCCACTTTTCCCACTTCTGACCAGGTATCGGGTCCCTGATGCGGCTGCTTTTGTATGGTACCTCTCGTGTTCATGAAATTCAGATCGATGAAATGCTAGCATTGTTGGAATGGAGCCTTGAGGAGGATGAAGCAGTTATTGGAGGAAAACGTGTCGAGTCCCCATCTGGCTGGATTCCGCGACTCCCTTACTGGCACTCGGTTTGTTTTCCCATACGCACGTGTCAGTCACATGATACGCTGGAAACAAACAATCACCACGTACAAGCTTAAGCACCCCGCCTTCGGCAGGGCCGGCTCGCTGCGCTCGCGTCCCTCCCTACGGCTGGTGCACAGCTTGTCGGGGCTCCGCCCCAAACCCCGGGGTATGAAAGTATTTTTTTTTGCTGGATTGCGTGCCCTCGGCGCCGCACTACCGCTCGCTGCACTCGCGGTGCGGCGCCGTCGGGAAGGTTCGTGGGAACCGGGAGCAACATCTCGACAGCCGGCAGCGACATCTCGACATGGTCCCGTGGTTTCGTGTCAAAGTCACGTTACTTTTCACGTGAGCTGATCCTTGTGTTTTCATGTACAAGCTTAAGCACCCCGCCTTCGGCAGGGCCGGCTCGCTGCGCTCGCGTCCCTACCTACGGGGGGTACACAGCTTGTCGGGGCTCCGCCCCAAACCCCGCCTGGATTTTTTTTGCTGGATTCCTTGCCCGCGGCGCCGCACTGCCGCTCGCTGCACTCGCCGGCGCGCGGCGCCGGGGACCGCGTGTGAGTTTCAACATCTCGACAGCCGGTTGTGTTGTAGGATGTTGACAAAACCCCGTGATTTTCTGTCAAAAGTCACGCGACTGATGGCCTGGCCCTCTTTTCAAGTATAGGATAGGATGATAGCGGACAGAACTTCATGTCAAGCCGTAATTTTGGTTGAAATTCTTCAAGATTTGAGATTTAGCAGGAACATAGGGTGGGTTTATAAGTAAAATTTTCATTTCAGAGAAAACGGAGTAACCCTAACCTAGGGTTAGAAAAGCGCGAAATTTTTGCGGAAATTTTCAAAATTGTGTGTACCTAACTTGTGATCTTGCGCTGAAAAATTTGCAATTTACCCTCCAAACAGCACCGGATTGCTCTGTGATGGTATTAGACTCCCCTGATACTGTGAACCATTTAGTTCAAAGTTGTTTGCTTTTTGTTCGTCTGCTCGGCGGCTATTTGATGCGTTGATGGGATCACAGGGCCACCGGTTACCGGTCGGCCCGGACCAAAAGCGCGAAATCCGGGGAGCAAAAATAATTTTTCAACTTTTTCAAACTTTTGCACCGGGGGATCTTTAGCTGGCCTTCTTAGAGTGCTTTCTACACAATTTTCAATTCACCTAGGTAAAAGGTGAGGTCACAGTAATGATTTCCAAATTGGGTAACCGACTTGTCACGAAGTTAGGTCCGCTATCATACCGTTAGGGAACACTGCCACCTGATGAGTCTTTGCAGACGAAACGTTGCGCCCAAACGTCGTGGGTCCCCGCCCGTCTTCTCTCTCTAGCATATCACCTCTGTGGTCGTCGTCGTCGCTCGCTCCTCCTCCTCGTGCATTGCATGTGAAGAACTACTTGCCTGGAGTGAACAGTGAGAACTGAGGGCTCCAGGCACTATCTAGGGGTATATATACCTGTCTACAGATGCCAAGTAACTAGCTGAATATGTATACTCTATGCCTGCATATAAGCTTCTTATTCAGAATCCAGGTGTATATATGCCTGAGGGAAGACGCTATAAAGAAAGTGAAGTAAAAGGCTGTAAGAAACATAGCCACAAAGATTATATAATAAGATTCTGTCGTCTACACGCCTATGAACTACAGAGCATTGCGATCAACGGTCGTATCAAAATGAATGCCGTGGCGAGGTTTTCTGTACTTTCTCCTCGCTCCATAATACGGGCATTTTGACGTTCTGAGCGTTCTCTGGTGATCTGCCGAGGCGGTGAAGAGATAGCACGATGTATAAACATATATTGGGCTACTGTTAATGCTATTTCGTTCCACATAAAATGAATGCCGTGGGCAGCAAATCCAGGAGGTCCTTTACCTTTGGAAACCACCGAGTTCAACAAAGGGCAATTTCGCGAAAGGTGTCCGTGCACGCCACAGTTGAAGCACAAACCAGCGGCAAGGTATTCATTTCGTTTCTTAACCGAAAAATTCTTGCCGCTGTCGCGAGATCGTGGTAGGTTCAGTTTCAACACTGGAAACCGAAAAAGCGCGCCTCCATTACGACGTTTCTCGTTCGAATCAGAATCCAGTTCTCGGTCATCGGGCTTGGATCGAGTCTTCGGCGGTTCAGCTATATCAAGTTCATCGTCATTGTCGTCAATCTTGACGATAATTTCGGCGGTTTCCGCACCAGTGGTGACTTCAGCCCAGGAAAAGGTTTCAGGATCAAGCTTATCTACATTTCTTTGCGGATGTCGACAACCTTTTCCAGGTTGACTTCAACACCAATGGTATTGAAAATTCATTCCCATCCTGCCTTGTGAATCAGAACTGATTTCGAACCTTGAACGCACTGACGCAATCGAGTGCGTTCCTTCTCCCGGTGGTTCACGGGGAAACAGAAGTTGAACAAGTCCCAAAAGAAATCAGTCAAGAATCCAAGATCCAAGAATATTCGTCATTCTCAACCTTGCTGTTGTAGAATTCAAGTGCACGACCCGTCAATTAATAATAAAGACAAGTGTTCTCTTTACCAACTTGAACGTATTTCGAACCTTCCTTGACAAATCGGTGGAAGGCAATAGCATCGGGTGAGCCGTCGTATTCCTTTGGAGGTATGGTCTTCGAAATCATTTTATCTTTCCGGTCAGAATCCCGTTTCTTCTTCGAGGAACGGCGGCGCTTGCGACAATTTCGTAGGGTGTGACTTCCCGGAACCTGAATCAAAGGGTGTGCGGAAACTAAAAAAAATACCTCGGGCGGTTTTTTTCCAAACCGACCTTTTGGCTGAACCACCCTACCACATAAGCATGACAAAACGCCCAAATACAGTAATTTTCCACGTGATCCCGATGTGCGACCCGTGCAAAACAAAACTAAGAGCTCAGAGGAACTGTTGGAGGTCGGGTATGCTGCTGTACTCGTCATTCCCAAAAGTAACCGGAATCTTGCTTTTAGCACGCAGATTTTGTGACTTAGACCACTTTGAGCAACATAGATCTTCTTTATATGGTGTTTGCTACAACTTACATGATATGAGTCGGGCATCAAATTTATTCCAGCAAACATAGAGATCGATTTTCAAAATTCAGCCAATTCAGTGATTTTTGCGTTTTTCGGCAATAGCTCAGCAGTATTTCTGGTCAGTGAGCATTTGAAAAATAGCTTTCCTATCTTATGTGGCCGTATATAACAGCTCAGGGCTTCACAGAAAGTTTTCATGCTTCAATAAGACCTGAAAAACAACGTACCACATTCTCACCATGAGTTATAAGTATAAAAAGAGGATCAAATATCAATGCCCAAAAATCACAGCACGTCAACGCAGCTCTGTGTGCAGTAGCATATAACTGGTTACTACCTACTACTCACAGGGCAGCTTTAGCACCGTGGTGACTGAACTAGGTGTCAGGAAACATGCAATTTCTGATTCCGGTTACTTTTGGTGATGACGAGTATGTCCATTTACAGCTACCAGAAAGGTACGGACATGTTATTTTCCGTTGCAACTGATACCAAATACAACCAAAGTTGATAACCCAAAAGGGATGATGCGGCCAAGATGCGGCGGTGAGGTCAGGATCCATGATGGGACCTTTTTGGGAGGGTTGTTTGACTGAGAAAACACAGTAATAGCGGATTCCAGCTGCTTCTGGGCAGCTGGAACCATTTCCGACCATCCAAGAAAATAATCAATTATTTTTTTCCCCCCCCCTTCTGGCCGAACCCAGTGTTCGCCCTAAGGCATAAGGCCTTATTAAGGTTAAGGCTTATTAAGGCCTTAACATAAGCCTTAAGCTTTGGCCGCTCAGGTATTCAGCCCTTAAGGGTAATGCCGAGCTTCGTGCCGACTACCCGGGTGTCCCCGACACCTGCCAAACCGTCCGATCACATGGTGGCTGTCAGTGTCGAAGAATGGGGTTCGTCCTAGGTAGGCGATGAGGTGAAGGTCGGCGGGGATACCCTAAGCTGCAATGATACTGTAAAATATAACAAACTCAATATAATTGTTTAACTCAGCTCTGGACGGTATAATAGCTCGGTTCTGGTCGCTCTCTGGACCACTCGTACTCGGTATTAGAGGATTTGCGAAGAGCCATTGGAGCCATTGAACGGCTACCGATTTCCGTATTAGGAAAGTTTGATGGGCTGAACTTTTATGTCGAAGTCAAGAAGAGCTATTTAGAATGAAATTCGGGTGCTCATACCGGGGGTAGCCTTCGTCAATACGCCGGAATTCGGACACTTGCGTAGCCATTAGCCACTCAATGGCTGCATCGCAAACAGGCTATTGAAGAAGAGGCTCTCTGAATACTTCGCTTTCAGACAATGAGATGGGGGGAGAAGACAAGAGGGAGAGATCCCCTTAATTTACATTGCCAGGCACTATATAGACGATCGAGTTGACCATCACGCCAGCTCCGACGCTGTCAGAGCTCGTACATGACAACGAAACCAGGATACAAAAGAGTCCGATATGTAGAGAGTCCGTTAGAGAGAAAACTCGCCTGTACTCAACCACACCCTCCTCAATCAACTAGCCGGGACACGCGCAACTGCTGATAGGAAGAGTACGCGCTGCCGCCATCAGACGCGTGCCGAATGGATGCCCAAGCCATCGGCTCTCGATTCCCAGCGCGCTCCGAGCTAATGACTGATTTGAGACGTGATCTTGCACCCTTGAGTCGTACGTAGAGTTGTAGAGATAGAAAGGACTTGGGATAAAGATTGGGCTACGCGATGGGGTAGAAAACGAGGGTGAGCCGCGACCAGATGTAGATTCTGGAGGAGACGAAAATAAATTCTGTGCATCGTCCGCGAACCGTACCCTGCGTTGGCTCTGTTGATTTCCCGTATTATCATTCTCATAATCAGAATCAAAGAGATCTCTTGGACGCTCGGATGGCTCTGAAGCAGCTATTGCCCGGCGAGTTAGAGCAAGAAAAAAAATGTTACCGAAGGATATACCAGGAGGCATGTCTTCTAGGGTCGTTCGAGAGCTCGATGCGACTTGATTAGTTGCAGCGGTACGCCGTCGAGGACGTCGGGAGGCAGGGCTGGGCTCAGCTGAGAACATTGATAGTAAGATAGACTTGATTTCGACAATGGAATGACTCTGTTGAGCAACTTACGATCAAGTTCTGAATGTGGCGGAGCCACAGGGGTGGGCGGAAGCTGGTGTTGACTTCGCCGGGTGCGCATGGGACTTGGATCAGCGCCGGTGTTGTCTTCTCCGTTGGGTTGTCGTCGACGTGTTTGGCGTCGAGGCGCTGGTGGGGTGCGGAGTGGAGTGGCTAGAGTATTGTCAAGGGTTTGATCTGTAAGAGTTTTTCGTTGAACAAGATAAAAGACGAGACATGTGCGCAACCCCACCAAGTGGAAACATTGTCTCCAGAGCTCCGCCAGGAAGGGCTCTTGAAGTGGCCTGGCGACGTGGAGGCATTTTTGGCAAACACCTTCACGCCGCCTTCACAAGATTGTAACGAGGAGAGATTGAAATTGAGAAAATTGACGAACGACGAAAGACGATAAAGACAAGAGACGGGGGAAGGAAGGAAGGATGTCGCTGTGTGAAGTGGCTCATTCCTATGCGATGGAGCAGTCCCACCGTCTACAGCCCTGAAAAGTTTAAGAGCGATGATCAAAAACAAGCGGAAGTTTATCAATAAATTGACTGCAACTGCGGTTGATAGAGCGGTGGAAGAGATAGCGTGGCGGCAATAAGGTCCACTGTATGCTTGGGAATGGTACCCATGCTGGAAAATTCACGATGGACTCGTATTTTTGCTCTACGCATCAATTATCCGAGTCGGCGAAACAAGTGTCAACTTGAAGAGCGAAATTGTGGGTCTTCCTGAGTTTGCAGATATGGCTGGACGGCAGTCCTGAGAGACAAAGCGGGTATCTTGAGCCGTTCATGACTCAACGCTCTTCCAATCCACACAAACGAAATCCGGAGGTGGAGGAGCGAATTGTTACGCAGGTCACAATGTGTCACACAATGTGAGGCGACTCGGAAACTTGCTCGAGTTATGGTGTTGCATAAATGAGAGGCAACTGCCAATAGAGCCTCATAGTCCCCCGGAGAAGCATTCAAAGATTGTAAGAAAATTGTTTGCAAGCTCTTCTCCCACATTCTAACCACAGCGCACCGCAATAAGTTGATTGAGCTTGGCTGAACCCAAATTACAAAGATCATTATGATACCGGCCTATTTGATGATATAGACGCAGTCATAGCACGTCTAGAGGGTACTTACAACCTCCCTGTGTCGAAAAGAACCAGCCCTAGGGTGCGGTGCGCGCTGGGGGCTTATATTCCCAAAATAGTCGCAAGCCGCAGCTCAAGCCGGTTCTGAGCCGGCTTGAGCCAAAGCCGAGTCACACGGAGCCGGTCATCAAACGGCTGGCTTGGCTCGGCTAAAACTCGGCTCGGCTCTGACGGCTAGCGGCTTGGAGTCGAGCCGTGGCAACACTATGTCCTATGTCGTTTCAAACCCGAATAGACATAGTCTGCATTCCCTGATGTTTACTCGATATGGCAAAAGAATCAAGATGAAATCAAGACGCCGAATTGTAGACTGTGCTCGCTGCAGCAAAGTTGGAGCTCTGAAATTTGTGGACATTCCAGCTATTTTGGACAAATTTTGGAAACGATAGACATTTTCGATTTTTGAGCTGAGTTCGGCAACTCCCGGCAGACCTGTCATATAATTATTTTTAGCTACAACTCAGCTCCATCATGACGATGAGCGTTCCCCGCCAATATACAGTATACTCTCCTCACTCTCACCATGATACGACGAGGAAACCGCCGTCACATACCTAAGGAGCAGAAACAGCTCATCACCACAATGTCGGCCCATACGTCTGTCCCAGACATTGCTGCAGCTACCGACATCAGCGAGCGAACCATTTACCGCATCATCCGAACGTGGCGGACCACTGGGGACCACGTCCGAATTCCTCTGCAGCTTGGACGACCCCGCATTCTTACATCTTTTGATGTCGCGGTCTGTAATCTTCTCAATACCCTTCGTATTTGACCCTTTGAGAAGTATCTTGAGGGTCTTGTTGCGAGAACCCCCGACATCTATCTTTTCGAGCTACAGGAATGTTTGTACGAAGCCACGGGACTCGACGTCGCTAAAACCACCATCCGTGACGCCCTTTTGCGAATGGGTTATGTTCGGGTTCATGTAAGTAAAATTGCTGGGAGTTTAGTGCCGCTGACATGAGTATATCCTTAGATATCTCGAACTGCACTCGAAGCTGAGGAAAACAAACGGCTTGGGTTTCAATGTGAAGTTGGACAACACCCACCTCGAAGACTGGTTTTCCTAGACGAAGCAGCTTGCAATCGACATACAACGCGGCGGCAGATGGCATGGGCGCCCATTGGAATGCGAGCACGGCGGCATGATTTTTTTGTCCGAGGCATCCGGTATGTGTTTCTGCTCTTGCCAGCGCTACGTGCCTGCTGATATGTATAGTTATTCTGTTCTTCCGGCAATTTGCCTCGATGGCATACTTCACTTCGATGTGTTGACTCGATCCTGGACCGCCGTAGAGTTCCGCAACTATCTCGATATTCTCCTTGACCGCATGAATCCCTTTCCGCAGGACAACTCCGTTCTCGTCATGGACAACGCAAGTGTTCATCACTTTGATGGGATTCGTGAGATGGTCGAGGGACGGTGCGTAGCATACATATATCCTATTGATTGCCAACTCACTGAATTTGATTTACAGCGGGCGCCGACTGATTTATCTGTCACCATATTCTCCCGACTTCAATCCATGCGAAGAAGGGTTTTCATGCATGAAATACTGGATCCGACGCAACCGGGACGATGTTCTCAGCTCGATGGAAGGGCGTGATGGTTGCGACCCCATTGCAACTTTGTGGGAAGCGGCTCATGAGACAATGACCCCAGAGAACATTGAAGGATGGTTTAGGGATTGCGAATACGTTGTATAGGTTGTTGTATCAGTAGTTGTCAATACACAAGTAGGACACCAAGAAATTATATAAACAATATGACTATACAAATATACAGAAAGCTAGTAGCGATACAGTATTTTCAGCAGAGGCGATAACATACACAGCGCGAAATAAATCAGTTCTCCTTGTCGCTTTCATCCCCCACAACCCTCGCCCGCTTCTTCCCCTTGCGTTTCTTAGCGGCGGCGACCATCTTACTTGCCTTGCGCACAAAGTTACCCACGGCACCGGCTGCCATCCCAACGTCGGTTTTGTAGAACTTGGTATCGAAGTCGGCGATGCTGTTGGCGTAGACAATGCCTTGTTCCCCAAGGCTGTCAGCATATTGGAAGTAGTTGAGAGCTGGGTACTTTTCATCCAGAGCACGCAGCACGTCGGAGACAAGGAGGACGTCCTCATCTTCATCAGATTCATCTGATGACTCGTCCTCACGTCGATGTTTGACGCCATTGCCATCGCGAAGGATGGTATCACCGGACTCGGAGTTGCCAAGATGGAGGTGGATGGGGGGCATGGTATTTTGCCCGCGGTTACGAGCGCGCTCCTCGCGAGCACGGCCACGCTCTGCAAGCTCGTCAAGCTTGAGGACTTTGGGAGGATGTTCCAGATCTGCGGTGCCATCGTGCTGAAGACAGAAGTCAGCAGTGTAAAAGAGAAACAGGAATTCCACGTCACGCACCATGTACCGAGCCCACAAATTAATAACATCTATTCCAATCTCGACGTGCCTACCGGGGTACTTAGATTTCGGGCCCATCACGTAGCACCACCGATTTTTGCCAGGATGTTCCGCGCACTTGAGATGGTTTTGAATCTGCTGTACCTCGGTGGCGGTAACAGCGGTCTCGGGGGGTTTTTCGGCCTGTTTTGTCGTCTTTTCATCAGGCTGCACCTCCTGAAGAGACGGTGTGCTCAACGCCGAAGAACCCATAGATAACGGATGACTTACCAGGTTACCACTTCCATTATCACCTCTTTCTGACGACGTGTGCTTTTCTGGAGCTTGAGAAGCTGCTGGAAGGCGTCGCGAACATCGTCCTCGGACGACAGACGGTGATATGGATCCTTGCGACGCTCCTGAGACTCTTTCCACCCCAACGTCGCAGATGTGGGGTCGACATTCACTGTGGCCCGCAAACCCCATGAATTTCACGCAGTTGATTCACCCAATCTTCGCCTGAAACTCAACAGAAAAGCCCATGAATTTCACGCAGAACTTGTGAATTTCACGGGGTTCAATTCACCTAGTTGGACCAAGTGAATGGAACGTTTCATGGGGTTCATTCACGTAGTTCTCCAGTGAATTTCACGGAATTATATAGTGGAATCCCGTTTCACTAGGTTCATTTCACCTTCATTTACCTGAGAATTCATTCATAAACTACGTGAAAATTTGATTGAAAGTCCGTGAAAAATCAATTGGGCCAATCTTGCTTTGACCAGACATCGCGGGAATCCTACAACATACTACATTGCTTTACTATCTGTAGTTCACTACTGACTACTAGAATATATGACCTTACTTAGTTGCAATACAAATTACCGAACACTATATAGATTGAATTTCTTGATATGTATAGGGTGAGCGCAACCAGTACTGATGACCGGAACCATGTACCTTGCTCGGAGCAACTCTGACCCCATGAATTTCACCCAGTTTGAGAGTGAATTTCAGAGAGTCCCACCTTGGCTAAAATTGCAATTTTTCAACGATTCCAAGTGACTTGATTCAACCAATTTTCAAGTGAATTTCACGTCCTTGGAATATAGGTATCCCAAGCCAAATTCATGCACTTTCATTGACCCAATAACAAGGTGATATTCACGTAGCTCAGCATGGCATACAGGAAGTACGTGAATCAGGTACCTGAATTTCCAACTACGTGAATCTAAATTCACCTGAAAATTGGTTGAATCGCGAATTTCATGCAACGGCTAAGTGAAATTCACGGGGTTTTACAACCACAGTGATTCATCTGAGCTGTGATGCGTGATAGAAAGTCGCCGGCAGGAATGTCAGAGGGGAGGACGAGGGTTGTGGTGACCGTGGCGCGCTTCTTTCCATTTCCTGGCTCGCCATAAATAGGGACTTTGACTGTGATGAAGGTAGTGCGGTCTGGAAGTTTATTAGTAGCCTGCAGAATGCGCAAATAGCTGTAACACACCTGCAGTTTGACTGGGAGCTGTAGTGGATGGCAACTGAGATTGGCGGGCTTCGACAATGTGAGGAGGGAACGGAGGAAGCCGGTATTGATGATAAGACGGATCTTCATCGCTAGAATCGTCGTCGTCGCCCCCAGGCTGCTCGTAGTCGCGGGTGTGGTCAAACATGCCATTGTCGAGAGAGGCCTGTAATTGGGCCACTGCGAGCTGTCGTCCGGTGAGAGCAGGGGGAGGGCCGACGCCAAGAAGATATGGTGCAATAGTGTTTTGCATGGTGTCAAAACCGGTCGAAAAGTAGAATAGGTGGGCGCCTTGGACTCGTTGAGCGAGGATATATAGCGCAGCGTATGCTCCACACGATCGTCAGCCTGCTCGTCATGACTGTAAGTCTCCAGTGACGCTGTAACCGTACTAGATGGTCGTTGTCGAGGAGGTATTAGCAGAAAAGGTTATTCTAAATTTGGCACTATGTAGTTACGACCTCGTCTCGGCGGCTCGGCCCGAACTCAGCTAAAAAATCGAAACTGTCTATCGTTTCCATGTCATGCTGAGGTATCTAATAGAGGGTTTGCGAAGAGCCATTGGAGCCATTGAATGGCTACCGATTTCCGTATTAGGAAAGTTTGATGGGCTAAACTTTTATGTCGAAGTCAAGAAGAGCTATTTGGAATGAAAATTGGATGCTCAGACCGGGCGTAGCTTTCGTCAATACGCCGGAATTCGGGCACTTGCGTAGCCATTAGCCATTCAATGGCTGCATCGCAAACAGGCTAATAATCTCTCCTCTTTCTCCCTCTTTTTTTCTCTTTTTCTGCAACTTGAAAACTTGATTAATTCTCCGTAACCACAGACATAGTACATAAGCCATTAAAAATCACGCACGTTTCTTTTTTGTTCTTTACGAATATGCGCTCATCTAGGTCTTTAGGACAATGATTCCTGGAAAAACGACGGCAGCGGGCAAGCAGACGGCGATCCCATGGTTCGGCTCGAGCCTGGACAGCCTAAACTCCCGTGCCGACGCGCTCGAATGGGATGTAGGGGTGCTCATGCATGCGAGCGAATCGATCGCAAGCTTATTGAGGTCGACCGCTACGACCTCGATCCTGCTACGCGCGATGCTGTTCTCAACGCGCAGCAGAATACACGCCGAAATGAAGGGACGACTGTTGAAGATATCACCGCAACGTAAGTGATCGTGGTTATCTATTGTGCTTTCTCACTGTCCTCAACAGATTCTTCACACTTATCAACTCCAAGCGCTGCACGGCCGCAAACGGATAAGGTCCCGGACCCCCACTTTCCGTGAAAGCCTCTGGTGTCCAGTGGGGAGCGATAGCAGATTCATCGCGAACCTGGGAACGTGGAGCGCTTCAAAGCGTACTTTGTGTACCGACCCATCGCTGACACGTACAGCAATCTCGGCCATCCCACGTCCCGCAACTCTAAAACCACCACCTTTCACCGCTGTAGACCCGTCGATGATAACCTCCTGGTACGTGATAAAGCGCTTTCGATTGACAATGCAGTGCTCTGACGCGCCGCTATCCAGATAGGTGTTGCACCAACCAACCTCGGTGGGACTTGCCGCAGCGCATATTGTAGGCACGTTATATAATACAGCAGGTACGGTACGATTAACAGCTCCCTTTGAAACGGTAGAGTTTGACCCTCCACGTCTAGATCTGGGAAGCATGTCATCGTACGCACAGGCCGGTGATAAGGCGTGTGACGTACCCTCGTCAAGAGTCGTACCAAGCGCGTAAACCGACATGGGCGAGGTGTAGGCAGCAACTGGGGCCGGTGGTGCAGTAGTAGAAGGAGCAACAGAAGCCGTAGCGGCCGAGGGGGTGCTCGTTGCGGCGGCCGTAGTCGGAGCGGGTGCGTTCTTCGCATTCCATCTCGCAGCTCTCGCAGCCCTCGCAGCTTCGACGAATTGGGGACGAGGCTCTTTGCCGGGCGGCGCGACCCAACGTCCGCGTGCCTGCTCTTCCTGCCCACCACCAAGAGCCCAGCAACGTTCCTTTGTGTGGCCGATGACGGAGCAGTTGCTGCAGGTGAGGCTATTAGTAGCCGCTGCGAGCGCGTTGGCCACACCGCCTTGATCATTTGCCGCCTCTTCACCGTAGGTTATCTCCCAGTACGTTGTCAACTCGTTAACCAGCTCGAAGGTATGCTTGAAGTTCTGAAGGCCGAGAATGGAACCACGGAACTCGGACTGCGGCAACGACTGGAGGATGATGGAGTTCATTTCAGCATCGTCGATCCTTCCTCCAACGCGGACTACTTCAGTGCGGAGCTTTGTGAGCTGGTCGATGTGGGTACGAAGGTGACGACCATCCTTGCATTTCACCGCACGCAGCTTGGTGAACGCCAGCCCTTTCAGAATCTCGGATGAGCGGTTGAACTTGGTGTTGAGAGCGATCCACATCGAACGCGATGTGTCTGTGGGTGAGAGTCCATGCGCTTTAGGATCCTTCACATTCTGGTATAACATCGAACCCATATGACCATCGCGAAGGTCCCATTCGTCCTGCGACGGAGTGCGGGTATTTGCCAACGATGGTGACGAGGTTTGGCCAGCGGTCGAGATGCTCGGGTTGTAGATGCTCGTGGCAGGGATGACGGATCCGGGCGGAGCTGCGCTACTAGTAGGGCGCTGGATGGTACCGTTGATGTATCCCTCGTACCCCTTCCCGCGAGCAAGACTGATCATGGCATCCCTGAAGGTGGGCCAATTGTCGTCGCTGAGCTGCTTCTCAGCAGGGAGGATGATAATGGAGGACTGTGACATGGGGTAGTATAATTGGGGGGGGGAAACCGGTGAGTCTTCAAGGTGTGTTGCACTATAGCAATGCTGATTCAGGGACAGCACGCCGTATCTCGCTCTGACTGCGAATCTGTAGAGAATACGATGTAAGCTATTGTCCTCAGCCTGCACACCGATAAGGTAGAGACTCATTATACTGTACCGATTTGTATGGTAGCAACGTAAGAGGGCCATTTTTGCTTACAAATCGTCCCATATATAGTAATTTTGCACTGCTTTTGCACAGCAAATTACCATAAAAGGCTAGCAACGGCGCGTAACGCTCCTCAGAGCGTTGCCTCCATACAGATCGGTACAGTATTAACCTGTAGAGAATACGATGTAAGCTATTGTCTACAGGGATGTGTAAGTGTCCGTAGATAAATATATGAGTAGGAGAACGTACCCTGAGGCAGCCTGCACACCGATAAGGTAGAGACTGAGGTACGTTCCGCGGGATCCGCTCCTATATACCCGTTGCGCTTGCGATCGAAAGTGAAACAATAAATAAAACAAAACAGAAACGGGACGGAATAGGAACTGGCCGCCAACGTTCACGAAAGGCAATAAGCCTTCGTCAACAGCTGCCATCGCTCGCGGTACGAAATTCTGTCGTAACTGCAAGCATGAAGGTACTAAACGCTATCCCCCCAACACCTGTGCCCCCACGTGACCCGCGGATCAACCTTCCGAGATGGATTCCACGCTGTCAGAGACTTCCGCCGCCATCGACAAGTCCGTTCACAAGAGCTCAGCGCGCCGCCAACGTTCCTCGCGTTCACAAGAGCCCAGTTGTGGGCTTTTTCTCTGAGGGCCTGTTCCCGCCCCACACCGCTCACATGTTCCTTAAGGATGTTTTACATGAATTTATTCACTCAAGTTCATAATTCTAGCTATATTACCCGTTCACTATCTGTAGTACTTTCTATACACTCTCACACCGAAGAAAATGGTCTTTCGGCTGACCCGATTGACATGCCGAAGGATTGCTGAGGTTCTTCCTATTGGAGCGGCATATCCCGGACCAATGGGAATAATCTCGGCACTCGTCACATATTGTTTCGGGATGTAGGTCGGGTCAGTCGAAAGTTCGTTTTTTTCGGTGTTGTAAGGGCAACCTTTAGGACCCGAGATGTCTCGAGGGTCTAGCGAGGGAGAATCCAAAGTTAATTAAGAAGCTACTAAGAATACATCACAGCGCACCTAGCGAGGGAGAATCCAAAGAGAAGAAAGGCTGAGGATTCCCACGCTAGGTGCAGTAAACATATAGTAACTAGTTCCCACAAGCTCGGAGCAATCGGCAATGATCCCGGGCCAAGTCACATGCCTTACTCCACGATGACATAGGGCTTTGGGGATTTGACGGGAAAGTGGGAAATCTGCAGGAGGCCTGCGTCATAGGTGGCTGTGTAGTGCCAAAAGAGGGAGTTCCCCTGACATCATCCCCCCCTTGGAATGCGGCGTCTCGACGCATAGATCGCACCTGAGCTGGAGTTGACAAGCGGTCACGGAAGGGAAGGGAATCGAAGGCAGCAACAGCAATGGAGCGAGGTTTGGAAGGGTATTTGCGGTAGAAGGCAGCGACAGCGTCCGGGGCAAAGACATTAGAGTGCTTCACCCATTGATCATGGGACGGGTCATAACCCTTCCAGCGAACAAAGTACCATAGACTCCCATAGCGGATCTTGGCATCCAATATCTCCTCGACCTCCCATTGCTTGTCGCCAGGAACGTCAAGGACTGGTGGCGGCTCTTCGTGTCTGGGGCGAGTGGGGAATGGATCGGCTTCCACAAGCTGAAGTTTCACGACGGGGAAGACAGGGTGGAGGGCAGAGTACCGGGGCGGCAGCTCCAGTTTGAAGGCACCGTTACCGACGACCTTCAGAACCTTGAAGGGGCCGATACGCCGGTGGGAGAGTTTCACCGAAGGGCGGGTGGTGCGGATATCTGAAGCATCAACCCACACCCGGTCACCAACCTTGATGTCTGGAGCTGGCGTCCGCCGGCGGTCATAGTACTGCTTGTACTCTGCTTTGGCCTTGACAAGTGCTGCCTTTGCCTCGGAAACCCCTGACGCAATCCGATCGTGGAACTCGTTCACAGCCTCCAACCTAGAGCGTGCAGCGTGGGGCTCAAAGCCCATCCGTGGAAGCCGACCAGTGTCCGTCATGAACGGTACCTGCTGTGTGGAGGAGTGCATGTGGTTGTTGTACGCAAACTCCGCTGCAGGTAGCAGCTCATCCCAGTCGTCCTGCTTGTAATTGGTGAAGAGCCGGACGTACTGCTCGAGTTCCTGGTTAACACGCTCCGTTTGGCCATCGGTCTGCGGGTGGTAGGCCGTAGAAGTGGCTGGGGTGACCCCAACGAGGCGCCAAAGCTCGCGCGTGAACTCTGCGATGAACTGGGTGCCACGATCCGAGATGTACTTCTCTGGCAGGCCATGGTGGCGCCAGACGTTCCGGTAGTACAGCCGAGCAGCACCAACCGCGTCGATGGTGGTGTGACACTCCATGAAGTGCGCTCTCTTCCCAAGGGCACAGACAACGACCATGACTGCATCGTATCCATGGGCCTCGGGAAGCTCGACGATAAAGTCGACCGACACGGTGTGCCAGCGCTCTTCTGGGATCTCTGTGGGGTGGAGCTCACCAATCGGCAGTTGACGAAGCGCCTTGGTGCGGCAGCACAAGTCACAAGTCGCGACATACCGACCGACATGGCGCGACAGCTGGGGCCACCAGTAGTTCCGAGACACGAGCTCCAGGGTCTTGAAACGACCGGCGTGGCCTGCAACACGCGTGTCATGGTGCTGCTCCAGGATGTGTCGGCGGAGGTCCTTGTCTCGGGGGACGACAATCTTCCCCCGGAAGTAAAGGAGTCCACCTTCAATACGCCATTCCGAAGACCGGGCAGACCGCACACCTCGGGCCTTGAGGAGTTCCTTCGCAGTCAGGGCGATGGGCTCTTCAAGGTCGGGGTCTCCAGCAAGCGCATCACGAATGTCGCGCAGGAGGGGAGCCTCAGGGCCAGCAATAACCAGGGCCTCGGTGGCCCGAACGTGGAACAGCTCGGGTCGAAGCAGGGTAACGTCCTGGTTATCGTCCTGCACTCCATGGTCTGGTCTCCGAGAAAGCGCGTCGGGGCGACCCATGAGGCGACCCGGTTGGTGGTGCAGCGAGAAGTCGAAACGGGAGAGGTAGAGAGACCACCGAGCTTGGCAACGGTTGAGCTTCTGGGCCTTCCGGAAATATTCCAGGTTTTTGTGGTCCGTCCAGATCTCAACCGGGTGCTGCGCGCCCTCCAGGAAGTGGCGCCACTCCTCAAGGGCTCGCACAATCGCAAGCATCTCCTTGTCGTGAATCTCGTAATTCCGCTGCACCTCGTTCAGGCTTCTGGAGTAGAACGCAACCGGATGCCACTTGCCATCGTCACCCTGCTGGGAGAGGACGGCACCGGTGGCATAGTCAGAGCTGTCAGCCTCGAGCCGGTATGGGCGCTCGGGGTTCGGAAGAACCAGAACGGGGTCCCGAGTCACCCGTCGCTTGAGCTCGTCAAAGGCAGCTTGCTCTTCGGGCCCCCAGGTCCAGGCAATGCCCTTCTTGGTGAGTCTGAAGAGGGCTTGAGCAACGTCTGAGAAGCCCGCAATGAACCGGTGGTAGAAGTTTGTGAAGCCAAGGAACTGCTGCACATCCTTCTTATTCTCAGGCACTGGCCAAGCTGCCACTCCTGCAACCTTTACAGGGTCCATCTCGACGTGGCTGTGGGAGATAATCACGCCGAGGTACTCAATGGAGGTCCGCTCAAACTCGCACTTCTCTGCTCGAAGGTAAAGCTTGTTTGCGCGAAGCCTCCGCAGGACCTCTCGGACGATCTCTCGATGCCGACGGATGTCTGAGTGGGCAATGAGGATATCGTCGAGGTAGACCATGACGTCGCCAGAGAGGATAAGATCCTGGAAGATGTCGTTCATTATGGTCTGGAAGGTTGCAGGGGAGTTGGTCAGACCGAAGTACATGACCAGCGGCTCAAACAGTCCCCGGTTAGTCCGGAACGCTGCCTTCCACTCGTCGCCTTCACGGATTCGAACGTTGTTAAAGCCCCATCGGACATCGAGCTTCGTGAAGTACCGGGCTCCCCTGAGTCGGTTGATGAGGTCGTTGATTAAGGGCGGGTAACGATTCTTCACAGTCATAGCGTTTAAAGCTCGATAGTCCTGTACAAACCGAAGTCCGCCGTCCTTCTTCTTGACGAAGAAGACGGGTGAGGCCATAGGTGATTTTGACGGTCGAATCCGGCCAGTGCCAAGTCCCTCCTCGATGAAGGCATCAAGTTCCTTCTGTTCGAGAGGCGAGATTGGGTAGACCTTGCAGTTCGTGGGTTTAGAGTCCGGCACGAGCTCAATGGCATGGTCCCAGGATCGGCGTTCAGGCAGCGAGTCAAAGGACTCCTTGTTGAAAACATCGTCAAACTCTCGGGCCCATTCGGGAACGTCCGAGCGCGCCGGGGCTGAGTTTTTGGCGTATGCCTCAGCCAGGCGCTGGGAGACGGCAGCACGGATATCCTCAGAAGGCAGGAACTGGGTGTAGAACACCCGGTCTCCCGGCTCAAGGGGGTCATCCACTTCATCCGCATCATCCACTTCATCCACATCATCCTCGTCGTCATCCTCGTAGTCTGGGAACAGCTCCGGCAGGTCATCTTCGCCTAAGTCTATGGCACAGATGGATGGAAGGGGACCAAGTCGGAGCTGCCGGAGGATCTCAGCGGCCAGGCGAGACTCTCTGCGGGCAGCACGAGCCTCCAGGCGAGCCTCAGTGCGGCACGTGGAGCACTCGCTGGGGCATCTGCTCATCTTGACCTCTCGGGTGTCCCAGTCGATCTCCGGGTTATGCTTCCGGAGCCAGGAGTAGCCGAGGATGAGCTTCTGCTTCCCGAGACGGGTAACAGCGAGCTGCATACGCTCAGAGTGACCACGATACTGCAGCACAACGTCGGCCACCTCACGAATCGCACCAGCCTCATTTGGGAAGCCATCCACGTTGAAAACCGGAATGGGCTGTGCAAGGCGGCGGAGGGGGAGGCCAGACTTAGCTGCGAACTCAGAGTCAATGAAGTCTGAGGTGGCACCGCAGTCGACGAGACCTTCGAGAGAAAGCTTAGTGGCGTCCTGAACTGCCTGGATCTCAAGGGGGAGATGCAGGGAGTTGGCACCAGGTGCAGCAGCAACAGTATAGCGCTGAGGAAGTCTACGCTCCCAAGGCTTTCGCCGGATGCGTGGGGACCAGAAGGGGGCAGGGGGTACGTCTTTCGTTTCGGCAGGTTCAACAGATGTAACATTGGCAGACTCATCATACAAACATGCGAAACGATTAGGAGACGCGATCGAGGGCGTACCGCTCACTCGTCGCGTAGGAGAAAACCCTGCTCTTCCTCGACGGCCACAGACTCTGGCTCAGCCAGCGAGTCGGTGGTGGCAACCCGAGCCACCAGTTCGGAGAGGAGCTCTGGCAACCCGGTGAAACGCACTGCCTTTTCCTCAGACATCTCGCCGCCTTCAACAAACGCCTCCGGAACCAGTCGGATGTAAGTCCGAGCTGAGTGAAGGAAGGCCCGGCCAGCCGAGCGGTCGCCGTCAAAGACGAAAGGGGGGCTCGGTCGAAGGACCGTTTTTGCTGCCGGTGTGAGGTTGGCAAAGAGTCCTGGACTCTCGGCCGGAGGCTCTGGGGGAGCGGCAGGGGTCGGAGCAGTAGTAGTGGGAGGATTGGCAGCGGTTTGAAAAAGCTCGACCAGACGGTCAACAGTCCTCTCGAGCCTATCCATCCGCTCAGCGGCGGCTGCAGCAGCGGCGGCAGAGTCGGTCATGGTGGGTTCTAGAGAGGGGGAGGAGGGGGCAAGATTCGCGGTTTGCGCGTCCGAGACAGCAGAGGAGGAGTCCGACGAAGCGTCTGAAAAATCGCCAAACCGCGCAATCTTGACCAGTTAATCCCTTGGAGCCTTTCTTCTGCTGTAAGGGCAACCTTTAGGACCCGAGATGTCTCGAGGGTCTAGCGAGGGAGAATCCAAAGTTAATTAAGAAGCTACTAAGAATACATCACAGCGCACCTAGCGAGGGAGAATCCAAAGAGAAGAAAGGCTGAGGATTCCCACGCTAGGTGCAGTAAACATATAGTAACTAGTTCCCACAAGCTCGGAGCAATCGGCAATGATCCCGGGCCAAGTCACATGCCTTACTCCACGATGACATAGGGCTTTGGGGATTTGACGGGAAAGTGGGAAATCTGCAGGAGGCCTGCGTCATAGGTGGCTGTGTAGTGCCAAAAGAGGGAGTTCCCCTGACAGGTGTGTCTTATTCACTCCCATTGAGCCCACTGTTGTCTCCCTTGGCGATGATGTGTGACAGCACCAACCGCGGCACAGGTGTGACTGGGCGCGCCTAACACTGTTACTGTAGTTCCAGAGGCACACAGTAGTTACTAACCCCATCTTATCCACTCCTCCTCCTAGCTTCTGAACAAGGGAACGGGCGGGAGGGCGGGACAGTGCGCTGAGCTCTTGTGAACGGACTTGTCAATGGCGGCGGAAGTCTCTGACAGCGTGGAATCCATCTCGGAAGGTTGATCCGCGGGTCACGTGGGGGCACAGGTGTTGGGGGGATAGTGTTTAGTCATGAAGGTCATATCGCGGACAACTGCTGGCAACCGGGTGGCGGTAAGGCCGGTCAGGGCCCAAAGCAGCAACAGCATAAAAAGAAGGGGAAGAGGGGTAAGGGCAAGGAGAAGGCCCACAATACGGATGGAGGGGGAGACGAAAAATCCAATAATGTACGCTTCGAGAAATGCTTAATGGCCTCCGTGGCCGACTTCTCCTCTTACTCCCTGCGTGATGAGAGCATTCCGGCTACACCTCCGACGTCATCCTCCCAGACCAACAACTCCGCGTACAGTGCACGTACAGCGGGTGCGTCTACCATCATCGATTCCGGTACATCGACACACATTCACTCCGTTCGACGCGACTTCGTTTCTTACGCCCAAGCCGTATCCGGAAATATCAGCGGGATCTGGCAACGGTTCGAGGAAAATCGAGGGTCGCGGTGAAGCACAGCTACTAGCGTCCCATCCTAAGGGTGGTAACGTCCTGTCAGGGGATTCCACAGCTATGACATCTTCTGACTTGGGCAGAAGTTCACTGTCGGGTTGCGGCGGTTCACCGCACGAGCCAACAATTTATGCGGACGAAGAATTAAAAATCCGTCAAACGTGGCTAAACCAACAAGAGAAAATTCGTCGCGGCCACTTCCCGAAGCCGTCCTGTGATGGAAGGCTGCTTCTCCAGTACGACAGGGCAGGAAACTCGTTCGTTTGGTGGGAATTCTTTCTTAAGTTCGATTTGAGCTGATGTTGAACCGAAACAGTTGTGAACATTACAATCGGAAAGCCAATGTCGATCATTTAATTGACTACGAGGCTCTCTATGCAATATCTGGAAGCATTATTTTCCGGTGATGGAAATGCTATTGCGGACTTTGAGGAGGATGGGTTGTCTGTTTCTGATACTGGTCCGCTCGCAGTTTGTTCAACAGTAGCAAATTTTTCGTCAATCAAAGTCAACTGGCGTATGTATTCAACCCATTTGCTTCGATTGCTGTTTGAATTTTGATACTTAGCGAATGAGCACCGCGACGAATACGGGCGACTCGCACTTCTCGAGCTACAGCAGCTGAAATGCACTAGCAAATTCCGGATTTTTGAGCCAGTTGAAGAACACCGAGCAGAATGCCCGTACATCCTGGTGATCTGTCATGGCGCCCATACACATCCAACAACTTGGGATTTTACAGAATTTGGAGGCAACGGGGATTCGCCCAACTTACGCTCGAGGTCATATCTCAGAATCTGCCGCCCGAAGCCTGAGACGGAAGTGTATGTGAGCTGAAATTACCGTTGCGACTCGGCTTAGCTCGTATTTTATGCAGCAAACCAGCATCATTCTAAACTTGTCAAACAGGATGGAAAAATCGAATCGCAGAACAATCGCCTTCGGGCGGCGTACGACTCGAAGCTCAAGGCAGAGGCACAACTTGCCTCGCTATACGGGACAGCTGGTAGTCAAATGCAACTCACTCGCGCTCAAAATGCGGTCAGCCGGGCAAACGAAAAGTATCACAAAGCTCTGACCGCTAGCATGGAGAGTGTGGGATCAGGTTCCGGTAAGGTTGGGCTTTTGCTCCCTTCCAAAATTCCGAGTTTGCCGTCGACTTCCGAAGGTTGACCGAATACTTTACCTATCATGTAATTTGAACCTATACTTCCACTCAACCTCCTTACAATAGAGACTTTGCGGAAGCCACTGGTGGCTATTTGTGGCTCTTCGTGTGCAATAGTTTTTTTAGCCTCGCGCTAGAGTTAGCCACCCTAGCATCCCGTGGATAGGTAGTACAAATAGTGGCTAATCCACCCAGAGGCTGTCATCCGGTCCCGAGAAAAATTAGCCACCAATAGCCACCAGTGGCTACCGCAAAGTCTCTAATTACCTCAAAGCATTCGCTTATAGCTCCAGAAATGTAAAGTCCCCCTACTATATCTTGGTTTGTCGCCAACCCAGATTCCGCGCGCTCATTGAACCGTGGGAGTCTGTTTTGATCGCAAGTCGGGTTCAACCGTTCTGCCTTATTCTGTGTCGGGAATAGGCTGTATTCATCCCTGTGATTTGTCCTGCACTCCTGAGAGTGCTAGGAGTACTGTATATTTTTTCAGGGCATGTTTATATGTAACATTAAGGCCCCATAATCCGAATTTCAACGCGAATAGGCACACAGCTTTAAATTTGAGGCCAAGTAATTAGATTGATGACTATGCTACCGCTTGTAATGAATGCCGATAGTTTGTAAAACGAGTGAGGGGGAATATACAAGGTGAGATGCAAGGATATTAAGATACATAGGTATTGAGTAAAAGGGAATTCGGAGTGCCTTATCTATTGACCGAGATATCTACTAATCTGAGGTCAAGTCACTTGTTCTCCTTATGGTAATCCCCTTGTTCCCAATTAGGTAGTTCCTTTGTGCCCAATTAGGTCTTCCCTTTGTCTACCATATGTAGCATTCCCTTTGTTCCTGTACCTATATATACAGCCTAGCTAGTGCCTTGAGTCCTCAGTTCTCACTGTTGACTTCAGGCAAGTATTTACTTCACATTGCAATCTACTAGAGTTCTCACTGTTGACTTCAGACCTCTGTGCTTGCCTGTTCAACAGGTTATGGGCCCCGGCCTTTGAACATCTCCTGAGTTTATCATCCTGAGATCTCATCCCTCTGCGCTCTTCACTCTCTTTGCCCTTATAGTGTGTGTGTTTAAGTCTTGTAGTTAGGAACACCAACTGTTGGGACAAATCCTCTTTGAGAGGTAGTCTTTGATCCACCAGAAAACAAACGGTAGTCAATCCTGTTGATTCTGGGGTTAGGGCCGTTATCATGGTCAAACCACTGAA
Source organism: Favolaschia claudopus (assembly GCA_037176885.1). Taxonomy (NCBI): domain Eukaryota; kingdom Fungi; phylum Basidiomycota; class Agaricomycetes; order Agaricales; family Mycenaceae; genus Favolaschia; species Favolaschia claudopus. The sequence goes on along the minus strand of JAWWNJ010000054.1, from coordinate 869,989 downwards.
CACAAACCTGCTGCTGAGTGGTGGAAAGTTAACCAACCTCCTGCACCAGTCGAGCCCGCTCCTGCTGATCCGCCTGTTGCGCCAGCCGAGCCAGCCCCTGCTGCTCAAGAGGATGATGAGGAGAGTGATGATGAGTTGCATCTCAAAGCGCTTATTGTTGCTCATGAAGGCGATCCTATGAGCCCTTATCTCCAAGCGCTTAATGCTGCTCATGTGCATTCAGCAGAGTCTGCTTTGTATGCTGGCGAGCCGCGCTCTTACCATGAAGCGCTTAAGCGTGAGGATGCTCATTTGTGGAAGGAAGCAGCTCTTGCTGAGATTAATGCTCTGCTTGAGAACTGCAGATGGGAAGTTGTGGATGCACCCCCTGGCGTTAAGCCAGTTCGTTCCCAATGGGTCTTTGTTATAAAGCACAAGTCTGATGGCTCCATTGAGCGTTACAAGGCGAGACTCGTTGCAGATGGTCGCACTCAGAAATATGGTGTTGACTACAACGAGATTTTCTCCCCTACTGTAAAACCTGCCACACTCCGCATTGTCCTTGCACTGGCTGCACAGCACACTTCGTTCCATTGACTTCTCATCTGCCTACCTGAATGGTCACCTGGAGGAGGACGTCTAAATGACTCAGCCACCTGGTTTTCCTCAGGGACGGCATGACCAGCTCCTTAAGCTTCATCGCACCATTTATGGGCTGAGGCAAGCTGGATGTGAATGGTACAAGGTCCTGTGTGCAAAGCTGGTTAAGATGGGCTTCACATGTCTCCAGTCTGACCGCTCTTGCTTCATCTTCGCTAGAGGCTTGACGCGTGTCATCATTCCTATCTATGTTGATGACAGCACCATCGCTGCTAAAGATGATGCTGAAATTGACAAGGTCATTGAAGAGCTCTCTAAAGAATTCAAGCTCAAAGATCTTGGTCCCACAGAGTGGTTGTTGGGTATCAAGATCGAGCGTGACCCTCAGACTGGAGCCATTACCCTATCTCAGCGCCAGTATGCTCTGGACATGCTTGAGGACTTCAACATGTCGGACTGTCATCCTGTTTCGACGCCGATGCTCCCTGGTCTAGTTTTGACCAAGGAGATGGGTGCTAAGTCAGATGAGGAAGCCAAGAAGTACCATGGCATCTACATCTCTGCCGTTGGTCGCCTCATCTATTTGGCTACTCAAACACGTCCTGACTTGTCCTATGTTGTTGGAGTTCTTGCACGGTTCAATTCCAATCCTGGTGAACTCCACTGGAAGGCTGTCAAACATGTGTTCCGTTACATCAAAGGAACACTTGATTATGGCATTACCTATACCAAATCACCTCAGCCCGTGCCTCCCATCACTTATGCTGATGCCAATCATGGCGGTTGTCCAGACACTGGCAAAAGCACTGGAGGTTATGTGGTAATGATGTGTGGGAGGCAGAATATCTTGCTGCTTTGGAAGCTGGGAAGGAGATCAAGTGGGTGCGCAATTTGCTCCATGAACTGGGTTATGGATTGTCTGGCCCTTCCCTTCTCCTCATGGACAACCAGTCTGCAATCCAGGTTGCTAAAAATCCTGAGCACCATGGACGTATGAAGCACTTGGACTTGGCCTTTTATTGGCTGAGAGATCAAGTTGCTAAACGGTTCATCTCCGTGGACTATGTTCCCACTGGAGATCAACTTGCAGATATCCTAACTAAAGCCCTTGCACGTCCTATTGTGGAAAAGTTGCGTGGTCTGATAGGATTATGGGGGAGATGAGCGAGACTTGTCTCGTCACGGGGGAGTGTTGGAATGTGTGTGGGTTTTGCCTCTGACATCTCTCACTCTCATGAGTGTCACCACTTTGATCCTTTATGATCCTATCATCAATATCTGATCCTACTGATCCTCCTATGCATCCCTCTGATCCTTCATGATCCTATCATTGATACCTGATACTGATCCTATGTCCGGTCGGCGTAGTTTCTGCTGAAAGCCGTTGTTGAAATGCGTGAGGCACCTAGAGCAGTTCATGTTGGCAACATGTACATCTTAACATTACAACTAGCAGATAACGTACTGAGAGTATACGCTGGAATGCCCTCAAGGCCTCCCATTCGGGCTTGCTGAGCTTGTATTTTTTCAAATCTTGTGTTTCGGTGAGAAACTTGTTGATCGCCTAGGCGCCATGTGAGAATTTCGAGAAAATGAAACAGATGCCATGCACGAACTCACCTCTTGAAGAGGGATTGCACGGTCAATCATGATGAGTGTTGATGGCCACTGTGTATCAACATCGCGTACTTAGATGTTTAATTATGGTTTACCCGGCGACTAGAAGTGATTTACCATGTTATAACTCCGTTCGGGACGCCCTACTTCACCGCTACCCAGATAACCCTGTTTTGTCGTACTACGCTGTCAAGAAGCTAGTGAGCGAGCTCAGTGGTATATGATCGCGAGATTTTCGGCGCCAGGGACACCAGCGGCAGCGAGGATGCTCTTTGCAGCTGCGGAACCCATTGTGCGGTCTTGCAGATCAGAGGAGAGGAAGACAAGAGCCAAGCAAGTGGCTGATAGAGGTATTAATATCGAAGTGGCACTGCTTGGGTTTTACGCACTATAATTTGTATTAAGGTAATCCACGACGTCGTCGGTATGGTTGGCGATCGAAAGTCCAACCATTGACGGGGAAAGATTTGACGTCGGAGATGATGATACATTCTCCCGCTCCTCAACAACACCCACATTTCCTCCTGAAAATTTTTCCACCCAAACCTACCGACGAGGAGTGATAATTTTTCATCGCGTAGATCATGCTCAGCCGTCTTTGCATGGACTACACGAAGAAAAAGTGGGGGGCTGTAGGGGATGTATAGGGAGTGCATACCCTGCTTGAGCATCAGCTCAATATAGCGCCGGGATGCACTCATCGTACCCTACGGGCCAGACAAGAGCAATATGGGCTGGCCCAAACAGCTACAGGGTACTGCCTTGAGGGAAGACCTGGAGCATTGCTAGCAGAGTCTATGCACAGAGGCTACGCCTCCATAGCTCTGCTATCCCCCCCCCAGCATGCATACCCGAGTCTATGACTCGCAGCAGGCAGAGCGTCAGCAGAGCCTAGCGTCTGGGATGCACCATAGCTCATACCTCTTGCCAGACGAGGGCAACGGAGGCTGGCCCAAGGATCTCTGTGGAACACAGATCTGGAGCTTAGCCAGGGCGCACTGCAGGCGCAGTCCAGAGTCTACAGAGGAACACCTTCCTTCTAGCTCTGCTAGTCCGCCCTGACTGCCAGCTTGTTGAACGTGGTGCTTGGTGTGGTTTGGTACAGACGTGTCGCTTTCCTTTTTCGTACATTGTCACGTATTTAGGCACTTTGTGACAATGTGACTTGGCTTTTCGCCTCCCATCTGGTGCTCTTTTTGCCTTTTCGGCTTCCATCTGGTGTACACCTTCCAACAGGTTATTGGGCCCTGCCTTGAACCACTCTATACCTCATTACCTCTTCCTCTGCCACTTTTCACTCCGAAATCTCTTCTTTTGAGCTGGATTCACCTCTAGCTCTCTGGATACCCTTTTCCTGTCTGCGCTTTTCTGTCATGTCACACATCCTGCGTCACACTTTCCCGTGATCACATGGCTCCACCCCCTATCACCACAGCTCTGACTAATGTCCTCACTGTCATCCTTGATGGGTCCAACTGGGCCAAGTTTGTGAAGAATTTCAAGGTCTTCCTTCTCGGTCTCGACGCTCTCCGGGTTGTAGATGGAGGTCCTGGTACTGAAGCCGACAATCTTTCCCTTGATCGTATGATCATCCCCCACCTCTACTCCCATGTCCACGAGGACTATCAGTATCTTGTCGAGGATCAGGTCTCGACTACTGCGGCGTTTAAATCTCTCAAGGGTCACTTCGAGAAATCGAATATGACCAATCGTATTGTAGGTCGCGCGGAGCTTAACCCTGTCCGCCATGATCCTTCCAAGGATATCTCCGTCTACACCCGTGCTATGGCTGATGCTGTCAAGAAGCTCACTGCCATGGGGGTCACCATTGACGAGACGTATCATAAGGATCTTCTCCTTATCAACCTCCATCCCTCCTATAGCTCCGTCCGCACTGTCCTTCTCACACGCGCTGCGGAGCCCACGCTTAAAGACGTCACCGATCTCCTCACAGCGTCTGCTGCTGATCCTGGGATCAAGCAGGAGGATGATGGTCTCAGTCCCCTCGCATTCATTGCTCGCGCCGCTCCCGTTCCCCGTCGCTCCGCCCTCGCTGCCACCTCTTCTTCCCCCTTGACCGGCAGCATTTCTTCGGACGGTTTTCCTCAGGACTCTCAGGGCTTTCGGTGGTGCGATCCCACCAACTCCAACTGTCATCGCTGCGGTCGTGTTGGCCATATCGCTCACAAATGCATGCATACCATGCCCGCCTTCGTCAAGGATTGGATCAATTCCAATCTTCGCAATCCTCAGTCGCACAAGGCTGCATTCGCGTCCGCTCTCGATGCCGGCATCGATCCCGAGGTGTTTCTCGAGCTCTGGGGCATCCACGTTGGAGAACGTTACGGTGATGTCTCTGATCTGCCCCCTCATCGGACTTAGCTGGATTTGGTGGGAGATGGAGTGTTGGATTCGGTGGGAGTTGGATTATTGGATTCGGTGGGAGTATTTGTTCTTTGGTTGTGTTCGCTTTCGTCTGTCCCAGGTGGGAGTGTTGAACGTGGTGCTTGGTGTGGTTTGGTACAGACGTGTCGCTTTCCTTTTTCGTACATTGTCACGTATTTAGGCACTTTGTGACAATGTGACTTGGCTTTTCGCCTCCCATCTGGTGCTCTTTTTGCCTTTTCGGCTTCCATCTGGTGTACACCTTCCAACACAGCTGAGGATCCAATAATGCGGAGCATTGATGCCTCCAATAAAGCTGGCCAACTTTTTTTTTTCCTTGATGGGAATCTCTACATCCTAGGGATGCAGAATTTGGGGGGCCATTGTGATGCTATCCAGGGATGAGCACACTCAATCAGGCACCAACCGTGTGGGGGGCACTGTGACGGGTACATATTATTATATTATTACTTACTTACACGTTTGATACCTTATATTCCGCTTGTCATCATTACATCGCTTGTCATCATGCAGCTTCTGATGCAGAGATTAATGCAGAGGCTAGAGACAGATGCTCTGGTCTCTTGCGGCAGATGTTGGGTGATGATGTCAAGCCTCTTGTTAAGGAACCTTGCGCTCTTTGGACAGCTTTGGAGCAGCGCTTTTCCCCTAGAAAGGCAGGCTTCACTGCCTACCGCACTCTCACCTCTATTCGTCTTGGTGAGGGTGAGAGCTTAGTCTCTCTGGTTGGTCGCACTGCTACTGCCATGAGAGCGCTCAAAGAGTCTCGCACCAAGGACTTCACTCTAGACAATGCAGATGCAGAGTTGCATGCAATGGTCCTCCTTATGGCTCTCTCTGATGAAGGGCGCTTTGCTATCCTTAAGGCGCCCTTTGAGCAATCGCTGCTTCAAGTTCCTTGAAGTGGCCTCTAATGCAAGTCTTCTAACTACCTCCACTTCATCTTTTGCTGACAAACAATGGAACTCAGACTCAGGCGCCACATCGCACATGACCCATCAACGTGGGCTTCTGCTGAACCGCCGTTCCGCACAGGGTTCCCATCCAAGTCGCAAATGGAGTTGTAGTGTACTCTGAATTAAAAGGAGAGATCTTGCTCAAGACTTATACACGGACGTAGTAGCAAGCATGTAATTCTCACAAATGTCTTGTATGTTCCAAATCTATCTCATAACCTCGTCTCTACCACCTATCTATCTCGTGTTCATGGCTACTCTATTCTCATGGAGCAGAACACTATCTGTTTTGTTAAGGATGGTGAAACATTCTTTGAAGCGGATATTGACGAGGGGAACCATGTTGAACAGGCAAGCACAGAGGTCTGAAGTCAACAGTGAGAACTCTAGTAGATTGCAATGTGAAGTAAATACTTGCCTGAAGTCAACAGTGAGAACTGAGGACTCAAGGCACTAGCTAGGCTGTATATATAGGTACAGGAACAAAGGGAATGCTACATATGGTAGACAAAGGGAAGACCTAATTGGGCACAAAGGAACTACCTAATTGGGAACAAGGGGATTACCATAAAGAGAACAAGGGACATAGGATCAGCAGGATCAGGTATCAATGATAGGATCATAAAGGATCAGAGGGATGCATAGGATCAATAGGATCAGATATTGATGATAGGATCATAAAGGATCAAAGTGGGGACACTCTTGAGAGTGAGAGATGTCAGAGGCAAAACCCACATTCCAACACTCCCCCGTGACGAGACAAGTCTCGCTCATCTCCACCGTAATCCTATCAGACCACGCAACTTTTCCACAATAGGACGTGCAAGGGCTTTAGTTAGGATATCTGCAAGTTGATCTCCAGTGGGAACATAGTCCACGGAGATGAACCGTTTAGCAACTTGATCTCTCAGCCAATAAAAGGCCAAGTCCAAGTGCTTCATACGTCCATGGTGCTCAGGATTTTTAGCAACCTGGATTGCAGACTGGTTGTCCATGAGGAGAAGGGAAGGGCCAGACAATCCATAACCCAGTTCATGGAGCAAATTGCGCACCCACTTGATCTCCTTCCCAGCTTCCAAAGCAGCAAGATATTCTGCCTCCCACACATCATTACCACATAACCTCCAGTGCTTTTGCCAGTGTCTGGACAACCGCCATGATTGGCATCAGCATAAGTGATGGGAGGCACGGGCTGAGGTGATTTGGTATAGGTAATGCCATAATCAAGTGTTCCTTTGATGTAACGGAACACATGTTTGACAGCCTTCCAGTGGAGTTCACCAGGATTGGAATTGAACCGTGCAAGAACTCCAACAACATAGGACAAGTCAGGACGTGTTTGAGTAGCCAAATAGATGAGGCGACCAACGGCAGAGATGTAGATGCCATGGTACTTCTTGGCTTCCTCATCTGACTTAGCACCCATCTCCTTGGTCAAAACTAGACCAGGGAGCATCGGCGTCGAAACAGGATGACAGTCCGACATGTTGAAGTCCTCAAGCATGTCCAGAGCATACTGGCGCTGAGATAGGGTAATGGCTCCAGTCTGAGGGTCACGCTCGATCTTGATACCCAACAACCACTCTGTGGGACCAAGATCTTTGAGCTTGAATTCTTTAGAGAGCTCTTCAATGACCTTGTCAATTTCAGCATCATCTTTAGCAGCGATGGTGCTGTCATCAACATAGATAGGAATGATGACACGCGTCAAGCCTCTAGCGAAGATGAAGCAAGAGCGGTCAGACTGGAGACATGTGAAGCCCATCTTAACCAGCTTTGCACACAGGACCTTGTACCATTCACATCCAGCTTGCCTCAGCCCATAAATGGTGCGATGAAGCTTAAGGAGCTGGTCATGCCGTCCCTGAGGAAAACCAGGTGGCTGAGTCATGTAGACGTCCTCCTCCAGGTGACCATTCAGGTAGGCAGATGAGAAGTCAATGGAACGAAGTGTGCTGTGCAGCCAGTGCAAGGACAATGCGGAGTGTGGCAGGTTTTACAGTAGGGGAGAAAATCTCGTTGTAGTCAACACCATATTTCTGAGTGCGACCATCTGCAACGAGTCTCGCCTTGTAACGCTCAATGGAGCCATCAGACTTGTGCTTTATAACAAAGACCCATTGGGAACGAACTGGCTTAACGCCAGGGGGTGCATCCACAACTTCCCATCTGCAGTTCTCAAGCAGAGCATTAATCTCAGCAAGAGCTGCTTCCTTCCACAAATGAGCATCCTCACGCTTAAGCGCTTCATGGTAAGAGCGCGGCTCGCCAGCATACAAAGCAGACTCTGCTGAATGCACATGAGCAGCATTAAGCGCTTGGAGATAAGGGCTCATAGGATCGCCTTCATGAGCAACAATAAGCGCTTTGAGATGCAACTCATCATCACTCTCCTCATCATCCTCTTGAGCAGCAGGGGCCGGCTCGGCTGGCGCAACAGGCGGATCAGCAGGAGCGGGCTCGACTGGTGCAGGAGGTTGGTTAACTTTCCACCACTCAGCAGCAGGTTTGTGTTCAGTGGTTTGACCATGATAACGGCCCTAACCCCAGAATCAACAGGATTGACTACCGTTTGTTTTCTGGTGGATCAAAGACTACCTCTCAAAGAGGATTTGTCCCAACAGTTGGTGTTCCTAACTACAAGACTTAAACACACACACTATAAGGGCAAAGAGAGTGAAGAGCGCAGAGGGATGAGATCTCAGGATGATAAACTCAGGAGATGTTCAAAGGCCGGGGCCCATAACCTGTTGAACAGGCAAGCACAGAGGTCTGAAGTCAACAGTGAGAACTCTAGTAGATTGCAATGTGAAGTAAATACTTGCCTGAAGTCAACAGTGAGAACTGAGGACTCAAGGCACTAGCTAGGCTGTATATATAGGTACAGGAACAAAGGGAATGCTACATATGGTAGACAAAGGGAAGACCTAATTGGGCACAAAGGAACTACCTAATTGGGAACAAGGGGATTACCATAAGGAGAACAAGTGACTTGACCTCAGATTAGTAGATATCTCGGTCAATAGATAAGGCACTCCGAATTCCCTTTTACTCAATACCTATGTATCTTAATATCCTTGCATCTCACCTTGTATATTCCCCCTCACTCGTTTTACAAACTATCGGCATTCATTACAAGCGGTAGCATAGTCATCAATCTAATTACTTGGCCTCAAATTTAAAGCTGTGTGCCTATTCGCGTTGAAATTCGGATTATGGGGCCTTAATGTTACATATAAACATGCCCTGAAAAAATATACAGTACTCCTAGCACTCTCAGGAGTGCAGGACAAATCACAGGGATGAATACAGCCTATTCCCGACACAGAATAAGGCAGAACGGTTGAACCCGACTTGCGATCAAAACAGACTCCCACGGTTCAATGAGCGCGCGGAATCTGGGTTGGCGACAAACCAAGATATAGTAGGGGGACTTTACATTTCTGGAGCTATAAGCGAATGCTTTGAGGTAATTAGAGACTTTGCGGTAGCCACTGGTGGCTATTGGTGGCTAATTTTTCTCGGGACCGGATGACAGCCTCTGGGTGGATTAGCCACTATTTGTACTACCTATCCACGGGATGCTAGGGTGGCTAACTCTAGCGCGAGGCTAAAAAAACTATTGCACACGAAGAGCCACAAATAGCCACCAGTGGCTTCCGCAAAGTCTCTATTGTAAGGAGGTTGAGTGGAAGTATAGGTTCAAATTACATGATAGGTAAAGTATTCGGTCAACCTTCGGAAGTCGACGGCAAACTCGGAATTTTGGAAGGGAGCAAAAGCCCAACCTTACCGGAACCTGATCCCACACTCTCCATGCTAGCGGTCAGAGCTTTGTGATACTTTTCGTTTGCCCGGCTGACCGCATTTTGAGCGCGAGTGAGTTGCATTTGACTACCAGCTGTCCCGTATAGCGAGGCAAGTTGTGCCTCTGCCTTGAGCTTCGAGTCGTACGCCGCCCGAAGGCGATTGTTCTGCGATTCGATTTTTCCATCCTGTTTGACAAGTTTAGAATGATGCTGGTTTGCTGCATAAAATACGAGCTAAGCCGAGTCGCAACGGTAATTTCAGCTCACATACACTTCCGTCTCAGGCTTCGGGCGGCAGATTCTGAGATATGACCTCGAGCGTAAGTTGGGCGAATCCCCGTTGCCTCCAAATTCTGTAAAATCCCAAGTTGTTGGATGTGTATGGGCGCCATGACAGATCACCAGGATGTACGGGCATTCTGCTCGGTGTTCTTCAACTGGCTCAAAAATCCGGAATTTGCTAGTGCATTTCAGCTGCTGTAGCTCGAGAAGTGCGAGTCGCCCGTATTCGTCGCGGTGCTCATTCGCTAAGTATCAAAATTCAAACAGCAATCGAAGCAAATGGGTTGAATACATACGCCAGTTGACTTTGATTGACGAAAAATTTGCTACTGTTGAACAAACTGCGAGCGGACCAGTATCAGAAACAGACAACCCATCCTCCTCAAAGTCCGCAATAGCATTTCCATCACCGGAAAATAATGCTTCCAGATATTGCATAGAGAGCCTCGTAGTCAATTAAATGATCGACATTGGCTTTCCGATTGTAATGTTCACAACTGTTTCGGTTCAACATCAGCTCAAATCGAACTTAAGAAAGAATTCCCACCAAACGAACGAGTTTCCTGCCCTGTCGTACTGGAGAAGCAGCCTTCCATCACAGGACGGCTTCGGGAAGTGGCCGCGACGAATTTTCTCTTGTTGGTTTAGCCACGTTTGACGGATTTTTAATTCTTCGTCCGCATAAATTGTTGGCTCGTGCGGTGAACCGCCGCAACCCGACAGTGAACTTCTGCCCAAGTCAGAAGATGTCATAGCTGTGGAATCCCCTGACAGGACGTTACCACCCTTAGGATGGGACGCTAGTAGCTGTGCTTCACCGCGACCCTCGATTTTCCTCGAACCGTTGCCAGATCCCGCTGATATTTCCGGATACGGCTTGGGCGTAAGAAACGAAGTCGCGTCGAACGGAGTGAATGTGTGTCGATGTACCGGAATCGATGATGGTAGACGCACCCGCTGTACGTGCACTGTACGCGGAGTTGTTGGTCTGGGAGGATGACGTCGGAGGTGTAGCCGGAATGCTCTCATCACGCAGGGAGTAAGAGGAGAAGTCGGCCACGGAGGCCATTAAGCATTTCTCGAAGCGTACATTATTGGATTTTTCGTCTCCCCCTCCATCCGTATTGTGGGCCTTCTCCTTGCCCTTACCCCTCTTCCCCTTCTTTTTATGCTGTTGCTGCTTTGGGCCCTGACCGGCCTTACCGCCACCCGGTTGCCAGCAGTTGTCCGCGATATGACCTTCATGACTAAACGCTATCCCCCCAACACCTGTGCCCCCACATGACCCGCGGATCAACCTTCCGAGATGGATTCCACGCTGTCAGAGACTTCCGCCGCCATCGACAAGTCCGTTCACAATCACCTGCGCTAGGTCTGGGTGGCCATTGGGGCAGCGGTGATCTGTTCTTCACTGAGCCTGTACCAGCGAAGTACGCACGTCATCCGATCCATTGGAAGGAAATGCGTGCTGTGTTGAGGTGTGATGCGAGTCGTTTCAGCGGCTTCTTGGGAAAGAGGGAAGAGGGTGACCTGTGTGCTCTTGAGGCACAGAGGTCGGGCTGTGGGACGAGCGCGTTGTGAGCGCTCGCCATTGTTGTATCCCAGCGACGAGGGACCGTGTTACCCTCGATCGGAGCCCCTGCAACACCGGGGCCGTGGAGTAGTTAGACGCATACTCAGGCAAGCAGGGGGTCCAACCGAGAGCTGTGGTTCGCAGCATGAATATCTTAGTCTTCACACATCGTAGTAGATTGCAAAGTAAAGATTGTATTATGTAATGATGACAAGCGGAATATAAGGTATCAAACGTGTAAGTAAGTAATATAATAATATGTACCCGTCACAGTGCCCCCCACACGGTTGGTGCCTGATTGAGTGTGCTCATCCCTGGATAGCATCACAATGGCCCCCCAAATTCTGCATCCCTAGGATGTAGAGATTCCCATCAAGGAAAAAAAAAAGTTGGCCAGCTTTATTGGAGAATGTGGCATCAATGCTCCGCATTATTGGATCCTCAGCTGGCAGTCAGGGCGGACTAGCAGAGCTAGAAGGAAGGTGTTCCTCTGTAGACTCTGGACTGCGCCTGCAGTGCGCCCTGGCTAAGCTCCAGATCTGTGTTCCACAGAGATCCTTGGGCCAGCCTCCGTTGCCCTCGTCTGGCAAGAGGTATGAGCTATGGTGCATCCCAGACGCTAGGCTCTGCTGACGCTCTGCCTGCTGCGAGTCATAGACTCGGGTATGCATGCTGGGGGGGGGATAGCAGAGCTATGGAGGCGTAGCCTCTGTGCATAGACTCTGCTAGCAATGCTCCAGGTCTTCCCTCAAGGCAGTACCCTGTAGCTGTTTGGGCCAGCCCATATTGCTCTTGTCTGGCCCGTAGGGTACGATGAGTGCATCCCGGCGCTATATTGAGCTGATGCTCAAGCAGGGTATGCACTCCCTATACATCCCCTACAGCCCCCCACTTTTTCTTCGTGTAGTCCATGCAAAGACGGCTGAGCATGATCTACGCGATGAAAAATTATCACTCCTCGTCGGTAGGTTTGGGTGGAAAAATTTTCAGGAGGAAATGTGGGTGTTGTTGAGGAGCGGGAGAATGTATCATCATCTCCGACGTCAAATCTTTCCCCGTCAATGGTTGGACTTTCGATCGCCAACCATACCGACGACGTCGTGGATTACCTTAATACAAATTATAGTGCGTAAAACCCAAGCAGTGCCACTTCGATATTAATACCTCTATCAGCCACTTGCTTGGCTCTTGTCTTCCTCTCCTCTGATCTGCAAGACCGCACAATGGGTTCCGCAGCTGCAAAGAGCATCCTCGCTGCCGCTGGTGTCCCTGGCGCCGAAAATCTCGCGATCATATACCACTGAGCTCGCTCACTAGCTTCTTGACAGCGTAGTACGACAAAACAGGGTTATCTGGGTAGCGGTGAAGTAGGGCGTCCCGAACGGAGTTATAACATGGTAAATCACTTCTAGTCGCCGGGTAAACCATAATTAAACATCTAAGTACGCGATGTTGATACACAGTGGCCATCAACACTCATCATGATTGACCGTGCAATCCCTCTTCAAGAGGTGAGTTCGTGCATGGCATCTGTTTCATTTTCTCGAAATTCTCACATGGCGCCTAGGCGATCAACAAGTTTCTCACCGAAACACAAGATTTGAAAAAATACAAGCTCAGCAAGCCCGAATGGGAGGCCTTGAGGGCATTCCAGCGTATACTCTCAGTACGTTATCTGCTAGTTGTAATGTTAAGATGTACATGTTGCCAACATGAACTGCTCTAGGTGCCTCACGCATTTCAACAACGGCTTTCAGCAGAAACTACGCCGACCGGACATAGGATCAGTATCAGGTATCAATGATAGGATCATGAAGGATCAGAGGGATGCATAGGAGGATCAGTAGGATCAGATATTGATGATAGGATCATAAAGGATCAAAGTGGTGACACTCATGAGAGTGAGAGATGTCAGAGGCAAAACCCACACACATTCCAACACTCCCCCGTGACGAGACAAGTCTCGCTCATCTCCCCCATAATCCTATCAGACCACGCAACTTTTCCACAATAGGACGTGCAAGGGCTTTAGTTAGGATATCTGCAAGTTGATCTCCAGTGGGAACATAGTCCACGGAGATGAACCGTTTAGCAACTTGATCTCTCAGCCAATAAAAGGCCAAGTCCAAGTGCTTCATACGTCCATGGTGCTCAGGATTTTTAGCAACCTGGATTGCAGACTGGTTGTCCATGAGGAGAAGGGAAGGGCCAGACAATCCATAACCCAGTTCATGGAGCAAATTGCGCACCCACTTGATCTCCTTCCCAGCTTCCAAAGCAGCAAGATATTCTGCCTCCCACACATCATTACCACATAACCTCCAGTGCTTTTGCCAGTGTCTGGACAACCGCCATGATTGGCATCAGCATAAGTGATGGGAGGCACGGGCTGAGGTGATTTGGTATAGGTAATGCCATAATCAAGTGTTCCTTTGATGTAACGGAACACATGTTTGACAGCCTTCCAGTGGAGTTCACCAGGATTGGAATTGAACCGTGCAAGAACTCCAACAACATAGGACAAGTCAGGACGTGTTTGAGTAGCCAAATAGATGAGGCGACCAACGGCAGAGATGTAGATGCCATGGTACTTCTTGGCTTCCTCATCTGACTTAGCACCCATCTCCTTGGTCAAAACTAGACTAGGACCACGAGCTTTGGTTTGACTTTTGGAAAATGGTAATTTCTTCATTTTCCCAAGAACACAGGGTTCACAGAATTTGGGGATTCCTCAAGGATGTAATTTCACCAAGTCGGCCTTTAGCAACAGATTTCTGTAAAAGTTGGAAATTTGTATGACCAGATATTCGATGAAGATGATTGATAGCAAATAGTGCATGTGGATCTTCACTCAAAGGAGTATAGACAATGTGGTACAGTCCCTTCCAATGCTTGGCTTCAATCATTCTTTGCCCTTTTGGGTTCCGAACAATGCAGACATCTGCTTCGAACATGCAATTGTATCCCTTTTTAGCCATTTGTTGCACTGAGACAAGTGTGATACCAAAGGATGGGACATGTAATGCACGTAGAGAGACATCAGACATCCCTCGCTTTGTTTTGCAAGATAGACGGTTGGTTCCAGTTCCGAAATATGTGTCATTACCAAGCCTCACCCTTTTTGGTGGAGTGAGTACTTTATAAGAACCTGTCTCAAACCATGCCTCGTTTGGTGTCATGGTAGTAGAATTCCCAGAGTCAATTACCACAGCTTTGGATGAAGGGTTTGCATCACTCAAAAGATAAGCAGACATAGCAGCATGAGATTTCTGGGACACAACAGGTACAGCTACAGTTGCGGCAAAATCAATTTACTTACTAAATAAGGAAATTCTCGTCAATTCGCTCCTTTTGCTCGTTTTTTTCGAGCGGTAAGTTGATAAGAATACTAAGAACTGCTAGTCTGTATTCCTGATGTAAAAAAACTGGCGTCTTTGTATTGGTTTCGCCGGGATAACCAGCAACTTTGTCTCATAAAGTGCAGCTAAAAATAGTGAGAAATATGACGAATCCGGTTGTTTTTTGGGCGTAGACCGGCTCAAATCCGGAAGTACAGGCGCTTGGTGCTATTTCAACGTGCTTGTGGTGGTTTTGTTGTGTGGTAGAGCGGATTTGACGAAAATTTCCTTATTTGGTAAGTAAATTGATTTTGCCGCAACTGTAAATGTCCATGTTCAGAGTCATCGGAATCAGATTCAGAATCTGTAGTAGCAGAGGCACTGTTTGCCTTGTCACGGCGCTTTCTATGGTGCGCTCGGCCTAAACACCACCAAATAGGTCCCATCATTGATGCCATCACTGATGTCTCAAATCGACCGACGGAAAATTTCGAATTTAAATTACATTTTCTGTTGCAGAATGAGGTTGAGGCAGACTCAGAACATACTCCCCAGCTATAATAGCCTGTTTGCGAAGCAGCCATTGAATGGCTAATGGCTAAACAAGTGTCCAAATTCCGGCGTATTGACAAAAGACACCCCCAGTCCGAGTACCCGAACTTCATTCCAGACAGCTCCTCTTGACTTCTACATGAAAGTTTGGCCAATCAAAGTTTCCTAATGCGGAAATCGGTAGCCATTCAATGGCTCCAATGGCTCTTCGCAAACCCTCTAATTAGTGTAGTATGTGGCTCATAAACCTCTCTGAGAGCATATGAAGCCAGAGTCCGAACCTAAATCGCCTGAGTCCGTGGCCTCGGACTTCGGGAACGGCTGTTACTGTCATTGTCATGTGACTTCGGACTGCGCGCCGAATGGGTCTGTTCTGGGGCTAATCCGGAGCTCGCGGGGAAGATCGGCTGCAAGATAGCGTTGAACAGCTTCAACCCATATAAGAGTTACTCCGGCAGCGGAGCAGGATCTGGA
Source organism: Favolaschia claudopus (assembly GCA_037176885.1). Classification (NCBI taxonomy): domain Eukaryota; kingdom Fungi; phylum Basidiomycota; class Agaricomycetes; order Agaricales; family Mycenaceae; genus Favolaschia; species Favolaschia claudopus. Next base: position 854,403 of record JAWWNJ010000054.1, on the reverse strand, counting down.
TTTGATGGTGGATCTGGATTTGATGTAGTTACGAGATGTATTACAGCAACAATCCCACACCTTTTTTCTTCACTTTCTCATCGTCGCGTCGCGTCTGTGAGGCCCTTCTGGCCGCAAAATGCCTGATAAAAGTGCAGCAAACTGGACAGCCGACCCAAAGGACATCACCAACCTCCTTGCCTTCTTCCACAGCGTGCGCAGCCGTATTGGGGATGGTGGAAATTGGGACAAGACGGTTTTGAAGGAGGCAGAGGTGCATATGGCTGGTCTCGGGGCACCAGTGAAAGGGGGACCTAAGGTCTGGACAGCCATTCGCAATAAATGGAAAGATGTACGTTGTTGTGCTGGCTTACTGCCATGTTTTTGCGGTGTACTCATAATCGTCTTCGCAAACTGCATGAGCACTTTGTGCAGATAAAGCAGAAGACCTTTGTGGGAGCGTCAGGGTGGAACTACTCTGATGAGCTGGGCTTCAATGTCGACGATGACAACCGAGAGGCATGGGGCAATTTCGTCAAAGCCCATCCGCAATTCCGTCCGTTTGCGAATCACGGTTGGGAGCATTTCAAGACCATGGACGAGATTGTACCCTCGCGCGCCCGTGGGCTCTACGTCTTCGTTGCTGGTGCTCCCCAGTCTGTCTCCCAACCTCCTGAATCACAGTCGCAGTCGCAGGACAATGACGACGAGTCTCAGCCATCGCAGCCGCTCACGCAGTCTTGGTCGCAAACAAACTACGGCGACTCCCAACCTCCAAACGATGACGAGCCCCCTCCTTCTCCCACCGCTGGATCTCAGCCCCCGCCCCCCTCTCAGCCTGCATCACAGCCAGTCGCTCCGGCCCCTAGTTCATCCCTCAAGCGTGCTTCACCCGACGAAGTCGCTTCTCCCTGGAGCGGAAAGCGCACCAAGGTCACCGGTCCGGAGTCACTCATGGCCCTCGGTAATTCGGTCAAAGACGTGGGGAAGGTTCTTGCGCTGCTTGCGCCGCATAAATCCTCGGCGATGTCGCCCACAAAGAAGGTAGCTGAGGCTCGGAAAATGGCGGAGGAGGATCTTGAGTCGTTTTTAATCTCGGTGGATGAGGAGACTGATCTTCATATACTTTTTGGGCGTGATACGAGTGCTGCTGATGCATACATTACAGCCGTAGATCCCATGAAGCGCATTCGGATCGCAAAAGCACTTCTTCGTGCAACGTAGTTACAACTAGTGGTAGCATCTCAATGTCATTGTAGCCGCTACCCGAGTCAACGTCCATCCGCTGAGCTAAAATTTCAACGTAGTCGTCCCACATTGCCTGCGCAATCCTCTCTCGCAGGTCTTCAGCGTATCGCTTCTCCGCCGGAGACACACGAGCAGAAGCAGCAAGGCGTCCGAAGTCGATTTCTTCCTCCCTCCGAGAGCCATGGGAATTGTCTTGTGCATCTTCATCTACCAACCATCTATCGAGGTCAGCTTCATCGTGATCGAGGATGAAGTTGTGCAGCTCAACCAGAGCGGATGGAATCCGCGCCTGAATGTGCATATCATAGTGTGGGGGGCGAGTAAGAATTGACCAGCGGTGTTTGATCACTCCAAAAATGCGCTCGACAACGTTACGAGCAGAGGCATGTCGGAGATTGTAGAGCTCCTTGGGGTTGGCAGGCCTACAAAATCTGTATGAGAAGATATAATCCCTGCGTCAAGAGGAAATGTACCGCTGGCTTGCGCGAGCCCATTCAGCGAGGTGATAGCGAGTCTGGCGAAAGGGAACCAAAAGACTATTGCAGATTCCAAACCCAGCATCCGAAAGATAGCATTTGCCTTCCGGAATGAAGAAATTCTTCAAACGAGCCGCCGAATACATAGAGGCATCAGCTGCACAACCATCCCACCCGCTCACAAAGTAGAGGAATTTCATACTGAAACCCACGACTGCAAGACAGTTCTGCGATACGCCACCCTTCCGATTCCGCGCAGAGTGCAGGTCGGCGGCGGATGGGGAGCAAGCAATATGGGTACCATCAATAGCACCGAGTACATTGCGAAAATACGGCCACCATTTCGAATTCTGTCGAATAGCAGGAGGGGGAGGATCATCCGCCTTGGGGAGCTGAACATATTTCGAATAGAACTCTTCGCCAGACAAAATATCCAGGATTTTGCGAAAATGTCTGCTGAAATGAGCTAGATTGGGGGAGATAAGCCAAAACTCACTCTGAAATTGTTGAGTGCGAGTGCTGGAAACGCTCTGCTACATGATCTATAGCAATTCCAGTGACACAGGTGTACAAAAAGATGGCCAGAGATTCGTCAAGATTTATACGTGAATTTTGAGACTCCAGGTAGCCCATCGCTCGGAGTTGAAAGTTCAGGGCCAGAAAAACATGCTGCCGCATCCCAAGAGCAATGTAGATTCGGTCTGGATGCCCCGTCAGAAGTTCATCGAGCCAGGCACGCCCCGAGAGAGCAGAATTATGTAGATCCTCTTTGCAGTACTGGGGCTGGACAAATAAGCCTACCCCAAGTACAATATACTGTATAAGGGCCACAACAACCAATATGGCCCATCTTACAGTCTCTTCGTGGCTCAGAGAGGGCGGCGGCATGGTGGAGAAGGGCAGAAAGACGATTAATCACTGATTTAGGCCGATAGGGGCAGGTGACATAACATGTATGTAACTACATCAAATCCAGATCCACCATCAAATCCAGATCCTGCTCCGCTGCCGGAGTAACTCTAATTTCACCTTGTTATCGCGATTTCCCCGAGCCGACTTGTTTGGAATGAGTTTTGCCTGGTCTGGAGTCAGCGGAGGCCCATACTTGGCATGCCAATCAAGCTGAGCATCAATCAAAGCCACCGTATAATAACCTTCGGGCGCGCCGCGGGGCAAATTGGCAAGATGTTCCACCTCCGTAACAGTGAGAATCGCGACGACCCGATCGATGGCATCCGACGCAGCCTGTTTTTTTGCGACACGTTTACGGGTCTTCTCCATCTGGGCCTCCGCTCCCTCCTTCTTGTACCGAGCGAGCAAGAGCTTGCTCTCTCTGTTGGCCCCGGATCCATCCTGCTTCCGTACGACACGTCGCAGAAATTTGCGGAGCGCAGGTGAGAGTTTGCGGAGATATTCCGAGGTTTTATTGAACTTGAACATTTGCCGAGCGTTGTGAACCTCTATACGGTGGCTTTGATTGATGCTCAGCTTGATTGGCATGCCAAGTATGGGCCTCCGCTGACTCCAGACCAGGCAAAACTCATTCCAAACAAGTCGGCTCGGGGAAATCGCGATAACAAGGTGAAATTAGAGTTACTCCGGCAGCGGAGCAGGATCTGGATTTGATGGTGGATCTGGATTTGATGTAGTTACATACATGTTATGTCACCTGCCCCTATCGGCCTAAATCAGTGATTAATCGTCTTTCTGCCCTTCTCCACCATGCCGCCGCCCTCTCTGAGCCACGAAGAGACTGTAAGATGGGCCATATTGGTTGTTGTGGCCCTTATACAGTATATTGTACTTGGGGTAGGCTTATTTGTCCAGCCCCAGTACTGCAAAGAGGATCTACATAATTCTGCTCTCTCGGGGCGTGCCTGGCTCGATGAACTTCTGACGGGGCATCCAGACCGAATCTACATTGCTCTTGGGATGCGGCAGCATGTTTTTCTGGCCCTGAACTTTCAACTCCGAGCGATGGGCTACCTGGAGTCTCAAAATTCACGTATAAATCTTGACGAATCTCTGGCCATCTTTTTGTACACCTGTGTCACTGGAATTGCTATAGATCATGTAGCAGAGCGTTTCCAGCACTCGCACTCAACAATTTCAGAGTGAGTTTTGGCTTATCTCCCCCAATCTAGCTCATTTCAGCAGACATTTTCGCAAAATCCTGGATATTTTGTCTGGCGAAGAGTTCTATTCGAAATATGTTCAGCTCCCCAAGGCGGATGATCCTCCCCCTCCTGCTATTCGACAGAATTCGAAATGGTGGCCGTATTTTCGCAATGTACTCGGTGCTATTGATGGTACCCATATTGCTTGCTCCCCATCCGCCGCCGACCTGCACTCTGCGCGGAATCGGAAGGGTGGCGTATCGCAGAACTGTCTTGCAGTCGTGGGTTTCAGTATGAAATTCCTCTACTTTGTGAGCGGGTGGGATGGTTGTGCAGCTGATGCCTCTATGTATTCGGCGGCTCGTTTGAAGAATTTCTTCATTCCGGAAGGCAAATGCTATCTTTCGGATGCTGGGTTTGGAATCTGCAATAGTCTTTTGGTTCCCTTTCGCCAGACTCGCTATCACCTCGCTGAATGGGCTCGCGCAAGCCAGCGGTACATTTCCTCTTGACGCAGGGATTATATCTTCTCATACAGATTTTGTAGGCCTGCCAACCCCAAGGAGCTCTACAATCTCCGACATGCCTCTGCTCGTAACGTTGTCGAGCGCATTTTTGGAGTGATCAAACACCGCTGGTCAATTCTTACTCGCCCCCCACACTATGATATGCACATTCAGGCGCGGATTCCATCCGCTCTGGTTGAGCTGCACAACTTCATCCTCGATCACGATGAAGCTGACCTCGATAGATGGTTGGTAGATGAAGATGCACAAGACAATTCCCATGGCTCTCGGAGGGAGGAAGAAATCGACTTCGGACGCCTTGCTGCTTCTGCTCGTGTGTCTCCGGCGGAGAAGCGATACGCTGAAGACCTGCGAGAGAGGATTGCGCAGGCAATGTGGGACGACTACGTTGAAATTTTAGCTCAGCGGATGGACGTTGACTCGGGTAGCGGCTACAATGACATTGAGATGCTACCACTAGTTGTAACTACGTTGCACGAAGAAGTGCTTTTGCGATCCGAATGCGCTTCATGGGATCTACGGCTGTAATGTATGCATCAGCAGCACTCGTATCACGCCCAAAAAGTATATGAAGATCAGTCTCCTCATCCACCGAGATTAAAAACGACTCAAGATCCTCCTCCGCCATTTTCCGAGCCTCAGCTACCTTCTTTGTGGGCGACATCGCCGAGGATTTATGCGGCGCAAGCAGCGCAAGAACCTTCCCCACGTCTTTGACCGAATTACCGAGGGCCATGAGTGACTCCGGACCGGTGACCTTGGTGCGCTTTCCGCTCCAGGGAGAAGCGACTTCGTCGGGTGAAGCACGCTTGAGGGATGAACTAGGGGCCGGAGCGACTGGCTGTGATGCAGGCTGAGAGGGGGGCGGGGGCTGAGATCCAGCGGTGGGAGAAGGAGGGGGCTCGTCATCGTTTGGAGGTTGGGAGTCGCCGTAGTTTGTTTGCGACCAAGACTGCGTGAGCGGCTGCGATGGCTGAGACTCGTCGTCATTGTCCTGCGACTGCGACTGTGATTCAGGAGGTTGGGAGACAGACTGGGGAGCACCAGCAACGAAGACGTAGAGCCCACGGGCGCGCGAGGGTACAATCTCGTCCATGGTCTTGAAATGCTCCCAACCGTGATTCGCAAACGGACGGAATTGCGGATGGGCTTTGACGAAATTGCCCCATGCCTCTCGGTTGTCATCGTCGACATTGAAGCCCAGCTCATCAGAGTAGTTCCACCCTGACGCTCCCACAAAGGTCTTCTGCTTTATCTGCACAAAGTGCTCATGCAGTTTGCAAAGACGATTATGAGTACACCGCAAAAACATGGCAGTAAGCCAGCACAACAACGTACATCTTTCCATTTATTGCGAATGGCTGTCCAGACCTTAGGTCCCCCTTTCACTGGTGCCCCGAGACCAGCCATATGCACCTCTGCCTCCTTCAAAACCGTCTTGTCCCAATTTCCACCATCCCCAATACGGCTGCGCACGCTGTGGAAGAAGGCAAGGAGGTTGGTGATGTCCTTTGGGTCGGCTGTCCAGTTTGCTGCACTTTTATCAGGCATTTTGCGGCCAGAAGGGCCTCACAGACGCGACGCGACGATGAGAAAGTGAAGAAAAAAGGTGTGGGATTGTTGCTGTAATACATCTCGTAACTACATCAAATCCAGATCCACCATCAAATCCAGATCCTGCTCCGCTGCCGGAGTAACTCTAAGTTAGATCAATGTACAGTGCCAAGCATCACTTCTCCAACACTGCTGTTTCGGCCGAACATAAGGCTCCATTCGGTTGCGTCACTTCGGAGCACTTGACGTCACTTAACATTACTCGGTGTCCACAAAAGTAACCGGAAATTCGCTTATTGCTTGCCAAATTTGTAGTACTGTACTATTTCGATCAATTCGTCTGTCACGCGTCACGGCCGCTCGGATTGACGAATATTTTCGCGCCTGTCACAGGTCACCGGAAGTTCTGACGAATGTGACAAAAAAGTCCCAAAATTCTTTGAATTTTGCGAAAAATAGCATTTTTTTCTTCTGCGCGCTCAACTGCGCGCATTACTTCCACTGTCGCCTTCCCTGACGGCCGCTGATACGGCACGACGGGCAATGACGGCTTTCAAGGCCGAATCACCGCCAGATCAGGTCAATCATCACTGTCAATTGGTTTCTTTTGATGCAAAGGCGGTAGCGGCAGTTTTCCTCGTAGAAATCTGGATCTTTTGCTCCATTTTCACTACTAATATGCTCTGTGATATGCTTGAGGTGAGTGGTTAATTTCTGAACAATTGACGAAATTTTGGGGGTGTCACGGTCTGTCCGGCCCATTGACGAATCTAAAATTTCGTTCCGGTGTGTCACAGGTCACAGGCCGGGCGAATTGATCGAAATAGTACAGTATTTTAGGAAGCAAACTAGATAGGTGTAATCCTTGCTTTATTTTGGTCACATATCATACATATCATGTGTAAAGCTGCTCAGGAGAGACCGTTGTAGAGGGACAAATCTATCAGCTGTATTTTGATGGTGATCAACAAAGTCAGTGCAACACAGCTTGTTCTGGGAGGAAAATTATGGTTTTGATTTTGCAAGACTCTTCAGCATGGTGTCCTTTTGTGGGCACGAACACTCAATGTTGAAAAGAAACTGTGTACAGTTGATATCTGTAGCGTTTATTTTGACTGTCTCAGTCTGTCACTTTCAACCGAGCGTCAGACAGTTATTTGGGGTGTTTTAAGCAACAATTCAATCAGTTCTGGTGTTGTTCCACCTAATAATGAACACTGATTGTGTTGAAGAGGCCTATTGCTATTGCTGCTGTCTTCAAACTTGCATAAATGTGAGTGCGAAACTGAAATTTAAGCAAAAGGTTGAAAATTCTGGTTTCCACAATTCTGGTCCAATAGTGCATCATTTGGAATGGTTCAAAGGGCTTGAAAGATACCAATAGAGCGCTAATGTAGCATGCATTGTGCAAAAATGGTTAACCATGCTTATTTGAGCAAACAGCAACCAATTTCTTGCACAACGTTGACAACTTGGCATTGCCAAACAATAACATCATGAATTCAACTAGCTCTAGAGTGATGTAAAAAGAGAAGATCTCCAAGAAACTTAGGGAATGATCTACTCACATTGAAAGGTATGCAGCCAGGTGCAGAAACCGTGGGAAACTCACGTGATCGCGTCGGCATTTCCGGTTACTTTTGTGGACACCGAGTATTTCTCACCACAAGGCGTGGAATTTTTCCCAAGTGCTCCAAAGTGACGCTAAATGACGCTAAGACACGACAGCCGAATGGAGCCTAAATTTTTGTGATTTATTTCTGATTTTCTAAGGAAGGAAACCGACCAAAAGAATTAGTGCTGGGTTTTGAATGCTGTAGTTTACGATGTATTAATACAGGGCGTATTTATACACGTATAATACATTTCCTACATGGGAGCCTCGGAGGGCTATGTATTTTATGTGTGTATTTAATTGCAGATCGTCCCATTCTAGAGGCACATTTTGAACTGAACACAAGTTGCTCACAGCCTTTTTGTACAATCTGGCCCATATAGGGTATGATTGATCGAAATCATGGATATTGGTGGTTCGGCTGGTTCCGGCAACAATGTTTGACCCCTTGATACGGTCTCAAATGGGGAAAATCCTGATGATCTTGCGGAAATGCCAAGGAAAGCAGTCTCAGCCCGAAAAAAACCCATACGAGGCGAAAAAATGGTTTAAAACGCAATTTTCAGGGCTCCGGAGTGATCCGGCCCGGCGTGTATTTAATGTATTTTTACAAGCCATACATTGCATACATTGGGCCTCCTGCGCTCATTCAATACATACACAGCCAAAATCATTTCCGACCCAGCACTAAAAAGAATGCGTTTGGCGTCGAGAACTCACTTTTTCCCACCGTGTTTCACTTTTTTCGCGTCTGGAAAAGATAAAATCATGCTTTTGGCTCTAATTTTGAGGCCAGATGTGTTCAGTAGTCATGCAGAAACCCAGAAAAAGTGGTAGCCGAGTGTAGCCGAGTCTGCTCTGACCTACCTGGGTAATCCGCCGAACGTTGAGGCGGCAAAGTCCGGGACGCACGTGACCTTAACCCTAACCGATATGGGAATTTGATGATGGCATCAGCTATCATTAGGGTTTGTTTCACTTTTTCGGAGGTGAAAATACAAAAACTTGTTCAATTGCCTTGCAAAGCACAAGATGAGTTGCTACACATCCATAGAGACATTTTACACTGTTTTCAAGTTGAATGGTGATGACGGCATAATGTAGTTTCGAGTTCAACTTTTGATGCCGTTCCCTGCCAAAAAAGGAACCGTGATGTGATGCTTGGCACTGCATACCGTTGGACATGTCACCCGTAGCGAAGCAGGGGCTAACTGATTGCGTCAAGCCTAGAAGGTCCTTAAAAAATTTCTTGTGTCTAGTACTCATAAGCTTCCTAAGGCTCATAAACCAGTTGTAAACTTGTCCGAGGGTAAATTTCCGTCTCATGAACCCATCTGACTGTCAAAGCAGCAATAATGTTCCGGATTTGGGCAGTTTTCGCACGCTAAATAAGCGGCGCAAAGTTTCAACGATTATTTTACTTCTGTTGTCAGGCCTCGAAATTAAGTTCTAGAATTTCTTCTAGCAAATAAACTCTCAAACGCGCGAAGCAGATATAAAAAATGGTGGGTTTCGGAAATTACCGAGGTGGGTGTTGACCGGCAGCCTGACAATGGTGGGAATATACTACCCTATATAGGAGGGGAGGGGGGGAGGGGGGGTCTGGCCGAGGGCTTAAAAAATAAGTCGACCCGATATCCGAGTTTCGAATCCCGACACCCCCTTGTCTAGGACGTCGCGGACTTTGTCCACTGACCTGCCCAGATTGTAGACTGCGACGCACTGTCTATTTCTTGCACTGTGCAAAGTATACATCATGAAATTCATGCAAACTGTGTTGAATTTCAGGTTTCATGATGTTTTGTCATGAAGCACACCATGGATTATGAATTCATGACAAAACATTATGAATTTTCGTCATGAAAGAACCGAGCGATTTTTTCTGGCTAAGTCCACCAAGGGTTAAGTGGGTAGTGTGCTAATATCAATGATAAAGCCAATAAATGGTATCAGTCGGTCTCTGGTCTCTATCAAGTGCACACTGTTAAATTAGTTAACCAAATGAGGAGAACGGGGATGAACAACTTGAGACTGTGCCGCATGACATCCATATATTGGCCAAGATAACATCTATATCTATATTACAATCGACCTCCCTAGGTGAGTTGACTAACTTGACTTGAGATAAACCTGTTCCGAGAATGCCCGAAAGCCCCACTCACGTCATCAGTCCGCAGCCAAACAACTTACGACAACTTCGCTGCTGTCTCTCCCGTCGACCGGCCTCCGCTCCACACCTAACGATGTAGCTGTACCCGTAGCGTCGTCTCTATTAAACGTTCTTTCTGTGTGAACATTGAACATCTACATACAGCCGTTTTGGAAACAATATACGGGTTTTGATCAAGTGGTGCTCATTCGTTTGTGCTTACCTTTGTTTTGCTTCCCGTCACCAGCTCCACTTCAGCCGAATCTGATTTTCGCTTCCGCCACCCAAAGAACACCAGGAAAAAACAGGGGGTGAACAGAACTGAGGATCAAGACTCAGCTGCTACTTGCCCAGAGCTCGACAGGGCCATGACTTGCGAGAAAGGGCGAAAACAAGAGACCAGCGGCACTTGATGTGGTACGGCAACGCCCCACAAAGTGGTGCTCCCGGCTTTGCCGATGACAGAATCGTCAACAAACGTAAGCACAAACGAACGAGCACCACTCAATCGAAACCCGTATATTGTTTCCAAAACGGCTGTAATCTCTTTCCCACCACGAAATCGACATCCAAATGTACGGGCACTGTTCCTCATCTACAGTCGCGGATATACTCATCGCGTTTACAGGAATTTATTAACACCTCCAACGACACCTCGAAGGCATCAACAACGGCAGCGAGAAATTCAACGCGAAACAGCCCGCGCCGTAGGCGTGTACCTGCCCAACACGACGAGAATCTCCCGCCCCATGTTTCTACTACCGCCGCTCCTAACGCCCGTTCTCTCGGTCAGCTTAGAAGACATCAGAGAGCTCGAGAAAATCGTCCACACCTTCCAACGGACTTGGAACCGCTTTCCAATAGGGCACGGGCACAGAGAGCGCGGGGAGAGCGAGAGCGTGCTGAAAAGGCCGCGAGAATGGATGTTGACGGTACGTGATTGGGCTATTTTCGCTATTGCTGGTCTTTCATGTTTTGCTTTTTCAATTGCAGATCCTCCGCTGAATGCCCGCAACTCACGCATACTGCAGGTAGGCTGTGAGACCGCTCTTTGCCTCCGAATCCGCTAGACTCAATCTTCAGACAATTCAAAATGGTCTCCCTACCCCTCCACGAACCCAGCAAAATGTGGCACGCAACGGTGAGTGAAGGTTTCGTCTGAATTGCGTCCCATTTACGTCCTTCAAGCGCGGCCAGCCAGACATGCAAATACCACACCTCGAAATAATCCGCCGCTGCGTCCTGATAGTCGGTGCCGCTTTTACTCTCTTATCAACAGGAGACATAATCTCTGTATGTACAATGTTCCATCTGTTTTCTTCACGTTTGTTACAACTAAACCGACTTTCATATAATCCCTCTTGGATCTCCCGACGACATGAACCTTCGAACCTGTGGTGTTCCGAGCGACATTGACAAGGCAAATTCGACTTTCGACGTCAAAGCAGAGCAATACCTCTCTGCTCCTAGGACACCAAACAATGTTTTCCCCACCCACTGTGTATTCCCCGCAACGCCGAGGTGGGAGAAGTATAAACCCATTCCGGGGAAGGGAAAGAGTGTCTCCGTCGAGGGTTTTCTGACCGGTCTCGAGCTGAACGATGATCGTTCGGTGAAGTATTTCATTGTTGATGTTGAGAAAGTGACGTTCCTCGGCAACGCTTCCTCGACGACGGCACCAAAAGCAGAAGAGAGCCCAACCAAAATTAGTTTGTTTCTTTTCTCTGCCTCGGAATTAATCAAAACTAATATATTTATCTCAGTGAACAACGGTACCCCCGCGCGCCTCAAATTCACAGGCTTTTTCGGCGACCAGGCATCTAATGCTGCCTCTTCCGAGCCGAACCCGAAGAAGCGCAAGCTTGACAACCGCTCTAACGAGCAGGAAGACAAGGGGGAAGGAACTTCGACGGGTCGGCGGGCTGGAGGATCCAATGGTAAACATTAACTCAATCTCAGATCCTCGAGCTCGAGTCTCCTATGTAATCAAATTCAAATGTAATTGTAACACAAGCGACTAATGTTTTTGTGTTCTACTGTATCTGAGTCGCGCCTGCTCTTGCTTTCGATCCAGTTCCCACCGTAGCGTAGCACGGGTAACTGCTAGTCTATATGAGAACCAAAGACTTCGTGTCTGGGTGGGACAAGACAAGACAAACGAAAGGGACATTCGTATTGGCTGACCGCTATATAACAAAATGCCGTGAACCGCCCCACTGGTGCGTCATTTTGTCGAGATGTTGAGTTCGTGCCCGCGTGCTCCACCCGTCTCTCTGCACGATGTCGATTCACTCGATGCTCAACCATGCCCGCCACAACGAGCCGTCTTCGCCCACTGCTGCCAGACGCCCTCTATGACTCAGCCGGAGCCCTTTTTGCTTAGCAGAACAATGGAGCGCGAGGGGAATCTCGGGAGTATATACTAGAAACGAAAACGAAAACGACTATATATAGAATAGCCGATAGATGGCCGGCGGTGCCCGCCGGCAGCAGGTTCAGAAACGAAAATGAAGCAGTCGGCACCAAGTCGGCACGGAACAAGTTCATGTCAAGGGTTACGGTCACGTACATACTTGATCGATCGTCTTGCTGCTATGTTGGTCCCGTTCCGATGCTCCGCTTTTGTACTCGCAGCTACTAAAAGTACCCGAAATTGCCGTTTTTTCCCTCCGCTATGTAGCTGCTCGTGCAACTTAGCTACTGCGGGCAGCCAACACACATTAACAGATAAATATAAAATAATAATATTTGTTTACTTTATGTAGTCCATTCTTGCTCCAAATTGTTTGCCTTTTGTGTTCGTCTATATCATGTTTGCTACGAATCTCATACTTGGGTATCGTAAAAATTTCTATTTTATGATTTTGAAGTGCAGAGCTCACTGAGTGATCTTCACTCTTCAATTAATTAATAATTTAGAGTGCTAAAACAGGCCGTGTGCGTGACCTGGTACAGCCACTCGGACGCGTTCGGCAAGCGGCCGATGACACTATAGACCACGTACATTGATATACTGTGACTGTGACATCAATCCAGTCCTTTCGGCTTCTTTGCCGTGTTGAAACCGGTCATTTTCGTTTGATTTTCGTTTCTGATAGGTGGACTTGATGGCCTGGAAGGCCGCCTGATCAATATCAGCTAGCCGCGTTTTCGTTTTCGATTTTCGTTCATACCGGAATCTCGGCGAGCTGAGTGCAGTCAGTGGTGCACCTGTGGAGATCAGAGCGACACGAATACGATGTCAATCAGCCTCGCCGCAATGACCGATATCGGGAAAGTTACCGAAGTAGGATGCTTCGGTATGAGGATGAGGTTCGGCGAGGTGTTTATGCTGAGGAACAACGACGGGAGATGATGCTTGGATGGCAACAAATTTCCCCAGGCATTTTAACATCGTAAACGGTTTAAGATGAAATTTTTGCATTGTATTTACTATATGTATAAAATCAAGCCATTTGAGATGGAGTGAGCTCGCACACGGGGCCGCGAGGAGTCGACCGAAGGTCGGCGACGATCGGCACTGGCACCTGGTTTCTGTAGGGCAGAAGAGCGGAATCCCATGGCGAAGCATGGGCTCACTGCTAGTCTATTATACAATTCAGAGTGTGCCGTAATCGTCTTTGTCTTTTTCAAGACAAACCGGCTTCGGTTAACAGTTATCCTGGCATCCGGTTGTTGTTTCCGTCTTCATCGATTCATCCTCTTCCGTCCTTCTGTGTGCTTGCTGCTCTGTTTCGCTCCAATTCGGCGTTGTTGCTGCTCAAGCTCAGGTGCTCAAGTCCTGAAGCTTGAAGCATTCGCCAGGAAACGGGCAATGCCTGGCATCGATCAGTATTTGGGCTGTTCTGACTTCGAGTTTCCCAAGTGCAAGTGTCTGGTGCTGTTGCACGTAATCACCTCTCGATCTTGATTCAGCGGTCTATCACTTCGGGCGGGCCTGGCTTGCGCAGTGGCAATTAGTATCCCCCTACGAGCATCAGCCAGAAATGCTCTATTTCGTACCCCAAGAGTGTCATCATGTACAGACTGCTCGCCTTTCTCACCGATAATACTTTGATAATACTTACTGGATTTTTTTTCAATGGCCTCCAGTTACATTCAAATGAGTTTGGATCTTGATATGGTTGTCCTACTTCTCACTCTCCACAAATCTCAAAACTTACCTACGAGTACACTTATTGCTGGCTCTTCTTCTCATGTTTCAAGCCCAGGAGCGAGAAAACTTGAAATTGGCTTATCCTATGGGTGTCATCATGAATGTCCACTGTATGTCTCTGACCATGCATGCATGGAACCTCTTCTGTTCATTCTCTGAGCTGTATGTGTGTTGTTCGAAGTTCTCTCTGTGTTCACTTTCAAGTGATCAAAAATCGAAACTCCCCATCCTGCACCTCCTTGGCAATTCCTACGAGAGTCATTTTCTCTTTGCTCGCTGCTCTCACTGATTGTCCTACTGGATTCATCAGAGGAGAAGGGGCTCAAAATAAGGATTGGGACTGAGATCTTGGATACAAGGACACGAGGAACCAACCGCAGGTTGGTGACGAGTGTCCATGGAACCTGGAATGCAAGCTTTTGTTTCAGCCGTGGTCAAAAGCGGCCCTTCAGCTACGACCCAGACGAGGCAAGAACACATATTTAATGGATCCTGAATTTGCTTGAGCTCTGAATCTGGGCAATGTATACTTCAATTATATTTATTCCTTCGTAGCGGAGCACGAGTTCCTGCTAGTATTTTATAATTCCCACTTAGTCTATGTGTAGTACGGTCAACCACCATCATCTCAAAATAGTCTTGCTACTTCTCGCTCCTGGGCTCTGTGTGCTCAAGAGACCTCCCATAACTTACCTTTGGACAACATATCGAGCTCTCGCTCACTCTTTTCGTGCGAATTCCCGTCGTCGTCGTCAGATCAAATCTGGTGGTGGTGATGAGATTCTGTTTTCTCTGTGTGCTGCTTTCAGTGCCTTCTCCTGCCCACCTCTCTCGGCCTCTGCACTCTACCCCACAGCCGGTCCCTGAACATGTCTGCTTCAACAGCTCCCAACGAGCTCCTAACGCGGGAAAGAGGGGAGGACGGGGCTTGAGTGTCGCTCGGCCCCGAAATTGATGAGTCACCCATGGCAACCTCGGGCGACGACAATGGGGCCTCCGCCTCCCTCCGCTCACTGCGAGGCCCTTCCACCAACAGGCAGACGCGGCCTCGTTAGCCCACAGGTCGACGGTCATGTTCCCGAGTCTCAGGCTGTTATGTGGAGTCACATTCCAGTCCTCTTCTCGAAAATATCTTCTCTGCACATTACTCAAGCAAGGTCTCTACGGCGCGCAATACTGTGTACTCGGTATTGGGGATTGAAGCCTACATTGAAGCTCTGCCACCAAAAGAGGGTCGTCTTTTGTCATGGCCTGTGTTGATCCACATCTGGTGAGTGCTGTGGACATTATCATCGATGTAGATGATGCAGCACTTGGGATGTCGGAGAAGGCACAGCGGTCATGCTTGAGACGTCTGCTTGTGGTTGGCCGGTACTCAATGTGTGCGCCGTTGTAAGTAGTATATGGACTTGACCATCGACGCCCAGACTCAGAATCTGCGGCTGCGTATCCCCAGCGACCAGACCATGTCTTCAAGCGCGCAAAATGGGGGTGCTAGCCCCCAGAGTGCTGTAAGTGCATGCAAATGTGTATTCCGCGCACTTTCCGACTCGAGAACAAGCCTCGTAACCGGCTCTATCCAATGTTTGCAGTCCGTCAATCTACTCATACTCCGGGCAGCGCCAATACGGCTCAAGCCCCAATCAACTCTACGGCGGATGCTCTATTCAACCCTCCTCAACCTCCTCTACAACCTGGTTTAATCTCAGACGCCGCTCTTGCCGCACTATTTGCGGACCTCAATATTGTATCACCGCCGGAGGTGGATAACGTCGTTGACGAGAGCGGAGGGGACGAGGTTTCAGACGACGTGGATGAAACTCCTGAGCCAGAGTCTCATCCTGAGGCAGAAAGAGGCGGCATTTGCGAGGGATTTCTTCAAACAATTGTCACGAATCTGCAAGCTGAAATCAAGAACAATAAATCGGGGCGACCAAGTGTGTATGATCAAGGGACATTCTGGTACCGAGCTCGGGATCCGGTTTTTGCGCTTGAAGCAACTCGCTTAAGCGAAGGTGGAATGAATCCCCGAGAGCTGTATATGCTTGACACATTCTTGTGGCTCCCCGGCTTGAAAACAAAACTCCCGGGTGAGCCGCATGTGTTGACCTGTCCTCAACCGCACTGTCTGGGTCGTCTGACACGGAAAGGTCTTTCGTTTTTGACATCTTCACCAACCGTAGCGCTAACAATGACCTCTCATTTCCGTAGGATACAACTCTAAGCCTACGGCACGACGTGTTCAAGGACAGCATCGCGACTACTTTCTTCTCTCACCAATCGCCTCGAATGCAACGAATCATCGTGTGCGAAGTCGTATCAAGGGACTGACTTGGCCAAATGGACCGTGCGTTACAGGAATCGTTTCCAGGTAAGCCGTGATTCAACTTTAGCTTGAACCGATACCATATCTTGACCAACTTAATCTAGCTTTCATCACTGCTCGTGCAGCGATTGATAAGCCTCTTCTCGCGTTCATGAGAGCGTGCTACAATAGCCGCTGTGGTCCAAAACCCTTCTCCGAAGCGCTCTCCGAGATGCATCACCTAGATCATGCACAACGTGATCGCCCGACGATCGTGTCACTCACGCCAAGCGGTACAGCCGTTTCAGAAAAAGAATGCGGGTTTTGATCTTCTCTCGTTTTCGATTTTAATTGACAGTTGTTGACGATTCCGTCAACGGCCCCGTGCGGCTCCACAAGTCTCCACAGCTGCCGTGAGCTTGTCGATGTAAACAAGTGGGCTCAAGCACGCATTTGAGCCCTGCTGGAAGTCAGATTGGAGCTCTGATGTATTCACAAAGGTTCAGGGAGCCTCACCAACTCACTCTCTGGCAAGAGAATGCGATGAAAGTGACGAAGAGCTGATTCGGCAAGGGTGGAGCCGAGGACGCGGGACCAAACACAGGTAAGCAGATTAAAACGAAAATCAATCAAAACCCGCATTCTTTTTCCGAAACGGCAGTGCGGCACCGACAACCCCGTTTGGAGAAACACAGCCCCTCGTTGCGGGAATCATTGCAGAAGGATCACGGGCAGCCGAATGACTAAAGATATACTGCTACAGTGGCGGCGCCATCTGATGCCACCCACCAAAAAATTGATGTGACCCCAATCGACTCCACAATCAAAGTTCCAGAAATAGGCTGTTCTATTTTTAGGGTTGGCATCAGATGGTGCCGCCACTGTAGACTCCGACATGGGCCGATAAACGGCCCGCAGATCATTTGGCTCTCTCCAACTGGCATGCGTCGCCTGAACTTACGGATTCGCTGTTGTGTAATCTCAGACATCGTCGTAATATCAAGGTACTGTGGGCTATCTTTGTTCAACTGACTACCCATCGAAAGATATCTAGATCGGATACGCGAACCGGACAGGCAAGAAATGGAGCGGTCAATTCAACAATTGGCTGAGTGATGAAATTGTTGAGATCGCTGCCGATGTTGGGCTCTTACCATCATTCCCAATTCCAGAGATACTCGCAACTCGAATTGCAACGGACGAGTCGTTTGGAATAATTCCTGTTCCCGATAGCGTTGTTGACGAGTTTGGATTAAAGCGTCGTCAAATCACCCCATTACCTGCTGGCATCGTCTATCATAACGGCACTCCGTCTCACCTTCTCACTCGTCTTTCAACAAAGTCTATCTCACCTTACGACTATCTGGAATTGCGACAAAACACCGAACACGCTACAGTTGCGGCGAAATTAAATGCATTACCATATATGGAAATCCCGCTCAGTCTTGGGCGGTGTCGCTTGCAAGACGCGAAAGCAAGAGCCCCGAGTATTGCATGGCATTCAGAGTATGCCTGAGTGAGTATATGAGCATTTCAAGCAGGACATTCTGGTCAGAAACAGTCCAATGCGTATCATAGAAGTCAGTCAAAAACAGCTGTTGAGCAGGCAATTCTTGCCTCAAACCTCGTAAAGTCATGTACCCGGCGTTTTACTCTATGAGTGAGATCTCTCATCTCGAACTACAAAAACACCACTTGAAATTCCAACACATCTCGGTATTGACGTTACCAACAAATATGGCCAACTTGATCGCCGGTCCCATCCAAATCCGAAACAGGCTTCCGAATGGCTCCTGGAGGTCAGAACGTACTGTATACAGTGGTAAATTTGGTTTCTACTCAACCCGGAACCTCATAGACCCATTCAAGCTCAAAACATAACAGGTCATTATTTTTTTTTATCCGGCCCAGCGGCCGACCCACCCTCCCTGCCCGGTGTGCCGGCTTCTCCGGCCCGCACCCCCTTGGCTTTAGCTGTCAAAATCAATAATCCGGAAAAAACAGGGCCGCTGAGTCACTGCAACCAGATTCATCAGGAGCAGAAGAGTTTTGAATATGAGGGCGGTTACTGAGGCGGTTTTGAGGTTCATCAATAGTCACGGATTCGTTAAGGGGTCCCGTGGAGGAGCGACATCGATCACTGCGGAGTTTGAAATTCACTCCATTTGGAAACCCTGCCAAATTGGGAAACTCTCCTACTTTCGATACCTCTGAGCATACTGGTAGACCTCTGAGCCTCAAAATATGTTTGGGACACTATATGCGTGCCGTGATGCAAGCAATCTCATTTTAGCAGCGGCTACAGGTCAAATTTTCTTTCATTGTTTGGTGAAACATGCTTATACGCGATTTACAAACTGTCGGCGGACAAATAGCAAGATAGTGTGCAGGTTGACTCTGAATATGAAGTCTCTCTTGATACAGGTCAGTTTTAGCAGTCAACTCTACCATCCAGCTCAAGGCGAGCGCGCAAAGTTTTCGGTGTGTGATGGCCGTCGTAGCGACTTTCCTAAAATGGATGCCGTGATCAGCCGAGCCATCAATTGTCGCTTCTCAGCCGACCCCCCTGACGCGTCCAAGACTTTATATACGTTTGAACGACTATCTTCAAAAAAGTTTATAAAGTCTTGTTTACGAGACTAGTTCATCAACTGAATAAGTTGGTTACCCAAATCGGGCGAAAAACTGCTCGAGCCAGTAATGTTGCCCGAATTAATTTAGCAAGATTAGCTACTGTATATGGATGAATTGGACGTATTCAACTAGGATATTGAATTCCCATTCGCACTGAAGCAAGCTTACCCTCCTATGTGGACCATTGTCCACATACCCAACATGTTTCTCTTCCCGATTTGCCAAATGCACTCTGCGCTTTCGACCAGAAACCTATCTCAATAAGTAAATAGATGACCACCCTCGGAATTTGTGCCATTTGACTTGAATTTTGATTTTACTTGTATTTGACAGAGGAAATTTCCCGTTTCGAAATAGATCCTTAGATAGTTTTTGCAGATCATGGAGAAATGCACATTTTCACAATTCCTCTGTCAAAATACAAACAAAAGTGGATACTGAGAATATCCCGAGCAAGTCCGAAGCCATTGCCGGCTCTGGCGTCGATGCCGTCTACTCACCCGAAACGCGAAGTAAACAAGAACAAAACAACCGCGTCTCGCGCTGATCGAGCCTCAAATATCGTCGCGCTCCGCCTAGCTCATGAGGCAAGATGATCTACGTGTCAATTCGTCAATGCGCTACCTGGGAGACTCCAAAAAAAGACGAAAAAAGACCTTCCCTTGGTTGGCCAATGCCCGAGCAAAGCGATGGAAAGAGTCTTCACCCTCTGGATCTGGCGACACTGGGGACGTGTCTGGGGCTGCAAACGATGACAAGGAGAACCATCCAATGGACGTGGACGAATACGAACCATTGCTAGCAAAGGAACGCGCTCGGGGGGGACCACTTTCGGAAGGAAAAGAATAAAGCTGTGAAAAAAGCGAATTATTGGGAAGATCAAGCGGGGAAGAGGTCGGCAGACGTGGAAGAGCTGAAGTCGAGTCTTGGAATGAAGGAGACGGAGCTGAGAGGGGAGCACAAGACCATTCGGAGGCAGAACGAGGTCATCGAGCGGCAGGAAGAAATCATTTCGGGCTTAAATGCCACAAACAAGCGCCACCAAGTCGAGATTCACGCGTTGAAGGAGAAGATTCGGCGCATTCCGGCGCGACTGCGAACTGTGATGAAGCGGGCAGCGGCGTATTTTGGGAAGCAGAAGGAGGAAACACAGACCTATCATCTCAAACACGACGGATCCATTCCGGACAAGGCTCGAGATATTTTTGCTGAGATGGTTGCGCTAGACAACGTCCCTGCAAACAAGGTGGTGCGGGTTTTCAAGAGAATTGGGGAGGTCTTCGGGGTGAATGTCAAAGGCGACGTGTCGAGACGGAGTATTGGGAGGATTACCAAAGAAGGTGGTGTTGCGGCGAAGCTCCAATTTGCAGAAGCGTCGCAAAAGGCGAAGGGTAAGCATGATCTATCGCAGATAACCCATATTCTGAGTTGCAATATATAGGTATCACACTCAGCGGCGACGGAACCATCATAAAAACGAAACCTACGAAACAAAATGGTCCACAGTCATCACGGAAGCGAACGAGAAGCTTCAATTCTTCTTGGGCATCAAGACAGCTGTGAATCACACGAGCGAAACTCAGCGAGATGGATGGATAGAACTGGTGGAGGAAATCTTCGCGCTTCTCTTCGAGAGTGGGATGTGCTCGGAGGCGGAGGCGCGAGAGTTTTGGAACCTGGTCACTGGAATGAACTCGGACCACGCCGCTGACCAGAAGAAGCTTTTCGAGCTCTTGAAGGAGTGGAAGAAAAAACTGGAGCGCGAGATGCGCGGGGAGAAAGTGGTGAAGGGGATGGATCAGCTCCGTCTCGTTGGGTTCGTCTTCAAATGCACACAAGAGTCGATTCGCAAGGCAGGCGGGGTGACGGCGTGGGAGCAGCTTCCCCACGAGGAGCGTCTTCGACAGTACACCGAGATGAGGATGCAGATTATACGGGACATTGGGCAGGAGGATTTTGAAAAGCTGAGCGAGGAGGAGAAGTCAAATGTCGACCTTTTCTTGTGGGCAGGGTGCTGCATGCACAAGGATATGAACGCGTTTAAAGCGGCGGCGGCAGCGATGGAAGAATTCTGGGAAGCAAACGGCATCGATGGACCTATCAAGATGTATAACCGCGATAATGCCGCGGCAAAACAAGGTGCTCCGGGGACAAGCGCGTCGAAACGGGCTGAAGAAAAATCCAGAGGGGGTGCAGTGAAGCTAGCCTCACTCTGTGGTGCCATATTTCGACACAAGGATCGCAAACGGGGCCAACAAGACTCACTGCGATTTTTCTTTGATGCTGAACTCGGCTTTGTTCTCGCATTCCCGGACACCAGTAACACCAGGTTCCAATCCCACATGGAAGTCGCTGCCGTTCTCCTCACGTACCTCGACTACTTCATCCGGTTCTTGACGTATGTGAAGGAGAACAAGGGCTCCCGTCGTTTGAACCATATGGAGCAGAATGTCTTCGATGGGCTTCACGACCTTCCGACTCGGACAGAGCTTTGCGCAACAACAATGTATTATCAGGCAATCAGCGTACCATACATGCGCGAAATACGCGGTGCTAACGCGTCGGAAGATAATGTTCTTCGGCTTGGACCCCTTCATGATCGCCTCATCGCCCACCATTGCCAATCCCGAGCTTCTCATAGCCCCATCTGTCTCGCACGAGACGGCTTCGCTTGATGGTCAACCACTTGGCGCTATCCTATACTTGAAAAGAGGGCCAGGCCATCAGTCGCGTGACTTTTGACAGAAAATCACGGGGTCTTTGTCGAGATGTTGAGATCGTACTAGACGTCGCGAGCGGAGCGAGCGCAGCGGGGTTTGGGGCGGCCAGCCCCAACAAGCTGTGTGACCGAACGGAGGGAGGCCGGCGAGCGCAGCGAGTCGGCCGTGCCGGAGGCAGGGAGCTAAAGCTTGTTGACCCAGTGACAGTTCACGTGCACGTGATCTGGCCGCGGGCGGCGGCGGTGAATCCAAGAAAGCAGCACGCATGAGTATCACGGATGGCGATGGCCATGCGAGCGGATAATAATGTTCGACCCACCATGCAGGTACCATATCAGAAGCCCCATACTCTCAAATTGTGGGGGTAATTCAAGGGTAATTGGGAATCGAACATTTTCCAAAAAAGGAAGTTTTATGTAAGTAGAGTTGACAAGGGTTCTTGTTGTACCCGGGCATATATTCAGTATTCAGCAACTTAATATACCATGTCGTCGGAAGAGGTGTTATAACACAGTACGTTCAAAAACCAATATTAATCATTGTCTGAGCAGAGACTCCAAATTGAACTATTGAATGGTTGTATATTTCTCGGCATTATCTTGATTCTTAACAAAATTGCAGGAGGCCCCGGGAAGCTCCAGCCAGGCCTGCTCCGAAAAAGTGGCTCTTTCAGGCCAGAATTTTGCGATTTTCTTCTCCGAAAAGTGGCTCTTTCACGCCCAAAATCCGTCCAAGGTCCTCCAGAAAGTGGCTCTTTGAGGCAACTTTGAGGCCAATTTGCGACCCATCTCCTCTTCAATCTCGTGCTGCCGTACGCTGGAGCCAAACTTCGGCGTTCGCACGAGCTTGGATCGCACTGACGAAACCCGGCAAGTGTTCTTCAAGATTTTAGATAGCGCCGCTGGTGGTCCGGGATTTTTCAGCCTCAGAACCAACTCAGAACAAAATTATTTCGATTTGATCCACGTGATGGACCCTCTCCTAAAAGTGGCTCTTTGAGCCCAAAAATGTCGCAACGAGTGGCTCTTTGAGGCCGGAATGGGCGGATTTTCCGGAGCAGGCTTGACGGGAGCTTCCCGGGGCCTATTGCAGGCCACGCAATGTGCATACAGGGAAAAGTGTACAATAGTGATATCAAGCCTCGGAAAAGGAGGATGGGAAAAGGAAATCAAAACGAAAAAGACAAATCAAGATCCTGCATTCAGGTTCGAACCCAAGGGTCTTAAGACGGGGACGTACGAGACGGGATCACTTACTACTACACCAACACAGACATTGAGACCATGACCACGGCCGCAAGTATCTGAGATATAACTTGGGCGGCGGGAAGCAGGCGTGGGAAGTCACGTGCACGTGAAATGTCACTGGGTGAATTGCCCAGACTTGGTCAACCTAGGCCCCGGGAAGCTTCACCAAAGGGTTGTCCCAAAAATTCTCAGATTTTGGCCTCAAAAACCACTTTTTTGGGGCTCAAATCGGCCTGAAAAACCACTTTTCGGACAAGGGTCGTGACATGTTACATAGGTGACTCCGGCCAAAAAAAAAAATGTCACAAAATCAATTTTTCCATAGAAATAGGCTCAAAACGGCTCAAAACGCACCTTTTCGTGGCGAAATCCGAGCAAAGTGTTTGCCGAGCTTGAAGATTACTGAGCAAGGTGCGCAGACAGGCTAGGAAAAATAGGCTCGAAGACCCCTCGACGCCCTCAAAAACCACTTTTAGGACAAGGGTTGCCGGATTTTGGCCTCAAAAACCACTTTTTCGGACAAGGAAATCGTCAAATTCTGGCCTCAAAAACCACTTTTTTCGGACAACCCTTTGGTGAAGCTTCCCGGGGCCTGTCAACCTTGGGACCATCCGAAAGCCGTCTTAGCCGTCCAGAGATATACGCCGGAACTCCCTCACCTTAAAGACTTGACTGTAACCATGCTCATGGGGGAGCGTGTGGCTTGGAAACGGTTCAGCGGGGAGTACACGGAGGATGGAGCAATTGCACAGGCAACCGATGAACAGATGGAGCGAGCCCAGATGGAAAAAACAAACGACCGCTGCGAATCATCATTCGGGGTGTTCCGGCAGGAAGCTAAAGCAAATCCGAACATGTCGCTCGAGGTTCACAACGCGCGGCAGATGTTCAAGTTCAATAAAACCTCGGAATACCTCCGCAAACTCTCACCTGCGCTCCGCAAATTTCTGCGCCGTGTTGTACGAAAGCAACGGGGCCAACAGAGAGAGTAAGCTCTTGCTTGCTCGGTACAAGAAGGAGGGAGCGGAGGTCCAGATGGAGAAGACCCGTAAACGTGCCGCAAAAAAACAGGCTGCGTCGGATGCCATCGATCGGGTCGTCGCCATTCTCACTGTCACGGAGGTGGAATATCTTGCCAATTTGCCCCGCGGCGCGCCCGAAGGTTATTATACCTGATTGATGCTCAGCTTGATTGGCATGCCAAGTATGGGCCTCCGCTGACTCCAGAGCAGGCAAAACTCATTCCCAACAAGTCGGCTCAGGGGAATCGCGAGAACAAGGTGAAATTATGGGTTGAAGCTGTTCAACGCTATCTTGAAGCCGATCTTCCCCGTGAGCTCCGGATTAACCCCAGAACAGACCCAGAGACACCAGATGACGACGAGGATCCAGCAGAGGCAGTAACTGTCGAAGATCTTGGGGACACAGACTCAGAAAAGAGCGGGTATGATTCGGAAGAAGATTACTATGAATAATCAATTTATTTCTCAATATTCTTACTCTAGTTGGCCTATATTCACTTTGTATAATGTTTAGAGACATTTTGAACCACTTACTATGGCAGGAGTGAGGACGAGTGAGGAAGGAATCAATGGATTCAAAATGTTACACGAAATTGGTGGGAAAGTTGCTTAGTCAGCGCACGATCCGTTTCGGGGTGATTGCCCAGACCCACAGTACTTTCTTCGTTTCACGCCTAGCGTTTCAACTCACGCTCGAAGTTCGGTTTCACCCATACACAAGGCTACAGTATTGCAGAGACGTGATTGATTGGTTCAATTGATTGTGATCTCAATCTGTATTGGTTGCACGATCCTCGCCGCGTCATATGCGCCTGGGGCCCCGGTAAGAGTCCAGAGAGCGCAAACGATGCTCTGCTCGTCAGCCTCCAGCCGCTCAAAGCTGAGTGAGCTGATTCGTGCGAGCGCACAGTCACATTTTGAATGTTTTCCACAGATCCCAAGCTTGCAGCGGAGATTGCGGGAAAATGCTGCTCATGTGATCAAATGAACAGCGGCCCGCGGGGGAGACGCAGAGAACGTACCAACCAAACGCTTCAAGCTGACGGCTGGAACCGGTCCGTTTGTGTGTGAACTAGACCTTGTGATTGTTCCCGGCAGCGCACAAGATGCCGGAGCAGTAACATCTGCTTGATGCACGGGAGGGGATGTCCTGTGGATACATAAGGAAGGGATGATTTCAAGTTGAAGCTCATACTCGCTCCCAGCTTCCCAGTCACGTTGCTGCGTTGGCTCAGTGGATGTGCCTGATGATGAACAAATATCGGGATGTATGGGTGCTGCCACCTCTGGAGTTCCATTATCAAGATATTTGGCAATTCAAGGAGACTCCGCATGTCGCGCACCAATGTAGGGAGGTAGGGAGTCTGGCTTTCTATATGGAGGTTGGGCTTCCTCCTCCGCTGGTATGTCGTATCTTCGCTCTCCAGGTAGCACAAGGTTTCCCTCGAAAGAAACTCCTCATCGCATCCTGAGCGCTCGAGGAAACACTCACCGACTTGATTCTCGTTATGGTGACAAGAGCACAAAACACACCCAACTTGGTTGATACGGTTTCGAAGGCAGTCATTGTGCACAACAGCCAAGTGGCGAGCAAGGTGGCAAGCGTTCGCAGATTGTTCGCAGACGAAGCCTTCCGGTCCCTTCTTCAGTCGGGAAGTTCCGTGGCAGCGAAGATGACCAAACAAACTTCTGACGGCTCCATACGACCTGCCTGTCTCAGAAGAAGGGTTTTGATCTTCCTTCCTCTTCAATTTGTATTGTCAGTTGTTGACAATTCTGTCAACGGCGTTGAGCGGCTTCACTCCACACTCTTGCCAATTGAGTTGCAATTGAGGCCTTGAGGTACATAGATGCAAGCTGGTTCAAATATGCATTCGAGCATGCTGAAAGTCAAAGCGACAACCCTCGCAGCTCTCATGCGCTCCCCGAGAAGCCCGAGATGCTCCCTTGCGGCGTTGAAAGCGACGAATATGTAGCAGACTCGGCAGGTGGTGGAGCCGAAGCTGCATAGTATTGGCCTTCTTCGCAGTAGAGCTTATTAGCAACCGGTGAAAAACGAAATTTCACGCACAAGAACGTCATCCAAAAACCACAAGTGGAGCAGCACTTTTTCACCGTTCCAAGAAAGGAAACAACGTGCCGATTCGTGCCGCATCGCTTGAGTTGCCTTTCTGAGCGACTTCCACGCTCACTGCTCTACTCACCGTCCTGCGAGCCTCTTGGAACGACGAGCAACAAGCGTCCTACTTTGTCATGATCGCCACTCTGGAGCGGGGAACGGCCGTGCGCCTGACCGCATCTCTCGATGACGTCTTCGAGGTTTTGCATGTTTGGAGCCTCCGTTTTTCACTGATCTCGCTTAGTTTTTCATCGTATATTTTGAAAAGCACCGGCTGCTAATAAGCTCTCGTTTCGGGTATTTGTACTTACAGCCGTTTTGGAAACAATATACGGGTTTTGATCAAGTGGTGCTCATTCGTTTGTGCTTACCTTTGTTTTGCTTCCCGTCACCAGCTCCACTTGATTTTCGCTTCCGCCACCCAAAGAACACCAGGAAAAAACAGGGGGTTAACAGAACTGAGGATCAAGCCTCAGCTGCTACTTCCCCAGAGCTCGACAGGGCCATGACTTGCGAGCAAGGCCCAAAACAAGGGATCAGCGGCACTTGATGTGGTACGGCAACGCCCCACAAAGTGGTGCTCCCGGCTTTGCCGATGACAGAATGGTCAACAAACGTAAGCACAAACGAACGAGCACCACTCAATCAAAACCCGTATATTGTTTCCAAAACGGCTGTAAGTTAAATATGGGACGCAGCTATTCGGCAGGGGCCAATAGAGGCTTTGCGGTAGCCACCGGTGGCTAATTTTTCTCACGACTCGCTGAGCGTCTGATCCAAGTTGTTTTGATAGCATCAACAGCGATTACGTAACAGAAGCCACCAGGTCGTCTGGTGGCTCACCGCAAAGTCTCTAATGACGGGCAGAGCTAATATTCGAGCTGGATGAAGCATTTTTGCCGTCACTGTGACTGAGAACCGAGGGCGCCGTTTCCTTCTATGGATAAATATACATACCCTCCAACTCCCGGATGAAGGATGAACGTTAACAACCCCAAACCCACGCCCTTGTCCGTATGTAAGCCGGTCTAAATATCGTAATTTAAATTACGCAGTTGCCGTAGAACCGCAGTCCACTTCGCCCGGTGTGTTACGCGAGGTTACACGCGGCGCTCACTTCTACAGTTACTAAGCAACTCCCGGATGAAGGATGAACCTGGATGAACCCCAAACCCACGCCCTGTCTGTCTGTGGGAAGCCGGCTGAAGCCGGTCTCCTCATATCGCAGTAAAACCGTCCCACGCTCACTTCGCCGGTGTGTTACGGCAAGTTACAACTTCCAAGTAAGATAGAGAGCGTGGGATCCCCGCACCCTTATGTCAGCATCACACTGTGACATTGTCACGCTCGACGTCGAGGGCTTATAGCACGATGCTAAGGTCCAGATTGGGAATTTTGCCCAATACAAGTCTTAGATAGAGGTTCAATGAAGGGTTCCTATTGGGCAGAGTTGCCAAAATGTCCCTTGGTCTCTTGCTATATGACCCACAAAAAAATTCAGACCACTTTTTTTCTGAGTGTTTCTATGTGGTTTTCTCACCAAATGGGACACTTTTCAAAAATTTCGGAGGAAAATTTGGCCAGCACAGCCACAGGATACTCATCTCGGCACGCTTCGGCAGCTCGGGACCTGTCAAACCTTTGCGGCCCAATGAGTGACAGAACCTCCTTGCAGTGTGGAAGGTGCTTTTCAAAGCAAAAACCAAGATTTCAGAGCCAAAACAGCGAGAATGTCTTCTAAGTCTGTAGGTCAGCCCTTCCGCAGGCCGGAAAGAGCACGAATTTTTTTTGTGCGACTTGGCCGTGGGAACGATTAATAAGCGTTACATAACGTGCTTAAGTAAGGTGCGGGGATCCCATGCTCTCTATCTTAGTGTTGCCGGAAGCTGGAGTTAGCTCCGAGGTGAGTTGAGCTCCACCTCGACCTGTTACCAAAAACGGCAGCTCGAGGTGATGCCAGCTTGCCTTGGCTCGGCTCCCAAAACAGACGTTGTGACAATTCTGACAGGTCACTAAGTGACTCACGCGTCCACCACAGTCCTCCTCCCGCTCACTGGCTAGCGCGTCCTTCGCGTGAATTGGTTCTCCTGCGCTTTGTCTTGACCTCGCTTGGCGTCGACGTCACCGATTGACCGCTACGCAAGACGCGAAACGCCCCACAGAGGTGGAAATATGACGCAAAGGTGGCGCGTCGGGATAGTGCATTGGCGCACTCAGGGTCCAAGGTACGCGCGATAGATACTACAGAAATGTTATATAAGGCTTTGCAATTACTACTCCATTCAAATTTTCTTCTTGTGAACGAACCCCAATGGCCTCACCGTCCTGCCAATGCGGCAACCCACAGGCATGCACTTGTTATATTCCACCTCCGCGTCAAACCATGAACTCGTACCACGCAACCAACGTCTTTGGCTCTTGGTCTGGCTCTCAGGCACCTTATATGTCTCTCCCACCTCAGGCTTTCGTCCCGGGGCCCGTATCGTCGTTTGCCCCGCCTCCCGCTACTATGGCGCACAATTATACCTTTCAGCACTCGTATCCAGCCTCGTACAACACCGTCATTCCCCCGCCTTTGACCGCACATCGTGCGCCGTTCATTGACGCAACTAACACGGTCAATTCCGCCCCGGCTCCGTCGCAGCGCAAGAAGAAACGCAAGAATAATCCCAACATTAATTCAGCAGCTACATCGCGCACGCGCCGCCGTATTGACTCAGATTCTATCTCCGAACCGGCGGTTTTTGGAGTGGGTCCGTCAGATGCGAGTGCCGCGGCTGCATCGGAATCCGTTTCGCCCCCTCATGCGAACTTCGGCTCTCTTGTCGCCAAATCTTCAAAAAATGCGACGGAAGCAACAGACGTCTGGTACTTTGTTCGTGGCGTTCACAGCGCTTCCGCACCAGCTGTCGCACCAGAAGCTACCGAAATGACAGAGAATCGACCAGATCAAAAGGTGTTTTCCCATCTCTCTTGTCGTCTCTGTCTCACTGTGCAAAGTATACATCATGAAATTCATGCAAACTGTCATGAATTTCAGGTTTCATGATGTTTTGTCATGAAGCACACCATGAATTTCAAGGGGGGTTTCATGATGCTCAGAAGCTCATTTTTGCAAGATTATGAATTCATGACAAAACATCATGAATTTTCGTCATGAAAAAACCGAGCGATTTTTTCTGGCTAAGTCCACCAAAGGGTTAAGTGGGTAGCGTGCTAATATCAATGATAAAGCCAATAAATGGTAACAGTCGGTCTCTGGTCTCTATCAAGTGCACACTGTTGAAAATTAGTTAACTAAATGAGGAGGTTAACGGGAAACATGATTCACTGTTTGACAAAGGAGCATTGGCCACAAAACACGACACTGATATAGAGTGGTACTCCTTCTATCACATGGGTACAATAATCGTATCATTTAGCCCTGAAAAGCCCGCATATGTTGTATTCTGTGAAAACACATATTGTGCTGATCCTGTACCTCCCTATTCATTGGTGCTGCCCAATGTAGGCCACAGTACTTCACTGAGTGATATCTTTGCCTTTTATAACAAACTACACTATCAGGAACCATCCTATAATGTGATTTCATTGCAACAACAACCAAAGTCTGTCTCCCTGTTACCTCATTAAAGGAGTATGATGAAAGGTGAGACAGACTAGTTTAGACAATTTTTGGTCTGTGAAAAGGTTTTGTCACCAAACATATGCTACAATCTTGTCAAATTCTTGAGCTATACTCAAGATCATTTTTGACATTTCTGAATTGATCTGTGAATAGCCCTCTAAACATGACAGATATGGCCTTGAAAACACTCAAACTGCTCTCATTGAGTTCATAACTTGCTCAAAATAAGTTTTCCTGGACAGTTACATGAATGTATGCTAAAATGACATTTAGTCCATGTGCAAGTTTTGAGGTGTCTCAATCCACTTTACCGAAAACACAACTTTCTCAGATCTTGGTCAATTCTCATGTAATAAGACATTTTTGGATGGGGATCAATATTCTAAGTCATGTTGTATTCTCAGATTTGGCTGATATGCCCTCCTTGACACGCAATTCATCAAATCATCCAAAACACATATTTGACAATATGAGATCAGAAGTGCACAAGAAGGTTGGATTTATGACAAAAAGGAGTTTTACTGATAAAGGACACAAGCTTTAATGACTTGAAGCAAGCTTAACAACAAGTGATGATCCTAGGATAAGGAAATACAGACATAAATGACATTGGATGAGATATCAACAATAGTCTTAGAATGTCACCCATTTGATATACAGACTTCATGCACAATCACCTCTGGAAGTGAGGGAACACATTACAAAGTTTATTTGTCCAGTACATGTACCATGATCACTGAGGCAACAATTTCCTGATGTAGGGTAAATTCATTGTATAGCTGCATATTAGATAGTCATAAACATGCTAAGACATTCAAGCATACTTCAATTATCTGGCATGACCTTATCAGAGCATATGGAACACTTTATGATAACTATATTGCATTTGGTAGATTCAAGAATCAGTATAAGCTGTTATCATCAACAGCCTACATTGGCTATACATGAGTAAGGGCATTTTATCAAAAATTTCCTTTTTTTGGGTGCTAGGAGTCAGTATCCAAAAAGGAATGTTGTGATTGAGGCTCGCAAAAGGCTGCCTGCTAGAAAGGAAGGCATCCAAAGGTAAGGGAGTCTAATAGAAGACTTCTGCTATGGCTGGTTGGTGTATTGGTAGCATATGTTCAAGTTGTTTTATAGTGTTCTGATGGTTGGTGGTTCAAACCCTGATGTTGGTGGTTTTTTGATTGCCTTAAATTTTGGCTCTTGTGCTCCGCTGCGTACTCTACTCTTCCCATGGACCATCATTTCACTCCACCCTTTTTCTTTTGCTGTCACCTCAATTTCTCGGTGTCTGGAACACCCTACCAAAATATGAGTAGCTTCTCCCTAGCTGACTGGCACATAATATTGTTATAGTTTTAGAAAGCAGAACCCTAGCCGCAAGGAGGATAATACTATATGATAGGCAAGATGATGTCATCTAGCGGGTATGCGTACTATGAGCTGTAATTCACCAGGTAGGGCAACTAATATTTAATACATCAACAAGCAGAGCCAGTGAATTAGGCACTGAAATAATATATCCAACGGTCAACTGGGTCTTGTTGCACAGCCAATGTAATATTATTACTAGTGTCACAATTGTGTCAGCTGAACAGTAGCCCCCAGATTGAATAATATTCTCTGTATCGGGAGCTGGAACCAGTGATGTAAGGGAGATAATATTATTATAGATGCCAGTTGTTTGATAGCTATGTCCAGGGGCACAGGTACGAAAATATTCTTTTCCTCCACCAGCTCATCCCTAGTCACACAGGCAACAAATATTCTTCTTCGCAATGAGCTCTTGCCAAACGTTTAGCCGCAATAATAATATTGAGCTCTACAGGGTCCATCAGCTGACTCCAAGAGACTAGGGCCAATATTATCATTCACTTGGACAGCTGATACCATCTGTCAAGGCAAGATATTTTCTGTGTTGCTGAACAGCTCAGACCAGTCATTCAGGTGGACAAGTATTATTGCTTTCAACCTCAATAACTAGCTGAGTGCTATCAACCTAGTTGAATTAATATTATACTAGCTACAATGGGCTGTGAGCTGTTAGCTACTCAGCTGACCAAGAAATATTATTGTATTGCATCAAGTTGATCAGCTAGATGCTAAGGTTCCAAGGAATTAATATTCCAACACCTCCGCTAGGTAGTCAGCTGTCACCTGAACGACTTGGAAAGAAATAATTTTTTGTCTAGTGTAAGGTGAGCAGCCCTTTGTTGTGTAGGCATAATAATATTATACACCACCGGAGCCTAGCATCTGGAGGCATTATTCTTTTGGAAACCACCCTCCCTTACTGCTCCAATATATGGCCAGCTGGTAGCCGGACATTAGGCACCATAATATTATAACTCCCCAGAGAAAAAAATATTGTCACCCTAGACACTAGGCCTCAGCTGTGAATCCGGCGGATTTCGGGGAACCCTATCATCTAGCCATTAATCATTTGTAGGGGACCTGCTATCTAGGTCATTATGGACTGCAGGCACTGCACAATATACACCGCAATTGCGAAGCCAAAGCTGCGTAGCGGTTTGCAAGAAGCAAGAGCTCGTCCTTGCTCATGTTGTTGGCAGCTTGAGCGAGAGTGGACTCAGTTCCCGACTTAGCAGCGGTACGATCAGAATTAACATTACTGTCTTTACTTCCAACAGAGTCACTACGATGAGAACGAGAGGATTTGCGAGTGACGGCTCTTCGTGACGGGCATCTCTTCCCGCACCGCAAAATCCACGTTGCTGTCCAAGAGCGACGGCAGCTCAGGAGATATTTCTCCAGCAGCGCTGGGAGGTCTCGCCACAGGAGTGACGGTTCTCGACGCCGGAGCGAAGGATGGTCTCGCTGCAGCAGCAGCGGAAGGTCAGGGAACACACCGGCGAGGGTTGCCGCGCGGGTGTGGTGTTGACTAGCAGAATCTGTAGCCATAGTTCTTTGGATTTTTGCAGAATGTCGACAGCGAAGTGGTAGTTAAGGATGATCAAGCCTCAAGGAAACCAAGCAGAGCAGCGACGAGAGATCGGACAACTAAAAAGATGTGACGAAGAGAAGTCGGCGGGTAGTTGACAACTAGTTTCGGCACAAGAAAAGAGTTGCTGGGGTGGTCGGGACCAGCGAGGTAAGGGGCGTAACGATAGATTTGACCAAAGAACTATCTACGTACAGAGCCAGTATATATAGTAAGTAGCAAATGGGAATAAACGGAATGATCGTTGGTACCACAAGAGATGCGCGGCATCGAGAGTCGGATCGGTAAGATATCGGGGACGGAAGGAGTGTGGTGAGGTAAGAAGATAATGAGAAGATAAGATAAAGTAAAAGAGCGTACGCTACAAGATCTCACCAGCGGGACACAGGTATCCATTCTTCGCCTGAAACATCCATAATCCTATACTTGAAAAGGGCCAGGCCATCAGTCGCGTGTCA
Organism: Favolaschia claudopus; assembly: GCA_037176885.1. NCBI lineage: Eukaryota > Fungi > Basidiomycota > Agaricomycetes > Agaricales > Mycenaceae > Favolaschia > Favolaschia claudopus. The sequence continues at coordinate 821,484 of JAWWNJ010000054.1, read as the reverse complement.
CACTTTTGCAACAAGCTGTGTGACCGAACGAAGGGAGGTCGGCGAGTGCGAGCGCAGCGAGTCGGCCGTGCCGGAGGCAGGGAGCTAAAGCTTGTGAGGCTCTATAACACGGTAATTGGCCAGCGCATCAGCAGCGGTGACATTCTTGTCAACCTTGACGGCGGTATCCGTGCCCTTGAGAAGGAAAATAAATCTGAGGTATTGTGCCGTGAACTCACCAGGGCGAGGCTGGGGATCAGCCACAGCTGTAGCTGCAGCCTTCTGATTCGCGGCAATCTCCCTCGGTTTATCGTTACTGTCACCGGTGAGACTGGTGGGCAGGGCTGAGGAACTGGAAGCAGCGTTGGAGGCCTAAACAGGGCTCAAAAACATGTATAGCTTTGCGAACGGACTGAACGGACTTACCTGAGCTTGCGACTTGCCAGTTGGTGCATAAAAGAGTGACAAACTGAGGAAATCGGTACCCTCAACCTCTGTCAAAGACATGGTATTCGTTCGAACGCTATTGTTTTCTATTGGGTCCTGCTCATCCCTATCTTCACCAGCTGGCTTGACAAAGCCTTTGACCTTACCGATGACCATCTGGCTGTTACAGTGGTGGCAAATAGAAATTGCCGTGGCTTTTTGGCCAAAATCTTGCCGTATACTTCACCGAGTGACCCGAAATAAGATGTAGAGATAAATGTATGATACCTCTGTACTGCTTAGAACACTCAGCTATATATTATGCCCTGACAATGCATCAATAACAGGACAGTTTCTGATTATTGCCATATCTGGAAAGACTCAATGTATCGGATATCCTCAGCAAAAAAGTGTCATAATAGGATGAGTTCTCAATCTATACTGCACCAAACAACGCCGTTAAACAACATGTTGAAAAACATTCCTAGTTTCGACTTTGATTGAATGGAATTGACCCTCATTTGAGCTCACAACGGCCGCTCAGAGTTGGCTATTTTCACACAAAATAGCTGAAAATGCAGAGAAAATAGCTAAAATGACCAACTTCGAGCGGCCGTTGTGAGCTCAAATGAGGGTCAATTAGGCCCTGTGAAGCCGGGGCGACTGATTCTGGCAGTCGTGTCCGCTAATCAAAATATTCAGCAACTGGAGCGTTAATTATGAAAGGTGAGGACGTGCCCGTAATAGGAGACATGTTCGCGAGAACGACAGGGAGCACATCTCTCAAGTCTACTTCACGACGAACAGCACCGCTGGCCGTCGTAGTCTTCGTGATCTTCATGTGGTCTATGAAGGTTTCCATTGGAGGTGCGGTCGGATCTGCCGTGTTGGTCATCAGAACAAGGACTGAAGGGCGATTCAAAAAGTCTGTTTGGCGTTCAGGTAAATCAGCACTTACTGGATTGTTGATCAACCTCGTTCCCAGGCTTTTCATTCTTCTCCTCGTCACTGTCATCCTCGCTACTACTGTCAGAAGAGATTGGTTTCTCTGGCGTGTTCCCCAAGTCACGCTGCTCTTGGACCTCCCCAATTGAAAAGAGAGAAGAAGACAGGCGAAGACCTCCCCTTTTTTCCAGACTCGCTTGTTGGAATGAGAGACTTTGTCGACAAAAGAAAATAAGTTTACGTACCCTGAGGGGACTTCGAAAACCGACGGCGGCCGCCGCCGACCGTGTCTTATGCGGGCATATAACCAACATATAACTCGAACATCCGAGGTGAGTGAGCTGGCCGACTACGCACGCCATCCCACTCAGAATGTAGTTAGCTTCTCGAAGGCAAAGTCCATTTTGGTGAGTGTCCACTTTCGGTCCACTGCACTTTTCCTCCCGACGCTCGAACTCTAGGTGAGCATGCGTCCCATATTCTCGGCCAAGATCTGACTCTCTTTTTTGCACAGTGGTGGCCCTATGATAGACAAACATACGATGAGTTCGGCACTCCGGGTCCGATATACTTTAAATTAAATGAAATACTCCTCTGTTACCCCTTTCCCAGAAAAATGAAGAGTTCTACCCCCACCGTAATCACCTATGTCCTGTGTCTCCTATCCAATACATTGCTGGTCATTGTATCTATAATGTTTGCAGGTCGATTCCGTATGCTCATTGTTACCTGTCTCATGAAGCCCGCACATGAATATCTACACAGGCGACTCTCTGTCTGCAGCTCTCACAGTCGCCCTAATTTTGGCTGTATTCTCCTCTACCTGCATTTGCGTCGCAATACCAATTCTGTGCTTGCGCATACCTTCTGATTTGATCTGTTGCTCATAATTTCTTTCTAGGCTGCGTAAATTAACGAAGAATCGGCCCATACAGGGCCTACGAGTATATTTTGTGAATGTGGTCCACATCGGTCTCAGTATTGCGACAGGTCTTTTCCTTCTCGTCGAATTATACACGAAATCGTCACTTTATGCGGGCCCCGAGCAAGCTATTCTTTGTGTGGGCCTCGTTCTGTCCTTAATACTCGAGACGGGTAAGTACGCATCTTCTGGGTTCATTTTGATACGAAGCCTCACTCGTACTGCTCTAGGCGGGGAGTTATTGCTACACCGTCATTTGAAGCCAGCGTTGCCAAAAATCTCGCTTCCAAGCAGGGATATATCAGGAGTGGTGAAAGAGGGAGAACATTGCGAGTGGGAAACCATACCAATTTAACTTGCCAAAGGCATACCAAACATAAAGTAGGAAAAAACATATTAGGGCCAGATGTGACAAGTCGCAGTCCCAATTTGGTGATTGATACTGTCACGTCAGTTTTCATAACCGCGGCACGGTGTGGGGTACTATTGTGCCCAACGGGTATGAATTCTCCCAATGGGTCTGAATTTTCGATATTTTCTGCTCCCCCGTCCATCGTTTGGCCCGTGATTCGGTGTTCGCCGGACTACCATATATAGTATGTCCGTGACAATGTCACACATGTCACCAAGCGTGACGGTATGCAGAAATGCATATCTGATATCACTCATAATGCATAGGCCTTGAGGGTCCACGGGCCTTATGCATTATGAGCTATCCGACTGTATATGCAGCTACATCAAGTGAGTCCGACTACTGAACCCGTTACATGTTGAAGTATTTATTTCTCTTCCATTTACATACCTTACTTTCTCCAACTCGCAATCCGTTCCGTTACGCGTCACACATTCCTTATGTAGCTTTGTGTCACCGTCACATTCCTCAGTCGTTTCCTCCACGACTGAGGTATGTGCACTCGTATCTACTGTCCTTACAGCTTACTGATTCTCCTGGTAGTTTATACTTACTGTATTCTATCAGGTATATACACTGTGCGAAGGATTTGTCATGAAATTCAAAACAATAATGTCGGAAAAACCCTGTTTCGCTTACAACGGATTAAGCCGGCTTCCGACCTTATCACGGCTTTCAAGGGATTGCAAGCCGCCCAGCGGGGGATTGTGATCCGCGACCAGCCGTTATAATCGGTGCATCAGCCAAAAGCTCAGAAAGCCTCTGTAGTAACTTCGCCGCCTCCCGCGGCATACTAGGAAAACATCTTCTCCCTTGTCTTTCCCTGCGCACCTGAAGATGTTAATATGATTTGTATGCCAGTTTCTGGCCTACAGTAGGGCGACCTTGCGCAAATCACGGACGCGGATGCTTTTGAGGCCGAACTGTCCAACTAATTTTGCTGCAAATTCGAATTCAGACTGTCTTCTTAGACTCTTCTACAGTTCTACAGTTCTGCTGATCCTGCAATCAGAGAAGTACAAAAATCTGGGGCGGAAGAAGTTGATGTAAAATTCTCGGTATGGTTACTTATGAATACGGCAAAGTATACCTCCCTGCTCTAAACATTCAATAGCAATAGCTAGAAACCCATGAACTCAGTGCCTGTAGCTTCAGCCAGGGAGGGGGTCAATCAGTGCAACACATGCTTCCATCAGACAGGATCAACCAGTGTTGCCGAAAGATCAGCAGGAACAGTACGGCATTACACTGGAACAACCATTTATCACGGCTTCATCGATCACATCAGAAGTTACGATACCCATCAAAAGTGCAAGAGCACAGCTTATTGGCTCTGATAAGGGGGGAGCAAGCTCCCCCAATGATTGCCAACCTCGCTATTTCTCAGCGCCTGGCGCTTCACGGACACCTCCATCGTACTGAAAGGTACTCACCACAACCCTTACAGTGCTTCAACTGCTACTCGTTTGGCCATATTGCGTCTCAATGCAAGCGTCCCGCTATCTGCGGCATCTGCGCTTCCGATCATCCAACTTCCAACTGCCAATGCCCGCACTCTACTCCATGCCAACCCCTCGCCAAATGTACTCTTCTACCAGTCAAATGTGGTCTGCGCGGCTGTGGCGGCCCTCACCGGGCGACTGACTTGTCATGCCCTATCCGCCAAGTCATTCTGCTCCGTATTTCTGCAGAACATGCAGCCGCTGGTCCTCTCTTCAAGGTCCCTCCGGATCTTTGAAAATTCTTTCCCTTATTTCTCGCCATACGAAACCGAAACCCTGCTCTGAACCCATCAACAGATTCATCTCAATATCTACCATCTACTTCATCCACTGTGCCCTATTCAATGGGTAATTTCCCGGAGTTTGTCGCCCGCTTCACCTGCTCTGCATGTATTACGGTCTACGATGGACATACGTTCAGAAATAGTTGGAAAGTAGTAAAGTAGCAAAGTATCGTGTACCATAGCCGCTTACAGCGGCTCGAGCACGTTAATGGATTTCATCATCATCATCATCATCACCAATGATTGCCCAATGAACTTCATGTTCCCCCGGCTCTGTGCCGAGATTGCCGAAGCATTTACGACAGCATTCACACGGGCTCCACAACTCCCTCACACAAATACATGAGGTGCTGCGGAACGCCTCTCACGCCTCTTCTCACCCAACCACCACAACGGCCACTGCAACTTGTCTGTGCTTCGCCTGCTGCTTCTTCGTCGTCGCCCTCGCATCGCAATGCTGCAACGCACAGGCTCGCTTCTCCGCTGTCCCGCTTTCGCCATATTGACATGAAGTCGGCCGCTGAATTGTACGCCGGGCGCTTGACCACTGGTTTCATTGCAGTGTGAGGTGTACGAGGAGTCGAGGACCGAGCCAATGAACCGCCTGGTGAGTTGCCATGCTCGAAATTTCGAGTCTTATCTCTTATCTGAACTCTCTCGAGTCAGTTTCTATTTGCCGCCATTCAAGGCTCTTATCTGTGCGTTACCAGTCTGTTTCATATGGATTGAGCACTAACGGCTGCTCTCCAAGTGCTGTGTGGTAGCGGGTATGATTTCTATGGTACGTTTGTTTTGTGCCAAGTCACAACTTCAGCATCCGCTCATAAATGTCGACCAGGCTTGATTTGAAATCTCGGATTTGGCGGCAATTCCATTGTGGGGCGCTGGGGAGGCGTTGAGTAGGGCTCAGCCTTTGTCATTGTCCATGAATATCTTTCTTTTGCCACAATACGCAAGCCCTGAGTATCTAAATGTAATCTAAATGCGCGGTAATGGCTTATATGAGCCTTAATCCCCCATAATCCCAAGGGTAGACTATACGCACTTGAATGGTCTACACCTATGCGCTATAATCCCCTTATTGATTATCGGCTTATGGCGGCTTGTACTGGCTTACGAGCAGTTCAGAATTTTTCCGACTTAAATGAGGAATTTCAAGATTCCTGATGTTTTGTCATGAACCACATCATGAAATTCAAGATGCCTTTCATCATGCTCAGAAACCCATTTTTACAATAGTTGTTGAGCATATGAATTCATGACAAAGCGTCATGAATTTCATCGCGCTCCCAAAAGCAAACTACACACGTAGACTCGATACTCTGAACACAACGCCAATTCCTACCGTGGACGATTACCTACCATATCACTCCAGACGATACCATTACTTATTGCGTAGTACATATACCCTACGCGGGCTTCTTAGCTACATAGCATAGCTTGTGCCATAAACCGATTCTCTCTCTCTCTCTCTCTCTCTCTCATGAATTTCATCATGTATGTAAGACTGTCAAATTTTTGCCAAGTCCACTAGCCAGGTTGTTGAGTGCCATTATGTACTCAATATTCTACTCACACATCATCTACCCCTCTCTAATGCAAAGAGGGGTTGAAGAAGGGGGCTCAGGAATATCTGTAACGGGCTCAGTAGTCGGACTCACTCGATGTGGCCGCATATATAGTGTAACAAGCTAGTGCTAAGGAGTCCGTCTTGGCTGACTTGGATGTATGCGCCTGGCTTCATTTCTTAGTGTCAGGTTGATCACATTCCCAAAAGTAACCGGAATCTTGCTTTTAGCACGCAGATTTTGTGACTTAGACCACTTTGAGCAACATAGATCCTCTTTATATGGTGTTTGCTACAACTTACATGATATGAGTCGGGCATCAAATTTATTCCAGCAAACATAGAGATCGATTTTCAAAATTCAGCCAATTCAGTGATTTTTGCGTTTTTCGGCAATAGGTCAGCAGTATTTCTGGTCAGTGAGCATTTGACAAATAGCTTTTCTATCTTATGTGGCCGTATATAACAGCTCAGGGCTTCACAGAAAGTTTTCATGCTTCAATAAGACCTGAAAAACAACGTACCACATTCTCACCATGAGTTATAAGTATAAACAGAGGATCAAATATCAATGCCCAAAAATCACAGCACGTCAACGCAGCTCTGTGTGCAGTAGCATATAACTGGTTACTACCTACAGGGCAGCTTTGGCACCGTGGTGACTGAACTAGGTGTCAGGAAACATGCAATTTCTGATTCCGGTTACTTTTGGTGATGACGAGTTGTTTTATATTTTTTGCTCCTTTTCACCGCCAGGAATCATGATGTTATCGTTATGAATCCACAACAAAACGTCATGAAAATAACGTCATGAATGTTCCCATAACCGTAATGAATTTCACGATGATGTTACGTCGTGAATTTCAAGAGTGCATCATGAATTTCGTGACAATTCCTCGTGAACTTTCTAATGAATCGTCGTGAAAAACACGAGGAATTTCATGATACTTTGACTGCACAGTGATAATACATGAGTCGTTTCCTCCACGACTGAGTTTATACTTACTGTATTCTATCAGGTTATGGGCCACCGCGCCTCTGCTTAATCTCAGCCAGTACCGGACCGCTACTTGTCGAAAACTCGACGACTCTTTTTATTATCTCATTCCCCACATCTACCCTGCTTCCCGCCACATTCTACGCCAAACTTGTCGACTTCTCGCTGACACGTCATGCCCGATCCGGACACCAAAACTTCGACGGCTTCTTCCTGGGATTTACCCCACGGCGCTGGGACTGTCTTTCCGCGCGGGGAGGACCGCCTCAAGGACGAAACCGGGTACTTCCCGACGCCAGTGGTCCAAACGGATGAAGTCAGCGTACGAGACAATTGAAATCTGGGATATAGTTTCCACGGCATCCAAGCCGGGGGACAAGGCGTCTGCGGAAAAGCACAAGATTTGGAAGAAGAAGGACAGGTCCGCCCTCTCATATTTGCTGTCTTCTGTCGACAGCGAGCTCGTCGTCAAGGTCTCAGACTATGACACTGTCCACCAAGCCTGGACCGCTCTCGAGACCGAGTTTGGGCAGACTGGGACTGGGGGTCTTATGCTCTGGTTCCGTCAGCTCACTCGTCCCCTCCTTGACGATGACACGCTCGCACTCGATCAGCATGTGAAGGACTTCCAGAAAGCGCAGACTCATCTTACGAAGGCCGGATTCAGTTAGTCATGGACGTGTTAACCCCCCCGATCTGAGGAGCGACAGCGATCAATGATCTGAGCGTTCTCCGTAATGACGGCTTCCCGTTTGGGCAATATCCGCTCAATAAGGAAGTACCTCCGTATTTTCAGAGCTTCGTCTTGTAGCTTCCTTGTAGCTCACTCTATGGACTCCCTCTTGTCTCTACTACCTCAATTTACGCATAATACTCAACATGGAATCACATTCGTTCGCTCAGACGACCTCGTACCCTCAAAATACAGTGCAATGGACGGAGCACATCTTGTGCACAAGCTGCAAACTCACCCAACTACGGCCCTTCCAGCTCGAACTAGCAGTGTGATAACCTGTCGGATGCTTGTTGAAGTCATTACGGAATAATTCCGCTAGAAATTCCCCGAGAGTGGAGAAGCCGGCTCTTTTGATTGCTCGCAGCACCACTAGAACTCGATCCTCCACAGAAACCTCAATCCCCGGGGGCCATTTGAATTGTGTACGTTGGCGTCCTCCTAGAGCTGTGTCTGGAATGATCCCGTTGAACAGATCATGCGCAAAAGCCCCTGCCATTTGTTTCCTAAGACTTTCAATCGGTGTGACAAGCGCAACGGAATTCGGTTCCGATTCGACGTCGGGTTCGGTGGATTGATCTCCAGACTCGGTGGATTGAGCTCCCAGTTCAGCAAAATGATGATATAGAGGTGTATAATGAACAGGGTGAAACCCATACAGAGGACTCTGGAGTCTGGAAGGAAGAAGCAGCAGCATATGTAATCGGAGATGGCTGGTATAGCTGAGGTGTTGGGCCAGAGAATGAACTTGTATGTCCAGCATAGTCAGCGGGGACCCGGGAAGGTGTCTCGGGTGTGTGTAGTAGCTGGAATTCGTGCATGTATTGCATGTACGACTTGGGAGAGGTTGTAGCTGATTCATCTCGATCCCGGCCTTCACTCGCATTATTAGCGGGTTTGTGCAAAGCGACCCGGGTCGCTTTGAGACCGCTCAGATCTCGACAACGAGCAGTCTCAGGTGTGAAGTCCCAGCGACCTAGGAGTGCCCCAGGGCAATACTCTTCTAGGTCGCTTAGAGCTCACACCTGGTATCTTTTGTTGCGGAGATCTGAGCGGTCGAAAAGCGACCTAGGTCGCTCGCACAAACTCTCTATTGTTGTACAATACCAACTAGAGTAAACAAAGGTAAACTACGACGATCGCACTATGTACAATATGCGGAATATATACAGAATAATATAACTACCCGTCACAGTGCCCCCCAGTGCGGAGGCGTCAGTGTTCATCCATTGCATCGCTGTCTTCGTCAAGGTTCTCCGACACATGGGCGTTTTGGTGAAGAATTTATCATCCGCTTGAATGAGCTTATTCTTTTGCAAGAACTGTACACATTGCTTCATCAAGCTGCGTATAGGTGAATACATGGTATGTCAGAAATGTAAAAATGTACTCACCGCCGATATTCCTTGTTAGTTTTAGTCGTAACACCTTTGGAGGCATCCAAAAGGTGCTCTCGCAGTTGCGAGACATCATAGATATTTTCCTCCAATAGTGTTTTTCACCCTCAGCCTCGATATCCTCTTCAATCTCGTCATCAAAGGCTCGGTCCGCTTCATTAGCAGCATGTATAACTTGACGAATAGTTGCCAGGATAGGCGGAATCTCAGTCGACATGGGAGGAGGAGGAAAGAATCAATGTATTGAACTCCTGTCTACTGTAGAGAAAGGAGCTGCAAGCGTATTAGAGGATTTGCGAAGAGCCATTGGAGCCATTGAACGGCTACCGATTTCCGTATTAGGAAAGTTTGATGGGCTGAACTTTTATGTCGAAGTCAAGAAGACCTATTTAGAATGAAATTCGGATGCTCATACCGGGGGTAGCCTTCGTCAATACGCCGGAATCCGGACACTTGCGTAGCCGTTAGCCACTCAATGGCTGCATCGCAAACAGGCTAATATATTACAGGTGTTTCAGATTCAGCTTACAACCCTGACGGCTAGGTTAACAGGACCGCGACGAAAGGATAGCTAATTTACCTAATACATCGCTTCAGTTGTCAATCCAGCCATGTAAGGTCAATGATTTCGGAGCCGGAGAGCGTCGAGTCGGAGAACATTGAGTCGGAAAGCGTGGAGTCGGAGAGTAACTCTATAATAGACTGGTTAGCCAGCATTCATTGTCGACTAACAACAAGAACATACCAAGTGTGGTAGCGGAGCTGCTGGCTACTGCACCAGCCTTATGCGCAGGCTTCCCAGTGTGGGACTTGCATGTGGAGCGGGGTCTACGCGTCGCCAAGGGAGAGCGGGACAAGAGCCCGGGAAGCGCGTAATCAATAATGGCGGCCGGTATCCATTTGCGCATGGCCGCCGGGATTACAAAAGCTGAAGCGTCGGTTAGGCCCGCCTTGGCCCGAAGACTGACGGCGCCCGCCGACATCTCGACTTGGTAGAGCAAGAGAGACTGGCAATGATATGTATGGTGCGCGTCACTTAGTCACCGCCTCTCCGTGACAACGCTAACTGTGACCCCAGTTTTTGCCCTAATTTTTATTTCTCTTGCCAAACGACTCCTTTTCAACAGAGGAATAACTTCCCAAGAGGGATTTCCAAAATTTAAATAATTGAAGGAGCTATAAATTTTCACCCCACCCAATTTGGCAGTATACACCAATTTCGATCTTGCTGGCCTCCAGAACCCTCAATACGAGGGATATCAAACACCACTCCTATGCCAAAACCCAAATCGCACCAGTAGGTGCATCAAAAGTCCACTCAAAAAGTCCCAAATTGGTCGAAATCCAGGCTTCAATAGGGTGTTTTGAAAAAATTTCGGCCTCCGGCCGATTTGGCAGTAGTGCAAAGGAGGCGGTGACTAAGTGACGCGCACCATAGCTGTCTTGGTCTTGAGAACTCGAAGCACAGAAGAGCGGGGGAAATCGTCGGTGTCGGTGCTGAGACCCAATTCAAGATGGGCTTCCATGAGCGCGTGGAGATCATAGGGCTGGATACGGTAATCAGAATGGACACAAGCGAGAAATGCGAAACACGGACCTTCAATAAGGATTGAAACGCTACACCGGGGAATAACCCTTTACTGAATTTTGCTGCGACAGTTGATGCCTCCCAGCTGAAGCGCAGCTGGCAGAATTGCGCATTTTTCTGTACGTCCGGAGTCGCCAGGCTCCAGATGCGATGTGGCGGCAAGATATGGCGTGGGGAATATGAGGTAACGGGATGTACATAGCTGAAGATCACGCCGGCGTGGGGGAAATCCGAGTCCGCGATGGTTTGAGAAATAGATTTGTATTTGCGCCCAAGTAGCCCATGAGGATGCTCAAGAAATTCTTGGCAGAGGTCATGCTTCCATGCGGCTAGGAATACTGCAAAGTCGGTGGTGGGGACGGGATTCTGTAAAGCAGCATGCAGCAGCGCATCACCAAGAGAGCCTCGATCAATGGCGTGAGCAGTCTTTGCACCGCAGCCTGGACAGCCCTGCCAAATAATACTAGCACTGAAAACGTAAAACGTACTGGGTCGTAATCTCCTCCCGCAAGCAATGCGAAGAGAAGCAAACCACCGCGAGTCAAACCAACGCTGGGCGTAATAAATAGGTTCTCCAAGGTGTACACCGCAATGTTGTCACCATCTGTTTTCTTCTTGGGACTTGGATAGACAAGAGGGCGTGAGATGAGAAGTGAGAGGATGGAAAGAAAAGAGTCGACATACGTATACATCACACATTTAGCACCGAACAAGAAAACGTCGCTGTCAGTGGTCTGAACCATATCAATGATGTTCTCCGCCGAGAGTCGCCCGAGCTCTGCATCTGCCTCCCCCGGCGCCTGAGAATGGTTAGCTTGGTACTCTGATAGCAAAAAAAGCCACATACAAAATGAACGTGAAAGCCAAAGCAGCGTATAAGCTCACAAAACATCGCCGTCAAAGGGTGACCCTTAAGATTGACGCGGGTGCCTCGTTTGATAGTCCGCCGCTCAGGACCATCAAAGACGAATACAATCACCGCAGCGGTATGTAGGACGCTCAGATCAGCAATCCCGGCTTTTTGCCATAGAAGCCGGTAGCAACGGCCAACTTACGTAGCCGTCTGTAAATCCGCGGCTTCTCTGTAGAACTCTGTACAGTGCCAAGCATCACATCACGGTTCCTTTTTTGGCAGGGGACGGCATCCAAAGTTAAACTCGATACTACATTATGCCGTCATCACCATTCAACTTAAAAACAGTGTAGAACGTCTCTATGGATGTGTAGCAACTCATCTTGTGCTTTGCAAGGCAATTGAACAAGTTTTTGTGTTTTCACCTCCGAAAAAGTGAAACAAACCCTAATGATGGTTGATGCCATCATCAAATTCCCAAATCGGTTAGGGTTAAGATCACGTGTTTCCCGGCCTTTGCCGTGCCAGCATTGGGCGGATCACCCAGGTGAGTCAGAACAGACTCCGCTACACTCGGCTACCACTTTTTCGGGGTTTCTGCATGACAACTGAACACATCTGGGCTCAATCCATCCAAAATTAGAGCCAAAATGACGATTTATATTTTTCAGACCCGAAAAAAGTGAAACACCGTGGGAAAAAGTGAGTTCTCGACGCCAAACGCATTCTTTTGGTCGGTTTCCTTCCTCAGAAAATCACAAATAAATTACAAAAATTTTCTTCCGCCCGAAAAGGCAGTGTTGGAGAAGTGGCGCTTGGCACTGTAGAATTCGGGTGGCCGTGTAGTTCTCCGTAGAGTGCCGGGCATATATCATTCAAACTGGTGGTTGGCCACCACTTGCCGCGTGAGCCGGGGCCGTGTTGCGGCGTCATATCACTTCGAGAAACTGCTGTAAATTTTGAGGACTGGTCAAATTTAACCAGTAAAAAGCATTCATTCAACGTAACTACACAAGATAAAGATATGTGTGGTCTACATACACCTCAATCTCGCACGGGATTTTCCTGAAGATATTCTAGCCATTGTTTCGAGCAAGACTTACACTACTCATGGTCCAACGAGTCCAGAAGAACTGTGCGCCGACGGCGCAGCAACTTCAGAGTGGGTAAGTTTCGATTGCATTCATCGAGAATTGAAAACTTACCGTACCTTGAAGCGGTCGGATCAGAAGAAGTCGGCGAGGAGCCAGACGGCGCCGACGACACTGTGTCAGAATCGCCAGGTAAGTAAACTTCAATTCATTCGTTTCAGGCGTAATTGCCTGATACTCATACTTCTCAGTCCCGCCATGGCGTCGAAACAAATCAAGGAGAGCGTCGGCGCTGCGGCGCACCAGAGGAGTGCGCGAAGCCGGCGCGACGGCGGGAGTGTGACTCAGAAGGTGTCGGGGGCGAGAGGTGTAACATTAAGTACGTAGTTTACTTGATGACCGCGGGTGGGCGGGCAGGAGGTGGTACCAGCGTGATGCGCGATTGTCAAGGGCGGCAGGTAGTCGGTGTGCCGAGCATCGGAGTTGGAGGTGGGTGGGGAGATTGCCGAGGGTTTTACTGGCCGGGGCCATCGGCTTTAATCGGTTAGGCGACCGATTTGCCATCACCCTTGGAATGGCGGGGTTGCCCGCACAGTGCTTACAGCTGTGCTTACAAAGCACCCAGTCATTTGTCAGCATCTGCATTTTGGAGCCCTATACCGAATATGATGTATGTGGACAATGGTCCACATAGGAGGGGAAGCTTGCTTCAGTCTAGGCTCGTTTCACCCTCTCTTGTATGGAGGACATGAAATCTGAAGATAGTCGTTCTGACTCGTTCAGATCATAGCTTCAGTCGTACATGCAATTTACTGAATTACATACTACATAGTACAGAGCAAGTACACTCGCTGATCTATTCTAAGTACTCATGCAACTGCTGAAAAGGGTGTTTAGGGTTATTCACACCTCGCCTTTTTGGTTCCCTTTTTGCGTCCTTTTTGTTCTCCTTTTTCTCTTCCTTTTTGCTCATTTTGCATTTTAGTCAAAAAAGCTCTGTAGAACTTGTTTCTTTTTGTAAACTTTGCCTTTTTATACCTCTGAATAGAAAAGTCAGCATGTACTAGGCAAGGACTGAGGTTAATGAGAGGAAGCATGAAAAAGGAAGAATAAAATGTGATCAAAAGGGCCCAAAAAGGACGCTCTGAGCGGAGCGTTCACACCAAAGGGGGGGAGGGGGTCTCAAGGGCCTCGAAAAAAAACTTTCATATGAATTTTTGTAACTCGGTTCTGAGGGTTGTATGCAGCAGATATATGCTAGGTACGTTGTTCTACAGCCTTATTTTAGCAATTCAGTACTTCAGATCCAACTCTGGCCACCATTGTCACCGTCAGATGGGTTTGACTGCTGCTTGGGCCTCTCGACAGCCTCGGCAGTCAGTGTGTATGGTGTTGCTTGGTCCAGAAGACTGGTTGCTGACATTGAGAAATATCAATTTTGCAGAGTGCAGGTATGTGGAAATGTGCAAAATAACAGGTTCTTCGCTTCAAATGCTGATGTTGAGTCCGAAAATACATAAATTTGATACAGATAACAAATTGGGCGGTGGGAAGACCACGTGAATTCACCATATAAGGCATATTACGGCAGCAGGAAGGGAGGGGGGGTCGCCCGAAGTCGCTGAAAAAAAAACTTCGACCCCCGGTACGGATTTCGCGGATCGGTATCCCCTTGGTTCACACATTCCTTTTTGCGACTCCTTTTTCACACCATTTTTTTTTCAGTTTTGGCCAGATTTGCCCAATTCACTCCGTTTTTCTGGTAGGTCTTCCCTTTTTAACTATTCAAATTGAAAAGGGAAAAAAAACCGGGCAAAAAACGAAGAGAATACCAAAAACAGCGAAAAAGGGAGCGAAAAAGGAAGCGAAAAAGGAGAGGAAAAAGGAATGTGTGAACGACCCTAGAACGACCCTATTGATCCCGTCGCTGGGAATCTATGCGTAGCAAATATTCGTATTCCCCACGGGCTCAAGAAATTGAAATTCAGTAAGAATATCCTGTATATTGAATCCATAAGTATTGAGTTTGAAACCCAAAGCCTCTCTCCATTCTGAGCATCTGACACACTGTGGTTTCATTTGGCTTCTGCAATCTTTGCAACAGGAAAGGTGATCGAAATGCTGTTCCGTTCAATCCTTTCTTCCTTCCCTCAAAGTCAGCAGAAGGTATGTGATGGCTGCCACTTGTGCAAGCAACTGGTTGAGCATTGGGTTGAGCATTTCCCTGTCTTTGTACTATACTTATTTTGCACTGGCTGTACAGGATTCTGCTGCACCGGAGGTGGATCTGGACCTCGAGTTCTACGTGTTGGTGACAGAGGTGGACTTTGAAAATCCTGGTCTTCACTCTGTCCTGCTAAAGTACCAGCATTCCCAATTTTGCTTGAGAGAAAGCATTGGCTGGTTGATTTGGCTCATACATGCAGTAACATAAGATAATGTGGAGGATGAAGTTTATCTTGAGTGCTAATGCTAACCAAGAAAAAAAATAAGCTGCAAGCAGCAAATGGCTAGAAGTGTAACAAATACATGTCATGGAGGAGGGAAAGGAAAGAGAGAGGACATCCATTGAGCAACTACACATACTATATAGGTAGGGCATGTCTATACATCCAGGTTGAAGCAAGGTTGAAGCGCGCAAAGAGGTTCAATTTTGTTTCGGCGCGAATTCTGAGGTCACGTGACACTGACAGTTGCATGACCGTCGGCCGTTTCCGAAGTCCGAGGCCACTCCAGGACATGCTTACACCTGGACGGAGATTTGTAAGCATCTGCATTCCGGAGCCCTATACCGATGAATGGGGAAGCTTGCTTCCCCATCACCAAAAAGGAAATTTCCTGCTTGCCCTTTGCTCAGCCAGGAGGGTAGCTACAAACCTGGTGTAACTTCGAAGACCTTTGAAAGCCTACCCAAATGATTCTTGGTCTCAAATATTCGAGCCCCGTTTGTGATTTTGAGTCGAACGCTGCTGTGGCTGTGCCTCTCGTCCGAAAAGGTTCAACTTATCCACATTTCCTATACAGCCAAGTGGAGAAGTAAAGAATTTCTAGTGACAAAGTTGTAGATCAAGGCCTACTGTATGGTACCTAATACAATTTGGAAGGATTTTGGTGCGGGACAAGAGGTTTGGGGGAAGGGTGACTTACGGCTAACGCGTGACACCTAACTCTAGACTATCTGGCTGTGGGTTAGAGAGCTCGACTGTGTAATAGTGGCAAGCGGGGTGCGCGGCGAAGAGACGGCCGCGCTGCCAGATCCACCACCGGTATTGACAGTGACGTTGATTGCCATCGGGTTGCAAGGGCTTTGTTTGGCGGTAGGAGAAGGAGGGGTGGGAGCGCGGGTGCGGCGACGTTTCCTCGGGGACAGGAAATATTTCTGGAAAACAATGTTCTCCGGCGGTTTTTTCGCGCTAACATGGCCCATTGACTGGAGTTTGAAGTTGTTAGAGCGAGGCAATACAATACAATGAAGCACTTACTATCTCTTTAGCCCACAGTGTAATGTGCTCCGGCTCAATAATATGGTGATGCCCGCCGTTGTTTACCCAGCAAGATTGCCCTCTATGATCTTCGCACTTGGACAGCGCGGCCTTGAGCTGGCGATATTCGTGGGTAAACTCGAAAGTTCGTTTGCCGTTATCGTACGCGGGTGCGTCTGCCTTGCGCTTCTTGCCAGTCGGTGCTGGCGGCAGCGATGCCGTTTCCTCCGGAGACTTCTGTTCCGCGATATGTTCGGAAGGATAGAGTAGGAAGAAATGTAATCAACGCACCAGATTCTGGATATTACAGGTGACATTCCGTGTTCTCGCCCTCTCAGTCTGACCGATCCCGTTCTCCAGACAATCCTGCCAGTCTTTGGCATTGGCTAGTGCGTGAATTGTTGCATTCGCCTTGTCATTGTCCCACTTATACCCGAGGCATGCGGTGTACGGATCCAGGCCCATGTGATGGCAAATCTCATTCCAAGCCTGCGCAAAGTCGGCATTACGGACATATCGAAGGGTCCGGGTGACTCTGGGGGCTCCAACGACATTGGAGTTTGTCGGGACGAGGCAGGCAAGGGTAGTATCTTGTGTAAGACATCATGAGAAGGGGAAGGAAAAGCTAGGCAGTGGAAGACATACTGTGATTATTCGCTCTTGAGCGCAAATTGATGGTTGGGGGAGGGGGAGGGGGAGGATCAGCTGTGTATGGCGGAGGAAGTTCAGGCTCCGGCTGAGCAGCAGGAGCAGGAGCAGGGTCGGAAAGGACAGTCCATCCGTCCTGCTGCCGGGTGTGCTCGCGATAGTGAGAAGAAGTATTGTTGGTGTTATTGGATTGCATAGTGAGTGGATAGAATTATTTCGAGGGTGTAGAGGAGACGCGCGTTCGTATAAATACATTCGCAGGACATGGTGGAGCTTGTGGAGTCACACCACCGTGGTTGGGGCCGATGACGGTGGATGGTGGAGCGGGATCAGACTCACGACCAAACAGAGGTAAGCACAAACGAAGGAGCACCACTCGATCAAAACCCGTATATTGTTTCCAAAACGGCTGTATGGTAACGGGCCGAGTTGGAGCTGAACTCAGCTCGGAGCTAACTCCAGCTTCCGGCAGCACTAAATGGGCTGTTCTATTTTTAGGGGCATCAGATCCCGCCGCCACTGTATGTACCTGTAAGTATGTACATAGGCATCCACAGACATGGTTAATGAGCCTGGAGTTGTTGCACTGTGAGGCAACGGTCACTGTCACGATGTTCGCCGTTGCTGGAAAAAGGTGACTTTCTCAGCAGGGTTTTGAAGAACCCCTCCAGACTACTGAATCCTCCTTACCTCTTGACGAGGAAACGAGTAACTCAGCCCTGGGGTGGGGGAGAAATCCGGAAATTTGAACGAATCGGCAACGGCAATTGCATCGGATGACTCGGAATTGCGCTCACACTCAATACCTGAAGCTTGTTCAACGTTTCATTCGAAATCTGCACTGAACCGACAATCTAGAAGACGGTTAGCTCGAGATATCAAGGCTGTGAATTATCGAGTGGTAGGCTCACCGAGTTCCGCAGTCAAACCGCTCATAGAACTGCGGAAACATATGGCGCGACCATCTGGTTCATCGTTTCTTGGTGCTAGTGCAACACAAGCGACCGCTACAATCGGAGGTTTGGATATTGATCCTATTCCTGTCATTATAGACTCGGGGTCAGACATCACATTGATCTCACGGAAAACTCTGCAAAATTTAACAAACCCACCGAAGATAAAATCCGGTCATCAGATTAATCTGATTCAAGTAACTGGAAAGTCTTCTATCTCGGGATTTGTTAGCCTGGATCTGTTCTTCCACACGGAGGATGGACCAGTGGAAATAACTGTAAAAGCTTACGTTGTAGAGGGAATGTCGACTCCGTTCATTCTGGGAAATGATTTTGCTGATCAATATTCGATTTCCATTGTTAGGAATGAAGGAAAGGCCTACCTACGCTTGGGAGACTCCGATAGAACACTTAGAGTCGAGACTTCGACGTCTTCAATGGTTGACGATGAGGGACATGCTTTCAAAGTCAAAACTCACCTCGGAAGCGAAACTCAAGGACCCAAGGGTAAAGTTCATCGCCGAAACCAGAAGCTGAAGCGTAAATCACAGCTTCGGCAAGGTAAGGCAGATGTCTGGTCGACAGATCGCGTTGTTATTCCACCGGAAACCAGCGTTGCTGTTAAAGTGCAAGCTTATTTTCCACCGGGTCAAGATTCTCTGTTTGTGGAAAGAGAGATCAATAACAACGGATGCGGAGATGATATGTATGGATCGGCGAATACCTTGATCTCATGGGAAAACCCAATCCTTCATATCGCCAACTTCTTGCAAACTAATTGCCGCTGGTCAGACTGTTGGTAAATCCAGAAATCCCAAGAATTGGTTGGATAGAAAGTATTCCAAGGAGCAGCAAACCAGGATCAACGCGCACGCCTCGCTGATGAGGAATCATGTCGCAGAGAACATGGTGGCAGATGAGAAGACTCCCGAGGCAATGAAAGCTTCGACAGCGGGGATCAAAGTTGATCACCGGACTCCGGACCGATCAACGGAAGCAAATTCCGTGCCGCTGTCAAAACCCTCCTCTTCTACCGCTTCATCTTGCGACGATTCTCGTTGTTTGGTGCATACACCACTCAATTTAGACGACTCCTGCCCCTTCTGCAGGGCCTCGCTTAACTGAGTCATGACTTAGCATCGCTAAGTTTGATGGCTAAATTTATTTAGTTCACTAAAATGGCAATTTTGAGTGATAGCTCAGTCGACAAATCCATTTCCCTGGTTTCGAAGAATATTTTGGTATTTTAAGTGTGGAATAGTGTTCTATTTACTCCTAGAAACTCCTCTGTGCGCGCTCAAGGTCGTTGGGAAGGTGAGCGAGCCAAATTCGACATATAGCGAGCCCAGTAAAGCCCCGTGGGAACCGACTAAGGACCGCTGATGGGTGCCGATCACTAACTAATTTAGCCATCACTAGCCAGCTAACTGTTAGGCCCTGCCCGTCTGTCGCCCTGAGACCTAACTCTGGTACACTAAGTGGACAAAAAAAATGTCCGAACGATATTCGGTGCCGTTCTCGACAATGATAGCACCTTTTGACCTCGAATAACATGTACATAGTGTGGATTTTAAGGTCAAAGGGAATTCTTTCTGTCCATTTGTTTGGCAGATGATTTTGATCCGCCATCAAGCCGGCCAGAATCCCCAACCCGCGATTTTTCAACTTGCCCAAATGATCTTTATTGACCCCGCCAGCTTGCTCAAACTAAGGCCCGAGATGCACTAAGTATCTCTCCAACTTAAACCATGCAAAAATATACAGGCAGAAATGTGCTACATCAACCGCAAATTAGACATTTTCGGCCATTTTGACCGCTCCTCCCACACCCGCTTGGTGCCATTGCTCATGTTTGTCTGCAGAAGCATTCCGAGTCGTCCGCTTTGGTTACTGGTTGTGGACCAGAAGATGCCGGGGGAGATGTCCGGGAGGAAATGCCTTACGCACGATTTATACCAGTGTGGGACTCCAGCCAATATGGGAATCTATCCGACTCCGGTTTTCTTGGGCTGTATACCCACTAAAACCCCCCTTGTGAAAGTCCAATTGTCCGGCAACGAGTCCTCGTTCATGAGTAACCCACTCCATGTATTTAATACGCTCTTCTCGCTGAATGCAAGAGAACCAAACCTCGATTTGTCTGTCAAAATCCGGTCGCGATCGAGAGCCAGATTGATAGCGTGTAACCATTTATTATGTATTTCAGTTTCGGTGTGAATTTTTCCAGGATTTCTAATTACACGATCAACGCGTAGGTTCCAGATGAGATGCCATGATACAGAAATCAATATGGCGAACAGTCTGGACTTGTGAACCTTTGTTCGATTTAAAACGCATCAGATTGCATCCAAGAATGAGCCCGTAAGTCAACTTTGGCCAACTCAAGGCCGAAAATTTCATCGTCCATAATTGACGTGCCAGTGCCCATACCTGTGATTGCTCGGGGAGAGTACACTCCAAGGCAATGTGTTCAATGGACTCAGTAACTCTGCAATGATGACAAGAACCCATAGGGTGCGCACTATTTAAATGGAACCAAAATTCTCCAACACGGAAGGTTTCATGAATGCATTTCCAGAGAAAATCTCGCGACAACCGGCGCAGATTAGACGAGCGTATAGACCTCCATATCATCTCGTCGGACGGTGTATAGCCTGAAATTTCATTCACAGAGCAGCGGATGCGATCCAAATTTATAAACGTGGACTTGCGGAATGGTTTGGTTCTGAGTTTCCGAATGATTTTTGTAAAGGAGTGTTGACTACCAGTTTGAAGTTCAATTCCAGGGCTAGTAAACATTATGTCTGTCTGCGTCTCAAGTTCCACTGATATAATTTCATTGAAATTAGCACACGGCATCTCGGAAACTCCCTTGAATTTTATTCTGCCCGATCTTTCGTTTAGCGCAGCAAATACAGCCTTAATGAGTTTGAAATTCACGTCGAGCGGGTCATTTTCCAAACGAGGTTTTTCCTTCACAAGCACTCTCGCCAAGTAATCAGATGAGGAGCAAATTAGCAGAGGCACCGATTTAGGCGTCGTTTGCAATTTGAATAGAAGCCCTCCCAGTAAACCAGTGAAGAACGAAAGAGGTATGTCGGGGGTGTCGAATGATATTGCCAATTTCTCATAGGTTGTATTAGATTCGGTCGAAGTTGTAGTGGCCTCTACTTCAACTGTAACAGTAGGTTGGTATTCCCCAGCGTTTTGGACTCGGCAATGAAGATAGACTGTGTGAGGACTGGCAGTTGGATCTGAAACGGAATTCCGTCTCGCAGGAAGGGAGTTCATGCTCTCTTCCTCCGCAAAGATCTTGAAACCTGGGTTAATGCGGTGTAGAGAGAAATCAGGGTCATAGGTGAATGTAATCTCCTCGGACAATGACTTACTGTTCTCCTGCATTTCCAGTTCGGAGAGTTTGAGCTCGCTACAAAAATCAACTGCAGGTAATCGCGGGTCCCACTTTGGATACACGCTGTTTAGTAGAAATTTAGCAGTATCGATACACGCACCACGATCAGT
Source organism: Favolaschia claudopus (assembly GCA_037176885.1). Lineage (NCBI taxonomy): Eukaryota > Fungi > Basidiomycota > Agaricomycetes > Agaricales > Mycenaceae > Favolaschia > Favolaschia claudopus. Next base: position 800,183 of record JAWWNJ010000054.1, on the reverse strand, counting down.
GCATCCAAGCTCAATTCGATTGCGACGACAGGGTGGACATCCACAGTTTTTCCGTCCAAAGCCAGATGGATTAATTTGGTGTGGTTTACGAAGAACAGTCGTACTTCGCTGAGCTATTTCCCTCAATTCTTCTAGCGTTTCGATACCGTGATTCGAGCGAAGGCACGTTGCGGCGCGTCGGCGGTTTGCTGACTTGAATAATTCAACATCAACTCCCGGATGCCTCCATATTGGCAGACGTAGTTGTATATCGGACGAGATAGACAACCCGGTGAATCGTAGGTTATATTTCTGTGCAGCAGTGATCATTCCCTTGACCTGATCAGGAAGTTTGGTCTTAGAGGAGATCGGGATGTGTATATTCTGTAGAAAGATATTTATTACTTGCCCTGTACGGAAATTGAGGTAACTTTTCTCGGCATAATTTCGAATCAAGAAATCTACAAAGTAGCACCATCGTGCTCGAGCTTGCTCAAGGTTGAGGTAGGTCTGGAGATTGAGCACGTCAATAGCATCGTTTCTCGATGGAAGATCGAGAACTTGTTTACCACCATCGGAAATGTCCAAAATCATGGTTTCGTGGCCGACTCTCGCACGTTTACCATCCCAAAGGAAATCATTTTCCAGTTTTATTAGCTGCTCTTCAATCGGTTTTGGCATTCCTTGAACTCTGCTCAAGTATTGAGTCCTGCCACCAATCACCATGTTAATGATATGTCGTTTTCCCTGGGACCATGAGGGTATTCCTCTAGATCGCACCTGGAATCATGCAGAACTCCAGTTTCGTACGCTGCAGAGATAAAGACGACAGCATCGGCAAAAGAAATGACCTGTGATGCTTTTGCGGCGTTGCTCCCGGGCCCCTTTGAATATTTTGAGCGACAGCAGATTGACAACACAGATGGATTCGACCATCTGTCAGGGGAACCCCTGTTCTGCGCAGCATGACGCAAAGGGACTTGGGCAATTCTGCCCAAGTCCCATTACATCATTCCTGTGGAGCTCCATCAAACTACGACAGAGTTCTATTTTTGGGTACACAAGCTCCCAGTCCAACTACGTCATCAAGGTGGGACTTAGCATGTGATCGGGCCAGGGACTATTGCCGGTTGACCCGTTGTGGGAATTAGTTAGTATATGTTTGCCACACCTAGCGTGGGAATCCTTAGCCTTTCTTCTCTTTGGATTCTCCCTCGCTAGGTGCGCTGTAATGTATTCCTAGTAAGATATGCCTCATCCATAAACAGCTAGCTCCTGTCACAACGTCACATTTTCGACCATCTCCCTCATATCTCGAAAACGGGGACGAAAATAAGAAATCTGTTCCGTAAATCAACGGAGAGGTGATCTGGCTGAATTCTCCCAAAATTACAAGGTGACTGAACCAATATTAACAGAGGAGATAGAATTTTGATGGGGAATCTTGTTAAATCGCAATTTTGTGAGTGGTCTGGCTAAAATTCTATCTCCTCCGTCAATACTTTCCCAATCACCTTGGAATTTTGGGAGGACATAGTCAGGGTACCTGTCCGTCTATTAACGGAACAAATTTCTTATTTTCGTCTCCGTTGTCGAAATATGAGGGAGATGGTCGAAAAATACGCTTTTGTGACCCGTCACGGTCACAGCTTGCTGTGTATGGATGAGGCATATCTTAGCGTCTTTAATTAACTTTGGATTCTCCCTCGCTAGACCCTCGAGACATCTCGGGTCCTAAAGGTTGCCCTTACACCATCCTATCTGGTATCTTGCAACAATTTCCCAGCGCCGGCTTCGACTCGTTCCTGCCAACTACCCCACCGGCGCACAGGTAGATTACAATAAAGGGGCAAATACTACGGGCTGGCGCAATAACCGTGTTTGGATAGGTCGGTCGTTGTGCACTTTCATGGGTCTCATTTTCTGAAGATCATCTTCAGTATCGAGGAAGCCCATCCCCAAGGAAATCAGCCATGAAAGCTGCAGAGTCCAAAACTGGTGGTGACGAGACCGAGAGCAATGAAGATGAAGATTTCGCTCTTCCCATTGAGCCGAGCTCCAAGCTACGTCGATCTAAGAGACGTTCCATCCAACACAATAATGAAGAACCCGAGAAGAAGAAGAGAAAGAGTGGTATGTTTTTTTTTCTCTTTGATCACACCTTCCAGTTTCTAACTTTCCGACACAGCGGAGACTGGGATCTTCAACGATAATGTTGCTCACGAGATAGTCTGTATTTGTTGGCGCCTGTCAACCAGGACCTCGGTTTTGTCACAGCTGTCACGGCACGTGCAGATTTTCCCACACGGTTCGAATCCGGTTCAACTGCTCGCGGCTGCTCATAGCACTCTCGTGGACCACTCTAAATGTTGCAGAGTCTCAACTAAAGTTTATTTCTAGCTGTGCATCGCTTTTTCTGCCCCGAAATCATCACTGGAACCCAGCTGGGTTGACCGACAGCCGAGGCAAGAGAGTGAGTTCAAAGATATCTGTTTTAGGTAAAAAAGTATCAAAAGAAACTGTTCTGCAGTGCTGAGAGACCAGCTAGAGTGTCATCAGAACCTTTTAGAAGGCAAAATAATGGGCAAGAACGAGGAAAACACTTCAAAACAGGTCACTCGACGCATTCTAGGGTTGCGGAACAAACTCCCGGGGGTACAACAAAGTCGGTAATTTACCCACGACAATTTTGGCCGATGTAATAATTGTAATTTACGTGGTAATTTACTATTATCACGTGATTACGTGATGCTGCTATTTTCCGCCGTTTCTGGTCGATTTTTTGGAAATTTTGCTCGCTGGTCCTGTACCATCTGCACCTACAATCGGGTAGCATGATGACCAGGCTTCACAGCAGACCAAAAAAATTCAAGAAATAATCTAGCGCAAAAATTGACTGATCACTATGTCAACCCTATGCTGTCCTATACAAGGCACTTGTCGGATCGGAGGTCGGTAGAAGATATTTACATACATCCATGAGCCATATTTGAGGGGAAGGTCGATCCCTCTTATTCGGGATTATGTAATATTCCTCGGCTTTGATCTGTGCACTATAGTCGCCGTCCTAGAGACTACAATGCACTGAAGGAACGTATAGAGAGCCTCAGATTACATTTCAAAGCCGTCGGGAGCATGTTCTGAATTTTCTTTTCATTTTTTTGGACGGAATCTGCATGTTTTGAACATATTACGAGATTTTCTGAATTTCCCTTCTTTCGAACTGCGTGAGGTACTGTGGGCTTGTCGCTTGATGTATCGACATCCTAAATACACAAAGTAAGTGAAATGGGTCGAAAACTCATTGTTCCGCCCCAGATTGGTTTTTCAAACACCGGGCATGCACTCGGTCGGCAAATTCCACTCGTAGATACGGATTTCGATATCCCAGCGCTGAGATTCGACTATAAAACACTCTCTACTACCTTTCACTACATTTTGTTCACCCAAAAACCAACCAAGGTCCTTTGACCCCCTGCTAGTAACCTGCACTTTGCCTGAATAGACATATTGACAAAAAGTGATTTGTATTGAACAGATTCTCCAAATTTCGTGCTCAAAAATAGCCTGTACAACACATCCATACCAGCGCTGCATTGCCAAGGCCATCCGGATGCTCAAATGCAAGCAAAACAACCTCACCGAACGATGCCGCGCTCACTTGAAACTCAGATGATCAGTGACTAAGCTCCGGACCGGTTACCGAATAAGAGGGATCGTCAGTGTTCTCGCCATATTTTGAGTGCGTGAGGACCCCAGGGACACCTCCTGGCATCCACAGCAGCAGAGGTACCTTATCACCGAGTTTTCGGAGAAAGGTAACAAATAGGTAACTTACCTGTCACGTGACCGCGGTAAATTACAATATTAATTTACCACCGACTTCCTAACGCAGTCGAACCGTGTGGGAAAATTGGCACGTGCCATCAATTTGTCACAAAATCCGGTGACACCGTGACAGGTGCCAACAAAATCAGACTCGATATTAAAAAGATACAAGCTTAAGCACCCCGCCTTCGGCAGGGCCGTCTCGCTGGCGCTCGCGTCCCTCCCTTCGCTCCGCCCCAAACCCCGGTTCAATTTTTTTGCGAATTCTTTTGCTGGATTCCGTGCCCGCGGCGCCGCACTGCCGCTCGCTGCACTCGCCGGCGCGCGGCGCCGGGGACCCCGTGATTTTCTGTCAAAAAGCACGTTACTTTCTGTCAAAAGTCACGTTACTAACGTCACCTTGTGTTTTCATGTATAGGACAAGCTTTAGCTCCCTGCCTCCGGCACGGCCGACTCGCTGCGCTCGCCGACCTACCTCCGTTCGGTCACACAGCTTGTTGGGGCTGGCCACCCCAAACCCCGCTGCGCTCGCTCCGCTCGCGACGTCTAGTGCGATCTCAACATCTCGACATTAGAGACTTTGCGGTAGCCACTGGTGGCTATTGGTGGCTAATTTTTCTCGGGACCGGATGACAGCCTCTGGGTGGATTAGCCACTATTTGTACTACCTATTCACGGGATGCTAGGGTGGCTAATTCGAGCGGGAGGCTCAAAAAACTATTGCACACGAAGAGCCACAAATAGCCACCGGTGGCTTCCGCAAAGTCTCTATTGACCCCGTGATTTTCTGCCAAAAGTCACGCGACTGATGGCCTGGCCCTCTTTTCAAGTATAGGATTCCGACCAGTTGTTCACGTAACGGGTAACGGCCGGCCGTGAACTGAACAATTTTGGTCTCCGTAACGATTTTTCGGCCCAAAAAGGCAAGAAAATGTCAAAATTTTCGCTCCGGCATTCGCCGGAGCACCATATATGGTAGTTTTCTCTTGATTGCCGGTCGGTGAACAATGTGTCCAGTGAACAATTAGGCTAACGCGTAACACCCAGTGAACAACCGGTCGGAATAGTACAGTATAGGAATTAAAAAGATATAATATATCTCATGAGTCATAGAGTCTGACTGCGGGAGACTACTCACGAGATCATGGGTACGCTTCTGCTGTATTCATCCAATACGACACGACGAGCTGTGGGACCCGTGCCTTCGCCACTCAGGACCTTTAACAGTTCAGATTTCGCGCTCACTTGCTGCTTTCAAGGCCGACGGCGCCGCACTGCCGCTCGCTGCACTCGCCGGCGCGCGTCGCCGCGGGGAGAGCGTGGGTAAGTCCACGTGCGCAGCACGTGGTTTCCTGTCAAAGGCTGTGCCGTGCCCTTTTAAAGTATAGGATTAACCTGATACCAAGGATCGGAGTACATTGATCTGACTGCTACGGACGAGCCGGCCAGCCGCCCTCCTACTCCGGATTCGGCGCGTACTCCCCCGCCGAACGCTCCAACTGTTGACCCGAAGTTCTCTGACGAGTATAAGGTTGACCCTTCATGGGGTAACCCGTACTCCGACGAACGCAAGTACACTTTCTGACCGATCAATGGCTTGTAGATTTTCTTGTTCTCTAATTGCTAAACAAAACGGAACCTAGTTAGATTGCTATGCTTGATTAGCGCTCTGGTAAAATCCTCTGCTGTCCATATCAGACCCTCCGTACATAGTAATGATCCTAGACGTCGCCTCCAATCGTCCAATACAATTTTGTTCTCGTGTGTCTTCATGGCTCTGTCTCAATCAACTCTCATAAATTGTACTCAAAGGGAAATACTTACAACAAACCCTACGGCCTCAAGAAATGAATAATGTACTAGTCTCAGTCAAATAGGCCGACAAGTACTCAGAAATATTTGAACCTTTTAGCTTTACATAAATATTGGGCCCCAATGAAATATATTGTAGCATCGAAAATACCGGTATGTCACAACTCCCAGTGAGAGATGAAATAACAGCATAATACCCAGTGAGAGATGCAACACCATTCAAATATGAATTGATTTTTTTTCCAAAAGGAACAGCATACTTATGATACAAATGTACCTCATATATTTGAATGTGAATAGAGCTACAAGTCGCAATATGGTGTGTATAGCTTGACGAGACAGACAATATATAGTGTGAGTTGGCGATATATTGACCGTCACTCAATATACTATTGTGCCCAATGGGTATGAATTCTCCCATTGGGTCTGAATTCACGATTTCCTGCTCCGTCCCTTTACTTTTTGCCCCCGGAATTTTCCGGCATGTATTCTAGTAGTAGTAATGCATAGTTCTACCAAAGGGCTTGAGGATTCGTGAAGAGGAAGGTATTAAAATACGGTTACCGGGACATCAAAGTCGATCCCGCGACATATCAGAAACCGGACAAAAACCGTAAAACAGCTGTATTGTATGTAAAGTTTCACAAGCTATAGAAATTATTAATTATGCCCGACACCACATTTGTACCAATATTCGCTTGACGCCACGATACCTTACGATTCGTGTGAAATGAACTGAGATGAATTGCACAAATTCTCGAACTATCACAATCCAGCTCACACCATAACGCCTCGCGTGCATTCCTATCAACAAAATCTTTCGCCGATGCGACTCGATTGCCTGGCTGAACGCTACAAAGTCTAGAGAAACTATCGTCTTTTTTTTCGTGGGCTTGCAGGACTCGCACACCCAACCTTTTTTGCCCCCCGAATCTGCACAGTCTTCGTGAAACTGAGAATAAGTAAGTTGGGGTAAGAATCGAGACCTTCCCGAGGGCGAATATTTTCGGGGGTGTCACGGTCTCTCTCTATCATTGATGTCTCAAATCGACCGAAGCAACAATTACAGTTTTTTTCTAAGTTACTATATAATCAACGCGCAAGCCTTGTCAGTTTCGGCAAAACATATGATATCGTGCGATTTGAACTCCGAAAGGAATTCCTCGCTGGTCAATTCTGGAGTGACCCTTTCAATTCTATGAATCCATTGTTCCTTCCTTTTATGTACGCCGCAGGCTCGGTATCACAGAGAGCTTAGCAATTGCCCAAATTTCAAGGCTCCTCCTCCATGCCGTCGACAGACATATCTACTCGGACATTGAGTTCGTCGTGTGATACTTATGTAGGCAGCGATAAACATACTGAATGTCCAGCGGGCGAGGTTAAGCTGAAGTATCTGAATGGGAAGAACTGCGTCACTGTACTCTGCCTCTGTTAGGGATTCAAGCAGAGGAATCGCAGAATCGATGGCCTGTATTGCAGTGTCACGTGCCATACTGAAAGATTTGGCAATTTCATAGTAATATACAGAAAGGTTGAGTGTCAGCCCAAGCCTGATGGGATTGGTAGGGGCGAGATGAATAGCAGAAATCGCATTTGCTCTCGTATAGGCTTCGAGAGAGCTCTGAGCAAGGCCTTGAGCCGTATCTTCGGCTGCTACCTCGGCCAGATATCGATAGTAGTCCCCCGCCCTGATCGAGTGTTTGAGAGTCGCAACGGAACGCACACAAGAAACGCACATTTTCTGGAAAAAGACTTGAGCTTCGTGTGAAATGGCCCCTGAAATGAGCTGTGTCTCCAAAGTGTGGAGAACTTCTTCACATGTATGAGTTAGGTCTTTCTCGATCTTTGCTTTGCATTTTCTGGCCAAAGCAAGGTGAATGGGATGTCCCGTCACTTCCCCTGACTTCTCAACAGAGGTGATAACTTTCCAGGACCTACCGTGAGAGTCCACTGCGCGTGTAAATGATATCCTCCAGCGCGTGCAGTGCGCTAAGTGTCTTGTACCTTATAGATGTACACCTCACTCCAACCTCATTCGAGCAAGACAGAAGAACCCACCGTGCCTCTTCCGCCTATGGCTTCACCCCCGCCGTCGCTGTTGCCAAATTCATTCAGTTTGGTGCATGTGATCTTACTTTTCCGCCACCACCGCTAAGTATTTCAGCTCATTTGTGGTCAATGCATGCAACAAGGTCTATTGATATTGCGACGTTCTGCTGTCCATACTGAGTCACTGAGTCAAAGGTACACTAGATATGTAGCCCCGCTGATATTGTTCTTTTATGACACTATGTTGTGGTTTCCGAAATTGCTCATATATGACCTTCTAGGCTATGGCACGGACGGTCCTGGACAGAACATATAATATACCCATGTAAATAACTCCCTCAAGAGCCGTTTCAATTTGTAGAAGCCCAAAGCGTGGACTTGTTGGCAAACCCGGCTTACCGACACCTTTCTTGGGCATTCTGGAGTTCGTAGCATGCTTTGCGCGGCGTTCTCGACGTCTTGGGCGTCAGAAAAGTGGTCCCGGAGAAGTCTCTTGGAGGTAGAGAGCATTGGAAGGTGCGCCAGAAAGTCGCGTCGAAAACTCTTCGGCCGAAAACAAAGCGTGGACTTGTTGGCAACCGTAAACATCTCCTTCTGGTGAGTTTAATTTTGTGGTGTTCTCCTGAGCTAGCTGGTTGGGTTTGCTCATTTGGTCATTTCACATCACTGCGGTCTGCGGAGTGGAAATATCCCTGCTTTCGTGCTCTACAGCCGTTTTGGAAACAATATAGTTACGGGTTTTGATCGAGTGGTGCTCATTCGTTTTGTTTTGCTTCCCGTCGCCAGCTCCACTTCGGCCGAATCTGAGTTTACTTCCGCCACCTAGAGAACACCAGGAAAAAAAACAGGGGGTTAACAGAACTGAGGATCAAGACTCAGCTGCTACTTGCCCAGAGTTCGACAGGGCCGTGACTTGCGAGCAAGGGCCAAAACAAGAGACCAGCTGCACTTGATGTGGTACGGCAACGCCCCACAAAGTGGTGCCCCCGGCTTTGCTGATGACAGAATCGTCAACAAACGTAAGCACAAATGAACGAGCACCACTCAATCAAAGACTCTGAGTTGGTCCGAAACGGCAGAGAAACACATATTAAGCGCTCGTTTAGCGCCCAAGGCCGAGGCGCCGTGTTACGGAAGATTACGAATCTTGAATTCCATTGGCTGTGTCCTATGTCGTTTTGGGACGCAAACCCGAATAGACATACAGTCGCAAACCCCGAAGCGAAACGGCACTAGGAAGCGAAACACTCGCCGAATACAGGGTTAACGCTTTCCCCCGGGGCCAAATCTTTGCATGCAGGCACCCCACTATCGGAGCACCCAACCACAAAAGAAATTGGGTCAAAAGTCCTCTCGCCGCCGGCAATGGCCTTGTTTGTTTCGGCTTTGTTTACGCCGGCAGATGCACCAAAGCAAAATATTATTTTTTGCTCTGGAATTGTGGCCGGTGACATACAGTAGTAATATAGAAGGTCATTTTGAGGCAGATTCCATGAACAAACTGGTCGATTTGCGCAAGAATGGCTCAATTTGTTGTGTTTTGAAGTGTTTCGCTATCACGTTATTTGGCGATATTTGACTCGCCCCATACATTGCCCAATGAAAACATAGTCGATTCACTCGATCGTTGATTGTAAGTGGTAGCCAGGAGAGTAAACTATAAGTCTACAACAAACGCCACCCATTTCCGCTTCCTAGTCCACCCACAATCAAGCGCAAAAGCTAAACGTTTCGCTTCGGGGTTTGCGACTGTAGTCTTGAATTCCCTGATGTTTACTCAATATGGCAAAAGAATGGCCCATGTCCCATGTCGGTTGAGAGAAAGGAGAAAAATTGAAAAAAAGGGAGAGAAAAAAGAGAGAAAAGGGAGAAAAAGAGAGAAGATTACAAATTGTATTACAAGGCTCCCCGCGTTTGACGCAAACCAAGCCTCCCGGGCTTTTGATCGCTGTCCTGTCCCATGTTGTTGCGGTGATTTCCGTGTCCCAAGTCTAAACGGGGTGTAGTCCTCATTTGGACATGGGCCAGCCAATCGTTTTTCAAGATAACAGACGAGATAATCGAAAGGTGATTATCTGCCGGCAACCTCCGGCGACTTACTGTAATCCTCTCCCACGTCGCTATGACGCGTCAATTTCGGTTTTCCGCACATTGTAAGTAAGTACTGGGTGCCGGAGTAACTCCTATGAAAGGGGAAAAAGGAAAAAAAGAATGCAAAAAGGGAAAGAAAGGGAGAATTTCAAGGAAATCATGTAGATTCGGAATTGAACCAAGAACACGAACATTATATTCACTATATGGTTGCGGACCGAACTTCGTGACAAGTCGCGGTCCCCAATTTGGTAATTGATACTGTCACGTCAGTTTTCATTGAGACATCCTGGGATTGCGTAAATAGCATTGCAAGAAGGTAATCTACAAACGTACTGGAGCAAAACTTGGAAAAACCGGGTTTTCGTGTGTTGCACGGCAACTTTCGCGCTTTTAATTGCGGATCACTCGGACCGGTGGCTGTGCAGCAGCATCAATGTCGCCCGACTCGCCTGGCCATTGCCGTTTTCCTGGTTAGGAAATTTCACTTTCACTGTGGGGTCCGGAAGAAGGAGTCTGGGGTTGCAGAGGCAGAATGGCAGAAAAAGACTTGATTACCTGCCTCAAACTCGCGAGTTTAGTACACACAATTTTGGTTTTTCGCTGTTCAAATTTCGCGTTTTGTAACCCTAAGTTAGGGGTACCTCCGATTCCTCTGAAATAAAAATTTCACCTATAAACAATACCCTAGTTCCGGCTAAATCTCGAATCCCGAAGGATTTTGAGCAAAATTGGGACTGGTCATGAAGTTTTGGCCGCAACCATACACAATTTACATCTCCCAGGCACTCTTTTGGACCCTTTTTTTGTGTAGTCTTTGTTGTAAGTGCATGTTTTTCGGAAATTTCCATCATCCCCCTGACATCTTAGCTGCTTGCATGTTTTGCAAAGAACGGTGCAAACAACTAGACCGGTAACCGATCTCTCGTATGAAGACAATCGTTCATAGAGAGACCGGTCGATCTGGTATTTATTTACCGGGATGCCAGAGACGTCACGTTTCTGTCATTGTCATCTTGCTTACATGATACGTCTCTCTTGCTAATTCCATCCTTTTGGCTGTCGAGGAGGTGTGATTTCGTTCAAGAAACTGCATATCATAGAGTAGAAACATTTCATGGCGCAGGAGGCCCGTCAAGACAATGAAATTGGACAGAGAGAAGTGTCGCGTAAGCAAGATGACAGCAGTACACGTGCCAGAAACGTGACGTCTCTGGCATCCCGGTAAATAAATACCAGATCGACCGGTCTCTCTATGAACGATTGTCTTCATACGAGAGATCGGTTACCGGTCTAGCAAACAACCGGACACTTGAATATCCTACCCGCACCTTTGCTGCTTTGGCATCGTCTGTAACTGAGAAATTAATATTGATCCAACGATTCATGCCGTACCTGTTCCCTGTAAGTACCTTCTCCAACAAGGCCTTAGAAGACAGATGGCCCCAAGGAGGACCATTTTAGGGGAGATAGCCCATATTTTGAGCATTTGAGCCGGCCCTGCTTGGGGGATTGACAGTGGGTGGTGGCATAAATGGTTTGAGACTTGCGGGGTATTGCTGAGGGATAGAACGCGTTTTTTCCGTGTTTTGGCGTGGCAAAACGTGTCGAGCACAAGTAGCTGACCACCAGTAAAAGATCGTGCCCTAATATGATGAGTGCGATGCGCACGAAGGACAAAGGCGGCGACTATGCACATAATGTGACGTGAGAGTCACATCAGTGCACATAACCTTTGGCGGGCAACTATCTACAAAACACTGGAGCGCTCCGAAAAAAAGTTCACACAACGGTTTTGACAGCTCCTGCCTAATTCGGCCAGCCCGCTCCACTCTCTCCAACGACACTCGCCCTTTCGTCACTGCTCCTGGAACGTCTCTCTCGCCTACCATGCCCTACAATACCTTCCGCAACATCCCTCCTGCACACAAGCGGCTCATGATTACCATGGCCGCCAACAGGATGTCCAATCAAGAAATTGCATAGGCTGCAACACCAGGTCGCCCCGCCCTGACGCGCCAGCCGTCGACGCAATGGATCCGGCAGTGCTTACCTCATATGGTAATTGACGTCATCGCATCAATGGGAACTTTTTTTCGGAACGCTCCAGTGTTTTGTAGATAGCTGTAAAGTTGTGCAGAAATGCAAAATCTACTGCCCCGGATTATGTGCTCCGAGTGGCTGTGTGTTATGTGCGTTAAGTGCACCAGCTGATCGGACGGTTAACCCTGATCCCACTCTCCCGCGCCGCGGTGCACTCTGGTGCACTCCAAACTACAAAGCTTACAAGCTCAAACCTCGATAATGTGTTGCTATGCTTCACTCCCCGGGATTTTACAACACAATTTTACACCGTAAATTCGAACCAAATCCGAACTCGACAACTTTCAGAATTTTGCAGCAAAAATGATTTCATTCTCGTCTCTCTCGACAGCAGATCCCTTCCATTGCGAATAACCTCCCCGTCCTCCATTCGATCTGGCAACACATATGCCTACAAACCCTTACCTCTGTCTCTGCTGTCTTTAATTTGGATTGCTCGGGAGCGCCATCACTACTTCAATCAACACGACACCATTAACTTGAAAAATACAGCCTCAAGTTTCTCATTAGGGAGTTTGTGCGAGCGACCCAGGTCGCTTTTCAACCGCTCAGATCTCCGCAACAACAGATACCAGGTATGAGCTCCAAGCGACCTAGGAGAGTATCGCCCTGGGGCATTCCTAGGTCGCTGGGACCTCACACCTGAGGCTGCTCGTTGTGGAGATCTGAGCGGTCGCAAAGCGACCCGGGTCGCTTTGCACAAACTCGCTATTCACTCTCTGCTGTTTCCCTTCCAATTCAAACACGCCCAACCTTGCTCAGATCTCCCCCAACCCTTTCCTTCCCCGGATCTTCTGGTTTTGTCTCGAGAATGTCACGCTCTACCACCCTGATTAACATGAAAGCATTGAAACAAAAATCTAAATTTCTCTTTCAATTTCCGCTCATTTCCCTTGAACTCCAGCGTACCCGGCGTAGTTTTAGACTTCTCTAGATTTTTCCTGTTGTCCGTTGGTGCGGGGGAACGCCGCGCTCGATGACTACCATTAATATCAGCATCAAACCAAAAATGTATGTTTCTCTTTCAATTTCTGCTCGTTTCCCCTCAACTAAAGTCTACCCGGCGTCGTTTTAGACCTTTTCAGCTCTTCCTGCTGCTCATTTATGCGGCGCTGTCCCGGAAACGCCGCGCTCAATGGTTGCCATCAATATTACCATCAAAACAGAAAATGTAAGGTTCTCTTCCAATTTCTACTCGTTTCCTCTGATTTCAAGCATTGCCAACATCAATTCGAAGCTGTATAGTTTCTTATGGTGTTTTCTTTTTTCGCTGTTGCCCCGGGATGTTGTGCTCAATGTCAATATTAGCATGGAAACGAAATTGTGAGTCACTCTTCTGATTTCCTCTCATTTTCCTTGGACCCAAGCATCCACAGCAAGGTTTGTGTCGGGGAAGGCCCCCGGTCACTACCTATTCAGGCGCTCCGCCCCACTGAAGCAGGCTGAGGTCTCAATTGAGTCACTCTGGTCTGTCTGGAGACTCGATAGTTTTGACTCAACCCTCTCTCCCTTGCTGGAGGCATGGTCAGTCACCGTCAGTGTCGTCTAGCCCAGCGGCCACGGCGCTAGTGTCGGTATCTTTCTGTGCGAACCTTTACACTGCTCTATGGCACGCAACAGCCCTGCACGCTTCTTCTTCAATTTGTTTCTGCCTACATCCATACCCCCTGGGACCATGGACACCGACACTCCTCCTGTTGCACAACTTCCCCCCATATTAAATGAACCATTAGGGTCTTTCACACTTCGCCTTTTTGGTTCCCTTTTTGCGCCCTTTTTGCTTTTCCTTTTCTCTTCCTTTTTGCTCATTTTGCATTTTGGTCAAAAAAGCTCTGTAGAACTTGTTTCTTTTTGTAAACTTTGCCTTTTTACACCTCTGAATAGAAAAGTCAGCATGTACCACGCCCACAGCCGATCGATGCCCTTTCTTTCCAAGCAGATAACCCCATGCAATTAGTGATAGAGTCAATGTACTACTAGACTCCGACATGGGCCGATAAACGGCCCGCAGTGAGAATAGTGGAATATTGATTGATTGATGCACATTCACAGCGTCCTGTGGACGCGTAACGGAAATCGATATCTGGCTTTCAACTTCTTGCACGATGCCGATTTCACTACACAAAAAGCCATTTCGACCCGCCATTTGGAAAGTCTTGCGACCTATCCTCTCCCATGACATTGGATGACTATCACTCTTTGCCCTCCTTGTCGTCGGTCGCGAATATGTTATGAACTTGGGAGCGACTGCCGCGTCGCAGTCGACGATGGAGCATATGTTGTTGTATTGTAGCATGGATTGGATTGGACAGAAACGATAACGGTTGAACATCATTTGCAGAGAGGTCTGTCAGCGTGCGGAGTCGGAGATATAAACAACTGACGCTCGGTGCCATCAAGACGCGTTAAAGCGCGCATGCACTTATCGTAGCAAAATGGTCACCTCATCTTGACTTTCGTCGATGATCTCTTTGTTCAGGGCCCTCGTCGAACTTGTGATTCTGTCACGTTGCTCGGTGTGTGCGGTACTTGCAAACATGATCGGTTTTGATCGTTGTAATCGAACATTAGTCTTCAACAGTTTTTCTACATTTAAATCGGTCCCCGGTATCCCCAACCGAATCCGCATCATATAAACACATGGGGCCGTTTTTTCAATGGCATTCAGATCCCTGGTGGACCTCATTCATTCTTAACCCAGATATAAAATCTTCATGCCTCGACTGACCATTGGAAAACGGATAGGCAGGTTAGTTTAGCTCCCACCTACCGCCTGGCCGTCCTGGCTGAGACCTGTAGCCAGTGGGGCCTTCTCAACCGTACACATCGCCGAGTATGCTGGGGAACAAGTCGCAGGTGCTTATCATCCTTCCCAATTATCTTTCAAGAATGGCGCTCATGAAAGATTGATAGTCAAACGAATACGCAAGACCAAGGATTTTTCGGGAAGCAATGTGAGTGTTAGTATGCCAGAACACGTCAATGTCCTGAGTAGATATGAAGCGACAGGCTGTTCTCAAAGGAAAGAAAATTCAGTCGCATATAAAATAGAGTGGCAATTTCAACATTGCACAGAGATCGAAGTGATGAACCGATTGCGGCATCCGTCTGTAATAGAACAGATCGCCAGCATAGAGAGTTTTGGAGAGTTCTGCTTGGTACTGGAATGTGCGTTCATTGCTGTGCAGAGTGCAGAATCTGAAAACATTCAAGTCATGGATGGCGGGGAATTGTTTTTTCAAGTAGTCCGCTTGGGTTTCTTCAGTGAAGAGCTTTGTCGCCATATAATGCTGCAAGTTGCAGGTGGCGTCATGTACCTTCACGACACCTTGGGCATCATGCACGGAGATATAAAGACTGAAAACCTGCTGTTCCGTAGGATTCCATATTACGACAATTGCGATGATCAGTCTGCATCTTACACACGCAATCCTTCAGAGGGACTATTTCTTCCGGGGATTGGAGGAGGAGGAGTGGGAATTGTTAAAATCGCCGACTTTGGAGCAAGTTGTGTCCTCTGGCATAGGAAAACAACCAAGTTCCAGGGAACGGAGACCTACTCTGCACCAGAAAAGCTGGTGGGTAAGTTCTACGGCCGAGCAGCAGATATGTGGGCACTTGGATGCGTCCTCTACATTATGTTATCAGGTTGCCAGCCATTTCAGGGCGATGATCGCGCGTCTCTCGAAGCGAGCATCAAACGAGGGTGTGATTTGTCAAGCACATGGTGGGATGACATCACGGAATCCGGTATGTCAAGGAACCTGGTGGCAGAAGGGATGGCGACATTGATACTTGCCAGCCAAAGACCTCGTCACATATCTGCTTTGCAAGAGTGAAACTAACAGATACACTGCTACCCAGCTCCTCTGCCATCTATGGGTTTTGAGAGCGCGAGTTTGAATCAGTCGGAAGATATCCGGGCAGAGGTATTTTGATTTCGATCTGATGATTGTGTTAGGATGATGTGAATGGGCCTTCTATAGATGATACTTACCTATCTGGCACTTGTCGAATTTCATACACCTGGTGCGGGGTACTGTAGGATCAAATGTGACCATTGATATTACGAGTACGAACAAATCTTTGACGCAAAAACCTACGCCCTTTGTTACTCCCCGACCCCGAAAGTGAGGTCGGGTAAGTGACTGCAATTTTTCAGGTACACTAAGTGGACAAAAAAAATGTCTGTTCGGTTTTTGGTCAATATCTCGCTGCCAAGGGGTATATTCATCATCAAATGACTTGTGAGAATGAAGGAGAGGCAAAGGTCGATTTTTGGGTACAATGGGTACATCAATATTGGCTGATCCGAAATCAAACAAGCCGGGAGACGGTTTAGCCATATTTTCAACTTGGCTGGGGATGTTTTCTGAGGCAATCTGTGAATATAGAGTGAGAGAGGAGTAGATACAAGAATAGTAGCGCTCGTTCGATAGTCGTTCGGCCAATAGCTATTGATGTGATCAACGCCTATTCCAATAATATGCCGAAATTTGATGTGAATGATTTCTGAGTGTTGCTGCCGGCTCTGCGGCATTCGGAAGCAGCGGCACACCTTCTCTCTTGGTTTGCGCGAAGGGGACCGACTATTCCCGTCCCCTCCCCTCCCTCGCTGCGCTCGGGGGGTCCCCCGAACCGGGGCCGCTCAGGTCGGCACACTAAAGCCACGTTCGCGCGGAGGACTATGTAACCTCTAACCCGTCGGGGTGGGGTTCTTTTTGTTCAATGCTTCTTTCGGTCAGAGAAGGAGACATGTGGGTATGGGGAACGCACGGCGGTGACAAACTTGAACCGCCGGCGCCCAGGGCGTGGGGCGATGGGATGCGCGAGGATGAACCCATTGCCCCACTCTGCGGCTGCCACTCGAAATCCTTGGAGTGCTAGTGGTTAACGAGAATATAAAGGGAAGGGAGGGTGGGAGAAGCAAAGCGTCGTGAAGTCGGAATGTTCGTGAGTCCAGAGAGCTAGCAGGAAGAAATGGATGATGGTGGTCGAGGAAAGAGAAGAGCTCGGATCTGAAACATCAGATCGGCCCCCTCTCTGCCACTGTCACAAAACGGCACACTGTCCTCCCGTGCTCGGACAGTGTTTCCATTTTGTTCAATGCTTCTTTCGGTCAGAGAAGGAGACAGCCACATAGGTGTGGGTGTGGGGAACGCACGGCGGTGACAAACTTGAACCGCCGGCGCCCAGGGCGTGGGGCGATGGGATGCGTGAGGATGAACCCAAAACAGAGACGCCCAGACGAGGGCAACCCAAGCGCCCGCGGCTAACCCACAAGAGAAGGCGGCTCCCAAATTATAAAGTGGCTTGAATTTCTCAATTTTTTGAGGCTGAGAGTAAGACCACGCTCGTGAATCTCGCACATCGCACGAACTACGGTAAGCGAGAACTGGCAGAGAGTGGATAGCGCTTCAAAGTGAAGTAGACTGAGAGTTCAACCTCGATCGATCTGTGCATATCAGATTGTCTGAAAAAGTGTCACCGTCAGTCGCCGTGGAATTGATTCGGCCGAGAAGTAGATGAGTTGATATAGTCACGGAGATGAGAAGACAGCCAAGAGTCGTCAAGGTACAGTGGCCGTTGAAAATGGGTTGAGGCCAATGAGCTGCGGTGGCGTTGTGCCTTGAACTGAACATTCATTCCGCGAGACGCAGCAAGGTGAAATGAAGTTTTCCAGTTGTGACATAGGGTTCTTGTGAGCATATAGTTGTCGAGCCCAATGGCCTAAGTCGCACAAACGCTGGGGACGTGACGTCGATGAAGGTGATTATTAATTTGTCAACCGGTTGGGTATCGCCGTTGGATGAGGATGAAGTCGCCAGCGTACGTGAATGGCGAACATTATCAGACGCCTGTTCGATGATGAAAACGCTGAATATCAAAAGTAAACCCAATTCGTAACGTGTGTGTTCGTTGAAGGGCGAGTGAGGAATCCGGTAGAGAACGCATTCAGCGAAGGAGTTGAATTTTTACAAATCTTCAGTTCGAACGACAGCGGTAAGTATTCGCTTGAAGTGAGTCAACAATCATGAAAACCTGGATTGGAGTGCTGATAGAGATTTTGCGAATTTTGGTTCGAGGTGGGTAATATCCGACGTGACATAATAAATATTCAACACGGGGACAATTTTGGCATGTGAAGTTGCGAATGGGTAGCACGGCGTTGTGTTTGGTATCTGCAGCTGAATGGAGGCTCAAGCGCAGATTGTAACAGCAGGAGGTGCTGGGGTTGACGTTGGGAAGAGAGCATAGAGTGTGCGCTAGAAAGTGGAGACTGTGGAGTTGAAATCCGCGGATACTGCTGACAACAGAACGTAAAATGGTATCCAAACGAATTTGGAATAATGTGCTTCAATTGCTGGCTATCGAAAGGCATGCGCCCGTGCTGGGCTTGAATGGAGCCTAAGGGAAAAGAATTTGAGAAGTCAAGGTATTCGAGATCTTGAACCAGGTGTTGCCGATGTGCAGCATAAAACAGAGAGCTTAGATGCGAAGAGAACGTAGAGGGATTGTCGCTTGTAGAAGTAGGCAACCAAACCCAATTCGCGGTGTCACCGTGTGAGATGACGTTTCGCGTGTATTGAATGGAATTCGAAGGAGATGAGGATTCAGAATGCGCAGCATACGCTAGCGAACGACTGGATAAATAAACGGTGAAGTCGCACGCCACGTTCGAAGCCGGGTACAAAAAGAGGGATCAGGATTGGCGGATGGTTTGGTTGAATGAAGATTAGGCCGCTACTGTAAGGAACACTATCGCCGATGAAGCTTTGAAGAGCCGTGGAGTTGATGGTTACGTCGTCAGTAGTTATTGCCCAAGTTGATAAACTAGACATCCGGAAATGAGGGTGGTTGAAGCATGAACAAGGAGCTCGTAAGAGTTGCAATTTAAAATGCTCGGTAGCAATCCCCAGTTTGCGGAATACACTGTAGATCAGAAAATCGAATCATTAACAATGAATCTTGAGCGATGATGTTGAAAGGTATTAGAAGGGGGGTATATTCCCACTACGTGGCATGCAGAACAAATCTTGAACGCGAGATACTTGACTGGTGAATGGTGAAAATATGCTCTTGAATTTCCCGTCATGGGAGTTTTGAACGTCAAGCCGAATCGCGAGCCCAAGACTTGATTCGATAACTCACTAGTGCATTCGAACTTGGAAAATGGAAATGCCAGTTGAATGTGGAGTGCGCGCGTTGATTCTTGAACATTGAAAATAATCTGCGAGAAAGGCTGTTGCCCTTGTACGAGAGGTCGGGATTCGTCACTGTGAAGACTGAAAAATATGAAAGCGCGGATGCAGTTGGGGTAAGACTGAATCGTGAATGCGGACTCAGGGCTTGTAAGCCACATGAGTGTGAGAGTGAGATGAACGTAAACGCGCAGATGCCGCTTGAACTGTTGGAATCGAACATGTCCAGAGATACTTGAACGTGGGCCGGATAAAAGATTACAGAAGTGGCCAACATGATTTGTCGACATGATGGTAGTCTTGTGGCTGGGGAACATAGTGAAATTCGAAGCTGAAGGCCTGAGATATCGAATCCGGCATTTATGGGTGAAAGGAAGAGTGCAGGGCATGAGTACTAGGTGTGCATAAGGTTGGAATGTGAGCGCAACGAGTGAATTACTTGATCCATGGAGCATGAAGCGTATTACAAGAAGGTGATTACAAAAGAGTTGCGCGAAAACGCAGAGATCAGCGCATGTAAACACGGGAATGGGCGAGTTCGGCAGTCGTGAATGTCAGTGGGAAGATTGAATACGTAGAGATACAGGAATCCGGCAAATTTGAACGTCAGCTTCCATGCTAGCCGCGCGGGAACGCAGGAATTGGCGGAATGTGGACGCCAGCTTGACTGCTGGAGCCACGTTAACCCAGGAGTTCTCAAGTCTTGAGCGTCGGCTTAAAGGCTGGACTCCGGGATGCGTGCGTCGTGAACGTCAGCGTTGGCGCTGGAACCACGGGAATGCAGGAATCGGGGAATTGGGAACGATAGCTTGAACGCTGGACCAACGATAACGCAGGAGTTCGGAAGTCTTGAACATCAGCTTGAATGCTGGACCCACAACAACGCAGGAATTCGGAAGTCTTGAAAGGCTGGACCGGTAGGGATGCGGGAATTCGTGAATCGTGAACATCAGCGTTAGTGCTGGACCCACAGGAGTGCAGGAATTCGGAAATCGTGAACGCCAGCTTGAATGCTGGACTTCGTGAACGTCAGCTGAAATGCTAGACCGATGCGGGAATTTGGAAGTTTAGAACTTCAGCTTGAACGCTGGACCCACAGATATGCGGGAATTCGTGAATAGTGAACGTCAGCTTGAATGCTGGACCCACGAAAACGCAGGAATTCGGAAGTCTTGAGCATCAGCCTGAGGGCTGGACCCCAGCAAATGGGGGAATTCGGGAATCGTGAACGTCAGCTTGAATGCAGGATCCACGAAAACGCAGGAATCCGAAGTCTACATTTTTAGCTGGAAGATTGGACCCGCGTAGATGCAGGTATTCGTAGGTTTGATCGTCAGACGGGAATTCGTGAACGGGAATGTGAACGTGAACACGGGATTGCTTGAGCCGTGAGTGAGACGGCTTAGGGAGAGCTGATACCAGGTCATGTGGCGTCAAGTGATGTCAGGGAGTCGGCAGAGGAGGGTTACGTTGAGCAGTCAAATCCCAGAGAGTACGGCTAGGGGCTGGGTAGTTGGTGGGTCGAGGCGCCATAGGTTGGGAGAGTGGAACGTGAGGGATATGTGAAGCGTAGCTCGTCATATTAAATCAATCAGAAATGGCCGGAGCTGAAGGGATCGAAATATAGAGAACAGTCGTAGCCACAAGGCGAGGAAGGTGGTCGACAGGAGCAAAGATAGGAGCAGCAGAATCGGTGGCATGCTCGGAAAGCACTCGGGCGGCACAGGGAATCCAGTGGCGAGCTCGGGGAGGCCGGTTGTGGTTGTAGGTGGAAAAGGTCTGCTGTCGAAAGCAGTAGAGCTCCACTACTGAGTGGGAAAGGGGGTCGTCAAGACAGGACTAACGTGGGATGGTGTTCTATGTGAAGAGCTCGGATCTGAAACATCAGATCGGCCCCCTCTCTGCCACTGTCACAAAACGGCACACTGTCCTCCCGTGCTCGGACAGTGTTTCCATTTGCTGAATTGCCGGAGCTAGGCTCCTCGGCTGTGTATTTTTTTGGCCTACGGCAATCATTACATCGCGATGATTAACTGATGCTTGATCAGATGCTATGTATGTTGCTATATGGCAACGACTTGGCAACGGCCGTTCAGCCAGATCAATAGGCGTTGGCGAGCGCCTATGCTACTAAAGTTGTCGTGCCTCAGTGAGAGGTGGAACAAAATGGAGTAACTTTCTCGGTCAAACCATGTAAAAATTTGTAGCCGTTGAGCCGCTATAGGCTGAACAAAAGTGTCATTTTCATCAAATTTCGGCAAATTCCGGTCAAAATGGCCAATTTGCGGTCGATGTGACACATTTCTGCCTGTATATTTTTGCATGATTTTAACTTGGAGAGATACTTAGTGCATCCCGGGCCTTGGTCTGAGCAAACTGGCGGGGCCAATAAAGATCATTTGGGCAAGTTGAAAAATCGCGGATTGGGGATTCTGGCCGGCTTGATGGCGGATCAAAATCGTCTGCCAAACAAATCGACAGAAAGAATTCCCTTTGACCGTAAAACCCACACTACATGTTATTTGAGGTCAAAAGGTGCTACAGTTGCGGCAAGATCAAATGTCCCTACATAAAAGGAAATTGCCATCAAACTATCTTGAAGGTGGGCGCAAAAACGAGACAACGGAATGATTAGATCACTACCCTACTGTACATGGATGTGACCGAGAGTACATAAGGTAAATGTCCGGCAACTAGAAATACCCGGGTGCACAGTAGAGCGCGCACACCTAAATATTTTAACACACCCCCTCGCGCGAAGACTGGGCAAACGCGCTAGACCGCGACAGAGGGAGTAGTTTTCACCTTGCGACGGTTCCCCCGTCGAACCTTTCTCTTCCCAACCTGCACCCCCTCAAGCTCGACAGCGGCAGCGGCAGGCGAGACCACGATAGAATCCTCATTGAAGAGGATGACCTCGTCGGGGTCGGAGGCAGCGCCAGGGAGGACGATGTCGACGTCGGGAGCGTGCGCGACTACGGCGACATCATATTCGTCGTCTGAGTCGACTGACCAAGCGGCGGTCGCGTTCAAGAACTTATTCTTTACGTCGGCGGGCATGTCAGCAACACAGCGTCGGGCGATGTGACCGGCGCGTCCGCAACGGTGGCAGACACCGTTCGCGTCCTTGGGGTTTCCCCAATCGAAGGCATCCTTGTTGCGCTTACGATCGCGAGCGGCAGCCATAGCTACTGGCTCGGGAGCGAGGGGATCATACTCATCCTCCGCCTTGAGGTTCTTGTTGACGGTTTCCTCCATCTCAAAAGCTTTGATCCGCGCTATAATGTCGTGGAGCTTGGGAGTCGGGACGGTGGTGGAGAGGGAGGAACGGATGACAGCGAAGGAAGGATGAAGGCGTAGGAGCAAGAAGTCGGTGACCTCGCTGCTGCTCATCTCATGGCCGATGGCCTTGAGCTGTCGCACGATGGAGAGAACAGCGTCGATGTAGACGGCAACGCGTTTGGCGGGGTCGTGACGAAGGTTGTAGAGCTCGCTGCGGAGGGCGAGGCGGAGACCGGGGGTATCGCTCTGATACTCTCGTTTGAGCAGAGCCCAAGCAGCAGAGCCGGTGGAGACGTCGGCAATGGTGCCACGATAGTCGGCCTCGAGGAGGAAGTAGAGCAGGGGATACGCACGGTTGTTTGCCTTATCCCATGCGGCGGCCTCGGTCGCATCCGTCGGCCGGGGCTTCGTCCCACTGACTATCTCCCAACTCTCCTCCAGCCTGAAGTAGTTCTGGACGTCCTTAGCGAACGACGTCCAGTTAGAGCCCGAAAAGTGGGCGACACGAGAGAAAACAGCGTTGTTGGTGGTGGACATGGTGAAGAAGGATGGGGAGGAAAGGATTGAGGGGAGTGGTGGTGTAAAGACAGTGGTAGGGGAGACACGCGGGGCTCGACTTCAAAGAAGGAGCAGTGGCGGCTACAAAAACCCGTGTGAAAAGTCTTGGGAGGCTCAGAGGCGCTCAAGCAGATCCTGCGGGCGAGACGGCGCGATCCCGGAGACAAGGTGGGTGAGGAACACAGAAGAGGGGCTAGGTGAAATCGCCGCGTCCGCCGCGAACGCGCCGCGTCAGCGCCGCGTCACACACTGTGACCGCCGCATCCGAGCTCGGAACTGCCGCGTCATTTTTTGAACATGCCGCATCTCAGAAGAAGACTACCGCACACCGCCGCCGGTCTACCAGCGCCAACCCAAGCAGGAAAATATCAACTTGGATTTGATTGATAAAAGACTACAATAGAACAATCTCCGACTGCTGAACATCACTGAAACAATACTGTACAACTGAATTGAAGCAAAACCGTTGCGATGAGTAACTCATATCTTACCGAACAATAAATAAATGCAGTCTGTTTCGTAGTAATACAGATGTTAGATTGAAATAGATCTAGACCTTATTCATTCCTCCTCCGAGTCGTCCATCTCCACAATGTCCCAGCCACGACCTGACTGCACAATCTTACCGGCAATAACTTTCTTCTTGCTCTGTGAATCCTTTCCTCTCGGCCGCAGCGTCCGAGCTGTAGCCTGTCGCTTTGTTGCGGGTTTCTCATCAGCATAGTCCGAGTCGTCATCTTCCTCCCTGCGACGAACTCGCGAACCGATTTCAACAGCAATGACCGGCTGCCTTGTTTTTCTAGGGCCGATTCGAAGGTAGGTGGCTGGTCTATAAGTAGCATCGAAAGTCGTATGATGTTTTTCGAAATGTTCGATGTGCCGGGTAAGCCTCTGTTTGTCCCAGTATTTACGGTGGCGCAGAACTTTCAAATCCAACGCCAGAATCATTGCGCGCTCGGCCTCGGCAACCTCACTGTCTGCTGCCTTGACCTCATCCTCGACCAAATCAACAAATATGTCGCCGTTCAAGTTGAGCGGCTCCTCTAGTTCATGCTGAATAGCCAAGAGCTGCAACAGTGTCGTGCCAATGCCTAGAATTCGACGATTCCACTCCTCGTTGGAGACAGAAGCTGGGCGACTGTACTGCAGTTTCTCTATCGGCCGCAACATCAAGGCTATAAGCTCAGCGGAGGGCTGATCCGGCCCCCCAGGAAGCCATTGCGAAATCTGCTTCTCGCTATCTCGGTGATGTTCAGGCCGATCTTCGAAGAACTTGTTGTAAGAATTAATGACAGGATGCTCGCCAGGCAAAGTGGTCAACAATTTGACTAGCAGAGGAAGTGCTGCATCGAAAATGCCAACGAGATCATGATCTTGAGGAGGGTCGCTAGAATAGAAGCATGGAATGCGAATTTTCCCCAGCTTTAAACAATTAATTAAACACACTGCAACCGAAGATAACCATATTAACGATGTCGAAGCTTCAAGCCGCAGGTGCACTCGCTTTGGACCTGCCGAGAAATATTTGCGCCGGGCGCAATTTGGGTAACGCATACTTTGGATTCGCATTCAACCACCCCGGCACATTGAAAATGTGAAACTTTGCCCTTTTCAGGTGTCGCAGCCGTTGGTGAGCCTCGTTTCCCAGAAAGCCGGTTCCCAACCCAGTAGACAGCAAGTTGAGATGTATCTTCGAGTTGTTGAGCTGTGAAATGGCACCTGAGGCGACGATCCGGGAAGCCGTCCCAATACGATAATGATGAAGCTTCCTCGAGGCTCAGAGGAGCAGGCGCAGATGCCGAGGCCAGAGGAAGAGGTAGTGAAGTGGTTGGGTTGGCAGGAGTAGAAGCGACATTTCTTTCCGCGGGAGCGGTGATTGGCGTAGGGGCGGGTAGTGAGGAGGTTTGATTGTGCTGAGAGTGGGAGGTTCGTCTCGTCTTTTGGCTCTTCTCCTCTCGTACCCAACCTTGAAGCTGACCTGAGAAATAATTACAATGAAAAGGTGAGAAAGGTTGATCGTGAAAGCATACCTTCGCTATTGTAATATGGGACGAGTTGCGTCCGACGACGCCGACTCGGAGTGGAATCATCATCCGTATTCCCCAGATGGTACACAGAAACAAGCAAATAAATGAGAATGAGCCCGTAGAAGACAAGAATGACGGGAATTGTGAACGGTGATCCCAGGGCAGAGAGAACCCATTCTGCAAGAACTACGAGGCGATGATGATTGGTCATAGCTAACAGAACAACAAGTGTGCCGTTGACGATGAGCGAGAGTCTCATGAGGGAAGAATAAAGACGAGACTCACGAGAGGGGCAGGGTTTCACTTGATCTCAGGCTTAGTAAAGTCTCGATCACACAAGATTATCGTGGACTGCGGAAATACTGAGGCAACTGAGCCCGAGAAAGTGGAGCCGTTGAAGGCGGGATATACAACTTATTATAATCCATCTTTAAACTTGAAGAGCAGCGCCGCACTTGAAGACCTGACCAGCGCCGCATGTGCACCATGCACGAGACCACGAGCGCCGCAGTCGGTTTGAGGTGCGCCGCGTTGTTGCTCAGACCCGCCGCGTCGGCCGTCTGCCAGCGCCGCATCCTACCGCGCGACGCGGCGATACAGCCGCGTCAAGGAGGAGTGACGCGGCGAAGCTGTCACAAAATTCGCCGCGGCCGCCGCTCGATCGCCGCTCCCCACCGCATCACCGCCGCGTCCAACCTATAATAAACCTCTTACAACATGCACTTAGAAGACGATGTTGACTCCCTCCCCCCGCCATCTACACAAGTATATAAGTAGGTATATACCGTCCCTGTGTATTGCAGCTCATACATACAGGATTGAGACCTACATGCTTGCTATGTCTAGGCCTACCGCTTAGTCCGCCGCGGAAGCGCCGCATGACAGCCGCGCCAACTCGACGCGGCGAAATAATTTTGCCCACAGAAGAGGACACAGAAGACGCAGACAACAAAGATTAGGCGCAGTGGGCGGGGCCCATAACCTCTTGAAGGTGGGCGCAAAAACGAGACAACGGAATGATTAGATCACTACCCTACTGTACATGGATGTGACCGAGAGTACATAAGGTAAATGTCCGGCAACTAGAAATACCCGGGTGCACAGTAGAGCGCGCACACCTAAATATTTTAACAAACTAGACCTTTTCCTTGACTGTTGGAGGGTGTCGGGGGACCAGAGGATGTAGAGGGATAGTATTGCAAATAATATGGCGTGACATGCACTTGACCCAAGTTTACGGTCGCTTTTTCTGCTGTGTTTGGCTCACACGTTAAAGCCATAACTCGCTCGTTACGCCGCCGAATCAGGTAATTCAAAGTGCACGGCGGATGTTAGTGGTCCCCTGATCACTTCGATGCACACGAATCCGCTTCAGTATATGTGTGGGTGGGCAAAGCGTCGAGATTGATGTGAATTTCCTTTTACGGTAGGGACATTTGATCTTGCCGCAAGTGTATGTATCATTGTCGAGAACGGCACCGAATATCGATCGGGCAATTTTTTTTGTCCATAGTACTTAGTGTAAGTTATGTGGCGACTGAAGTGTTCATCGAACGTGGTGGCGGTTGTGTTGAGATCGGCATACGCTTGAGCACCACCACTACTGCGACGGGGAGACTTTTTGGGTTACAGAGCAGAGGGACTGGCTGGAGTGCGTCCATTTGTATGGTGCCCTCCGCTTAGTCACCGCCAAAAATGTACTAGTCCCAAATCGGCCGAAGGCCGAATTTTTTTTTGTATATACCTCTTTTCGCCTGCAGAAAGACACTTTTCTACATCTACACTGTCTATAATACGTCTGCCCGTCTTCCATGGTCCGCAAACGAAAATACTTGTTGAGTGCGGCAGCCAGAGCGCGTGCTGGTCGACATCGTCGTGCCGAATCATCGTCACCGTCATCCGGCATGGCGACTCAGGATGCTCAATTACACGTCCGCAAGTTTAGTTCTAAGGTATACAAGTCGCACAGACGTATCCCACAACGTCTCGCAGAGAGTTTTGACCAGTAGGGACATATTCGGAGGGACAGTCCCAATTTGGGGGGTCAGAAGTTTTATAACTCGCTCAATTTTGTCGCTATAAAAATTCTGTCTTGCCAAAAGATTCCTTGCGTGAAACTGAGTGTTTTCCCAAGAGGAATAAAAAATCGGTGTTTTCCCGCCCGAGCAGTAACGGTTGTCACAAATTGGCGGTGACTAAGTGGAGGGCACCATAGAAGAAGGGGCAGCAGAGTGACGAGATTCAGCCGACGTACTTTGCTTTCGTTATTTTATTTGGATTGATACATCCTCAAACCATCATACTCCCGCCGCCCTGTGGGATCATCTTTCTGGCATAGCGATAGCGAGGGTCGCTGGTCTGCTCCAGCTCCCTCCAGCACCATTTTCGCCCATCCGACCGAATTTAGACCGATCTGAAAATATGACGGCCCGCCAATCCTTCTCCGTCCAATAATAATGCACTTCCGCCCATGTTTTTGATTCCTCTGGTGGGCTTCTGTCAACAAAGGCATACACAGGCGTTGAAACCTTGCTTTCGGAGTGGAGGGCGGCGCGGATTGTATCAACGTGTAATGGGGGAAATATTTTCGTTTCTAGCTCGGCCGGAAGACAGCATTTGAAGTGCTTTACGGACGCGTCTGAAGTCAGCGTGTTGCGTTTTTCAAGAATGATTCGACATCAAGGAATTAAAATTCTGCGTTGTAAGCATGCACAGTGAGGATAATCGGAGCCAAGGGGATACCGATCTGCGAAATCCGTACCGGGGGGCGAAGTTTTTTTTTCAGCGACTTCGGGCGACACCCCCCCCGATTTTCGGAAATTTGAACTCACGCCGCGAACTGTCACAGTGACAAGCGTGACGCGGCCCTGGCCATAGCATATAGCTATCAAATCTTTGTGTACAGTAGTGGGTACGGCGTTGGGAGAATTCTGTTTTGGCGGTGGTCGCAAGTTCGATTCTTGCTCTCACCGTTTCTTTTTGTCACCGAACAACTGTAAATGAGTCAAGCCTCGCGGCGAGCGCAAGCTCCACGCAGTGGGCCTCCGCGGCGAGCGGACAGCGCCGCGCAGCGGTCGGGGTCCGGGGTGGAAAACCCCGGCCGTCCGGGCCGGCGCCCGAAACACAACACTTCTCGCAAAAAAGGCAAGGAAATCATATTCAACACGAGCTACAGCAGCAAATACTCCGAGCTTTTGGAGCTGCTTCCGGCCAGTCAACAAGAAAATTCCCATTCACGCCGCGCGGCAACTCCACGCAGTGGTGCGCCGCAATTGTCGGTGGGGATGGCAATTTTTGCGTTGACTGGCCGGAAGCAGCGGAAAAAGGGAGGGAGAATAATATTTGTATACTAAAAATAGATGAGCACCGGCGGAAGAGTAGCACCAGCGAGAAAGTTGGGCCTGGGGGAGGAATGGGAATCCGCGTTCGCGAATGTGACACTGTGACTGTCACAGTTCGCGGCGTGGGTTTGGTCTTCCGATTTTCGGACTCAACATAAGCATTCGAAGCGAGAAACTGTTGTTTTTTTGCACATTTCCCTGCATTCATGTACCTCAACTCTTGAAAATTGATATTTCTGAATGTCAGCAACCTGTCTTCCTAGACCCAACAATGGCATACACTGACAGCCGAGGTTGCCGAGAGGCCCGAGCGCAGCCAAACTGACTGTAGAGCTATATATCTAGCATATATTCGCCGTATACAACACTCAGAGCTGACTTCCAAAATTTGGTATGAAAGTTTTTTTCGGGCCAAGTCATTCAATAGGTGATCCTTGGCTCAAAAGCAGCCAAGAACAATTTGTTGGACGACGTCTCGTAGGACACCAAAGAACATTTATATATTGAAGTCGCGTCACGCCACGTGTATTGATATACCGTGACGGGACGTGCCGAACCCTCACTCGCGTCTTGCTCTTAGCGTCCGTGTGAGGGTAAGCAACACATTCATTAGCTACATTACTTTATCTGACCTCTAATGTACTCAGTAGTAGACAAGTACTCACTTAGAGTTCAGGTAATATACTCGCGTCTTGCTCTTAGCGTCCGTGTGAGGTAGACAAGTACTCACTTAGAGTTCAGGTCCCAACACAATTCACCAGGATTCCAATTTGATGGTAGCCGGTGTTGGGGAATACGATGCATACGAGAGTATGGAGTATTTCGAACTGGTGCGTTAGTGCGAAGGATTGTCGACGATCTGTGAAGTTGTAGACGCTCGTGATGGTCTGAATAGAGGGTTTGCGATGGGCCATTGGAGCCATTGAATGGCTAACAATTTCCCGATTAGGAAACTTTGATGGCCCAAACATTGATGTCGAATTACAGAAGAGCCGCCTGGAATGAAGTTTGGATGCTGAGACCTGGGTTAGCCTTTGTCGATGCGCCGGAATCTCGACTTTTGTGTAGCCATTAGCCATCCAATGGCTGCATCGCAAACTCGCTAATATATTGAATGTGCAACGTAAAATTGGGTAGCTCTTGAGAGTTTCCCGACCATCGTAAATTTTGTCATTACACGAAGACAAGCCAAGCACGGGAGTTTGAGTTTACATAGGAATCGGACGTGTGAAAGGTCATAGCGATCCCGAGACGCAGAGTGAGTCGATTCTAGCGTTCGGATTGGTTTGATACATGATGGGAGGGAAAGATGCAGGGAGTGCGGAGAGTAGGACGACTTGTGCAATTTGTAGACACGGCGGGTAAGCATTATACAGTTGAACATCTCATTATGCATAGGGTCCATGGACCCCCAGGGCCCCAAGCGCTATGCATTACGTATGAGCAATATGCATTCCTGCATACTGTCACACCGTGTGACATATGTGACATTGTCACGAATTTACTATATACAGAAGTGCGGCAGATGCCGGATTGTCCACCAGTTGTCGTAAAAGCGGTCAAAATCTTGGATTTAGCTGTAACATGTTATAAACTGGTGTTTCTGACGTGAATAGTACCCATACTGTAGATACTGTACCAATCTGTATACGTAACGCGTAACGGCGGCCTTTTTTCGCTTACAAATCACCCATATAAGGCAGGTCACCTTCCATCAAAGGGTGATTTGTAAGCCGTTTCAAGCGTTTCAGCCTGTAACGGTCCATTTTGCGTTTCAGTCATACAGATTGGTACAGTACTTGTACCGAGGCAACCGACCCCGACACCGTGACACCGTGATGGCCCGTGATCCTAAAGTAAGAACAAGATGTGAGTACTCAGTCGGGACACGATGGGTGTTGACGACTATATATTAGTCGGTACTATACCTAAAGTAAGAACAAGATGTGAGTACTAAAGTACGGTAGTAAGTAAGTCATGTATAAACTAGGAATGTAAGTAAGAGCTCACCTCAGATGGGTGTAGACGACTGAGGTGCAGTACAGGGTGGTAACCGTAATATACATGTGTACTAAAAAGGAAATAAACGGGCGGTGTCGGGTATCCATGAGCGCATCACCGGAGGGTACCGGCGGGTCTCCTACAACACTCCCCCAGACCCGGCGGCTACACAGTGACGGGCGTAATATTGAGCTTGGCGAGGAAACGGCGGTGGGCATCGCGAGCGAGAGGTTTAGTGAAGAGGTCGGCGGGATTTTCAGTGCCACGGATAAAGTCGACTTGAACTTCGCCGTCGCGGACAAGATCACGTAAATAGTGATGACGAATGTCTATGTGCTTCTGTGCCGTGAACAAGGAGGTATGATCAACGGGGTTAAGTAAGTATGCATATCTGCAAACGGTGCCAA
Source organism: Favolaschia claudopus (assembly GCA_037176885.1). NCBI lineage: Eukaryota > Fungi > Basidiomycota > Agaricomycetes > Agaricales > Mycenaceae > Favolaschia > Favolaschia claudopus. Next base: position 769,500 of record JAWWNJ010000054.1, on the reverse strand, counting down.
TGCATCAGCCGCTTTATCCCCTCCAGCCCCGTCATCAGCGAGTCATTGCCAGAGAACGCAAAAGATGTGTCGTAGTTGAACGTGGGATACAACGGGAAAGCGTCTGAGGAGTCGATGGGAAAAGGAAATTGAACATGTCTGGATCATCGACGTATGGCAGGGCGGAAGAAGACTGGGTGAACTCGGCACTAATTTTGGATAGGAATTCGTCGAATTCAGGGGTAGCGAGGGATCGGGTATCGCGTTGGGGGAGAACGGGTCGTTTTGGTGCCCGACAACGGCGGCGGGTGAATGTGCGGGGTAGAGCAAAGAGGGAGGAAGAGGAAGAAAAAAATCGGCAGACGCGTCGCTTACGCTGGACCGTCACGTAACTGCCCAAATTGGGTATGTGTCGGCCTTTAAGTACTCTCGACACATTCCTTCACGCACCCGACACATTCCTTTGGAATGTGCCGCGCATTGTTCAATGTTTCGGCTTTGTGAGAATGTGCCGTCTGTCCCAATTAGGTGTGTCATGTCGCCCGTTGTATACTAGTACTGTAGCAATTTGGATGGGTGAAACGTAACGCGTAACGCCCGGTTTCGTTTCAACGGTAACGCATAATAGTCTAGTTTTTGTTGACATGTGTTAGCCGTAGGTCAGGCTTCACTTGTGCGCCTCATTGTATACTGTAAACAAGGAATATCTTTCCAAATTGTATTAAGTCTGGCTAAGCAGTCTCTAAACTGCAACTTTTGTTCAAATTCTTTTTCTCTTGACGCAGTTCAACGGAGGAGATAAATTCAGAGGTTGACCGTTTCGGTCAAAGGACACAGCCACACAATGAGCAAGGCTTGTATTAGCGAATTACACTCCCCGGAGCACTTTTATTGAGGCCAGAATACTTTGGAATTCTTCTCCCATAGGCCGTGCGGTGTGTCTGGTCAGATACATGCTCAGAGGGTGGCGGGGACTCAAATGTGCCACTTCCGTTTTGGGCGTTTCCTAATCCGGAACGTCGACCTACGGCTAACAGTTGTCACGTAAAATCAGACCATATATCAGGCTATTTTCTTCCCGTCCAAATTTCTCAAGAAAATAGCCTCGGGATCTATGGTCTGACTAGGGAGACTAAACGCATAACGGTTGTGTGGTTTCCCTGAGTACTGCGTGACATACAAAAGTGTCAAAGTATTATGTTTAAATTTGTGGCCGTAAAATGTCCGTCAAATCTACTGCTACTCGTCATCACCAAAAGTAACCGGAATCAGAAATTGCGGACCGTGGTGACTGAACCCTACTTAGTTCAGTCACCACGGTGCCAAAGCTGCCCTGTAGGTAAGAACCAGTTATATGCTACTGCACACAGAGCTGCGTTGACGTGCTGTGATTTTGGGCGTTGATATTTGATCCTCTTTGATATATAACTCAGGGTGAGAATGTGGTACGTTGTTTTTCAGGGGTTATTGAAGCATGAAAACTTTCTGTGAAGCCCTGAGCTGTTATACACGGCTACATAAGATGGGAAAGCTATTTTTCAAATGCTCACTGACTAGAAATACTGCCGACCTATTGCCGAAAAAGGCAAAAATCACTGAATTGGCTGAATTTTGAGAATCGATCTCTATGTTTGCTATAAATTTGATGCCCGACTCATATCATGTAAGTTGTAGCAAACACCATTTAAAGAAGATCTATATTGCTCAAAGTGGTCTACTGTAAGTCACAAAATCTGCGTGCTAAAAGCAAGATTCCGGTTACTTTTTATGGCGGTCAATGTGCTGTTTGAATAGAGCTTATTTGCAACCGGTAAAAAATAGGAATTACCCTACCTAGATGTCAGTCAATCTCACTTGTGGAGAGAAATTTGTATCAGTACGCGCCTCTCAATTTTCATAATTCTCGCTTAGCTTTGTCCTTGGAAATCTGCTTCTGACCGATTGCAAATAAGCTCTAATCAAAACCTCATATATCACGATTTTGCGAGTATAGAGTGTGAGCTGACGAAAAAATATCCTGGGTGAGCAGAAACCAATATATATTAATATCTGCTTTTGAAGGTCGGATATACAGTGGCCGCCATTAAAACTGCACCAAGCGGTTCTGGGGCATTCAGTGTGTCTTTTGACGCAAACAAAGTTCTGGACATGGAATACGGGTGAAATGACTTTTTTAGGCAACTTACCCCATGACCATATATAGTAATTCGAGTGTAATGAATTTTTTAAGGGATTTATAAACAGGGCACTTTTCAGTGCTACACCCCACCGAGAAACGGTCTTCATAGGTCGAAAGTACTCGCAAATACGACCTCAGTCATATGTTACTTTACCTAGATTCCTACAGTTTTGGACCGGCAATGGCTGCTTGAAGATGGTCATTTTGGTCAATTTTTGAATAAATCTGGCATTTTTAGACCAAAATGGCCATCTTACAGCAACTATTACGGGCTCAAATCGGCAGCAAACTAAGTAAAGTCAGATATGACTGAGATCGTCTTTAAGAGTACTTTCATCCTATGATGCTTATTTTCCTGTAGGGTTCACCGCTGAAAAGTGCGCTGTAAAAAAGCACATGAAAAAATTCACTGTGGCTCGATTACCATATATGGTAATTGGGTCGTTCGCTCAAAAATTTTCATTTCACTCAGATTTCATGTCCTGCACTTTGTTTGAGCCCAGAGACCACGTCAATGACTCGAAACGCCTTGTTGCATTGTTTTCTGCAGCCACTGTAATCCGCTCAACGCGAAGAGCTCAAACCTTAAACACCAGCAGCCGCGAACAGCGCTCAATGTCTACGTTTGCAGTGCGACACACAGAGCCGCGCAATAAGAATAGATGATGAACCCCAGATCCAAACGTATGTTCCGCATAGAGAATTTGCCGAATTTGCGCCCATCGAGAGAGGCTTTGAAGGTAGAAGAGACCAGCCCCAATCAATCGGCGAATGGGATAGGGCGCGGTGCAAAGATTCGTCGTCAAGTTCCCAGAAAAGTGTAAGGTCTTGAAAGGGGAAGGAATAGGAGGGGGAGACTAGCCCCCCGTTCCTCCGCTCAACAGGTAAAAGGTCGCAACGAGCCTGTCGTCGTTCGACGGGTTTGCCAAAACATGCGCACAGCGTTATGATTGCACGTCTTTGTCACAAGCAGAAGTCTTGATGACGAAGGTGAGTCGGAATCTAGCAGCAGCCGCGAACGGCGCTCGCCGTTTCCAATCATGCGCCAGCGCGTTAATTCGCCACACGCGGCGTTGCGCGAATGTTCTTGATCTCTACGCGAAAGTGTCGAAGATAGCTCTCCGAGCCCAAGCGTGGAAGCATTGAGCTAAGAATGACTTGAAAACCAGAGAACCCATCTGCATGCAGAGGTCGCGTTGATCAACGGGAGCTGTCGGACTCGAATCCTCGCCGACTTATTCGAGAGCGTAATTCATTGCTGCGAGGAAGGACACAAGAGCAAGGGCTTCCGCTCGCAAAGCAGAGTGCGTGAATGGAAGTGTTGACGCAGAATACCGCAGTCGCTGCTGAAGAATGATTCTGGATTGATGGAAGGAAGGCGAGGAGCTCCCTAAACAACGTGTCGAAGTCGTCGATATGAACATTTGAGGTATGCAGCTACTCTAGATGCCGAAGCATCAGCGCTTCCTCAAACTTCAATGGATTCGCGTTTCAACGAGTTCTCATTCCACATTTGAAGGGGACAGGAAGGGCGAGCGATGACGCCCATATGAATGCTCACTCCATTTTCCTTCAACCTGATATCCTTCCAAACTCGACAGCCCATTGATTCTCTAGCCCCCCAATCCTGTATCTCCAGGTGCACCAGACACCAGCAGCCGCTAAGCAGCGCTCGGTGTCTTCGGCTTATACGCTCGCAGGTGAAATAGAAGGGGGAAACCGGCCCCCCGTTATCGAAATCTTCCAAAGAAGACGGCCGGAAGAGTTACAGCGCACAGCGCGAAGAATCTCCGGCCACCAGAAGAGAGTTCTTGAATGCTTCGGGGGTTTGGTGAAGCACTTCAAGATGGAGACCACCAGCAGCTGAGCATGAGGCAGCGCTTGGTGGTCATCGCCAGCGTCGGAGAGGGTGGTAGAAGAAAGCAGGAAGGTCGCCACGTCACGGCATGAGACCGTCGGCGTCGTAGCTACGTCACACTGGTTGGCGTAGCTGGTGGCGCGCGCGTATACGGTGCAGCTCGAACGAGCTGGGACTACCACGCGCCTAGCGCGGGAAGGATGTCTAACGAGTAAATAGATATGTCAAACCCAGCCCACAACCAACCGGCAAATGGTGTAGTTATTGCGAGCCAGCAGTCTTGTACCATAAGTAAGAGGTCTTGAATTTGACGGATGGATCGTCGACAAAGATGAGTTGGTGGGTACATACGAGCGTCGGAGGCCTGCAGCTAGACGGCAACGCGTCAGCGCTTCCTCGGACGTCATCCAATTCGCATTTTAACCAGCGTTCATTCCATTTTGAGAGCGACAGGAATGGCGACATCCAATTTAATGCTCACTAAACATCCGTCCACCTCGAAATCCTTGCAACATCCCAACGCTCTAACTTCCTGCCCCCCGTTCACGGAATCGACAAGCAGAGTATCACCAGCAGCCGTAAAAACAGCGCTCGGTGCTACTCAGGTGTACGCAAGCGATTCCGCCCTTGATTCGTTGCACTAAGGCTTGACGTGCATAAACGAAGGTCTTGGTGAACAGAGAGGAGGGCCGGCCCCCCGTTATCGAACTCTTCAAGAGGAATAAAACCGGAGAAATGGTGAAGCGCGCTGCGTCGCGAAGATCTTCATCCCAGGAGTGTCTTGAAGAGAGAAGACGGCGGCAGAACGACATCCTAGTGGAAGGTCTTCAGGGAGAACACCACCAGCAGCCAAGCCTAAGGCGGCGCTCGGTGTGTCTACGCCCGCGTTGACGATGGTGGTGGAAGGAAAAAGAAGGTCATCACGTCAGGGCGTGAGACCGTCGGCATCGTGCTGCGTCACGCCCGTTGACGTAGTTGGCGGCGCTCGCGTCAACGCCAAACGAGCCGTAAAATTACCGCGCTTGCGCGTGAGCGCAGCTAGGCAGTAGATAGAGTATGAAGAGGAGGAAGAGAGGAGTCACCCAGTGACTGCCATTCCTCCGAGAATACCGATGTGCCAGCTCATCGCGTCGGGCGTGCTCGCCCCCCCCAATCCTTCTAGCTCCAGTCCAGCAATCCAGTCCAAAATCAAGCTAGAAGGTGTATACCTTGAGTGCTTCACTCGTTAGCAGCTCCCCGAGCCTAGATGGCTCGCAGCGCTGAGTGAAGCCTCAAAGTCCTTCCCGGTCCCGGAAGCCCTCGCGGTGGGCTCCATTGTGATGCGAGTCGGTTCGGCGGCTTCTTGGGAATGGGAAGGAACAAGAATAGAGAGAAGAGAGCCAGCGCTCTGGGCGCTGGCGGTTGTTAGTCGTGTCTCGTCAGCCGTTGTAACCCATCGACTAGGGGTCGTGTGATCCTGGACAGGAGCCCCCGCAGCACCGGGGCCATGGAACAGTTATACGCATGTTCAGGCAAGCATCGGGTCCTGGGTGGTTAGCCTTCGGCGGTAGCGCCGCCGCTCGTTGAGATCCCTCTTAACCGTACATAGTAGTTCAGGTTAAGCAAGATTAGATTATGTAATATCTACATGCAGAATATAAGGTAACAAGCGTTTAAGTAAGTAAATATTATATAGACCCGTCACATTATGACGCTGCTGTGGAGTGGATGGACCCCCGTTGCTCTTCCGGCTACATACCACTCCATCGGCCCCATCTCCCCAATTTCAAAGCGAAATTATTGACGGTCAAGGAAAACTATTGATTGCGCTGATGCTAGATGCTCGGCTGCACTGGCAGTCAGGCACTATGTACAGTTGCGGCTGGTTGCACAAACACCCTGAACAAACGCGTTAAGGGGTGGATATCCTCTACAGTGCCTGGTGATTGCCTCCTGGACACTCAGCGCCCAATAACTCGAAAGCAAAACAGCAGAAAACTTGGTACAAGTTCCAAACAAACCTAAACCGGGCGGAATAGATGGATAGGATATCTATCCGCTACTTACATCCATGTATACGACCGGAACTCGATTTCTTATTTTTTTTTTCATTCTGGCATCTGACTGAATTCAAGTAATAATTTATCCAAGGCAATATTGAATGAATGACCTGAGTATACTAGCAGGACAAAACGGTAAGGTATGTATTCCACTCGAACAACCACACTAACATTATCGTTGCTGCAATGAGATGAGTTCCTCTTCAATTAACTACGCCTTCGCTTTGACTCTGGATGGTGGGTGAGGGTGCGGACATCTACGTCCCCTCATTTACACCTGAAACGTTTCTTGCAGTAATTGTTGACAGAAAGTGCAAACCCGTCGATAAGAAATGACCGAGGCAGGGTGTTGCTGGAAGGATATCACCAACCTCTCAGTTGGGAGCGATGATTTGAGATTTTAGCATTTAATATATTAGTTAACATTTGGATGACAGGTAAAATAAAAGGATGGTGAATGTTGTAGGCATCCAGGGCAAAGTTGGAACAGCAGAAGTAAAAGCCATGCTCATGGTCATAAACACGCACCGAGAGTTAATATTCTCACTGCCCCAATTAGCCTAACCCTCCAATTACACCTCAGGCAGAAGGCTGTAGTTCTCAAGTGATTTGGGTGAATGAGCGAAGGCCAAAGGTGGGGGAGTTGTATGTCTGGGAGGTTTCCTTCCTCCAGCGTGATCTCGGTAGGGAGAAAGAGGAGAGATTATTAGATACCTCTGCATGAATGTCCTCAAATCTCAGAGCTTCAACTTTGCTGCAGCGAGCACAATCTACAATTCAGTGTCTTGATTTCATCTTGATTCTTTTGCCATATCGAGTAAACATCAGGGAATTCAAGACTACTAGCAGGAACTCGTGCTACGCTACGAAAATATGGAGACAAAATAAATGCATTGTCGCTCAAACAAACAGAGGTGCTACTTAGGATAGATACTTTTCTAGTAGGTAATTAAGCGGTGAACTATAAACATGAATGTAGAAACTGGGGCCTGGAGGTAAGGGTAGATTACATGCAGTCAATGAGGATCTTGAAGTGAGACCGCAAAAAGTAACTTGAGGGTGGTTACTTGTACTTTGATGGCCGGTTATTTTTGCTGGGCGTACGTTGCGTTACTTTACTTTACTTTGATGTACTTTTCCCACGCGTGGCGAAACTTACTTGTACTTGCAGGCTTAAACTACAATTGTCAAAACACATGTTCTGGAGCATCTGAGGAGTACTAGAGGTTACATTTGAGCTATTTAAGTCTTCCTTGAGTCTTTACACCCCTAGCTTTGTCCGCAGCTGTCACTTCTTGATTAGCTGTTTTTCTGCACCTCTTCAGCTCCCTCGCCGTTCCTGACAGCAACAATCAACCAATACGAGATATTTTGGGACCATTATATTGAGCTTTAGGTGGAAGAAAGATCCCTCTCGGCACCGTTACATTCTTTGATCAAATCAAACACGATTGAATTATTTGAACTCGCGTTGTATTTCCGCAAATGCTCTCGATTATTGAAGTCACTTGCCATACCTAGTATCACATACTGCTCCGCAAACAACAATGCCAAATCCTTATCTCTTCTTTAGTTATTCAGTACTTGCTACTCGTACTGCACTGTGCAAAGTATACATCATGAAATTCATGCAAACTGTCATGAATTTCAGGTTTCATGATGTTTTGTCATGAAGCACACCATGAATTTCAAGGGGGGTTTCATGATGCTCAGAAGCTCATTTTTGCAAGATTATGGATTCATGACAAAACATCATGAATTTTCGTCATGAAAAAACCGAGCGATTTTTTCTGGCTAAGTCCACCAAAGGGTTAAGTGGGTAGTGTGCTAATATCAATGATAAAGCCAATAAATGGTATCAGTCGGTCTCTGGTCTCTATCAAGTGCACACTGTTGAAAATTAGTTAACTAAATGAGGAGGTTAACGGGAATGAAAAATTTGAGACTGTGCCGCATGACATCCATATATTGGCCAAGATAACGTAGTTTATAATTCCCACTTAGTCTATGTGTAGTAATGTCACCCTGACGTAGTGCGTCATACGGCGGTTTTGAGTTCGGTTCCGGGTGCTGACACCTGAGTTTGGTTGTGATTTATTTGCTTTGCAGCGCTCTCGTTTCATGATATTTTGCTCTGAAATACTTGATAAAACATCATGAAAAAACGTCATGATAATCATCATGAAAACATACTTTCAATTCATGATGTTGCGTTAGCAATTTCCAGGCGATTCATCATGAATTCCTGGACATAATGTTGGGATTTTCATGGCCAACAACATCATGAATTTCATGACCCTTCCTTTGCACAGTGCTGGTGGTCTTTGGAAGTGTGAACTCAGATCGACTCGGAATCCATTGCTCACCCATACCTATTGGCTCTCCTGGCACGTCGCGGCGATATTCTACCCAAGTGGGGGTTCCTTATTTCGTTCAGGAGCGACAGGTACATAGCTTACTTTACTTTAGTTCCGGTCCCTTCATCGTTGAATTCGCTGTTTCCGTTACTTTACTTTACTTCCTTCTACTTTACTTTACGGTGCTACTTTACTTCGCTGAATTCATTTTCAGGCCTTTGGGAAGAATTCAAATCATTGTGCAACCAATCCACTGGAGTGGACTTAATACATATGTTCAATACGGTACAAGTGAACCATTTCACTTTGGAGGGAACATCATTGTTGCATGATCAGCCCAATCTTCCAAAAGCAACTGGCTCGCACTGGTTGAAGCCCTGTAAGAATTAGTGGTTTGTTCATCTCCCTGAGTGTAGTACTTAGGCTCTGATAACCAACCAAGTAAGAGATTCGGTATAATTATTTACTTATTGCTCTCATACCCAGTCACATGCGTCGTGGCGTCTAACTCGGCAATAAGTATCTACATACTTCTAATTGACTTTCTGTGACGGGTAGTTATATTATTCTGTATATATTCCGCATATTGTACATAGTGCGATCGTCGTAGTTTACCTTTGTTTACTCTAGTATCGTACAACAATATACAACTTACCTCTGCCCACCACTATGCTTTCTTAAACAACGAACGCAACGGGCCTGCGGGCACTCAGTATTCAACATAGAAGACTCTGGCTGGGTACCCGTACAACTACCCGCTACTCTTGGCTACAAGAGCCCAGCGTTGGGTGACAGCGTCCCGATCCCGGGATACAGGCTAGAGTTCCGCTTCGCGCGTGAACTCGCCTCTACCTGTGAATGTCTAATCATCCGCAGGCAGGGTTGAGGACTTCAGTCCTCTACCCTGAAGGTCTTGTCTTGCGAGAAGCCCCGACCGAAGCCCTTCTTGCTTTACTTGTACCTACTTGCTCCTACTTGATATTACTTTGTTTGATTCAGGCCGACTCGTTGTATTAGTAGCTTCGGGGACAGTTGAGTTTCCTGCATTGTTACGAGTCGACTTCTGACTGGCAGTGACTTATGTGCATTTACTTTACTTGACTGGCGCTTGAATTAACTTTACTGTGCATCAGATTACTTGCCAGTGATCAAATTTACTTGGCCTTACTTCAAACTACTTCACTGTACTTGAGGATCCTTTGCCGCACTCCTTGTTCCTTCAACATCAAACCCTCTCGGGCCAGGTTCGGGGAGCATTACATTCCTTGTACTTTGACTGTACTTTGTGCCGTGCTTTACTCATACTATGCTTTACTTACTTTACTTGTGCTTTACTTGGAAGTTACTGGCAAAGTTCATATGTTCAAAGTGTGAGTCGAGCTCACAGCTGACCACGAAGGTCATTGCGCCGTTGATCGGCATACAGGTACAGTACGATTGGCAGGTGCCGGAGTCTCGGCGCAGGCGGCAACCGGGGATGAGGCGACAGTGTTCAACTTGTGCCGAGGTTCGACACCTTTTATCGCTCTCAAACTTGATCTGGGCCGGGAGGATCTACGGGGAACAAGTATGGATTTACTTTACTTCCTTCGCTTGCTCTACTTTATGAGTACTTATACCACTGTAGTTCAATCAACAGCTAAGTATTGAATTCCTTTCCCCGAGTTCCTTTACTCCCATCCCTATACTTACAGTAACTTACCTGACTGTACTTTGCCTCCTTCTATTCTACTTGGTTGAAATGTGCTATAATGTACTTGACTCTTGCTTACTTGTACCCTAGTTCAACTGTACTTTACTTCATCGTACTTGACTTCACTTAACTTTACTGTACTTTACTTTACTTTGCTTTACTTTACGGTACCTACTTTGCTTTACTGTGCTTTACTTCCTGTCCTACTAGTACTTTTACTTTACTTGTTGTCATTTACTTTCCTGTATTTCACCGCTGCGGTCAAGATTCAAGGCGGCGGCAAGTTGAGGATGGTTGGTGATTTAACAACCGGGTGACTCGCCTTCCGACCGTCCGCTAACTTCACTGAATCAGTCTTCTCTCTTGCATCAGTGTGCACAGCACCTTTGAGATCTCGAGGCGAACAGAAAAGACGGTGTTGAACTGATCAGGGACCCCGGTTCTTGTCTTCAACTCGATCCTTATTCATTGATCAACGACTGCGAAGATGCTCTAGAATGTAAGGAATCCAACAGGTATAAGCTAGACCTGCCTATTTTCTCCATTAACTCCAGACTCAATTATTCGGCATTCAATTCGAGGTTCGAGTGAAACTTGAACATTGTTCTTCTCGGATTGCTTGCCAGCATATACAAAGGTCAAGACACCCACGGTCTACTGACTTCAGTGAGTTGAGCACAAGGACGATCGTATTCGCAATGTTGAGCTTGATCATAGTCATTCTGTGCGAATTTGATTCAAGTACTTTCGTTGCATTTACATAATCTACTGTACTCCAAAGTAAAAAGTCGAGCAAAATCTCTCAACACACCATATATATTAGGCAGCTCGCAAATACATAGTTTGTGAAATCTCGGGATGTCAAATTGCACGCCGCATCAGGTGTTCCAAAGCAATATGAACTTGATTTCGGCGTTACGGTGCGAAGTTTGCTTATAGCTTATCTTATTCAACTCCCTGTAGCCTTACTTTCTCAAAATCTCAACAGCAATTGAGCAATGAGTGAATTTCGATGCAATCCCGATGAATGACTACGACAATTACTTGCGGTATTAGCTTATTTATCAACATATGCACTGGTAGGGTTAGTAGAGTGCACAGAGTCATCGGAAGAAGGTAATATTACCTCAGATTCCCTCCAGGACTGTTTCCTAATGATTCCCTGTGGATTTCAAGGAGAAAGTAAATGAAAAGTAAATAAAAGTAAGATTAGTCGACGCCCCCAGCCAAAGTAAGATCAGCAAAAGTTACTTTTGCCATCAGATGGCATCAAAAACTTGTACTTTTACGTGAAAAGTTTGCTTTCTCAGCCAAAAGTAACGCAACGTACATTTTTGCAGGACAAGTAAGTTTAGCCAAGTAACTTTAGTAATCGTCGGGTCTCGGGTCTTCGACCCGACCCGAACAACACTAGACGCGAATGTAGCAGTGCTAGTGCAAGATAATTAGGTGGAAATATTACCTCCATTGGCACTGGAGAACTTGAAAGTTGACGGTAATGCGATGGTTTTGGGTGGTAAAGATCGTTGGAAGTTGGTAAGTTCGAGTGTCGATGCCAGATGGCATCAATGTTTGGGAGCCTTTGAAAAGCTGTGCTTCGGGAGAAAACGGGCATCAATGGGTTGCATCCGATGTGCTGCTTAGCTAATTATGAGGTTGGAGAGACCTTCTCAAGCATAGTCTCGGATACCCAGACGTACTACCGCATTTACTCGCTGCCGGATATCTTTCCGTATATGGTCAATAGAGGATGATTTTGACAACTGATTGATTTTGGGGGGTGGGAGAATTTTTGGGCGGTAGTACCAACCATTTTCCCACATGCCAAAGATCAGTCAACTGTCAAAACTGTTCTCTATTGACCAGATACGGAAAGATATCCGAGCAGTGTCCTACTGTACGACTCGAATTGCTTTAGAGTGGCAGAAAGGTGTCTAATATGTTACACAAGACAATATGTACTGGTTTTGTGAAGCAAGAAGTTTTTTGGGGCTCATGATAGAGCTACATATGATTAATGTGTTACATAGGAAAAGAGTAGTATAGATTGAATGAATCACGGCTACCATGGCTTAAAATGTCACATAAAGCTACCACAGTTGCTGAAGTTTCATGTAGAGACAAAGACTGACCAACTCTTCCTCATTTTCGGTAGGTTTGCGAGCAAATGGGCTTTACAGTGTTCAATTACCCACAGATGAGTTTACGGGAACCAGCTGCATAAAATGGGGGTTAAAGCACATTTGTCAATTCAACAGTATGTAACACGCTTTTGCGAGACTAATGCTGAGCCCAGAACATTTGAAAAGTCCTCTGAACTTCAATTGTACATGCAAGTCAAAATCAACAAATATATATCCATTGAGCGTAAGAAATACATTATAACGCGTAAATCTGTCTTTCTTAAGAGTAGGTACACATTATTTACCGGAATTCCAACACACTGAATGCGAGAGAGGGTTAAATTAGCAGTCGAAAGTAAACCGCGACGCGAGTGTCACAGACTGTCACGCGTGTTTGCGTAACATCAAAGTGATGTGTCCGAAAACAGTATCGAGGCGCCATCACCTCGACTATCATACAAAGTAATGGAGCCAAGGTGAGGTCACCTCGCCTCCGGGCCTCCACCTTGCGGCAGCACTAGTTGGCGGGAAGGCCGCGGTTGATTTTGATTTTTGATTCCTGTCATCAGCCGTTTCGGGAAGTGGTCCACCAGGTCACCTCGCACACAAAATCCAGTGCCGATTTGCCATGGGCGCTTTGGTGCTAAGATAAGTAGTGTATATATGCTGCTGTTATAGTAGTGAGCAATATCTATCATATAAAAACTTGCTCAAATGCATAAGGGAGTGAAAAAATAAGTTTAGTTTTGATCGTATCACCGCCGCCTAACGCGATCACATGACTCGGCAGTTGTCCCTCTGATGCTTCGCTTTGCGGCGACACAGAAACAGTCTGACAACTGTTTGAGGTGGTTTCACGTTCATAATGATCAAGATAATCTCTGACACAATTCCCGCCAGAAAACAGCGAGTTTTGCAAGTTGTAGCACATTTGTTTACTGCAAGTACTTATGTTGAATACAAAGGTAAATTCAGTTGGCAGTTGAATGCCGTCCGGGATATAGTAAATTTAGCCAGTCTCTTCCTCCTCCTCAGCATCCTCCTCGTTCTCTGGTGTCTTGAGAGCCTCTAGATTCAATGCAACACATTTCTGGACGCATTCATGTTGATTGACAAAGGTCTTGATTCCCAAATCACCGTGGTCTCCAGCCCCACTCTCGCTGAAGCGAAATTATAGACATGTTTATGGTACGCACCGGTTGGCTGTGTGAGACATAAGATCAAACAAGACAGCATTTTGACTCAGACGACTGTGACTTTCTGATGCTATGGAAAGAGCATTAGATCTGTTCAAACTCCGAAGCTGGTGAAACGCGGGGAACGGGAGCGTGGGTGAAAGCTGAACTGAATAACAACCCAACCAACCACCACACAACCAATCCGGCACGCGCAAGTTCGGGGCTCGATGCGAAGTATACGCATAATGCAATCCAGATGATCGACGGCGCGTGGCGAAGAAGTATTATTGATAATGTTGTAGAAATAGAATGGCGGCGATAATGATGAGATGTGCTCGCCTGCGAGCACGTAGTCGTTCCACCCTGCGGAATTCCTTCCCACCACCGTACCGTCCAGCGTCGAATCCTCCTCATCAACCTCAACCTCAACACAATCACTGACAAAATCCCGCATCCCATCCATAACCGTATCTTGAACCGTCCCTCTCCGTTCATTGTCCAACAAAACAAACCGAATAAATACAACAAATCCAACAATACCTCGAAGGTCCACAGCGGTCCCATCTCGGGTTTGAGCGCAACGACGGCGAACAAGCGATCCATAGGTGAGTCGGGGTTGTGGGTGGTCAGCGAGCGTTTGAATTACGGATGTTCAAATCAAGTCGAAAAATATTAAAAGCCGAAAGATCGATAGATTATTGTAGGGATTACATGGGGCGAAAGTTCTCTACCTTACGACGCAAAACCGCGCTCCTTATATACCCCCTCTCCGCAGCACCCGCAGTCCTGCCGCTTCAGCCAATCCGACTCCGAATTTCCCTTTTTGTAGCGGCCCGCAGTCCAGCCGCAGTCTCGCAATCATTCCGTAGTCCATTCCGCAGGTTCCGTAGTCGTCCCGCAGTCTCCGTAGTCGCTGCCATCAAAAGATCAAAGATGCCGTTGGTTTCCGTGTTTTCAATCGTGAACCAATTCCCAGCTCATCACTGGAATTCAACGCACCCTGTATATCTGCCAGAACCAGTGTCTTCTTCGAGTACAAATAGACAAAATGTTGGAATGCGTTGATAGTCGCACCCTGCTTGTCAGAGTATTTGGGGTGATCAAGAGTACCAGAGTACTTGCGCAGCTGAACATCCCCTCGCTCCCTCTCTAGCAGCCAGGTAATCGAAGATATAGTATTACTGTCTGTAGTAAGTTCGTCTTTCTCTGCCGGTGTCAGACTGGAATAATCTGTGGAGGTGATGCCGGATGCTGGGGACGGGACAAAAGATTCCGCCAAACTAGCAACACCCTCCCGAGCAATGAGAAAGTCCGTAACACAGCAAACTGAAGACTCGGACGACGACGAAGTTTCTCTTGGGGAATCTGACGGTTATAGCCCACCGGGTAGCCCACGACCTTTTACCGCAAGGCGTCCTGCTCCTATCTCAGGCGCTCAACCCCCCGCCAGAGCACCTGCGCCAACGCCGAGTGGAAATGACGAGATGAGGAATGCAAGAAGGACGATACCGCCGACCGGACCGTCTGTCGCACACAGGGCTCACGCTCTTCCTCCCGCGCGTCGAGTTGATCAGCGATCTTCTCCGCGTGAAGCGCGCCCACGAAGTCCTCCGCGTCGCTCCCTGCCTTACGACCGTCCCGTTCTTCACGGAGCATTCTACGTGAGCCGACCTACTTTCGATCGCCTGCGACGCGAGTCTCCCCCTCGGGGGTACCGTCGCTCGCCTCCTCGTCGCTCTCGCTCGCCCTCTCGCCGCCCGCGTACACCTCGCCGTTCTCTTTCGCCGCGTCAACGGGCGCCTCGCTCTTGTTCCCCATCGCGTCGTCACTCCGGGTCTCGTTCCCCGTCCTCTCACGGACGCCGTACTGCTGCTCGTTCTCGATCGCCTCGTTCCCGTCGTCAAACTCCGCGTTCTCCATCGCCCCACCAACGTCGCGGCGCATCTCGCTCTCGGTCACCTCGTCGTAATCGCTCGACTTCTCGTTCGCGCCTCCGCCCTCACTCTCGCTCTCGCTCTCGCTTTCGCTCTCGTTCCCGCTCTCGCTCTCGCTTTCGCTCTCGTTCCCGCTCTCGCTCTCGCTTTCGCTCTCGTTCCCGCTCTCGCTCTCGCTCACCACCTCGCGCTCGCCCGCATTCGCGTTCCCGCTCCCGCTCTCGCCAACGCCGCTCTGCTCGCGCCTCGTCGCCGGACCGTCCAGCGAGCCGTGAGAGGCGACCGTCGCCACAGCCCCCTACAAATTCCGCGGCTCTGACGACTCCAGCGCCCGTTCGTACCACGAGCGAGAATGCGACTCCCTCGCTGATGCATCGACTGGGGAACAGAGTCTCTCCTCCACCTTCCCTGTTGTCCCGTTTCGACCCCATGGACGTTGACGTTCGCCTTCCCTCCTCTCGCGATTACAGGCAGCAAACGGAGACGTCGAGATGCCGGACAGGTCTTTGTTCAACCGCTTTGATGTGTCCTTAGAAGACAGACTGGGGGATGTGAAACCACACCGTTTCCGCAAGCACAAGCGAACCGAGATTCTCGGCTCCACCCTTGCCGAATCAGCTATTCGTCTCTTTCAGCGCATTCTCTTGCCAGAGAGTGAGTTGGTGAGGCTCCCTGAACCTTTGTGAATACATCAGAGCTCCAATCTGACCTCCAGCAGGGCTCAAATGCGTGCTTGAGCCCAGTTGTTTACACCGACAAGCTCACGGCAGTTGTGGAGACTTGTGGAGCCGCACGGTGCCGTTGACGGAATCGTCAACAACTGTCAATTAAAATTGAAAAGGAAAGAAGCCCAAAACCCGCATTCTTTTTCTGAAACGGCTGTATCACCTCTGTGGTTGTCGTCGTCGCTCGCGCCGCGCTCGCTCCTCCTCCTCCCGCTTGTCTACGTTTATAGAGCAAGCGAGCATCTTTTGAAGTGCCCGCCCGTTTGCCATATCGACTACGCCAGCTCGCCGGCCGCCAGCTCCCCATCAACTCCCTAACTCGAATCTCGAACCTTTCGAACAACATCCCCCGGTACAGCACTCGAGTCTACCCCCAGCTCAATCCCTTTTGCTTTCGTATCTCAATCGTCTCGCCTGGCCCGCCCGCTACGATATCTGTGATGAAAGTGTATTAAAAGGGGTTGTATATGCTCAGGGAATGGGCTAGGATCAGGGAAATTTTAGGTGCGCCGCTGTCTCTGACTCGGTCCCCTTCTTCCTTCCCTCCTCTCTTCTTTTGCCCCCATCCACGTACCCCCATCGTCTTCGGACGATTGTCTTTCAATAGACAACCTGCCTCGCCTGCAGCTGCATGACTTGGGAGCCAACTCTATTAGTGCCTTGGCCTAAATGAGCCCAACTCTGCGCTACGGAGAGCATTGGCTATGAAGTTTGAGTCCGACTCGACTTCGTCTCAGTAACGCCGTGAAAACCAAGAATTGCCCTATCGCAGTCTCGTAGCTGCCGCTGGCGCGCGCTTCATTCGAGAATTCTCTGCGATTGTGGTCAACACCGCCGCGAACAGACATCTTTGGACCCCGCTTATCGATCCTACTTGGATTGATTCAGCGCGTTCAAGGTCATTGCCTTCAGCGTAATTGCTGAACCCAGGCCCGAGAACATCATGTTTTTGTCCCTGCACGGTGATACCTTTCGGTCCCTGCCGCATATCAGCCTGCCCCGTGTAATATCGTGTTGGTGCAGCATGCCGCAAAGCCATTGCTCGCGCACCACGACCTAAAGACATAGCTTCCAAATGCTGGTCCATATTTTATGTTCCACGCATTGCTCGTCGATGGTCATGTCATTACTCCGCAATACGCAACTGGTTATCACCTGCCTTACCCGCAGTCGCCAACCTGATCTGCGGCGGAAACGATGACTGCACGGTCTGGCACCCGCACATTTCAGCCGCCAACGCCTGTTTAGCGCGCGGTTGAATGGATGCTTTGCCGAGTTTGCGCACCTTGCATAACCCGGCTGGCTTCCGAGCCCATCTGCGGCTACTCCCCCACTTCAGTGAACATTCTTCGCAGCACTGTTCACTGTGGGCGAGCATCCCTGATGCCTGTATGCTCTGATGGTGTATCGTTAACTCGAAGGACCTACATAACAGACGCTAACAGTGACCCCTTTCATTTGCGAGGTCTCTCTCCTCCACAAACCCGTGCCCGCAGCCAACTATGTTGTCATGCTAAGTCCTGCGTTTCCTCAGCTCGACGGTTTGTGAGAGTTTGACAGAGGACCACTACATCGTTGAAGTTGCTTTTCAGGGGATTGGCTCCTTATTTACTTATTACATTCTGTGTAATCCTACTCTCTTTATGACCTCCGGTTTAATGAGAAGTTGCTTCACCATTCATGACAAAATCTCTTGTGTGAACGTCATCTGTTGAGCTCGAGGACTGCATATGGGATTAACCCTATGCCTGTCATAAGTACATCTCGATGGCCAGTATGAAGGAGAACCGGAAAGCATACTCTGAGATTTCTTTGAATGTACAAGACAATTGAAGGGTGAACCCTGTTGTTCAATGGAGTGGATATCCATCCACTCTCTAACCCACAGCCAGACAGTCTAGAGTTAGGTGTCACGCGTTAGCCGTAAGTCACCCTTCCCCCAAACCTCTTGTCCCGCACCAAAATCCTTCCAAATTGTATTAGGTACCATACAGTAGGCCTTGATCTACAACTTTGTCACTAGAAATTCTTTACTTCTCCACTTGGCTGTATAGGAAATGTGGATAAGTTGAACCTTTTCGGACGAGAGGCACAGCCACAGCAGCGTTCGACTCAAATATTCGAGCCCCGTTATTTGAGACCAAGAATCATTTGGGTAGGCTTTCAAAGGTCTTCGAAGTTACACCAGGTTTGTAGCTACCCTCCTGGCTGAGCAAAGGGCAAGCAGGAAATTTCCTTTTTGGTGATGGGGAAGCAAGCTTCCCCATTCATCGGTATAGGGCTCCGGAATGCAGATGCTTACAAATCTCCGTCCAGGTGTAAGCATGTCCTGGAGTGGCCTCGGACTTCGGAAACGGCCGACGGTCAAACTGTCAGTGTCACGTGACCTCAGAATTCGCGCCGAAACAAAATTGAACCTCTTTGCGCGCTTCAACCTTGCTTCAACCTGGATGTATAGACATGCCCTACCTATATAGTATGTGTAGTTGCTCAATGGATGTCCTCTCTCTTTCCTTTCCCTCCTCCATGACATGTATTTGTTACACTTCTAGCCATTTGCTGCTTGCAGCTTATTTTTTTTCTTGGTTAGCATTAGCACTCAAGATAAACTTCATCCTCCACATTATCTTATGTTACTGCATGTATGAGCCAAATCAACCAGCCAATGCTTTCTCTCAAGCAAAATTGGGAATGCTGGTACTTTAGCAGGACAGAGTGAAGACCAGGATTTTCAAAGTCCACCTCTGTCACCAACACGTAGAACTCAAGGTCCAGATCCACCTCCGGTGCAGCAGAATCCTGTACAGCCAGTGCAAAATAAGTATAGTACAAAGACAGGGAAATGCTCAACCCAATGCTCAACCAGTTGCTTGCACAAGTGGCAGCCATCACATACCTTCTGCTGACTTTGAGGGAAGGAAGAAAGGATTGAACGGAACAGCATTTCGATCACCTTTCCTGTTGCAAAGATTGCAGAAGCCAAATGAAACCACAGTGTGTCAGATGCTCAGAATGGAGAGAGGCTTTGGGTTTCAAACTCAATACTTATGGATTCAATATACAGGATATTCTTACTGAATTTCAATTTCTTGAGCCCGTGGGGAATACGAATATTTGCTACGCATAGATTCCCAGCGACGGGATCAATAGGGTCGTTCCAGGGTCGTTCACACATTCCTTTTTCCTCTCCTTTTTCGCTTCCTTTTTCGCTCCCTTTTTCGCTGTTTTTGGTATTCTCTTCGTTTTTTGCCCGGTTTTTTTTCCCTTTTCAATTTGAATAGTTAAAAAGGGAAGACCTACCAGAAAAACGGAGTGAATTGGGCAAATCTGGCCAAAACTGAAAAAAAAATGGTATGAAAAAGGAGTCGCAAAAAGGAATGTGTGAACCAAGGGGATACCGATCCGCGAAATCCGTACCGGGGGTGGAAGTTTTTTTTTCAGCGACTTCGGGCGACCCCCCCTCCCTTCCTGCTGCCGTAATATGCCTTATATGGTGAATTCACGTGGTCTTCCCACCGCCCAATTTGTTATCTGTATCAAATTTATGTATTTTCGGACTCAACATCAGCATTTGAAGCGAAGAACCTGTTATTTTGCACATTTCCACATACCTGCACTCTGCAAAATTGATATTTCTCAATGTCAGCAACCAGTCTTCTGGACCAAGCAACACCATACACACTGACTGCCGAGGCTGTCGAGAGGCCCAAGCAGCAGTCAAACCCATCTGACGGTGACAATGGTGGCCAGAGTTGGATCTGAAGTACTGAATTGCTAAAATAAGGCTGTAGAACAACGTACCTAGCATATATCTGCTGCATACAACCCTCAGAACCGAGTTACAAAAATTCATATGAAAGTTTTTTTTCGAGGCCCTTGAGACCCCCTCCCCCCCTTTGGTGTGAACGCTCCGCTCAGAGCGTCCTTTTTGGGCCCTTTTGATCACATTTTATTCTTCCTTTTTCATGCTTCCTCTCATTAACCTCAGTCCTTGCCTAGTACATGCTGACTTTTCTATTCAGAGGTATAAAAAGGCAAAGTTTACAAAAAGAAACAAGTTCTACAGAGCTTTTTTGACTAAAATGCAAAATGAGCAAAAAGGAAGAGAAAAAGGAGAACAAAAAGGACGCAAAAAGGGAACCAAAAAGGCGAGGTGTGAATAACCCTAAACACCCTTTTCAGCAGTTGCATGAGTACTTAGAATAGATCAGCGAGTGTACTTGCTCTGTACTATGTAGTATGTAATTCAGTAAATTGCATGTACGACTGAAGCTATGATCTGAACGAGTCAGAACGACTATCTTCAGATTTCATGTCCTCCATACAAGAGAGGGTGAAACGAGCCTAGACTGAAGCAAGCTTCCCCTCCTATGTGGACCATTGTCCACATACATCATATTCGGTATAGGGCTCCAAAATGCAGATGCTGACAAATGACTGGGTGCTTTGTAAGCACAGCTGTAAGCACTGTGCGGGCAACCCCGCCATTCCAAGGGTGATGGCAAATCGGTCGCCTAACCGATTAAAGCCGATGGCCCCGGCCAGTAAAACCCTCGGCAATCTGAGCCTATCTCCGGCGAAATAAAGCCCTCGAAATGACCGATTTTTTGACAACTCGGCATGCGTTTTACTAACCGGGGGGTGGGTTGATAATACCGAGGCAGGTTCCTTAGCTTCCTTGCACTGAGTGCTTGCTAAACTGTCAACCAGCCATTCGACCTCTCAAACGCTAACATGGTACTCTTCGATCTGGCGAGCCTCACGATGCGCTCAGTAGGCGTGACCTCGGGCAAATTTCCGAAAACCGTTGCTTGGCACGTACTTGGAACAATCACAGACTCCATGCCTTCGGTCGTCATTCTTGCCACCTGGGTACCCTATGCAGGTGGAAATGGACATTTGGTACCTGAGATTTGGTTGTATATGCCGGCACCCATAGCGCAAATACGCTGTGCGGATCTTCGTGGCCGACTGTGGCATTTGGAACTTGACATGCAATTGTTGCTGGATCCAGGGCATTCCTCCTTGGCAGCCGTGATGGCCACGATGACGAGGCAATGGGTCACTGCCAACGTATTTTGCCTTGTTGGGACATCGTCGTTGAAGTTTTTGGCCTGGATGGTATCATACTCTCAATGCAGTAGGTCAAAACTAAGTGATCAAGCTCGTACAAAAACTCAAATCGTTAAAGAGTGCCGTCCGCCGTGGCAAGCGTGTTGCCCAAATCTCAGATCTTGCTTCTCTGCTTTGTTTGCCAAACTGCTGATCTCCGGGAGATTATAAACTGCCAACGATAGGGTCCTACAATTTGCTGGGGAATCATACAGTACAATACATAACAGATGCAATGAATGGTATCACCTGGATTGCGCTCGCTTAGCTGAAGTTCTCCGCGATCTCATTGACAAGTTCTATTGTTCGATTTGCCGTCATGGTGAGTGGAAGCATGTCCTGCGCACGCCTCCAAGTGTGACATAGTTAGTTCTCAGATTCGCCGAATTTGCAAACCACATTCAAATCACGCTGTCGACGTGGTCTCGAACACCTTGATCCCAGTTCGAGAGAAGCATGTCACAAGCCGGCGCGTTCAGATTGGTGCGGTTTTGACAATGTCAAACAACGTCTGCACACGTTCGCGGCGTCGGGAGGCAATACAGATCTGTTCTGGGACAACGTTAAACATGCACAGAAGCCAGAGGCAGTTGTTTTGAGCCACGATCCCTTGGGCTCGGTAACACTTCGGGCTCAATCAGCCAACAAGCTTGAACCGCCGAGAGCGGCGTTGGCCGAAGTCCAGAGGCATCGCTCTGCCATCGCCCGCAACGATGCCCTCTTTTTGCGAAAATGCCTACTCAAGTTGGCAATTGACCGCGCGAGCCAGATTTCACAATGTGGATTTGACGGGAGACTTTGCTGGGATGACGAATTTGTAGCTGATCGAGGATCAGCAATCATTGAGGGTTACTGACGCTGAATGTACGGAACAATGGTGGTGCACTGAGAGCCCCCACGGCAGATTCGCAATCAGATCGAGATAGACGGTTAACAAAGCAACTCGGAGAACTAACTTGTCCTTACAAAAGTTACTTTTACTTTACTTCGTCTAATTTTTTTGCGAGTAATAAACGAGGTTTTATGACCTCATTTCTCATTACATAATGGAGCTCTGATTCAAAGTTAAGTACAAGTTCAAGTTCGTTGACTTGTATTACTATATAGCCTTATGGTTACCGCGCCCCTCCAACCGCGTCAGAATGTTATTAGCTAATATTATATAAGCAGAGTTCACGTCGCGTATATCTCCCTCAAAAATCGCGTTCTTTCCGCATTTCTTTAGGATAATGCTCATTATAATACCTGAAACTGGCTTTCTGTCTCCTCAGATCTTTGATAACAAGACGACGTGCTGCAGGAAAAGGTAGCGCGTTTGCATCACGTGGAGATCCGGCCTCTCGGCCGAGCTCTAAAATGCATTCAACTTAAGCCCAAAACGCCTCAGAAAATTTGAGAAAGAGCGCACAAAGATTGAAACTCGAGCTTGGAGTACCTTAGAAGTAGAATTAGTATTAAAACCCGACAATGCAAGGGGGAAAACACAAACCGGCGATTCCCGGCTTATATAAGATTAGCTAATAAGATCCTGACGCGGTCCGAGGGGCGCGGTAACTAACAGACTCTATATAGCGAGGGCACCGAGCTGATACATATAGAGCGTCTGTCTACGAGAGACTAATTACTATACAGTCGGAAAAAGAATGCGGGTTTATGGTTTTTCGTTTTCGAAATCTGTGTTTGGTCCTGCATCTTCGGCTCCACCCTTGCCGATTCCACTTTCCAAAGCTAAGTATTCGTCTTTCTCACCGCGTTCGGTCGCCATGGCGGGAGTTTGTTACGTTCTCGGCCCCTTCTCGAGTGCGTTAGAGCGTTCATCTGACCTCTAGCAAGCAACCCTTGAATGTCTTTCGAGTCAAGTTGTTTACATCGACAAGCTCACGGCAGGCGTGGAGACTTGTGGAGCCGCACAATGCTGTTGACAGAATCGTCAACAAATGTCAATCAAAATCGAAAAGGAAGGGAGATGAAAACCCGCATTCGTTTTCCGAAACGGCTGTGATGCTCTTCGAAGGTTTTGAGCAGCCTGTACTTGCTCGCAGAACCAACGCAGAACAGACTTTCCGACTCTTCGAAATTCGGAGACGGAGCGGTGTCAAATTTACACGTGGCGACGTGTTGAGATGTTCGTCGGTCTTGGCTGCCACGTCGGTATTGCGTAAAGTATCCGGAAATGGAAAGTCGGCTGTATTTCTCCACGACTGCAATGGCTCAGACCGGCTCGGTAATCATGTTTATGGGCGGCCAGAAGGAGAAGAAAAAAATCACCGAAAAAGGAAAGAAGGAAGGAGGAAAAAGGGAGAATTTTGAAGGATTTCATAGCTATTTAGCCGCGGCAACTCAGGAAGGCCGGCCCGCCAGTGCCCTGCATAACTTTCCCAGCAATTAAGTGAGGTTTTGCTAAGAAATGCTCAGTTCATGGCTGCAAACATTTCATCTAGCCAATGAACTACTAGACCTCCAGTGTTGAGCTTGACAGAATGCTCACCAGACGAGAAATTTTTCTGCAGCTCCATGCATCAAGTATACTGCTTCAATACGTCGCAAATTTCTTTTTCCTGTTACCGGCGACGGTCGTCCGCGGTCGTTTGTTATCGGGGAGCTTCAGGTCGTCAGCCTGACAGCCGCCTCATCGAAGGGGCTCGGAAACGATCGGGGCATATCGTACCCGACAGCCTGACAGCCCGATGATGTCTTTTCGGGCACGATCTCCAACTACTCCAGAACTAATGAAAAACAAGAAAATTCTATTCATTCAGTCCGAAGTCGCTTGGTTGCAAGCAGGTTTGTAGTACTTGACTTTGAAGTGATAAGTTGTAATGTGATTGAACTTTGAACTTGAGTTGAAGTAGAGTCTAATAAATTGTATTGAGTCTGTGTAACAATCGTGAGCAGTCAGAGTTGAACCGGCGTGGAGTACAAGAGAAAACGCAGCCCTTACCGTTCGGCCACGCGCGCATTATTGGTTGAGGAAGTGAACTCCAACATATGTAAACGGCACCTCGAGGTGATGCCAGCTCGCCTCGCCTCGGCCCCCAAAACAGGCACTGTGACACTTTTGACAGCGTCACTGAGTGACTGGCGCGTCAAGCACAATCCTCGTCCTCCCGCTCACCGGTTAGCGCGTTCCTGCCGCGAACCAATCCTCCTATGATTCACCTCAACCTCGCTTGGCGTCGACGTCACCGCCTGGCTGCTACGGAGAATGCGAAACGCCCCACACAGAGCTGGAAATATGACGCAAAGGTGGCGCGTCGGGATAGTGCGTTGGCGCACTCAGGGTCCAAGGTACGCGCAATAGATACCTCCGAAATGTTATATATATTGCCCCAATTATACTCCATTCCAACCCTCCCTCTTGTGAACTCCCATGGCCTCGCCGTCCTGCCAATGCGGCAACCCGCAGGCATGCACTTGCTACATCCAACCCCCGCGTCAAAACAATTTCACAACGAATTCCTACCCCACGCCCAACGTCTTTGGCTCCTGGCCTGGCTCTCAGGCTCATGCCATGCCTCTCCCGCCTCAAGCTTTCATCCCCGGATCGCCGTATCCTCCACCACCTCCCGTCACTTTCGGCCAGACTTACGGCTTTCAAAATACATACCCCGCCTCATTTAACACCGTGATTCCTCCCCCTTCCTCTGCGGCAACCCATGCACCATTTGTCGACGCGACTAACACGATTAATGCCGGCCTCGCTCCGCCACAGCGCAAGAAGAAACGTAAAGCGAATCCCAACGCTAACTCGGCAGCTACATCGCGCACCCGTCGCCGCATCGACCCCAGCTTCACCTCCGAACCGGCTGTGTTCGGGGTCGGTCCGTCTGACCCAAATGTTGCAGCGGCAGCAGCTGCCTCTGAATCAGTTTCCCATCCTTCAATCCCTCACCCCAACTTCGGCTCTTTGGTCAATCAATCTTCGGCATCCGGAGACGATGCAACAGATGTTTGGTATTTTGTTCGAGGCGTTCACGGCGCTTCTGCTCCAACCGTCGCACCAGAACCAACGGAAATGAAGGAAGATCGACCGGATAAAAAGGTGTTTTCCCATTTCTCGTGCCGCCTCTGTCCGTGAGTGTTCAAGTGTGTTCTGTTTTTGTTTTCGCTATCTGAACCCTTCCATCGTTAGATTTCCGAAATGGAAGGCATGGAAGAATGGTCCTGGACAAACCAAGACCATCCGAAATCATCTTGAGGGAGAACATGGCAAAGTTTGGAAGGATATGGTCATCCTGAAGGGGCTCAAGAATTGGGATATTCTCGCAAAGGCGCCGAAGACTCCGGGAGAGCGAGAGGAATTTTCTATTCCCGGATTCTACGAACGATTGGTTAAGTGGATCGCTGTTGATGATCAGGTTGGTGCTATCTCATCATTGTTTCTTGCGATTCTGATATATTTGTTTAGTCTCTGGACGTGGTGGACTGTCCCGAGCTCCGTGATCTCCTCCTCTTTATTGGGACTCAATTAGAGGACAAGGACATTCCACATCGCACGAAGTTATCAGAATTGATTGTCAAACAGTTCCAGGCCGAATATCAGTTAATGATTCATGAAATACAGGTATGTCATGTCATATTCTAACGATTCACCTTCTAATTATATGCGCAGAACTCGCTTGGGCGACAGTCTTACACCCAGGACGTGTGGAGTCGCGAAAATCTTGACTCGCATCTGGGGATTACCGCGCACTACATCGTCCGAGACGCGAATGGGCACCTTGTACTTAAAGCTCGGCTCGTTGCTTTTCGTCGATTGGACGGGAGACACACCGGCCAAAATATCGCCAAAATCTTTGTACAAGTTTTGAAGGAGATTGGTTGTTTGCACAAAGTAAGTCACATAGAGTTGTGAATTGAACCGCTTGCTGATGATAACTCAGCTCGGAATGATTACATGCGACAATGCTAGCAACAATAACACATGCATGGTGTATATTGCGCAAGAGCTCGCCGTGCTCGGAATTCCTTTCGATGCGGAAGGGAACAGAATTCGGTGAGTTTTAATGATTTATTCCCGAGTCTGAGGGCTAACCGTGTTCAGCTGTTTTCCGCATGTCGTCAATATTGCTGTCAAAGCCGCTCTCGCAACACTTCCCGAATTACCTGCTCCTCAAGATGGTGTCGATTCGGACAACTACGGCACGCCGATTCCCGAGGCACTGAAGCAGGATGTCGGGTATTGGGAGGCGCTAAGAAAAAATCCAGTCAAACAAACTCGTACACTCGTTACATCGTGCCGAGCGTCTGGTCAACGACGGGATAATTTTAAGGAGACGATAGAACGTGGCAACGAGGAGGGCGGCTTCGGCGAACCCGCCTTGAAGCTGCGCGTCATACAGCTCTTGCAAGATGTCGACACGCGTTGGTCGGCTACGTTCTTGATGATAGACCGGTATCTTGAGCAAGATTTGGTTTGTTCTATTGTTTTTTCTTGCCAGTAGTGATTGAATTTGACTTGGAATTTCGTTTAGGCTGTTGAGGCATTTCTCGATGACCCAATGCAAGTCGAAATTTCGGATGATCGACTCGATCCAGTCACCAAGACTGTTCTCATCGACATTCGGCGGTTTTTACAGGTTCCGTATCTTGTCCAGGAGATAGTCTCTGCGGAAAAAGCACCTACCCTGTCCTATGTGCTTCCACTCTACGAGCAGCTCATTGCCGCCCTCAAGCTTCTTGCACGAGAGCTCCCGAAAATCAGTCTCGGTATCAACGCCGCTGTCGACAAATTCACAGAATATCTTGGGATGTCTCGGCGCACTCGAATGTATGCGCTAGCGATGGGTAATTACTTCCTTGTTTGTCTCTTAATTCGCTTCAATCACTCATATTTAACTTTCAGTTCTAAATCCGACGACAAAACTCCAGTGGCTAAGGGACAACTGGTCTTCATCAGATGCTGAAGAAGCCAGAACCTGGATTCGTGCAGCGGTGCGTCCCAACTTTCACATTATACTGCGCTACTGACAAACTCCCAAGATGCTGGAGTACCGCCGGGAGTTCCGCGCTCACCAGAACTCTCCGAGCACTGTGCACATACCTTCGACCGCCAGCCGCCGCGCTGTTCACACGCCGTCTGCATCCCATGCCGCTCGTGCCCAGAAATCTGGGTTTGCGAAGCTTGGTGCTCTTGTAAAAGAGCTGTCTGCTTCCGACATCGAATCCCCACCGAGTACTCGAAGTCCGCAGCCGCTTTCGGAGGAAGAGCAAGTAGAGGCAGAGCGCCGTGCTGCTGCCGAAGATGAACATATTGTCGATGCGGAGCTGAATGACTATGAGAAGGAGGGTTTGCTGGGAGGCTCGGACCCAGAGTATGAGGACCTTGACTTGCTCCGCTACTGGGAGGTGAGTTTAAGTATGTTCTTATACAATGTTGGTCTGAAAAATGTTGCAGGCTCGTCAATATCGGTTCCGTTACCTATTTCGCGTGGCGCTTGATGTATTGCCTGTTCAGGCTTCTGCGGTACCATGCGAGCGTGTTTTCTCTTCCAGCAAGGACACAGATGCCTCCCTATGCAACAGTCTCTCCCCGAGATGATGGAAATGCTCCAGATTCTCAAATTTATTTATCGACAGGATCGCATCAAATTTTGCGAGGACTTCGTCGTAACTGAGGAAGATCTGTCTGTTGTTGATATTGACCCTGATGTAGCAGAAAGGTTGATTGCGGCAGGGCGTACTCAAGAGCTTGAGGATCTTATAGAATCTTCCTGGGCTTCGCCCGTTTGATTTTTGCGTTGTATTCACTTATATAATCATTGTGCTTTGTATTGTTCCATAATTTACTCATAAACTGTATAGTCTTTTATTGTGCATATGTTTATTGTACTTATTGGAGAATTGTAGCACATTTTAGAGGTGCATACGAGGTCAAAACAGTGCAATGCAGCTCAAAACGAGGAGACGGGGAACCGTGGGACGGAAACTTCCATTTATGGATGTCAGCTCCGAGCTGCCTCGGCCCAACTCCGAGCTCGAGCGAGCTGATGGGCAATCACCTCGAGCTCAGCTCCAACTCAGCTCCCGGCAGCACTACTCTAGGACTGCATCCGAGCTGATTGACCAACGGTTCCGTTTGATCCTGAGATAAACCCGATTAAGGCCGATAATGCCGAACAGTTGAGAGAATGTTGAAATTTTTGAATAATTGCTTAAGAGCTAACTCGGAAGCTTGTCGGAAGCTCTATGTGACGGGTCTACATAATATTTACTTACTTAAACGCTTGTTACCTTATATTCCGCATGTAGATAACATGTCGAGTATGTGGACAATGGTCTACATAGGAGGGTAAGCTTGCTTCAGTGCTTTGAATGCATACCGTGAACTTTTCAATATCCTGGTTGCAATATTGAGGAGTAAGTATATATTGGGTGCTAAGACTATTGAGACATTGAGTCAGGACAACAACTCATGGCTGAATAGTGAGTTAAATACCCAGAAAGTACATCTCAAAAGTTGTCTCAAAGCATAGCCTGCATAGGCAAAGGGGGAAGAGAGGAGCAAGCATTCATTGAGCAACACAAAGTATATAGGTACATAGGCAGTATCTATCCATCCATCGGGCCGTGTCGACTCCCTCCCCATTCATGACCAGACCCGGCGCCAATGTTGAGCTCTTCTGAATGGACTTGTCGATGGCGGCGGAAGTCTCTGACAGCGTGGAACCCATCTCGGAAGGCTGATCCGCGGGTCACGTGGGGGGCCAGGATAGCGTTTAGTTACCTCATTCGGCAGGGCCGTCTCGCTGGCGCTCGCGTCCCTCCCTTCGCTCCGCCCCAAACCCCGGTTCAATTTTTTTGCGAATTCTTTTGCTGGATTCCGTGCCCGCGGCGCCGCACTGCCGCTCGCTGCACTCGCCGGCGCGCGGCGCCGGGGACCCCGTGATTTTCTGTCAAAAAGCACGTTACTTTCTGTCAAAAGTCACGTTACTAACGTCACCTTGTGTTTTCATGTATAGGATATATAACTTTTTGTTTTAGATCTAGGTACTGTAAACAGCATCTTTTGATCAGCTCCTGGATGTGGATTCGGCTTGACAGTGCATATAACGACTCGGAAAGAGTACCCGAGAGGAGATACGTCGCTCTGCAGCACAACTGCAGCAGGAAACAGGCCTGAGCCAGGCAACACGTATGCAGCACGTGATGAAACTTCTGACAGATTATGTAATAAGAACGGTCGGACCCCCGCGGTAAGTAACAGACTCTATATCTGTCGAGGTACGAGACACAAGATACTTACTAGAGCGTCTGTCTACGAGAGACTAGGGCAGTCCGCATGCCGATATATACAGGAAATTCGGAGCACTATACATGGTATGTGACTCCTTGCGGCTGGATATCTGAGATTGATCACAAAGTAGCGGGGCCACGCCTCACGGTTAATTCACTCACAGACCATCGCACTTGGTACAATTTACAGGTGCGATTTCTTTTGATCGACTGTTGTTGCCTCTAAAGCATATTTTGCGATTCAGGCTAACGCTAAACACGTTCACAAAGTTAACTGTGATTATCACCACTCATTGTCCCTGATAAACCGCACATCCACTGTGGTCGCATAACCCCCTGACTTTCCCATAGTTGGTTCACAAGGTTTCAATGGGAAATTCACCGGAAAACTCTGTGAATTCCACTATGGAGTTGTGAATTTCACGGAGATATTTTCACTGGGTCCAACTATGTGAGTGGGACATTCCATGGTGTTAATTCACATGGTTTGGGAATGATATCCACCTCATATTCCAATGAAAACTCTTTCACTGTGTTGGATTCCCTTCCAATACTCCCGAAAGTCACTTGAAAAATACGTGAAAACTGCATGAAAAATCTACTACGTACCCCTCGCTTTGACCAGTGTCAACATACAAGTATTAGTCTTATCTCTTTTGCACGGAAGTACTTACTGAACAAGTACAACAAGTCTTTACCAACGATTACTAAGTTACGGTATTCAAAGTATGTATATGTAAATTGACTATATTACTGTATTAGGAACACAACCAGTACTGGTGACCAGAACCATGTACCGTGTTCGAGGCAACTTGAACTCCATGAATTTCACGAGGTTTACGGGTGAATTTCCAAGAGTTGCCAGGAAGCAAGGAATGAACTTTCTGAGCAGTTTTCACACACATATGCATTCATTCGATTTTCGAGTGAAATTCACGCACTTCATATTGCGGACTCTAATTATGTGAATCGGGTACGTGAAGTCACAACCCCATGAATCTGAATTCACTAGATAAACCCGTGAATTGTGGAATTCATGGTCCGGCTATGGGAAATTCATGGGGTTCTGCGACCACAGTGATCTTTCTTGTTGAACTAACGGGTTTGTGCAAAGCGACCCAGGTCGCTTTGGGACCACTCAAATCTCCACAACAAGCAGCATCAGGGTCGGTGTTGCGTAGCAGGCTGGTCACGAGTCTACTTCCCGCCATTCCGCTCCATTTCCCGCCGTGCCTGCGCTAAGAAGTCTGCTGTAGCAATAAAACTGGGCGGGCAACATATAGTAGCGGGTTTGTGCGAAGCGACCCGGGTCGCTTTGGGACCGCTCAGATCTCGACAACGAGCAGTCTCAGGTGTGAAGTCCCAGCGACCTAGGAGTGCCCCAGGGCAATACTCTTTACTCTTCTAGGTCGCTTAGAGCTCACACCCTGGCTCCGCTGCCGGAGCCTGAATTAAGGATGTATTATTGTAATGCAGAAGAGGGGAACCTTGCGTTATTCCATGGGTTGAACGCCTCTCAAGCGGAATTTTTAGAGTCACTCCGGCAGCGGATTTGGATTTGGATTTGATGGAATTTGGAGCTGATGGGTGACGATCAGTCACCAATCAGTCACCGTTGCCAACTGATGACGGGACTGTTCCCGCCAAACTGCCCGCCATCCCGCTCCATTTCCCGCCGTGCCTGCGCTGGCACTTAAGAGGTCTGCTATAGCAATAAAATTGGGCAGGCAACATATAGTAATCAAAGCACACTGTTCTCAAAAAGTGCGCCGTTCTGGAGGCAAGCAATGGGCTCAATGAAGGAGCTCGTCGTCGTCGCCGACGAGCAGGCATGTTGCAAACACAACGGCGGCTAACGTCGGACATTCCGCGGACTACGTTACATACAGACATCAGTTCCACTATCAAATCCAAATCCCATCAAATCCAGATCCAAATCCGCTGCCGGAGTGACTCAAATCCAGATCCAAATCCGCTGCCGGAGTGACTCCTAAGTCTGGATTTGAGTCACTCCGGCAGCGGATTTGGATCTGGATTTGATGGGATTTGGAGCTGATGGGTGACGATCAGTCACCAATCAGTCACCGTTGCCAACTGATGACGGGACTGTTCCCGCCAAACTGCCAGCGCATTGTCTCGTCGGCATTTTCCCGCCATCCCGCTCCATTTCCCGCCGTGCCTGCGCTGGCACTTAAGAGGTCTGCTACAGCAATAAAATTGGGCAGGCAACATATAGTAATCAAAGCACACCGTTCTCAAAAAGTGCGCCGTTCTGGAGGCAAGCAATGGGCTCAATGAAGGAGCTCGTCGTCGTCGCCGACGAGCAGGCGTGTTGCAAACACAACGGCGGCTAACGTCGGACATTCCGCGGACTACGTTACATACAGACATCAGTTCCACCATCAAATCCAAATCCCATCAAATCCAGATCCTGCTCCGCTGCCGGAGTAACCCTTATGCTTGTGAATCGGTGCTCACGAATTTTTTGGTTCAATTTCTTTTGAGGGCTATTGGGCATTAATTCTGATGGTGTGCCACATCGTATCCCGACTGAGCGCTTACCTCTTTGTTCTTACTTTATCTCTAATGAAGACCGTCCCCATTCCACAGAAGGTCAGATGAAAATCTTTCGTGAGGCTAAAAAACAAATCTCCGACTAATACGCTGTTACGGCTACAAGTGGATAGGAAGATGGGACACCTCTTGGGCATTCGAATACCGGTGGTCGCCAGTCATATTCTTGCTTGTCAGTAGGGGCCCAGGGTACGACTGGGTTGGAGCGGCGCGTTGGCAGTTGCTTGCCCAGGCAGAGCTGACACTCCCAGTATCGCAATAATTTGTTTGTGTAGCTCTTGAGTTCTGGTTACGTCCGCAGCAGTGATTGTGCGCTGCGACTGCCCCTGAGAACATGCCTCTCCAGCTGCATATATTGCCTGGGCATGGCTTAGATAACGGTCAGACAACGACGCCGCGCACAATAGAGCCAACCTTCGGAGTATTTCACTGAAATCCATAGTCTGTCTTTTTCTTTGTGCTGTGTCAGATACGAGTCCGCCAAGTTGATGGTGGAGACATTGATAACCTTTTTGCCCCGACTGGATTGCCCAATAGCGCAATAATTTGATTCTCAAGGTCCTGAAGTCGGGCCACATCTGAGGCGGTGATAGTGCCCTGGCCTTGAAGACATGCTTCAGCAGCCGCTTTTATGGATCGAGCGTTGCTTGTGGATGGTCATGACACAGTGCACATCGAAAGGCTGTCACCGACCCTTTGAGTAGGTCACCAAAATTTGGATTTTTATCCTTCAAATTGCGACTGCTTCAGTTGCTTTCAGAGGCAACGTCAAAGTACTAGTAAGAGTGCCCACCGTTGGAGAACATTGATGTCCTTAGAAAAAACTTCGCGCCTGGCCATTTCAGAGTTCGGGGGATGGGCAGCGGTTCAATTCACTTGTTCCAAAGATTAACAACGTGGAGAACTAGTCACGTGTGCTGATCCTCTAACTTATTAGTATTACTAATTTACAGTGGCGGCAAAATCTGATGTCACCCCCAAAAAAGGAAATTCTCATCAATTCAACGCGTTTTCTTTTCTGTGCCCTGTTTTCTGTGGTCGGACCTTTCACAGTGCATTCCAGACATAGATTTGAAACACATGCACCCTTTTCATCTTAGGAAAATTGACACTTTTTGGGCAAGACTTCCCAACCATCTTTGGCCCAGTTCTCCTCAATGAATGGACCTACCTTTCCCAATCTTGCCTCCACAGGCAGTGGATTTGCCGTTCCAATGGATCTCTGCCCTTGTCGCTACTAGACGGCGATGGCAAGGGCAGATTAGGGGTGGTTTGATAAAAATTTCCTTTTTTGGGGGGTGGCATCAGATGGCGCCGCCACTGTAAGTAATACAAGCTTTAGCTCCCTGCCTCCGGCACGGCCGACTCGCTGCGCTCGCCGACCTCCCTCCGTTCGGTCACACAGCTTGTTGGGGCTGGCCGCCCCAAACCCCGCTGCGCTCGCTCCGCTCACGACGTCTAGTACGATCTCAACATCTCGACATTGACCCCGTGATTTTCTGTCAAAAGTCACGCGACTGATGGCCTGGCCCTCTTTTCAAGTACAAGCTTAAGCACCCCGCCTTCGGCAGGGTTGGCTCGCTGCGCTCGCGTCCCTCCCTACGGCTGGTGCACAGCTTGTCTGAGATAAAGGGAGGATCGTCCTTCAGGATGTCAAACAAGGGGGAATCGGCATTCGAAAATCGGATATCGGGTCGACTTTTTTTTTAAGGGCTTGGGCTGACCCCCCTCCCCCCCTCCCCTCCTATAATACACTAACTCGGCAAAAAAAATGTCCGATTGATTTCTGGCCTGTATTTCGATGATTACTGCTCAAACAAGTTGTAGTTGTGTTTATAGGATCCGGATGCCTTATTCTTCGGGTTTGGTTTTGGGCAAATTTTTGATACGCCATCATGCCGAGCGCAAACATGGGAATTTTGATATCGGCCGACTTTACAAGTCAGTCAAATTATTTTGGTGCGGGGAGCTGATCTGCTCATGTTATAGCCTGAGGTCCAGCGAGCTATGCGCCAATTTGAACTGTGGAAAAATATACAGGCAAACAGGCGCTATAGCCCTCGCAAAGTGACCATTTTCGACCGATTTGACCGGAATTTGCCGAAATATGCCCAAAATGGCAGTTTTGTCGAGCCTATAGCGCTCCAACGGCTGAATATTTTCATAAGGTTTGACTTGTGAAAGTACTTGTATTCGGGTCCTCTTTCATCCTGCACACTCAGATATTGTCAGAAAAAATCCCTACTCAAATTGACAATCTGGCTATTTGGGAATTCTGCTCATTTGATGGCGGATCAAGAGATTGCACGGCGGCGAGGTAGCATACCAGTCGGTCTCAGTATCGTGTGCACGCTCGGAAGTTGTTTGCTCCCGAATACAGGTATTAACACCGCAATACGGACAAATTACTAGATAGTATGGAGGTTTTGATGGTCACCTTGAGTTTATGCTGCATGAATGGGTTCCGAGTTCAGTTCTCGGGCGTGACATTTTTTTTTTCGTCAATGCCGAATGCCAAAGAATTTCTGGTTAAGTGGTTAGGGTTTGCTTCCCCAAAAAAACACTGCCGAAGGCCAAAATACTGCTGGGTTAAGTACCTGGTTAGGGTTAAGGCTTAGGGTTACGGTTAGGGTTTGGGGGGGGTGTGGGGGTGAGGAACAGAAGGATTCGCGCGAACGAGGCTTTAGAGTGCCAACCTGAGCGGCCCGGCTTAGGGGACCCCCCGAGCGCAGCGAGGGAGGGGAGGGCCGCGAATGGGATGGTTTGGGGCCATTCAAGATGGCAGTATTGATTATTAGACAATATAAATAACACGTACGTAGAGGGCCCGGGCAGGGGATGGAGTCGGCGGCGGCGGTGGGGGGGTCTACGGGCGGGCGTCTGCGAATTGCGGTTGGGGCGAGGCAAACAGCGGCGGGGGTGTTGTGGTTTCCGAGTAGTGAGGGGGTACGAGGCGGGGTGCGGCGGTTAAATGCGGAAGGGGTCGGCTGCACGGGGAAAGTCGACGTCTGAGACCTCACCTCGAGCCTTGAAGGCGGAGATGGCGTCCTCGCGGGTGGGAGCTTTCGGGTCAGGGGCTTCGGGGAGGGTGCCATGGACATTGTGGAACCTGCCGGTGCGAGCAATATAGTTCTTTCTGTCTTCTGAATGTGCTATTCGGTGGGAGCTCTCGCACATTCGAATTATTGAGAAGAGGAAAAGGTGCCAAACACATCCTATTCAGGTTAGGAAACAAGGGACTCGCCGGGGAAAAAGTACGGTGTGCCAAAAAGAAAAATTAAACAGTTTCAGGGTGTGAAAAGATAAAAGGTGTGTGCCATCGGGTTCGAACCCATATCCTCACCATCCATATCAAGCGGCGCATACTACATACCAATCGACGAAAGTGACCACAGCAAAGCATGCCAACCGGCAGAATACATCCGCCGCCTCGTCTTCCGCCCATTACTATATTTGGTAAGTTCTTCCCTATTTGGCAATGTCAGACTGGGGGAGGCGTGGGTCTCTCGAAAGCTGTATCGCATCGATTAGAGCAAATACGAGCGCGATTTGAGCAAGATTTGAGTGCATTTTAGATATTGTAAGGGTATTAGGGGTGCTCAATTCTTAGTTCAGTTCGTTCAGTTCACTTTTTAAAAGAAAAATGCAATCAGTTGATGGAAACTTGATGGAAACAATCGTTATCAACCACCCGCACTGCCGCCCTCCGCCCGCCGTGTTCATGCATTCATAGAACAATAATTTGCAGCATCGAAATGTTGTCGAAATGCCTGGGTGAACTAGAAGCATGGGTATGGGCAAGGTGGGGTCGCATCGGTCGAGAAAAAAAGGCAACAGCAGTA
The DNA here is from genome assembly GCA_037176885.1 of Favolaschia claudopus. NCBI lineage: Eukaryota > Fungi > Basidiomycota > Agaricomycetes > Agaricales > Mycenaceae > Favolaschia > Favolaschia claudopus. Next base: position 733,672 of record JAWWNJ010000054.1, on the reverse strand, counting down.
GCTGGCGCGCAGCGGGCATTACGACACCGATAAAGATCGTTCGCATCGACTGATTGACAAATTATTTTCTTTTAAAAAGTGAACTGAACGAACTGAACTAAGAATTGAGCACCCCTATTAGTGTACAAGTTAGTCTTGAAGGTGGGCGCAAAAACGAGACAACGGAATGATTAGATCACTACCCTACTGTACATGGATGTGACCGAGAGTACATAAGGTAAATGTCCGGCAACTAGAAATACCCGGGTGCACAGTAGAGCGCGCACACCTCAATATTTTAACACACCCCCTCGCGCGAAGACTGGGCAAACGCGCTAGACCGCGACAGAGGGAGTAGTTTTCACCTTGCGACGGTTCCCCCGTCGAACCTTTCTCTTCCCAACCTGCACCCCCTCAAGCTCGACAGCGGCAGCGGCAGGCGAGACCACGATAGAATCCTCATTGAAGAGGATGACCTCGTCGGGGTCGGAGGCAGCGCCAGGGAGGACGATGTCGACGTCGGGAGCGTGTGCGACTACGGCGACATCATATTCGTCGTCTGAGTCGACTGACCAAGCGGCGGTCGCGTTCAAGAACTTATTCTTTACGTCGGCGGGCATGTCAGCAACACAGCGTCGGGCGATGTGACCGGCGCGTCCGCAACGGTGGCAGACACCGTTCGCGTCCTTGGGGTTGCCCCAATCGAAGGCATCCTTGTTGCGCTTACGATCGCGAGCGGCAGCCATAGCTACTGGCTCGGGAGCGAGGGGATCATACTCATCCTCCGCCTTGAGGTTCTTGTTGACGGTTTCCTCCATCTCGAAAGCTTTGATCCGCGCTATAATGTCGTGGAGCTTGGGAGTCGGGACGGTGGTGGAGAGGGAGGAACGGATGACAGCGAAGGAAGGATGAAGGCGTAGGAGCAAGAAGTCGGTGACCTCGCTGCTGCTCATCTCATGGCCGATGGCCTTGAGCTGTCGCACGATGGAGAGGACAGCGTCGATGTATGGTGCCCTCCGCTTAGTCACCGCCAAAAATGTACTAGTCCCAAATCGGCCGAAGGCCGAATTTTTTTTTGTATATACCTCTTTTCGCCTGCAGAATATGTACACCTCTAAGAAGATATGTGTTGGTTCCCAGCATATATGTGTGTGGTTTGAATATTGCAACGTCCGGAACGTCATATAATATTGTGTGCGTGAGAGTCAAATATTGTGTGTGTGGAAGCAACATATTGTGTGTAAAGGTAAGTTTTGTGCGCGCAAAGGTAAGTTTTGTATGCGCGCACCAAATTTTGTGTAAAATCATAAATGTACAAAGTGACCGCCATAGTATGCGAACAACTTCAGACACGCGAGCACATATTGCGCGATTGCTCGCGCTACGACGACCACCGTCACCTACTTCGTGAGGCCTCGAGGGACTTGGCCATGCCCGAATTATTGGGCACACGCAAAGGCATTGACGCCTTGGCCAAGTTCATAGAGGCCTCAGGTGCTTTCACGAAGACTGGGCCTCCGTTTGCAAAAGCGGACCTCCCCACATTTGAAGACGAACCCGACCCCTGGCTATCCGACGACGAAAGTTTGCCATGGTCGCATTGGTGCTTGAGGTGATAGCATAAGTTCTCTAGTACTGCACCAATACATCTTATTTGTTACCCCAAAAAATGAACCAATGCGCGGAGGATGTAAATAATCAACTTTGATCGGAAGTCAGGCTCTCATTCACGATATGATTTTGGCTGTGTATGTATTGAATGGGCCCAGGAGGCCCAATGTATGCAATGTATGGCTTGTAAAAATACATTAAATACACGCCGGACCGGATCACTCCGGAGCCCTGAAAATTGCGTTTTAAACCATTTTTTCGCCTCGTATGGGTTTTTTTCAGGCTGAGACTGCTTTCCTTGGCATTTCCGCAAGATCATCAGGATTTTCCCCATTTGAGACCGTATCAAGGGGTCAAAGATTGTTGCCGGAACCAGCCGAACCACCAATATCCATGATTTCGATCAAGCATACCCTATATGGGCCAGATTGTACAAAAAGGCTGTGAGCAACTTGTGTTCAGTTCAAAATGTGCCTCTAGAATGGGACGATCTGCAATTAAATACACACATAAAATACATAGCTCTCCGAGGCTCCCATGTAGGAAATGTTTTATACGTGCATAAATACGCCCTGTATTAATACATCGTAAAATACAGCATTCAAAACCCAGCACTATGTTACATCCTTCGGCTCGAATCCTTCAATAGATTACTGCAGAATGCGCAGGTATGTAAGGATCGCCACGTGCCCGCGGTGCCGAACCTTCCGCTGGCTCCCATCAAAACTGTGCCGCAGTCAAGCCGCAGCACAGACGCAGTGTACTTTACGATTCTTTCTACTCGTTTACTTATTAAGAAACTCATAGCTACTCATTAGGACTCATTAGGAGTCAGTTCTCGGCTCCTTCTCGGTCCCGTAGTTAGTATAAATACTTCTAGTTACATTGTAGTTCTACATTCTTGAATACGCAGAGTTTTACTGACTCAACTCCTTGGTCTAAGTAACAACTCTCAACATCAAGACTCTCAGTGGTTGCGACTTTCCCTCAAGAAACACCGCAACTACACAAGGTATGAGAGGCTGATACTTATGTATTTATTTTTCAACCCAGAAACTTGAAAAAGTGACGAGTCTGTGGAGGGGAATGAAATAGATTTTGACTTTTGTAATCCTACAACGCGCAGGGCGGCTGAGCACGAAGCTCAAGCGCAGTATTTTGAGTATTTCGATGCAGTTGACTGTTAGATTACTGTGATTGACTCCCGGGTACATGTCTACCATGATTTGTTACTTTGTATTACCTCTTTTCCACGTAAATCCACGTACCCGAGTGCTTCTGTAGGCATTCGGCACTCAAGACAATAGAGACTTTGCGGTAGCCACCGGTGGCTATCGGCGGCTCTTCGTGTGCAATAGTTTTTTGAGCCTCCCGCTCGAGGTAGCCACCCTGGCATCCCCTGAATAGGTCGTGCAAATGGTGGCTAGTCCACCCAGAGGCTGTCATCCGGTCTCGAGAAAAATGAGCCACCGATAGCCACCGGTGGCTACCGCAAATTTAAAGTCTCTAATTGCCCTTCGTGTAAAATTGCTCCCCGGCAAGGGGCACTGTAAGGGGAGAAGGGCCCAGGAGCCAAGTCGATAACAAACCTGGGGATCAGAGATCCCCAGCGGACTACTTATATACAAGAGGTGATGTAAGATATGACATAAGTGAGCACAGCATGATGTCTTGGAGACAGAGAACTTCTGCCCAAGTCAGAAGACGTCATAGCTGTGGGGTCCCCTGACATCACCCCCTCTTCAAGATTCGTCGCCTCGACGAAGACCAAAGCCCAGTAGAATGAACGATCCTTCAAAATCCTGGATCGCCACGGAAGAGTAGGTTGCCCTGGGAGTCAATCCGCGTGTCAGACGCAGACTCGCCGTGCCGTCTGTGGTCGACGTCCCCTTTCAGGTCGAATAGCATCAATGGCCATAAGCGAAGGAGCTACTGAACGTGGAGAGGGGGACGGAACGGCAGTGGGCCCGGCCACCGAGGGGGCATAAGGAGTAGAGCTGGGGCGGGGAGTAGGAATTGGGGACGCCATTACCTGCGTAGGAATAGAGATGGTGGCAGGGTTATGGGGTAGGGAGTGAGAGGCGGGGTAGGAAGACTCCTGTGGTGCAAATCGCACCCCAGACTTCCTTGGCTGTGTAGCGGCACCTGGGTGCGGCTGAGCACTGGCCGCGGGAGGGGGCGGAACCGGAGCTGGTGGCCGAGACGGGTGGACGGGGTGTGCGCGCTTCTTCAGCGGGTGAGCGCCCTCGCCAGAAGCGTTCGGCAAAACCGGCACCGGGCCAGGAGGGGGAGGGGCAGGGTCCCCGGAAAGGCGTGACGGACCTTTCTTCTTAGAGCGGATACGCTTACGCATGACACGCTTCCTAAGCGCAATTAGCGCTTCACCCATTTGCTGGTCGGTACCGCGGATAGATACACGGCGCTCCAAGGGGGAAGCCTTATCAGTATAGGCTCGAAGTTGGGCGCCGGAGATGTCGTGCGACTGATGGAGACCCTTACCACCACGGCCAACGATATGCCCGACGACCGAGTCAGGCACCACAAGCGTACACGAGTAGCGGGACGGTGAGCCCTCTGCAGTAGGGAGGGTTTCGGCGAGTGGTATGGCGGTGTGGCCGACAGCGATGATGGCAGGGGTAGGGGCTGGGGTTGAAGGTTCAGAGCCCCAGCGAGCACCATCCCAAGAGAAGCGCCAGGCATGCCCTCGGGGAGTAGAGGCTGCAGCGTCAGGTCCTGAGGAACTGCGGGGGTTGCCATAGCAAGGGAGGTGTGAGGTCGATGGTAGGATGAGGGCAGAGTAGGAAGTAGGGTGGTCGGGTGGGGCTAGGAGAGTGCCAGAGTCGAATAGAAGGTTTGTTGTGCTGTAAGGGGAGAAGGGCCCAGGAGCCAAGTCGATAACAAACCTGGGGATCAGAGATCCCCAGCGGACTACTTATTTACAAGAGGTGACGTAAGATATGACAATATGATTTGTATGCCAGTTCCTAGCCTACAGCAGGGCGAGCTTGCGCAGATTACAGACGCGGATATTTTTTCGGCCGAACTGATTTTGCTACAAATTGGAATTCAGAGTCTTCAGACTGTCTTCTACTGATCCTGCAATCAGAGAAGTACATACAACAGGGCGGAAGAAATTGAGGCAAAATTCTTGGTATGCTTACTTATGATTCAATTTCCGGCGTAATAGACTGTAGTACACTGGTAGTGCAACAGAGTGCAACCCATGAACTCAGCAGTGTCTATGCATGGGAACAGGTTCAATCAGTGCAGCACATGCTTCGGATTGCTTCCATCAGACAGGATCAAGCAGTTTTGCCGAAAGATCAGCGGGAACAGCGCGGCATTAAGTACACTGGAACAACAATTTATCACGGCTTCATCGATCACATCAGAAGTTACGACACCCATCAAAAGCTCAAGAGCACAGCTTATTGCTTTTCGGTGACGGCGCTGATAAAGGGGGAGCAAGCTCCCCCAATAAGTGAGCACAGCATGATGTCTTGGAGACAGAGAACTTCTGCCCAAGTCAGAAGACGTCATAGCTGTGGAGTCCCCTGACAGGCACCCATCCTTAAAATCTTGGACTTCCTCGTTGTCATCTGTTCCTCTCCGACTTGATTTCTGCTCGGAAACTTCAGCCGATGCGTTGAAAAGTCACTGTCTTACACCCGCTCATGAAATACTGACCTCAAAATTTCTCTCGCGCTGCGCGCGATTTACTCTATTTCTGACCAGCCTTGGGTGTTTTCAGCTCGATTTACTCTATTTTCCTGACCCAGGTAAGCCGTTTTTGAGACGTTGTTTTACTCTATGGCCGACCCGGGGAATAGGTAGTGACCGGGGGCCTGGACTTAAGGCTTGGTCGACACCCCACCCCCCATACGTAAGTGTTACATAAGCCGTAAAACGGGTAATTCCCATCAAAAACTGTCAAAGTTCGGTCAAATTTTGCTGTGATTCTGACGGTAACATTTCGGGGACACTTCAATGCGCAAATGTGGACTTCTCATTCGGATCTAGCCGCAACACCAATATATTATGTAACCAAATATTTTTCCTCCCTTTTTTTCTGACCCGGAAAAACCGGATGTACCTTATGAGGTTCTGACCCAGCCTGATGACCTGATTCACGCTGATATGGGCCTGATCAGGCTGCATGGGAGAGCTTATCAGGTCCATGGTCAGGTCCGTCAGGTTCCCCCCGAGAAAATGACAAAATAAACAGCAGCAAACCTTGTAGAACAGATAGATTACTCGGTATTGACAAAAGTAACCGTGAATCGTCCGAATATTGCAGTATGTAATAGGTTTAAATGCATCAGAATGTTCTCCTGCATGTTTTGAACGGCAGCCGACAAAGGCCTGCACCAATCCAGCAAGCACAACTGATCTCTCAACAGATTCTAATTTGCAGCTGTTTTGCACTGTTTGTTGCAATAAATGACTGCATTTCCAATTTTCTTGAAGTTCAAGAACATGCCCTCGGACGGTAGGTCATACTTGAGGACCCATTCAGTCCCTCACTGCTCGAAATCTCTGATTGCATCAATCTCTTGTCAACATTGGACTGGTTCAATTTCAACCGTCCCTCCTGCACGGACCCAAATATTGCGTGGCCGTTCAAAGATGCTAAGAGCAAACAATTTAGCTTGGTTAATTTCCAATCCATCACAGTGCTGAGCCCTATCATCTACACATTCAATATACTTTTATCCCAGAGTAGGCCTCCATGGCTTCCGTAATTCCCCATGTTTGGTCAAGTAAGGGGCCGAAGAGTTTTCCGGATTGTAGGCTTGTTTACCACACTTATTAGCCAAAGCAAGTGTGCAAAAACATTTAGATAGATCACATGTGCAAGCTAGAGGTAGTCGAAAGTGGTCTGGAAGGGCAGTTGCCAAGATTTCCGTTGAACAATGAGCAGAAGTTGAAAGACACAGGTGAATTTCAAGCTATTGCCAAAATTGCGCTGGCTCTGAAGAGCCTCAGGAAGAGAGGTTGCCCACAACAACTTGTGTAGGTTTAAGGAATATCCCGACGTATTTTTCAAACTCGAAGTCTTGGAGAAATATCACGTGGTCGCGAAGCAATCGTCGGATTAACGGTTACTTTTGTCAATACAGTCGTAAACTGGGAAGCGCAACGATTAGCTTTCCCGCGGATTATTCGATGAAAAATGCACCAAAACTCTGAGTTTTTTGTGCTAGGGTAGTAGCCCTGCATCCGTTCCGCAGGTTCGTCAAAAATTCGGGGTCGATACAGTCTATTTTGAGTGAGTTCAAGGGCCAAAGTTTGGCTCCAGCCAAATGGGCCAAATAACGTAGAAGAGCAACAACAGTAAACAAAGCTAGAATCCTTCCCCGCAGGTCGCGACAACATAGAGCATGTATATTTAGGCCCTAGAAGTATCATACCACAAATCAAGCATGCACAGAAACACCAGGTGGTGTTTATATTGCAAGGCAAAATTCACAATTCAGCTGAAAAAATAAAAAAAAATCAGCAACAAACCAGAAATGGTTAGAGGGAATGTGGAAAACCGAAAAGCTCCCAAGTCATATCTTTATATGGTGGTTCACGAAAGCCAAGCAGATGGGTGGTATGCCGGTACGCGATGTGATCGAGATCCAACCCACTGAAAATCCAGCCGAATTATTATGCCCCCAAACAACAGCGCAACGGAAAAAGTGTTAATTTGGGTGCTATATAAGAATTTACACAAGCTCCCCCTGCTGTAGGCCGGTATTCCGGCATACAAATCATATTCACTTGTTCCAACCAATTTGGTGGAGATTTGAGCTGATGAGACACGGGCATTTTTGCCATTTTTTTTGCCCTTTTCTTGGGGAATGGACTAAAAATCAAGGGTACGCCGGCATTCTAAACAAAGATATAGGGCCGATTTTTTTTTTCCACCTCGACGGCTGGACTAACATACTACGTAAGCTATATTTCCACGGTTTAGTTGCCGGAGTCGGAGGGAGCAGTAAAATAATGTCATTATCGTCAGAAGCATGTGGAAAGGTTCTGAATAGCTTGCAAATAGGTTCTTAGGCCTCCCTACCTTGTGTTTTATGTTTAATTTATGTTGAGTTTCATTTGATGAATCGCCAAACATAGCCACATACCGTCCGAGCTTGGGCCGAGCGCACCAAGAGCTGAACAGCAATGGCAGACATTCTTTACACTTGTTCTAAGTTCCAACAAGCCGCCGGAGCGTGTTCGGGCACAATAAATGGGGGGGCCTGACAGCCGGACTAACTAACCAGCCCTAGGTCGCCGGTTTAGACACCGGCGTACCCTTGCTAAAAATGGCCAACTTGTCAGTGCAATTCCGTGCTTAAAAGACCACCAACCTCATTGAACTCAGTGGTGAATCTACTCCCATTTGCAATGTCTTTTGTCAATGTGTAGGTATGACTGATTGAACCCCGCAAGACGCCTCAGATCTCTGGTTCTGGCCTACCATCTTGACTTGAGTTCTATTTACGCCGTACCTGGCCATAAGGGCTACGCGGCAGTACTGACTGGAGAGACCAGTCCTAGGGATCTACATGGTAAGCTACTTTGGTTCGGGAATGGTGCGAGTATAAAAAAGTAAATGTAAGTAAGAGGTGTAAGACGGTTATAAAAACAGGTTGCGTATGATAACTACATAGTTGAGGTTGTGAGGGAGGAATAACTATGCGTGCTTGAATATTCTACGATTTGAGCTATCTAAGTATATGGAGTAGAGGTCACTATTATTATTGTACGTACAGTAAGGTAATGAAGGAGAGGGAGAGGAGAGAAAGGAGAGAAAAGAGTTTGAGACAGACATAACTTTATTGGAATCGTCCCGATAGTCGTATGAACTCGGCCACGGGTTTGACGAGTTTGGGGTGATTGAGAAGGGTGCGAACATCAACAGCACCCAAGATCCCAGCCGCAAAGGAAGCAAGTTGTAGAGGAGGACGGAATTGCGACCATGCGGGACAGTGGAGGAGGAAATGAGTTCTTGTTTCTCGCGAGGCGTGGCAAAATTCGCACGCAGGCGACGATGTTAGGCGACAGCGGAATCGATGAGCGTTGAGGGCGGAAAAGTCGGTTCGTAGCTGACTGATAAGGGATATGTCAGCGCGAGGGAGAGACGAGGTGTATGGAGAACGGAGAATGAGGGACGGTACAGCGTCATCGATTCCTCGAAGCCCGCGGCCCAAGGAGGAAGTCGCCCAGTCGTGGCCCCAGCGTTCGAGAATGAGGGTGTTGATTGCGCGTCTGCAGGAGGTGAGAGAGACAGGGAGGGTGGCGGGGGGTGTAAGCAAAGTACAGTTGCGGCAAAATCAATTTACTTACCAAATAAGGAAATTTTTATCAAATCCGCTCTACCACACAACAAAACCACCACAAGCACGTTGAAATAGCACCAAGCGCCTGTACTCCCGGATTTGAGCCGGTCTACGCCCAAAAAACAACCGGATTCGTCATGTTCTTCACTGTTTTTGGCTGCACTTTATGAGACAAAGTTGCTGGTTATCCCGGCGAAACCAATACAAAGACGTCAGTTTTTTTACATCAGGAATACAGACTAGCAGTTCTTAGTATTCTTATCAACTTACCGCTCGAAAAAAACGAGCAAAAGGAGCGAATTGACGAGAATTTCCTTATTTAGTAAGTAAATTGATTTTGCCGCAACTGTAGCTGCCTTTGCAGCGTCGTCGGCGAACTCGTTACCAGCCGTACCGATGTGAGCAGGCGTCCAGAGGTTTGTGATACGGAGTGCTGGGGAATGATCCATGGCGGAGCGGACAATCTTGTCGTATAGTATCGCCCGGGGTTGTCCTGCGCGTGGTCAAGTTGACTGAATACCTTGTAGGGCAGCCTGTGAATCCGAGACGACAAGAATCTGATTTAATCCCCTGATCAATGCGCGTTCCGTAGCGCACAAAAGCCCCTGCATTTCTCCTTCTGCGACCTGCCCACTACCCAGAGGAAGTAAGATTCGTTCACTTACTGCTTCTCCGAGCATGAGGACAGCAGCTCCCCCCGCCGCACCGGCCAGCAACGACCCATCAGTAAACCATGTAGCCTCTGCAAACAGCTCGTCACTTAGCAGATCCTTGAGGACGGAAACGGCGTCGGACTTGGACGGGATGATAGTGGTGACGGGGAGCGGGTCTATCCACGGCGGTGAATAAGTTGGAACAATCCGTTCCATGCCCAACAGAAGCGCATTAGCGTCGGAAGTCACAGGGGGAGTAGTCACAGTCAGTTGCCTTCTGCCTTGAGGCGGAGGTAGACCACGGGCGTCAAGCTCGGTGACCACCCCCCCTCGCTTTCCACGGGCGCCGCAGGCCTTGTCAAAGTCTGCGCTCGGAACCGTCGTAACTTCCGTGGGGAGGTTGACAAGCCGTCTAGGGAGTCGGGATCCGCGTGCGGGAACATCTTCAGGCCATCGAACGGTAGGAAGACATTCAACGCAGTGGAGAGGTGAAGCCCGGTGTAGATGCCTGCGTGATCGTCGAATCGCGTCGTTAACGAGTGGGATGACACCGTGTGAGGGGGGGAGGGAAAGGTAACCCGCTAGTCGATGGAGAAGTTAAGCGAGGCGGGAAGAATAGCGGCCTCCTTCTCTAACGCTGATCGGGCTGCGGTACGATATCCACCCGTTATGCATTTCGCGACACATTTGTTAATAGCATCAAGCGGTTTGAAGGCGGAAGGATGGAGAGGAAAGAACGAACTGACCCCATAGGCTTCGACTGTTTTCTCTGACATCGAAGTGGATGCTCTACCTCCGCACCGGCTTTACGACCTCTCAATCGACATTGAAGAAGGCAAAACTCCACCATTCGGTCCAATGTATCGACTTTCTCAGGAAGAACGCGACGCTCTGGTTAAATATCTCGACGATAACCTCAAGAAGGGCTTCATCCGACGTTCTACTTCCCCTGCGGCTGCGCCTATCCTCTTTGCTCGGAAAAAATCTGGCGATCTCCGACTCTGTGTTGACTATCGCGGTTTAAATTCTATTACTAAAAAGAACCGCTATCCTTTACCTCTTATTGACGATCTTCTTGACAGGACTCGTGGTTGCAAGGTTTTCTCCGTCATCGATCTCAAGAACGCCTTCAACCTGGTCCGAATCAAGGAGGGCGACGAGTGGAAGACAGCCTTTCGTACCCCACTAGGCTTGTTTGAAACTCTCGTCATGAACTTCGGTCTTTCGAATTCGCCGTCCACCTTCCAAGCCTTCATCATGGATACGCTGCGCGATTATCTTGATATTTTCTGTGTTGTTTATCTTGACGATATTCTGATCTTCTCTCGTTCCCAGGAAGAACATGACGAGCACGTCAAGAAAGTGCTTGACCGGCTTCAAGGAGCGCGCCTCTTTGCCAACCCGGAGAAGTGTGTCTTCGACCGGTCCGAGGTTAACTACCTCGGTTATGTTATCGGCGCGGATGGTATCAAGATGGACCCCAAGAAGCTCGACACCATTCGGGAATGGCCAGAGCCTCGATCCGTCAAGGACATCCAGTCGTTTTTGGGCTTTACAAATTTTTACCGACGCTTCGTTGATCATTATTCTTTCATAACCGTTCCACTGACTTCTCTTACCAAGAAGGATGTTGCTTTCGTATTCTCTGATCTGGCGCGGGACGCTTTCAATAAACTCAAAACCGCGCTCCTCTCTGCTCCTGTTCTCCGTCATTTCGACCCAACTCGACCTTCTACTCTGGCAACTGACTCTTCCGACTTTGCTTGCGCTGGTGTTCTTCAGCAACCCGATGACGACGGTGTCCATCACCCTGTTGCTTTCTTCTCTCGGAAATTCGCTCCCTCCGAAATCAACTACGAGATTTACGACAAAGAGCTTCTTGCTGTTGTGGAATCTCTCCGCGACATGCGCGCCTGGCTTATCGGCACCAAGTTCCCGGTGTCGGTAATCTCTGATCACAAGAATCTCGAATATTTTATGTCTACTCGTGTTCTTAATCGCCGTCAGGTCCGCTGGTCTATGTTTCTCTCCGAGTTCGCCTTCAAACTCTCTTGGGCTCCTGGTGCTAAGAATGTTGCTGATGCTCCTTCGCGTCGTCCGGACTTCGTCCCTCGGAAGGGGGATGAGGCCTTCGAAGCGCAGTTTAAAACGCTTCTCAAGCCCTACCACACTGAGTTATTGTTCCCAGATCGTACTCTTTCGCCGTCGGAATCCTCAATCCCTCCACCTTCGGCTACCCTTTCCGCCCTTACCACGCTCTCGATCGACTCGTCCGAACTCCTTAAGCGCTTCCAAGATGCCTGGGAGGTTGATCAAGAGTGGCGCGAGGCTCTCGCTCGAGGCGATCCCGACTTTGCCGCCGAACGCGGGATGGTATTCCACAAGGGGCGTCTTTTCGTTCCTGAACCTCTTCGTACAGATGTTCTGCGCTCACGTCACGACTCTGTAATTGCAGGACACCCTGGCCGTACGCGTACCCTTCAAAATGTTCAAAGGGATTATTCGTGGCCAGGAGTGTACACTCGCGTGCGAGGTTACGTCCACGCGTGTGATGTCTGCCATCGGATCCAGGCCGTCCGACACCGTCCCTATGGGCCTTTACAACCTCTCGATATCCCGACTCGTCCTTGGCTCTCAATTTCTATGGACTTTATCGTTAAACTCCCCGACTCGCATGGTTACGATTCGATTTTCGTCGTCTGTGATCGACTCACTCGTGCTGCTCATTTCATACCCTGCAAGGAATCGATGACATGCTCCTGAGCTTGCCTGGCTTTTCCTCGATCGGATTTCTCGCTACCACGGACTTCCCGAGTCTATAATCTCCGATCGCGGTGCACTCTTCATTTCCCAATTTTGGTCAGAGCTCACTCGTCTTTTACAAGTTGATGCGCGCACATCTACGGCGTATCATCCTCAAACCGACGGTCTCACTGAGCGTACCAATCAGACGCTCGAGACTTACCTTCGTGCCTACGTCTCCTACCAACAGGATGACTGGGTCGATTATCTTCCGCTCGCTGAGTTCGCGTTCAACAATTCCGAGAACTCATCTACCAAACAGTCCCCTTTCTTTGCTAATACGGGCTTCCACCCAACCTTTGAGCCTCGTATCACGGAGAACTCTCCTTCCCCAGTTCCTGCCGCCGCCGACCTTGCGACTCGACTCGAACGCATTCACGCGGAGTTACGCGCCGAATTGGAGCACGCTCAAGAAGTTCAATCTCGTGCTTTCAATCGCCGCCATGACCCCATGCCCGACATCCAGCCTGGCCGTCTCGTTTGGCTCCTCCGACGCAACATCAAAACTACTCGACCGTCCGGCAAACTCGATCATCGCCGTCTCGGTCCTTACTCAGTAGAACGCGCCGTTGGAACCAGGGCCTTTAAGCTGCGTCTCCCCGCTTACCTTTCTCGCCTTCATCCTGTTTTCCATGTTTCTCTTCTCGAACCCTACGACGATCCCTCTGAATTCCATGTGCACGCTGATCCGCAACCCTTTGAACTAGCCCCAGACGATGATCCTGCGACTCAAATTGCAGCTATTCGCGATGCTCGGAAGACTGGTCACCGCTACGAGTATCTGGTTCATTACCGCGACCCATCAGAGGAAGAAGACGCTTGGGTTCCCCTCTCCGACATTCCTCATACCTCCGACGAATTGCTTGAACGGTTTCATCGCCGTCACCCTCGTGCTCCTCGTCCTCAACGCGTTGTCCTTGAGCGGACTTATCCGGTGAACGATCCTCCACCTGATAGCACTACTGATGTTTCTCTTCCTATACCTCCTTCTGAACCGATTTTACCTCCCACTACTGCCGCTGTACCTCCCGCAACTCGTCGTACTCCAACACCTCCACCTTTACGACAAAACCTTCGCTCCAACTACGTCGCTCCAACCTCTACCACCACTCGTAGAGGACGCGTCTCTCGACCCGCGGAACGCCTCGACCCTGTTCATATTGTCAAGCCACGCGCACCTCCCCTTTCAACTTCAACTTCCGCGCTCCTCCTTCGTCCGGCGCTTGAGGGGGGATAATGTAACAGCTCGGTGTAGAGGTACGGGGATACGGCCAATACAACCCGTTTGTAGGCCGGTAGCTTTTTCCCTCCGCTCGAGTTTCTCCCACTGGGTTTTCTTGGCGAGGTTTTGACGCACCCGGCGTAGATAGTCATAGTTACAATACGTACGAATATTCGGATGAGTCGGGTTTGGAAGGATACATATATTCGAAGCCACGTAGTTTACAGCCTTTGTCTTCTCAACACCCGTAATATTGCCCCGCTCCTCCTCGTCCTATTCTCTCCCCTCGTCCTCGACTCGTCCTCAGCTCTCGCTTCAGCTCTTTCCTAACGGAGCACCCAGCACCGTTACACCGAGACCCGGATTGCCGACCTGGGGTCGGACCCAGGAATTTTGATGGGCTTGGAGTGAACTGTGTAAGTATTCACCATTTACTTGATAGGCCGAACTCACCAAAACTTGATATGCAGTTCGAGTTCAGGTTGAGACTATTTCTCAGCCAGAATCAGGTCACAAAGACTCATCATTCCCTGATCAGGTTGATGCTGATTGAAGATGAAAAGGAAGAAAAAAAAAATTCAAAATGGGTACGTGACAGTGTTTCGATGAAATGTCGGGCTAATTGAAGTTTAGTTCCACGATGATTGCGCGCATACAAACGGGCGCAAAAAACTGGGTGTGCGAGTCGATTTTTCGACAGTCCGGATTCAAGCCCTACAGACCGAGGTTGCAGGGTCTTCATGCGTCAAGGCGTCTGAGTCATGCGAACAGCAGTCTACAGGCCCAATCAAAATGCAGTCTAGGACAGGCATAGTGGTCTCAAGGGTTAACAGAGGTAGCGCACTGGTAGCGCTGTTGCGACTTGATCTATTACTTCCACGGTTCCGAAAGTGACCGGCGTACGCATCCCAACACTCCCTGGCACCGCACTTGCACCGCACTGAACTCTTTCGCCCAACCGAGTGTATTCTCATGCAAAGTAGGTGAAAATGTGGCTGTTCGGGATGTGTTTCTGACGACTTTCTGTTTGGGCACTACAATCAGCGAACTCAGTGCAGATCGTGTTTGAACAGAGGCGTTGCTTGTGTTTCTGGTGATTTTCAACGGTTAGTGCATTCATTGAACTTCTGTTCAAAGAAATCAATGTTCTATTGCATGTTCTGAGGTGTAATAAAATTTTTACCTCCCCGACCCGGGTCGCGACCCTGACCCGACCCAAGCCTGACCCGACCTTACCTCCAGGGTCGGGTCGGGCGTTGAACTCGACCCTGACCCTCCGCGACCCGACCCAAGCCCGGGTTTGGCGGCCCGACCCGACCCGAACAACACTAGTTACGAGTGGTTAGAGTTGAGCGAGTTGTTGTGGTGGTTCGGATTGAAAAGTGTGGGGCTTGCCAAATGCGGAAAAAGTATCGGATCACGTCTGCGCGATAATCACACCCTCTCATCGGATTTTTTTTTTTTTCCTGGACGAGCTATGGGACCCGTGCCTTCGCCGCGCAAGAGTCCTGCACTCACCTTGCTGCTTTCCAGGCCGACGGCGCCGCACTGCCGCTCGCTGCACTCGCCGGGGCGCGTCGCCACGGGGATTCTCAGGCTTTGACAGAAAAGTCACGGGGTGATTTTCCCTTTCTGGGCGCAATGCTGGGCCCGTTGTGTTTTAAAGTATAAGATAAGGGTACGATGGTAGGTACTCAATATGCTATATAACGTCTCCGAAGACTGCTCACTCCCTACACAGTCAAGCCTCAAGATTGAAAAGCCGGTGATCCCATACTTTTCCGAGTCAGTGTACATACTAGGTACCGAAATCAAATACTTACTATGCATGCAAGATGAGATTCGACGGACTAGTTCCCGAATTGATGGCAGACCTCAAAATCCCATCCAATTCATCGTTTTTGCATCATTCAAGAACTAGTCTTTCAATTTTACAGCTTTCTCTCAAGTCCAAGTTTAGGGACATCGTAGATGGGACTCTCCTCAGATCTGTTGAGCCAGATTTTCTATTTTCTTCTTAGTCTCGTAACAAGACTTTATATACTCTTTTGAAGATAGTCGTTCAAACGTATATAAAGTCTTGGATTTGTCGGGGGGTCACGCTGAGGAGCGACATCCAACAATGATGAACAGGCCGGCATGGATGACGGCTTCCCGTTTTAGAAATATCCACTCAAAAGGAAGTACGTCCGAGACGCGTTCACTTTGCAACCAACTCACGTCCCCTCGCGTTATTCGTTATTAAGTACCATGTCCGGGGAGAATCATTAAGCTTGACACATCTTCGCCGCAGTTGGATGAATTTGCAGTTGTGCACAAGATGTCCTCCATCCATTGCACTGAATTTTGAGGGTGCGAGGTCGTCTGAACGAGCGAATGTGATTCCATGTTGAGTATTATGCGTAGATTAGGGTAGTAGAGACAACAGGGAGTCCATAATGATAGAGTGAGCTACAAGACGAAGCTCTGAAAATACGGAGGTACTTCCTTATTGAGGGGATATTGCCCAAAAGGGAAGCCGTCATCACGGCGAACGCTCAGATCATTGATCGCTGTCGCTCCTCAGAGCGGGGGGGTAACACGTCCATGACTATTTTCTTCTTGGCATACGACGAACGGACTATATCTTCTCGAAAAGGCTAAATCACGTGGGGCAACCGTACTGTACTAATCCGACCGGTCGTTCACCGGGTGTCACCCGTCACCCAAATTGTTCACTGGACAAGTTGTTCACAACACGTCAACCACATCAAAATTACCATATATGGTAGGCCGGCGTTGCTCGGCACATGCCGGCCGGAGATTTTTTCGATTTTCTTGCCCTAAAAAACTCGGTGTCACTCGTCACCACCTTCAAAAAGTTCAGTTCACGACGGGCCGTCACACATAACGTGAACAACCGGTCGGATTAGTACAGTACTTGGTTGCTCTCTACCGAAGGGCTCCGAGCACCAAAACCTGACCCGAATGTCTCGAACCGTCGCTTTTGTAGACAACGACCACGATTGGGTATCACCACCACCTACATCCATCATTCAGGTTTTGAACACCCCTTGAACCAAACATAAATATCCCCACGTCAAACACGTGCGCAATCTGATGCCACCCCTAAAAATAGAACAGCCCATTTCTGGAACTTTTGCAAGTGGAGTCAATTGGGCCCCATCATTTTTTTGGGGGGGCGGCATCAGATCCCGCCGCCACTGTACGCACGACAAGGCACGACACTACAGTCGAAGCTGTCATAACCCATAGCTCTCCTAACCCATAATCTGCTTTAACCCATACATATTTGAAGGATTTTTACTGACTTTTGGCTGGGATGACCCATAACTTTGTTATACCCCATACCTTTGGGGCTCCACCGAGACCTATGGGTTACGACAGCTTCGACTGTAATGACATCCTAATTCGGAATGAGGGTTTTGGGCTTGGTCTGGGCCGCGGAGTAAGGCATGAAGGTCGTGCGTACGAGAATAAGATTAGGAAGTAGCTCCGATATCTAATCCTGCCCTCACGCCGACGGATTGCGGATAAACGTCCGAGACTTAACTTTAAACTTAGAACCGCGAGGCGATCACCTTCCCTCAACCTTCCATGAAACGGGTTTTTAGACTTTTCTAGATTGTGGAACTGGGGGTCTGGAAAAGAATCCAGCCGAATGTGCTTCCGATAAGGATCCGCACATGAGGGGACTTCCCGAATCAAACTTGGAAGGTGTCCATGAAATTATTAGCAAAGTCCGAAACATTTTTTCGCGAGATCTACATACACTCTAGTGCTGAGCGGGAGGGCAGTCACCTGTTTTTTCTGTCGACAGCAACTCGACTACAAACATGTTAAATGGAGCAATTTAAAAACACTCTAAAAATGAACGTGGATCGTTGGAATATGGAGAAAGTCAATTCGGACTTCTCTCTCGGCCGGATCTCCGGACAACCAGTATTATACAGCATTCTCTGCTGCACCCTTCTTGCAACGCTGATGTAGGGAGCTGCAAAAGGATAAAATTAAATCGTAACTGTGAATGGGGGGGGGGGGAGGGGGGGTACCTGTTTTGTCAAAGTAGGAGCTAATTGTCCTGAGCCTTGGAACGGCCTTAGAGCCCCGATACTCATATTCTTGTCCCAAGTTTTTCTCTGCTCTCTGCAGTGTAGCCATCCATTGCCTTTGCGTCTCCTCGCACATTCTTTCGTGATATTTCCTTACATCGGGACTCTGATTAGACATTGAAAAACTACATCATAAGCCGCATAACTGGAGACAGAGACGTGGCTCACATTCGATCACAACAATCTGTGGCCAGAAGAAAGGGGGCTTGAGTACTTCCAGTGAATATGCGCTCGTATTAGTTTATATGATAATTATAAGGCTAGCATGTGAGTATGGATGCAATATGTAACTTGGGCACGGTACTTCGAGAGACGCAGTGATGATTCCACCAGGGATTCTCAGTAATAGAGCCTTTGCGGTGAGCCGCCACAGGAACTGGCGGCTCGTGCCACACAACGACTGCTGATGCTACTGGGCCAAGTTAGCCACCTTGAGATGTCCTTCATAACAGCTGCTCAGGGTGGCTTACTTGAGACCCGGTGCTTAGTGGGTCGTGAGAAAAATTAGCCGCCAGCAGCTACCGCAAAGGCTCTAATCTTTCCCCACTGTCTGACAACGGCGTCAAGAAGTACATACTGTGTACGAAATCAGGCAACTTGGTGTGACCCGCTTTCGAAAGGTTCCCTTCAAGGCCTGAGTGGAGTTCCGTGTTCTTGACCTTTAGCCACGAAAGCGCATATAGACGCCATACCCGGTCAAGATATAGGGAGGCTCAGAGTTAGGCTGCACCCGCTGCAATGATGTGTCCCCAGTTGACTCCATTTCACAATGGCCCGCAACAATCTTGAATACCTTCGCGTTAACGCAGTCGATAGTGATGAACTTCCAGGCGAGAGATTGTCAAGATCCTCACTAACGTTTGCGCCGGCGGGACCCTTGCTGAGTTCGCCGATCACGATTTCAGCGGCGCCGAGGACCTTTCAGTAGCGGCTTCAGGCAGGACGAGACTCGGAGCCCTGAAAATGATCTAGCTTCGACAGTGTCTATGAAACGTAGCGGGAAGTGGACGGGAGGACATCATCGAGGACGGTGGAGACTGAGCGGAAGTCATCGGGCGGTCGCTATCGGTGCCGTGAGCGGTGACAGCTGGAGTGGTCCGGGTGGTCGGATTGGCGGAAGGCTGGTGGCCGTTGGCGATGTTACTTAAGCACAAGGCTGGATTATAGGGATCTAGTACAATGCCGAAACTCCGAATCCATGTACCCAACCAGATAATGGCAACGATTTCGTTGCCCTCAGACGAAACACACAGAAAATTCGAAAGACTGTACCTCAACGGGGTCAAACCCAACAGAAAACTTTAAGAGCGCGAGCCAAATCTCAAATCGTGGTCCCACTTTGAATGCGGCGGTTGAGACTCGCGCACGAACACGGGCGATGTAGGCGGTGGACGCGGTTGTAAGCGCAGCGGTGTATCAGTTATATACCACGAATGATTTTTTTGGCGTGGTCTTGTAGTAATATAGAATTGAATACACTCGGTGGTGCACGTCGGTACCTGCGAATGGCTGAGCACCACAACGAAGACACGACAAGTTTCGAGTGGGGAGCGGTAAAGCCGGTGGTCGACGCGTAGACAGATGTTGCGTCTCTTCAGGTGTATCGGTCTGTCCGACGAGGCAGTTGGAGCAAGGTACCGGATTCGACAAGTTCATCACAACCTCGGTCGGCGACAAGTCGCGCACCTTCGTCTTCACCTTTCCCTGGCAATGCTTCCATCCAACCACAATACCACTCATGCGCTCCTGCTTTAGATCTGAATCTATCGCACGAACGGCAGGGTGCCCAGGGGAATTGCGCCGACATTAGAGAAGTGCATATGAGTGGCGGAGACTTGGCTTTGTGGAGAAGATAGGAGTCGGTGGGCTTGTAGGGACGCTCAATTCTTAGCTCGTCAGCTCGTCTCGTACAGAAAATAATTAATTTGCTGATGGATTGATCAAAATATGACGAGGAGTGGAGCGAGAGGCGGAGTGGGATCACCGTCTCATCAGCCCATCAGGTAATTAATTAGACGAGCTGACGAGCTGAGAATTGAGCGCCCCTTGTAACCCGTCGATGGTCTTGGGAGTGAGTACCTGTAGAGCCGAGATCTGCCGAGACGGCATTCTGTTGCCTCAATACGGCGTCTCGCGCAAACGGCCGGAAGCAGAAGTGCGACCTCCGCGCTGGAAAGCATAGGGGACAAGCCAAGGACAAGCAGGACGTTATCCGAGTTTGCGATACACAAAAGTCAAAATTCCGGCTAATACTTACCGGTCTCAGCATATTTTCCGTTGGGTCGAAATCATTGTTTGGGCCAAGTTAGGGAAATCATTTGGCTCCAAATTGCGCAAACTCTTGAACTTTTACATGCCATCTGTCAGCGAAGATATGGTGGACAAGATTGGCGTTGACAAACAGCAAGAAGCCCACAAGGATTGGCTCCTAACTGTTCCTGGGATTCCCCATAGCCTTTCCTCTATGATCGCTGGCACTGACAGGCTGATCTGATGCCATTCAAAGTAC
The DNA here is from genome assembly GCA_037176885.1 of Favolaschia claudopus. Classification (NCBI taxonomy): domain Eukaryota; kingdom Fungi; phylum Basidiomycota; class Agaricomycetes; order Agaricales; family Mycenaceae; genus Favolaschia; species Favolaschia claudopus. The sequence goes on along the minus strand of JAWWNJ010000054.1, from coordinate 713,459 downwards.
ACGCGTCATTACAACGTCATCACTTCCTTGCAACTGCTGCCATCTAGACCTTGGGACCAAGATTTTAGCCACGAAACCCTTGAAAAGAATCCGAATGGCACAATAACCGGATTACCTTGAGGTTTGGAAGCTTTTGCATCAACGCAACGACCGCGGAAATTGCTTCGGGGTCAATTCGGGTTGTCCAGAATGTGGTCCCGTACTCCCTGTGCAGACGCGGGTGACACTGTGGTCGCAGAACCCCATGAATTTCCCATAGCCGGACCATGAATTCCACAATTCACGGGTTTATCTAGTGAATTCAGATTCATGGGGTTGTGACTTCACGTACCCGATTCACATAATTAGAGTCCGCAATATGAAGTGCGTGAATTTCACCCGAAAATCGAATGAATGCATATGTGTGAAAAGTGCTCAGAAAGTTCATTCCTCGCTTCCTGGCAACTCTTGGAAATTCACCCGTAAACCTCGTGAAATTCATGGAGTTTAAGTTGCCTCGAACACGGTACATGGTTCTGGTCACCAATACTGGTTGTGTTCCTAATACAGTAATATAGTCAACTTACATACTTTGAGTACCGTAACTTAGTAATCGTTAGTAAAGACTTGTTGTACTTGTTCAGTAAGTACTTCCGTACAAAAGAGATAAGACTAATACTTGTATGTTGATATGTTGACACTGGTCAAAGCGAGGGGTACTACGTAGTAGATTTTTCATGCAGTTTCCACTGTGTTTTCACGTATTTTTCAAGTGACTTCCGGGAGTATTGGAAGGGAAACCAACACAGTGAAAGAGTTTTCATGGGAATATGAGGTGGATATCATTCCCAAACCATGTGAATTAACACCATGGAATGTCCCACTCACATAGTTGGACCCAGTGAAAATATCTCCGTGAAATTCACAACTCCATAGTGGAATTCACACAGTTTTCCGGTGAATTTCCTATTGAAACCTTGTGAACCAACTATGGGAAAGTCAGGGGGTTATGCGACCCCAGTGGTGAGAAGGCGAGACGCGAAGCGGAACGCGGCGCCCGCGACGCTGAGAAGGCAAGGCAGCTCTAGTCTCGTAACCAGACTTTCCCGGGCGATGAGAGGACAATCGTTCTCAAGGACGGCTGCTCGTCCTATCTTCGGCACCCAGCTTATGCTCAATCCCCTTTCCGCCGTCGCGACTGGTGAGACACCCATCTATTACAGCCGTTTTGGAAACAATATACGGGTTTCGATTGAGTGGTGCTCGTTCGTTTGTGCTTACGTTTGTTGACGATTCTGTCATCGGCAAAGCCGGGAGCACCACTTTGTGGGGCGTTGCCGTACCACATCAAGTGCCGCTGGTCTCTTGTTTTCGCCCTTTCTCGCAAGTCATGGCCCTGTCGAGCTCTGGGCAAGTAGCAGCTGAGTCTTGATCCTCAGTTCTGTTAACCCCCTGTTTTTTCCTGGTGTTCTTTGGGTTGCGGAAGCGAAAATCAGATTCGGCTGAAGTGGAGCTGGTGACGAGAAGCAAAACAAAGGTAAGCACAAACGAATGAGCACCACTTGATCAAAACCCGTATATTGTTTCCAAAACGGCTGTATACTTAAGTACTTTTGTCTTTGTCTTTGTCTGGAGACAAATGCTCGGACAAACAGTCAACACTGCCACATGCCTTCGTGTCCATCGCGTCGTCTAGCTCTCACTTGAGTCTTCCTCACTGCTCCCTTTCTCTGCGGCTCTGACCTCCAGCTTCATTATGACTTCTGACCTCTGACTCCTGACTCTTGAACTCCGTACCCTTGACCTCCTCTGAACTCTTTTGACCGCCCCTTTCAAGACACCACAATGGGACTCTTTAAATCTGCGGCAAACCTCTACAATAGTTTTCCTTCGTTAAACTAAGTAAGCTTCATGTACCTATCCATCAAATAGATATTGTTTCTTGCACCTTCTCAAACTGTGTGATGTCTTTGTCTCTGCGCTGCAAGTGTGCATTCGTAAACTCGGCTGCGAAGCTTGCAAACCCAAACAAAACACTCGGGAACTAATTCGCGCTCGCGTCTGTGATGAGGCACCTGGGCCTCTGGTTCTTGGTAGCGGGAATTCTTTTGCACTGTGGTCGCATAACCCCCTGACTTTCCCATAGTTGGTTCACAAGGTTTCAATGGGAAATTCACCGGAAAACTCTGTGAATTCCACTATGGAGTTGTGAATTTCACGGAGATATTTTCACTGGGTCCAACTATGTGAGTGGGACATTCCATGGTGTTAATTCACATGGTTTGGGAATGATATCCACCTCATATTCCAATGAAAACTCTTTCACTGTGTTGGATTCCCTTCCAATACTCCCGAAAGTCACTTGAAAAATACGTGAAAACTGCATGAAAAATCTACTACGTACCCCTCGCTTTGACCAGTGTCAACATACAAGTATTAGTCTTATCTCTTTTGCACGGAAGTACTTACTGAACAAGTACAACAAGTCTTTACCAACGATTACTAAGTTACGGTATTCAAAGTATGTATATGTAAATTGACTATATTACTGTATTAGGAACACAACCAGTACTGGTGACCAGAACCATGTACCGTGTTCGAGGCAACTTGAACTCCATGAATTTCACGAGGTTTACGGGTGAATTTCCAAGAGTTGCCAGGAAGCAAGGAATGAACTTTCTGAGCAGTTTTCACACACATATGCATTCATTCGATTTTCGAGTGAAATTCACGCACTTCATATTGCGGACTCTAATTATGTGAATCGGGTACGTGAAGTCACAACCCCATGAATCTGAATTCACTAGATAAACCCGTGAATTGTGGAATTCATGGTCCGGCTATGGGAAATTCATGGGGTTCTGCGACCACAGTGTTTGGTTTTCAATATGCAGTGCGTGTCTCTATATTCACATCCGTTCCATGTGCTCATTTTTGCCTTCGACATCTTTCAGACCTACTCCCCCGTCGTCGTCTTCTCCCTCCTCTCCGTCTTTGGCCGATCGTCAACCCCGGCGCTCCAGGGATGCACGCAATGCAGCCATGTCCCCTCCGTACCGTGTTCCTCGACTTCCTGGACGCGTCCCTCCTGGTCGAAGGGCTTTCCAAGACATTAGTAACAACCAGCAGCAAGGCAGCAGGGAATCTGGTACTCAAAGCTCGGATTCGTCGAGTGTCGACAACCAACGCGCGTCTCAGCGTGATGCGGATCGCCATTGTCAACTTGCCCTTCAGGAGACCCCAAGTCGTCGTCGGCGTCGCGAGCCTCAGCGTCTAAATGAAGAGAACCAGCGTCCAACATCACCCACTCCGGGGCCGTCGACGGCACGCCGACAGATTAATCGACCCGTGCGTATTGCTTCATTGTTACATCAACTATTTACTGAATCACTGGTGTTGTATCTCCGGCCAATGCATCGGGTCTGCAGACCCCTCCTGCGACAGCACAGAAACAGCCAAATCGGCGTGCTGCCGGCCAACAACTTCGTCGTGAACGCGAACGCCAGCAACACCAGCCGCAGTCTCAGGAACCAAGGGCGGCTTCGAACGCTTCTTCCAGCTACATTGGAGGTCCGAGGAATATGGGTCAGCGGTTTCAGGACTCGATAGCCATTGCCAGGTACTACCGCTCTGTCGACCTTTTCATTACCTGCACAACAAACCCAGATTGGCCTGAGATCACCCGTGAACTTCTTCCAGGACAGCAACCTGCTGACCGTCCTGATCTGGGTGCCCGTGTATTCCATCTTAAGAAGAAGGCAATCATTGACGACATTTGCAAGGATGGAATTTTTGGTCGTGTCGTAGCTTATGTCTACACGATTGAGTTCCAGAAGCGCGGCCTTCCTCATATCCATATCTTCATCTTCCTGGCACTGGGGGAGAAGCTCCTCACTCCCGAAGACATCGACTCTGCGATCTGGGCTCGATGGCCTGATCCGGACACACAACCCCTCCTCTTCGCGACTGTGAAGAAGTGTATGGTACACGGTCCTTGCGGCACTGCGAATCCTCGGTCTCCCTGCATGGAGAACGGACGTTGCACCAAGCGCTTTCCCAAGGCTTTCCGTGATCAGACCTCCACAGATAAGAATGGATATCCTGAGTGTGAAGCCTTGGTGCTTCAGTTCGGGGGCTTCTCATCCTTCTGAAGACTCTGGTACTGGTTTGGCGGTTATCGGGCGCTAACCAGGCGCTGTGACCCTTCCGCAGGAGCTGTGTCACCCTGAGCAGGGCTCTGGTAATCCGGAGAGGAGGGCAGTTGTACGGTTGCCCAGCCAGAGTGAGTATTGAGATATAAGTATAAGGAGCACCTCCAGGCCCTTTGCGTCCGTTCTTTAAGAAAGCATGTGTAGGCAGAGGTTAAGTTATTCAATGATTATCTAATACATCATTGTGGCTATGTGACCCGCGGAACACTACCTAATCGGGAATGTTTGATGGACATGCTAAAGGGATACCTCCCATATCACAGAGCCCCCCGCATGTTCAGTGAACATGCCCGTTAAGTCGATCCTGAACATTTGGTGAACTCTTCAAATGTTCAGTTGTTGGAAAAAAATTTTGGCCCAAAATTTCAACTTGACGTTGCATTGCAAATGGATTTGCCGAAGATGAGTGGTGAAAGCAACACTTAGATTAAGCTGGGACAACCGGATACTGCCGTGATCTGATGGCCAAATCGGGTGACAACGGCCCCGAACACCGTAAGTGACAGCGCTCGTTCTCTGCGCCCACTTTACCTCTCGCCGCCGTTCAAGCTGTGGAGCCCTTATCGACACTGGCGACATCTTTCCCGCTCATTTCTGGCTATGTACGATGTCTAAACTAATGTGAACTTGCTGCTTTTGCTGGTCTCGTCATCTCCTGTCATAATCATCCTCGCTAAACGACGGTAATCAAGCTTTCTGAGGGCTTGGGAGATGACGCGTCCCGCGGACCTCGACGCAGCATCGCTCACCAGTGCTTCGGGGGCTCAACTGAACTACTGGATTGATGCTGTGAATAAGGACCTACCGAAGAAGGTTCTTGTTAAAACAGGAACGGTTGATATCCGTCGACAACGTCTTGCGGACTATTTTAGTATTGATCTGTCGTCTCTCCCTCCTGCACCTTCTATTGGGCCTATCTCTCGCGACACCGAAATCAATAAACGACAGTGGGGAATGGTTAGCCACTGGGCCGGGATGAGATCGTGCAACATGATGGAAAATCGGTGTGAGCTTGAGTGTGAAAATGAGAGTTTCATCACTTTGGCATTGATGCAATAGTGCGAAAATTAGAGGGAATGAAGGTGTAGCTTCAATGGCAGAGATTGGGATGTCTTAAGCAGAAAGGTTGAAGGGCTAAATTCTCAGACTTGAATAGGAAGCTGAATTTCAACCGTAGATCTTGCTTTAAGACGCGAACTAAAATTGAAAACATACGATAAGATGAATGTGATTTCGAAACCCCAAATGGGTTTATTTCGCTCATCTTTGGGCCGACTCGGAGAAGAACTGGGTCAAGCAAGGGAGGGAGAAGAAGGAAGCAAGTAAGGTTACTTGAAATTTTAGGAGATTTTACCAAGTCTCAGACATTGGCACAGCAAGGCTATTTAATATTCACTGTATACTGTAGCATGATGTTTTGTACACAAGGTGTCCCAATTAAAACAAGAAGAGGGGAGAGGCCTAGAAGGCAGAAGGGGAATAGTGGTACCATATGGACCCACCCCCCTAATCTGAACTTACTTACCTCTTTCGGCGTACGACGACGGCGAACGATCGTCGAAAATGAAGGGCGCGGGGTCCCTGCCGATGGTGCCGGAGCCAAACACGACCACGTCGTGTCCCGAGACACGGTGCCGTAAGGAATTTCCTTTTTGGGCCGTGTCCCATAAAACCTAAGCCAGACTGGCATACGTCCCCGCTGGCTGTGGCGGGTTGTGACGTACCATGTGGGACCCCTAAGGATGCGCCTTTCGTTCGCTTCGCCAAATCCTATTTCCTCCCCCTGGGCCTCGGTATGTAGCTGCCCGAGTCGTTGTGTGAATGCGTAGCGATGACGCGTGTATCACCGAGCTTGGTGCAGTCGTCGAGCGGAGTGAGTAGAGGTTGTGCCGCTTGTCCGTCGGCGATGGTGTGCGGCCGTGAGGTCCAAGGCTTGGCTGTTGGGAGTGCTGCACGCTCGAGCTTAGCTTGAGGTTATACCGCTGATGCCGAAAGTCGATACGGACTGGCGTTATTTACCAGGAGCCGCCTGGGATGCGTTTGTGTCAGCGTAATTTGCTGTTCGGTATCGCCCGTATCGAGTGGTCAAGACGAGAAGTCGAAAGAAACTGCGTTTGTGTAGAGAACGTCGTGGTTCCGGTTACAAACGCATAAAGACTACGTAACGCTTACGAGAGTACAGAATGCTGTAAAGTAAAGAGTGGTAAATAATTACCGATGTCCAACTGTATAACGGCTGGTCGCGGGCCGCTGGGCGGCTTGCAATCTCTTGAAAGCCGCGATAAGGTCGCAAGCCGCGTTGATCCGTTGCAAGCGAAACAGGGTTTTTCCGACAGAGCTTGGTGCCACACCGTCGACTTTTCCGGCCCAAAAGGATTTATATCTAAAATATGATTTGTATGCCAGTTTCTGGCCTACAGTAGGGCGACCTTGCGCAAATCACGGACGCGGATGCTTTTGAGGCCGAACTGTTCAACTAATTTTGCTGCGAATTCGAATTCAGACTGTCTTCTTAGACTCTTCTACAGTTCTACAGTTCTACTGATCCTGCAATCAGAGAAGTACAAAAATTTGGGAACAGGGCAAGGAACAGGGCGGAAGAAGTTGATGTAAAATTCTCGGTATGGTTACTTATGAATACGGCAAAGTATACGTCCCTGCTCTAAACATTCAATAGCAATAGTCAGAAACCCATGAACTCAGTGCCTGTAGCCTCAGCCAGGGAGGGGGTAGGTCAATCAGTGCAACACATGCTTCCATCAGACAGGATCAAGCAGTGTTGCCGAAAGATCAACAGGAACAGTGCGGCATTACACTGGAACAACAGTTTATCACGGCTTCATCGATCACATCAGATGTTACAATACCCATCAAAAGTGCAAGCGCACAGCTTATTGCTTTTCGGTGACGGCTCTGATAAGGGGGTCCCCCAATCAGGAACGTTTTGCGAATGCTCAAAAGCACTGCAGCATTCCGTGTCATGACAGCAGCGCGAAAAGCCGATTTCAGCCGAAAATGGGTGCTGAGAAAATCTTTCGCAATATTTCCGTTTCTTTATTTTTTCCTTTTTATTTTTTTTTAATTTTTGTCCACCGCCATCAGTATCGGGCCAGGTTTGTTATCGACTTGGCTCCTGGGCCCTCCTCCCCTTACACCCACCATCCCTTTCTCTCTCTCTCTTGTTCTGTTTTTGTTTTTCTTGTGTTTAGCTAGTCCTCATGTATGGAGCTGGTGATGCGAAGCAAAACAAAGGGTTGATAATCCGATCAGCTGGGTGTTATTTGCCCACAGCCACAGTGTTACTTCCCACTTTCCATCACTTTCTTCTTTTCCATAGCTTGCGGATGTTTTGAGTACTCAAAAAGTTGTGGAGATCTAGTTTAAGTATGTATGTATCGCCGAAGCTGACCTTAAAGTGTTGTTGCCTTAGTGGCGAGGTGCATCAAAAAATAAAATCAATGTTTTGCAGGAAGTGTGAGTTCAATTCCCACGGTTCGATTTTTTTTCAGGCCTCACCACGCAGTGGGCCTCCGCGGCGAGCGGAAAGCTCCGCGCAGCGCTCGGGGTCTGGGGTGGAAAACCCCGCAACCCACAAGTTTGTATTTAATCAGATCAATCGTAAAGAAACTACAAAATTGTTGGAGGGTGTACACCAGATGGAAGCCGAAAAGGCAAAAAGAGCAGGCAGGCGAAAAGCCTAGTCACATTGTCACAAAGTGCCTAAATACGTGACAATGTACGAATAAGGAAGGCGACACCGTCTGTACCAAACCACGCCAAACACCACGTTCAACAAAAATTTACACCTTTTTCTCAACTGATGCACAAAAAACGACCGGAAAATCGGGCTTGTGGCCATGCAGAGGCGCCGTGGCGCTCTGCATTTTCCGGCGACAGGCCCGATTTTCCGGGCGTTTGAGTGCAGAAGGCAGAGAAAAGGGAAAAAGTGACCGAAATGTGACATGTCACGCGCGTCACACTTTCCGGGTGCGGGTTGACAACGTTGAATCTCCGATGAATAAACATCAAGACTAGGTCGAAGATGCCAACGTGGCAGCCTTTATATTGTTAGGGGGCACGGTTCGATTTCCGGCGAAAGGCCGCGGATTTCGATTGATGCCCGGCCTCAACCGGGGAACACGGTCACATGACAGCTTAGTCCTCACATTTATTACTTACGCAAGGCGGGTCGCGGTCTTCTCGATCCGTGCGAGTGATGAGAGAGAGGGCTGAGGATGAGAGAGGCTGATGAAGGCAGGGTCTTGTGTGGGTGTGTGGAAGGCTCGGCCGTTCCGGCCGACTCGACTTTGCGCATCTGGGCGTCAGGAAAGCCGAGTCGAAAGGAACGGAACACGGCAACGGCCGAGCCTGCACGCCAACTGAAGGCCACCAAAGGTCCGGAAAGGAGACCAAAAGCAGCCTAAGCGGAACTAAAACAAATGGGAAACGGGAGGAGGGCGGGAGAAAACGCGTGTAGAAGCGAGAGAGGACGAGCGAGGTGCTCTGCAGCGTCGACGCGCTGGCAGGAGAGCGTAGCGATCAGAATCGTACCGATCTGATCATGCCGGCATGAAGCGGCAGGATCGGCATCCCTTGACCGCCTTGCCTCTCACTAAGCCGGCTCGTGCCTCGCCTGTCTTAGCTCACAGCAAGGCGGGTCGCGGTCTTCTCGATCCGTGCGAGTGATGAGAGAGAGGGCTGAGGATGAGAGAGGCTGATGAAGGCAGGGTCTTGTGTGGGTGTGTGGAAGGCTCGGCCGTTCCGGCCGACTCGACTTTTCGCATCTGGGCGTCAGGAAAGCCGAGTCGAAAGGAACGGAACACGGCAACGGCCGAGCCTGCACGCCAAGGCCACCAAAGGTCCGGAAAGGAGACCAAAAGCAGCCCAGCTGAGCGAAGCTCCAAGGGCCAAAGGCCCGCGCGAGGGCGACTGACGGCCCGAGACCCCACACAAGAGCGGAGAGAAGTTTGGAAGGGAAAGGTAGATTGAGAGGAGGGAGAGGTGAATGGGAGGAGGAATAAAAATGGATGATAATCCAAGAGTGAATGGAATTGAGAACACCGCGATGCTGAGTGAGCGTGAAGAGCAGACCGATTCATGAGATGAGAGGGCAGTCAAGGTGACTCGAAAGGTCTTTGAAGACGATGAGGGAAAGGAAAGGATGAAGAATGCAAATGAATGAAATCGCAACATACGAAGCCATGATGCCGAGGCGAGGAGGGAGGAGTCGAAGGAAAATAGGGAGAGGCGTCACGGTAGAACTCGGAAGATCAAACGGAAATAAACAAAATCGAGTGGTTTTGACGCACAGGAGATGTGACGGCGAGATTCTTCAAGCCGAAGTAAGGAGAGGAGATGGTCTTGAGGTGGAAAGAACAGAACCCCTGAGAGTAGTGGAACGACAGAACTTAAGGGAGGCAAATGTTGGCATAATATGTGAAGGAAGACGAGAGTAAGAGGACAAAGGGACTCGAATGTCAACAAGATCCCAGGGAAGACTCGATGGGCAGGGGACATGATCAAGAGATTGCAGAGGTATGATGAATGAGCATGAAGAAGAGGGAAAATGTGATCCATCTCGCGATCTGTTAAAACTTCGTATGCAGCCCGCTCGAGAAACAGTGTGACTTTCGAAGTCGCAAAGCACAAGGGAAGGCTAAGGAGAATGCCAAAAAGGCATTGTAGCCTCCTCAGTCAAATGAGGCGTGAAGATGACGAGAGGGCATCGGGATGGGACGAATCAGTAGGGAGATTGACAACGCAAATGAAATCGGGACTCCGATGAGAAAGATGGTAGACCGCCATGTGGCGTGAAAATGCAGGTGAACCGGTGCAGCCTTGATGTTCATCTCGGCGCATTGGCAGCGAAAGGATGCGCTTCGAGCGCTCGGAGCACATCTGGCTCGACATGATGGCAAAGGTGAGGATGCCGAAGAGGAATGTTTTCATCGACAGAGGAAGGGAAGAGGGTTGAGTTTTGGCACAGAGCAAGTCAGTCGGAATAAGGAACAAATATCAGAGGGAGAGCCTCGTGAAGACTGTTGAGTGAGGAAATCGGTGCGTTCAAGACAGCGAAGGAAGAGTAACAAGGTGTCCCGATGCCAGGGAGATGTGTGAGTACAGGGGAGGGCGTGATAGATTGATGATGAGGCAGTTTAGTCGCAACGGGATCACGATGGGAACAGAACATGCAAGCGGGCAATGAAAGAAGGAGCGCGCGGGGTATAAGACACGCGCGTCGACGGCGCTGGGAGCAATATAACACCCCAGCGAATTGACGAGGATGTTGACTTGAGGGCGGGGCAAGGAGGAAGGAATCATTCATGCTCGGACACGAGGTAAAGCGCAGCTCGAATATGTCGCCGAGTGACGATGAGGGAGGCATAGGAATAGCCAGAATTCAAAGAGAAGTTCCATAGAACTCAGTAGGCATGCCGATTTTGAAAATCAGTCAGCGAAGGAAGGCTTCACCCAGAAGCGGTAAATCGCTTCCTATGAGGGACGTCATGGAGGCCATTAGGCAGTCCGAAGAAAGAGATGATGTGAGGCGAGGCGCGGAAAATTGCACTCAGGACAAAAGATTCGGCCAAACGGTAGGTGAGGCAAAGCCCATATATTTCATAGGCCCGTGCAGAAGAGGAAGAGGAGGATAAGCGCAAAGGAGCGACAAATATGACATGAGGAGAGTGCTGTAAGATGTGATTTCAGCGGTGAAAAAATGCGAAAGTGCGGGGGGTGATGATGGAGCGTGACATAGTGCAGTAGTAGAAGAAACTGTGCAGCCTAGTGAGAAACCATGAGGGAGCGCTGAAGGTAGCATAGGATAGTCATAATACGAAAGGCGAGGAGTGATGTGAAGTGGACGATGGAATGGCAGAATAAGATAGCACTGGAGGCGAGAGGAGAGGAAACACCGCTGCATGAGATCGAGCTTTCATCTCAGTGACGGTGCGGTAGGCGTGAGAGGTAGGAGGAGGAGGTTACATATCCATGGATGAAGTCGGGATGAATGCCGCGGCCATAATTCCACCAGGGGGGCAAAGGTGAGAGGCGACTAACGCTGTACATTTAGATGGAGCGTGCATCGTGGGGAAATCGATAGCGAGGGGCATCGGGGAAAGAAAAAGAGGAGGGGAACACCGACGTACGCGTGTAGCGCTTCCGGATGAGATGATGGAGGAGATGGCGTGCGCTAGACGCCGCACGCAGAAACATTTGTCAATGTGTCAATTGAGAATGATAAACGAGGCAGGAGGTGCGTGCACGCGTTCGAGATGTGCCGTCGCCGATGGTGAGGTTAACGTATGAAGATGGGAGGGGCGATGTCGAAGCACGCGTAGCATCGACACCGAGTAAGCCGGGTGAGGATGAAAGGAGGCGTCGACACGTCATGTGAGGACAGCTTCAAAGCGCGTAGTCGCACAATACACCAGATCATGGGACGTCCGGAGGATGGAGGGCGCTGGCAATGTGGCACGTTGCAAAAAAAGACGAGTTGCAGACATGCAAAATATGCTGTATGCTGGCGGAGGATGCGCCGCCGCGCGAGGTGAGGATGAGGACGCCGTCGCGTGAAGGAGGATGAGGACGCCGTCGCGTGCAGGAGGATGAGGACGCCGTCGCGTGAGGGAGGATGAGGACGCCGTCGCGTGAGGGAGGAAGAGGGCGCTGTCGCGCAAGGTGAGGTGGAGGTCATCACACGACGCGAAACCGAGAGGCGTGAGGTGAGGTGAGGAAGAAGGATGGGCACCAACATGCGTGAGTGCACCGTACGCTAACCGAGGATACGCCTCGCATGCGAGAAGGGGATGGCCGTCGAGCGAGGTGACGAAGAGGGTCCGCAAAACGCGTAATAGTGCCGTACGCAAGCGGAAAGAAACATAGGTGGGTGAGGTGAGGGAAGATATGTGCCGAGGTAAGTAGATGAAGAACATCTAGCGAGGGCACCGAGCTCAAGTACATAGAGCGTCTGTCTAGGAGAGACTAAAGAACATCGTGCGCGGAAGAGGACAAGGGATTATGGCAATATGGAGAATGAGTGCAGGGCCGGGACCCGCTACGTGTTGGCGTGGGTGCAGAAGTGTCGTCGCACAAGGTGGGGAAGGCAGGGTAGGACCGCAGGTCAGCATCAGGTTGGAACAAGTAAAGTTGGAAGCCTCGCATGAGGTGAAGATTGACGAAAGGCTGTATCGCTGTTGTGGTTTTGCAGTACCAGTGCCAGTAGAGCATGAGAGGTGCTGGAGGGTCGTTTGGAGAGAAAGGGAGGCAGGACCATCGACAGAGGTTAATTGCCAGGAAAATTCGGAAGGAATAGAAGTTGGTCAAAGTGGGCCAACCAATAAGAACAGAGATCATGAGGATCGTGGTCGAGGAGAGAGGTGGTAAGACGCGGAGGAACGGAGAATAGAACGTAGAATGGTGTCGTAGGGCGAGAGCGTGTATAGAATTGATGATACGAGATACTCCAGGATCTGAAGCCGCAATGAGAATTTGATGAATATGAGGCCTTGGAAGACGAGGAGCGACGCAGATGGGTGCTGGAAGGTGAAAACAGCAAGTCGAGAGCCAAAACGCGAAGAAAACGCGTGTAGAAGCGAGAGAGGACGAGCGAGGTGCTCTGCAGCGTCGACGCGCTGGCAGGAGAGCGTAGCGATCAGAATCGTACCGATCTGATCATGCCGGCATGAAGCGGCAGGATCGGCATCCCTTGACCGCCTTGCCTCTCACTAAGCCGGCTCGTGCCTCGCCTGTCTTAGCCCACAATAACGTGCTTATAAAGGTGCCGGGATCCCACGCTCTCTGTGTACTTATTGTCTAGGACGGACGTCCGGTTTTGAGAGCCCTCGTTTTGTGGGGGTCTCCGGGGGATGTCCCAGAGATGATCCGGGAATGATAGGCCGGGACCAATGCGTGACTAGTCCCGCCAGGATTAGTCTCACCAAGTCAGACTCTACAAGATTTATGATAGTCTCGGATACCCAGACGTACTACAGTCTACCGCAGTATTTATGGTTGATTTATGGGCTGCCGGATATCTTTCCGTATATGGTGAATAGAGGACGTTTTTGACAGCTGATTGATCTTGAGGGTGGGAGAATTTGTTGGCGGTAGTACGTCTGGGCCGGTTGAGCCGTGGCACCTACCATTTTCCCACATGCCAGAGATCAATCAAACTTCGAAAACTTCCTCTATTCACCATATATGGAAACACCTCCGAAAGGACTCGAATTGCTTGTATACGTCTGGGTATCCGAGACTAATTTATGATAGTCGATAAATCTATTACTCGAGTATATAGAGTCTAAACTTGATGGCGCCTGTCATCCAAGACTGGAATTGCATTAAGTGCTCCGACGCAAAGGTAAGATTGTTGATGGTAGGGTGCCTGTTAAGAAAGCACATGAATGCTGAGACGGTTTCCGGTTGTACGATATATCGAAAGGTAACGAGGTTGGGAAAGAAACCCTCCTGCAAAAGCTTGTGAAATCCGATTGGTTCAGCCAGATATAGGAGCAGATGCTTCAGATTGGTCATCAGCATTACAACCCAAGTAATTCGGGTGACAAGCGCCTGCTTTCTGTGCCGCATTAGAAATTGGCTGGTAGGTGAGACTTTCCACCCACAGTTTCAAACTAGGAAGCTCCGACTTCGTCGGAAGAAACCTTGCTTGAGGAATGCACAGATTCATCATATACTGCACACTAGACACCGTATACCTCTAAACAGCATCAAGAATGATCGTACGGAAAATGTGACTCCCTTTGCAATGTAAATAGATTTCGAAGTGGTTCGCGAGCTGCAAAGGGAGTAGCCCGACTATGATACCAAGAACGAGATCTGAGAATTGAGCTTATTTGAGAAGGATGGCAAGCCGTCGTTGCAATATAAGCAGTATATTCAGGCCAAGAGAAGCCCAAAAATTTTGTGGCGACTACGCATCTGACACGAACTTCGCCAGTGCTTCAAACAACTTGTCACTCTGTTGAAACCACGCCTGTGTCACGGTCCTAGCCATTATGAAATCCCGCCAGAAGTTGCTGTCTTCCACCCAAATCCTCATTTCTCCTAAACTCAGGGCTCCACATCAAATGGCGGGACCTTCGATTTGCTCGTCTTCTCTATCTTCGTCATCGCTCTGTCGACATTGAACCTCGATTGGTGTAGTCTCGGCTGTCTGGCGGCGTGTTGGGCTAGAGCTGCCTTTATGATGGAAATTTCTCGTGTTCGGAGTCAAATGAATGAAAAGCCTAGATCGGCTGAGTTCTTAAAATCTGAAAATAGGATGAGCGTCAGCTGAGCATATATAAATCAGAGCGCACTGCTGCCACGGACCATCCACTGTGGTGCAAGATTGCGGAGAAGAATTACTGGGCAGCGGAGCTTCAGCTTCAGCTCACCAGGTGGTAGAGGCATCCAACGATCGCAAATACTCGATGCATTCATTGTCGGATCATCAGCTCCTGCTTCGGTGACAATATTGTCCGCGCTGATGAAGCTGCGAGCTTCACCAGTCATACGGGACAGGACATTGTCATTGAGACCATCAACATCGCTGTTCCGGGCAGCAAGTATAGACCGTTCCGCGAAATAATTAGGCGGCGGAGTTGGACCATAGACGCCAGGGAAGATGGACTCTATCAATCTCTCATCGTTCCTGCACACCACATCCTCGGGAAGGTCGACCGTCCCATCCGCCCAATTAGCTCTCCCGCTTCCAACATCCAGAAGCCTATCAGCAAAAGCAGATTCCTCCGCGCCAGCATCCAGTCGCATATTTTGCGTCAGAGTCAGCATTTCAACGTGTTGCCAAAGATATGAGCGGAAGATCGAAGCATTCCGAACAACAGGCAAAATCTGTTTTGGATTGCCACCAAGAACCCAAGTGATCCCGCCGAAAGGTTTGTCGATCCCTAGCAAATCA
Source organism: Favolaschia claudopus (assembly GCA_037176885.1). Taxonomy (NCBI): domain Eukaryota; kingdom Fungi; phylum Basidiomycota; class Agaricomycetes; order Agaricales; family Mycenaceae; genus Favolaschia; species Favolaschia claudopus. The sequence continues at coordinate 698,348 of JAWWNJ010000054.1, read as the reverse complement.
CTCAGAGTTCTGTCCACCGCTTCATGACATTTGCGATCATGCATGGGTGCTTCATCCCAGATCCCGAGTTTGGTGGCTCGCATGAGCCCTGCGCGAAGACTCTCCTTTGGAATTGAACACGTAGACTCGTCGTTGAGTCCGTCAATCGGAATTTTGAAAACAGAATGAGCGGTCCGGGGTTTCTTATATAGACTAGCAGTGAGCCCATGCTTCGCCATGGGTTTCCGCTCTTCTGCCCTACAAAAACCTAGTCTCACCAAGTCAGACTCTATAAGATTTATGATAGTCGATAAATCTTTTTATATAGAGTCTGAAATTACTGGCACCTGTCATCCAGGACCTCGGAAAACGTGACTTTTCCCACGTCCAAATCCGGTCGATTTCACCATTGCGAAGGTATTAGGGCCGTAGGTTGGGTATGTAGTGGTAGATAGAATGCATTATACAGTACCAGCGTAATTCCCATCTTCAATATAGTTGAGGGTGGACCGCAAATACATATTCAACTGATTTTGATGGAACCCGCAAAACCCTCCAATTGTTCCTGAAAATTATCGGAGAAAGCTACCTAAGGGCACCATATAGTAGTCTAAATGCACAGAGTACTAAGATACAACCATATACTCAGTCAAGGTGGGCGAACGACGCTTCACTTCCCAATTTGGACGTGGGAAAAGTCACGTTTTCCCGAGGTCCGGGTTGACAGGTGCCAGTAGTTTCAGACTAACAAAAACCAGGTGCCAGTGCCGATCGTCGCCGACCTTCGGTCGACTCCTCGTGGCCCCGTGTGCGAGCTCACTCCATCTCAAATGGCTTGGTTTCCTACATACATATAGTGAATACAATGCAAAAATTTCATCTTAAGCCGTTTACGATGTTGAAATGCCTGGGGAAATTTGTTGCCATCCAAGCATCATCTCCCGTTGTTGTTCCTCAGCATAAACACCTCGCCAAACCTCATCCTCATAAGTACCGAAGCATCCTACTTCGGTAACTTTCCCGATATCGGTCATTGCGGCGCGGCTGATTGACATCGTATTCGTGGTCGAGGGCTTGATCTAATGCCTGAGTTGGATCTGTGAGGAACAAACAGTAAGCAGACAATACAGCTCCAATTGGGTGGACACGTACCGCATTCAGGATATGACTTTAACCTTCGTTCCCCTTGTTCAACTCTCCGCCGTAGCGTCTGCGCTCAAGACCTATGACAACCTTTATATCCCTTGATGTCCAATAGATCCTCAATATCGCCAGCGAGCTCTCGTTGCCGGCGTGCTCGTTGAGCCAATGATCGTGTCAAGTTTACAGATCTTCCAATGCCTGACTGTGCTCGCGAAATCAGTGCGAAGTCCACAATCTAGCTCAGATCGCAAGTCTTGCGTACCAAACGACCATCATTCTCTTCTTCCTTTGCTTCTCTCTTCCTCCGTCTTTTTTGGCCCGCTGAACGCCGTTCAGACTCGGACTAAGGAAAAATTCCTTTTCAACAGGTCCGGCGTGCCAACATCCTTTTGAATTGCTGACCTGACTCCTCGCTCTGATCCCCACAGGTGCACCGTTGACTGCATTCAGCTTGCCGAGATTCCTCAGGCTCCATTGTTCTGCTAAGCAAAAAGGGCTCCGGCTGAGTCATAGAGGCGTCTTGGGCAGCAGTGAGCGAAGACGGCTCGTTGTGGCAGGCATGGTTGAGCATCGAGTGAATCGACATGGAACTTAACATCTCGACAAATGACGCACCAGTGGGGCGGTTAACAGCATTTTGTTAGCGGTCAGCCAATACGAATGTCCCTTTCGTTTGTCTTGTCTTGTCCCACCCAGACACGAAGTCTTTGGTTCTTATATAGATTTCGAGGTCCAAGCGGCGCGACATCATCATGTGACCGTGTCGAGATGACGCAATTTTCGGTTACTTTCTGTGATGACGAGTATATAGTATCTGAAGCCTGTTAACTTCCGCCGCTTTTCCGTGCCGTATTTTGCCTCAGAGAAGCTCTCGCGAAAATAAATCCGATCCCGAGAATCAAGCCTATCTCGAAGGGGCAGACTGCCCGAAAAGACATAAGCCCCAGCCAATCAATTTCAAGAAGATTGATCGTTCGAGTCAGCGTGCTTACGGTGCTTCGTTCCGGGACTTCGGATCGCCCTCTACTTCCTCCTCACCTGCTCGTCTGGTCTCAGAAATTCCGCCACCCGTCCACAACCCGTCCGCAAAAGCAAGCAACATCCCGAGGCCTCGTTTGGCCGTGGTTCTGTGGTGGATTCCGTGAGATACGACACTGAGGTGCGCATTGCGAATAAGGTGCGTGTTTTAGTTCTTTTCGGCGTATTTTTTGCTCATTAATTCCCTGATCATCTTCTACTTGGAACTACGCACCGCCCCCTGCTGCTCGCCCTTGTCGACCGTCGCGCGAGTCTTTTGCCAACGCGCGGGAGCATTCGGCATCGCACACACAAGTTCTCTTGTACACACTCTCTGGCACCAACCGTCGTTAGGGCTACTCGACACGCACAATGTCAACGCCACTTCACACATCCTCGCCACTTTGAACTTACTCAAAGCCGCTGGGACACCTTGAACGCGACAACCCCGTTCCTCATTCCCTCCCTCCCCGTCTTCTCCCCCGTCTTCTCTTCCCTCCGCATGCGCCTCTCTCCTCTCCTCCTCTCACTTCTTTACCCTGGCAACTGGCCAAATCACGCCCTCCACAGATTAAAAGAACATTACACAAAGAAGCCGCGCAAGTTTGGGGCTGTTGGGTGGGTCTCGTATTTATCTTTTTCTTTCATTGTTTTTGGGGGTGAGGCGAGGGCGGCGTGAATGTGGATATCGATGGGGAGGAGGAGGTGAGGGAAATGGTGGTAGAATACGGCGAGGCGAGGTACATGCCGAAGTAGTTGGGTGAAGGAGGGGTGGAAGGTGTTCGTCGAGAAGGGGACGAGGCGAAGGTAGAGCAGATGATCCCGAGAGGAGGGGTGAAGAATATGACGAGGAGGAGAACGAGCAGCTAGTGTCGGAGATGATGAGGAAGGCGATACACAGGATGCGATGGGTTGACGGAGGGGCGAGGTGGAAGGGAAAGTGATGAGGAACAAGTATGCGCGTGGGTGTGTTGGGGATATGCGCATACGATGTGTCGGAGGATCCGGAGGAGGAGGGGCAATGAAGGAGGGAAGGACGTGTGCGGGTGAGGGTTCAGACGGTGGAGCTGGATCTGCTCGTCGCCGTCGACTCCTGTGCACACGCTGGTGCTGCGCTCGTTGCATGCGCACATATTCTACTCCTACGTGGCTGTATCTTCAGCTTTATAACTAGCACAATGTGTAACTACACGCAAATCAATTCGAGTATCTGCCTTTTTTTTCTTCTTTTTTTATTCTATATTGCCCCAGATGAAACACGAGTAAACACTGGTTGGATTTGTGCGATGCTGTCGATTTCAGTTTTTTTTTTGTGGGCTAGATACTCTGGCAGTGTGTTCATTGTTAGGTGGAACAACACCAGAACTGATTGAATTGTTGCTTAAAACACCCCAAATAACTGTCTGTCGCTCTCTTGAAAGTGACAGACTGAGACAGTCAAAATAAACGCTACAGATATCAACTGTACACAGTTTTTTTTTCAACATTGAGTGTTTGTGCCCACAAAAAGACACCATGCTGAGGAGTCTTGCAAAATCAAAACCATGATTAGAGACTTTGCGCAGAGCCACCGGTAGCCACCCAGTGAGTCATGACTCTCACGGCATGCGCTGTGCAGCGGCTACGGCATATGGTGGCTCGTTTGGTGGCTCGTCGCCCGCGTTGCAGGAAAATTCGGCGAAAGATCGGCTCGTCTGAGTTCGTTAGAAACCGAATCGGTCCAAATTTTTCAAGGGATGTCCATTAACTTTCAAAGACTATTTGGGTACAAGCAGGCCCATGGAAAGCTCCAAAAGAAAAGCGGAGAACATCAAATTTCCTCCCATATTTGGTAATTTCTGAGCAATCGCAGCCATACAAGCTAAACAGTGGATTTCCATGTTCCAAAAACCGTTCCATCGAATTCGGCGACCTTAAAAACGGTAGGAAGTGCCTAGTCCATTTTTAAGATCAACGGCGTGCAAGGAGTAGAATTCGGATTATGTAATCACGTTTTCTACCCATTGCCGTGGTATCTAAGGCTAGAACTTAGTGTAGGGTGTTTATATGGATCTATACGAGTCCTCTGGAGGTCTTAATTTGCCGGAATCATGATAAGGCACCAGGGAAAGTGGTTGAAAAAATGCGTGACGACTCTGTCACGGGTGTCACAAGACGGAGCGAAAGGTCAGTGCGTCGGCGCAGAAGATACATTTTATTGCAAATTTTTTGCGAGGTAGCTAGACATATATCAATAGATGTCTTATATGCAGAATTTGAGTCTATAAGTGCCCGAAGGAAGCCGCTATAAGAAAAGTGGACCATTTTGCCGTAAGAAACACAGCCACAATGATTATATAATAAGATTCTACCATTGACACGCCTATGAACTTAAAAACAGACTTCAACACGACTGAGGTACGAGGTCAAATGTGTTGAAGTCTGGCTATGAGAGACTAGGAAGTGCCAGATTTCTTGCTGGAGAATGGTTATTAGGGCCGAAATCCGCGCGTTGCTCTTCTACGGAATGTTGCGCTTCCTAGTTTACTCGGCATTACCAAAAGTAACCGAATTTAGAAATGTCTTACCCGCGACCAGCTAGTAGAGTTGGCGGTTGGTCCAACTGGTGGGATAAGCAGGGGATGGTCATATGCTATTGCAGATGGTACAAGCAGAACCTATTGGGCTTTCCCTGTGCTGATGTTCAGTGTTTATTTATCTACGTCTCAAATCAACAATTTATTGCTCTGTTTTAGCACTCTCATTGAAAGATGAGGAAGGCCCAGAAAACCCTGAGCCCTCATATACAGCCTACTCGTGAGATAGTAAACCTATTTTCAAAGCACTCATATGTAGTGCCGAGCACTCATTTTCGAGATTTTACACTCATTTGTAGTGCTCTGGGAATGAGTGCTTTTGGGGGCACTTTTTATTAGTGCTTCGAAGCACTAATTCCTGAAGCACTTCATATCAGTGTCGGGGAGGTGTATCGGCAAGGTGGGTTGCCAGAATGCCGGCAAAGCGGCAATCGACGGCATTTCAGCAATCAATATGTTCAATCGCGTTGTGGACGCTCGCACAACGCTCGCACTTTTCGAAGCTTACCTTCAGCTTGTACGGCCTGCTTATGTATGACATTTCCCGCTCAAATGGGCCAGAAATGAGAAGAACACCGTATCAGGTGCCTAGGTTTGGCTTGGGTTTGGCAGTGTGAGCTTATTGGTGTACCTTCGGCCCTCGGGGCAGCACATCCTAAAAACTTGAGCAGTTGAGAAACAAAGCAGGCTAAAGCAGGCCGCACACTAGTAGGAGATGTAAGCGACCCACCAGCGCAGCGGACAAATAATTCTGAAATTTATCTGAATTTTTGGGATTTTTCGGCCGAGTCGTTCCAAACGCGACTTTCGGACTTAGCGACGACGCGTCAGTCATGTGATGTGTGACATCAGTGACATGTAACACATCGCTCCTTTCCCTCTTCCTTCATCTTGTGGCTTGTCCCGCGGCTTCCCCTGCACAGATAGTAAAGCAATGTAGTATGTTGTAGGATTCCCGCGATGTCTGGTCAAAGCAAGATTGGCCCAATTGATTTTTCACGGACTTTCAATCAAATTTTCACGTAGTTTATGAATGAATTCTCAGGTAAATGAAGGTGAAATGAACCTAGTGAAACGGGATTCCACTATATAATTCCGTGAAATTCACTGGAGAACTACGTGAATGAACCCCATGAAACGTTCCATTCACTTGGTCCAACTAGGTGAATTGAACCCCGTGAAATTCACAAGTTCTGCGTGAAATTCATGGGCTTTTCTGGTGAGTTTCAGGCGAAGATTGGGTGAATCAACTGCGTGAAATTCATGGGGTTTGCGGGCCACAGTGCAAGTAACCACCTCTAGAATGCCGCTGGACTTCCAGCAAACCCTCAAAATTGGCATCGGGCCCTTGCTTTTCTTGGGATTAATTGGTTCGTTTCATGCCGACTGTTCTCCCTTTTCGATTTACCCATCTCTTCCTCTTTCATCTTTCTGGTTCTGGTCTTATCATACCCTTCCCATGATAGTTTCTCCCTCTTCCCTTCCCCGGTGTTCATCGTGGCCGCTTCCAATTCGGTAGCCCATCTTTTTTGTCCTTCAAGTATGTCTTCCTATCAAAATAGATACATTCACTTCCGTTATTTTCTGACTCAAGTCTCCTCCCTCCCCTCTGTTCGTCGTCTTCCGCCTTCCCTCCTGCGCGAGTTTTGTCTCGACGCGATCGCCGCGCCCCCAGTCCGATCGCGTTGGCTCGCCTCAGCTTTCGGAGCTCCCGTCACCGTGACTGATGTGACGGGACTGGTATCTTTGTCGGTCGCCTACAGTGGCGGCGCCATCTGATGCCACCCCTAATAGAACAGCCCATTTCTGGAATTTTTCGAAAATCTAGATAGATAATGCGGTAGGTGTGAGATACGGCAAGACGTATTGATCACGTGTCAGCGACTTTTTTTTTTTTTTTGTATCAGCATTTCTATACCGCAACAAGTAAACTAACTACTAAGACGCGGTGCCGAAAGGGCAATAAATACGGGGTGTTGTGCTGGGGGAGTTCGACCGATGCAGGTAGAGTATAGTCTTGGAGTGGGGAGGTAGCGGGTGGGTGGACGGCGTAAGTGGCAAACGGTACGTAAACCATAGAGCATAACCATATATGAAGGGGGAAAAAGAAAAGAGGCTAACTAGCCATGGCCTCCAGAGGTCCGCCTGCCGCTCGACGATCGTGTGTTGCCCGACAGTTGTCAGTGAGAACCAAACAGAAAAATTCCGTCACGCAAAAAGCGGCGGGCGTCTTCCTGCTCAATGAAGTCGACTCGTACCGTTACCTCCTCCCTTGGAACCTTGTTCCGCTCGAGCATGAACCGCACGTTACCGATGCGGTACTGGGTCCCTGGAAGCTGGTTGCGCTTTGCGACTTCCCGTACGAAGTCCCGATCAGAAGGGAGAACCCCGGGCTGCATGATGGGCACTCGATGGAAGACCACCTTGTGCCAGGGATCGGCCGGGTACATTGGGGGCTCTGCAGTGTCAGTGATCCCAAGCAATGGGGATATTGTACTCCAAATGAGCGAGCGGTGTGCTGCAAGGGCCTGCGCAGAGCATGCTGGCGCAGAGGCATGCAGGATTAAGTTACCGCTGCGTGATGTGGAAGTGGCGCTGACTGCAAGTCTTCCGCCCAAGGCTTCATTGAGAGCGCTGAGAGGTCAACAATCAGGCGCGTAGAGGGTGGGGTACGTCGGCTAGACAAGAGTTGAACCATCCAAGAACCATCGCATGTCGTCTTTCGTGAACCCCCTCGCCGACTTTGCGGTGCAATGGAAGTCGTTGTCGAAGACAATACAGGATCCCGCATGTTCCGCTATGGGCCAGACCCTTGATCAACTTATTGGGGGACCCCGGGAGCTTGCTCCCCCCTTTTGTCTGAGGTTCCCGAAAGTGGATGGCTGTGCAATGTGCCTACTCTCCCACGGGTACACCATCAGCTGTGATCTCCCACGGGTACGCCATCAATATGTGATGGAGAGACGACTCAGACCTGAGACGAGTGGCCTCAAGGTGGCCTACTGTACAGCGGTGCACTCAGGGAAAATGCAGTCAAGGAATACTCTCAGCCAAGGGCTGGCATCAATAGGAAATCAAGTATAACCCTCAAAGACACCACATGGCACAAAGGCAGCCGAGTTCAATTCACACAATTCCAAGAAAAAATCAAAGACATTGGCCTGGGCAGCAGTCAAAACTGCACAAATTCCTGTATTCAGCTCATGGACATTGGTAGCAGATTTCACCGGAACTGCCACAGTAATACAAGAAAGATGCCTTGAGTTGTGAGTTGTGAATCGAAGGCTGATCTAAGGACAAAACTTGGCCTCTCAGTCCAACTTCTCAGATTCTCAGGTCGAAAGATAGCTTTCTTTTTTCCATTGGACTGAGGCACAGTTTTGATTTTTTTTTCATCGTACTTCTGTGTAGTCCGGACGGAATTAACGCAAGCTCCCCCTCATCTGTAAGCCGGGCACCGGCATTACAAGACATAGTTTGATATCGCAAACCGCGTTGAACCTGACTCTTTGCAACCGAGGCCCGAGGAGCTGATGCCCACAACCATGCCAGCACTCGTAGCCTTCCACGCCGTTTTTCACGAACTGCCCGGCTGTCTTGGAACTGCTCGGCGATTTTGCGAGTTATATGACACTTGGCTCGCCCAAGGCACCGAATTCTGTGCTGCAGTCAGACCTCATTTGCTAATTATCCTACATAATTGGTTCAACGATCACTGCAGTGCCGCACACAACACCACTTGAAAACATGCTCAAAATGCAAAGCAGTATATTACTGTGGCGTGGAATGCCAGAGGGAAGATTGGGTAAAACAGCATAGGCGAGAGTGTGAAGTGCTAAAAGGTTATGTATCATCATCAGCGGTGAAATGGTTGCGTGTTCTTTCTTGTTCACTAACTTTGATTCACAGGATTAAGACGCCAGTCCATGATACAGATGGACGGTTGAATGCACGCAACCATTAGTCTCTAGTCTCGTAAACCCCGACGTTCCTGCGTACTTAATCCTTGCTTAATCCGAGCCGTATATAGTTCGCCCTTAATCACCTCCGTCCAGCTACGACCCAACCTGCGACGTCCGGCCCACCCAGCACTCCTCCATCACATGAGGGACCCCGCCTTTATCACGACGCGTGTGTCGGGAGCGAAACGCCGCTCGGTCGGCCAGATTCGCCCCTCATCCATCGCAGCTCCAACGCCGCATTCAGGTCCCCAGCACTCGCACCGACATCCATCTCTTTCACAGCACCGAGGCTCGTTTCGCTCTCTGGGAAGATTTCTTCGTCCCATTCCCTGAAAAGCGCGAGAACGGGCTTAGAGCGACTACGAAGCCCCTCGAGAAGGTAACGAAGAATCGATTCTTAGCAAGAATAAGCCTATCAGTTAATTCCGGTTTGCTGGCCTCGCTTCTTGAGCTCGACATCCATGTGTCTTTTCATAGAGGTAAGTGAGCGCTCAGCTTTCAATAGCATTCGGACTCACAATAGGGGTGCTCAATTCTTAGTTCAGTTCATTCAATTCAGTTCAAAAAATTGTCAATCAGTTGATGCAAGCGAGCTTTATCGGTGTGGTAATGGTTGCGGCCAAAACTTCATGACCAGTCCCAATTTTGCTCAAAATCCTTCGGGATTCGAGATTTAGCAGGAACTAGGGTATGGTTTATAGGTGAAATTTTTGTTTCAGAGGAATCGGAGGTACTCCTAACTTAAAAGCGCGAAATTGCCGTGCAAAACACGGAAAACCGATTTTTCGAAGTTTTGCTCCAGTACGTTTGTAGATTACCTTCTTGCAATGCTATTTACACAATCCCAGGATGTCTCAATAAAAACTGACGTGACAGTATCAATTACCAAATTGGGACTGCGACTTGTCACGAAGTTCGGTCCGCAACCATAATGCCCGCCCTCCTGGGCGCCAGCTACTGATGCAGCCCTTTATATTTCGGCTGATGCGACCCATCCCTACCCAATTCCATGCTTCTAGCTCACCCAGGCATTTCGACAACAGTCGGTCGATGCTGCAAATCATGTTTTACAAGGCGGGCGGAGGGCGGCAGTGCGGGTGGTTGATATTGTTTCCATCAGGTCCAACTTTCCAGCGCTCCTTCCGATGCTCTCTACCTCTAAGAGCCCTCCCTAGGACCCCTTTCACGACGTCAAGGATGTCGAGGACGCCTCGTAAGACACACTGAGGTCAAGACCGGACCGCAGGCTAGTGCTGGGCTACTATTTGCAAATGAAAATTTGCGTTTCTAGCTTGTCTCACAATTTTCTCTGCCAGTTGAGAAGCGCGGTGGTGTTCGAGCATCAATTAGGTTTAGTCTTTTGTGTGACGAGACAGTCAAAACCGCCGCGCGGGACTGGCTCATGGCACAAAAGATTGGGAGTGTCACTCCAGTACGTTTTCAACGGGCATTGGACGAAGTCATTCTCATGAATCTATACTAAGTTTGTTTAAACAATCAGCGTCTCAACGTGAAACAGTGATTAACTACTGATTTGATTAATCAGGTCCACAGGCTGGTGAGCCCAGGTAGCGAGGCAGCCAGGGAGCCCGAGAGAGCGAGCCCTGTTTAATCGAGCATATTTGATTTGAACCAGGTTTAATCAAGATTCATTAAACAAGTGTTCAAACAACTGTTTAAACAAGGTTTGAACAGGGTTTGGAATGCATGCAAAAAGGACTGTTGTGAGAAGGAATCGAACAACAGACCAAAGTACAACCATGAATTAGAATTGAAGAGGTACACTGACTCGGAAATAATATCGGATCACCGGGTTCTAAAACTTTGGGCCGTTACTGAGGCTGGAGTGCGATAGGAGTTTCTAAAGTAGATAGTGTATGAAGTACCTTACCATGTACCCTTTCTACACATATAAGCTTGAGGTCCAATTCGGCGGTGTTGTGGCAAGAGAGTGTGATCATCGCGCACACGTGATCCAATTGTTTTTCCCTGTTTGACAGCTGTCACATTGTTTAATCCGAACCACCACAACGACGCTCTAAACTCTGCTTTCTCTGCATACAACTCATTCTCTACATCATGTGCGACACCTCTGCCACGAAGAAATCAGCTATTGTCGCGCTGAAGGAGGCTGGCTGGTCGAATCGGGACGTGGCAGAAAAGGAAAATGTTGCGCCCTCTACCGTCTCCAGAATCAATGCCCGCTACGAACCAACCCACAATTTTGACGAGAAAACTCCCAGGCAAGGTCGCCCACGTAAAATAGACGAGCGGGACATCCGTAAAGCACTCAGATTGCTGTCTTCAGGCAAAGCCAAGAATGCTTCGGACTTGCAGAGGAAATATTTCCCCCATTTGCACGTCGATACAATCCGCGCTGCCCTCAAAAAACAAGGATTGAACGCCTACAGTTGCGGCAAGATCAAATTACTTACCAAATAAGGAAATTCTCATCAGAACTGCCCGACCGCACAGAAAAACCATCCATACGTAGGCTGGAATGGCACAAAAGACCTGTACTTCTTTGATTGAATACATCTAGGCACAAAAAATAACCAAATTCATCATACTTCCAACTGATTTTGGCCGCACTTTGATATACACAAACTTGGCGGCTATCCAGCCGACATCAATGCAAAGACACAAATTTTTCTACACCAGGCGTACAAGATGGAGCCTCTAAGTATTTCTGTCCGCTTACCGCATGAAACAACCATTCATCTGGGTGCAAAAGGAGGGGATTGATGAGAATTTCCATATTTGGTAAGTAATTTGATTTTGCCGCAACTGTATGTGCGTCAATCTCGACCCTTGACACCAGCCCACCGGAGGAAGCGAAAAGAATGGGCGGAACAGCATTGTTATTGGACACCGGAGGATTGGCGGGCGGTGATATTCTCAGATGAGTCAAAATTTAATATCATTGGGTCGGATGGGCGGCAGTGGTGTTGGAGGGAGCCAGGGCAAGCAAGCGACCCCCGATATACCAAGAAGAAAGTCAAACACGGTGGCGGGAGTGTGATGGTCTGGGGGTGTATTACCCGATATGGTGTCGGACAACTTCACCGGATCGACGGTCCTGGCCGAAAACCTCCCGCGGACCCTCGACAAGCATGATTTGGATCGCTCGACCGTCTATTTTCAGCAGGATGGCGATTCAAAGCATCGCTCCAAGCATGCTTTGGGGTGGCTCGAGCTTGAAGGCTTCGATGTTCTTCCCTGGGCGCCAAATTCACCGGATATGAACATCATTGAGAATCTTTGGGATCATCTGGAGACCATGGTGCGCGCTAGGGACCCACTGCCGAAGAACAAGGAGGAATTATGGGCCGCTTTGAAGGAAGAGTGGGAAAAAATTGATCAGGCATATATCGACAAGTTATATGACAGCTTGCCTACTGTTGCGGGATTTGTTGAAGGCAAATGGTGGGGAGACCCGTTACTAGTGGCTGGTATGTTTATTTCCACCAACGATGCCTTGAACGAGCGTTTCTGACTTCAATTTCCTAAACCGGCCAAAACCAGATTTATGATTGGATCACCCATCATCACCAAACTGGCCATCCAGCGCCGAATTTTCAGTTTGCTTGCTCGATATTTTACATGTATATATTACACCTCATTACTATCTGTTTGCGTGCACAAAAACTCGGGAAGACTCCTACGCTCTAGCGCGCGAGGAACATCTTTCTCACGAGTGACGTGATCCGATATTATTTCCGAGTCAGTGTCAGAATGAGAATTACCGGAACATACCCATTGATCGTATGGGACATTAGATCAAATAGAATAGAAGTGTGACTGTGTTTATCGTGGCTTTCTGAAGCTGCGATGTTTAATTTAAGCCCAATTTAACAAGTAGGCATAACAGCGAGTCACCTTGTTACTTAGCGGTAATTCGAAATACATAGCGTCGATCAGGGTACAAGTTTCTTCGTGATCTATGTTTTCTTACGTCACCGCCCTCTAGGATCAATCCACACCGCCATATCGAGCTAGATCTCTCTGCAGTGCGCAAGACTCTCGATGAAGTGATTGGACAGGGTATCATTGTGAGTGATACTGTGAGAGTGCATTGCAGCTCATTAATGTGCTCTTTCCCTGACGTAGCTCTTTGATGACGACAGAGCATTCAGTGATCTGTCTAAACCGGTGAGTTGCTTCCCTTTTCTACCCCTTTTTCATTCTCTGTAGTGTGCTTCCGAGCCACGCAAGCTGTTAAAATACGGCTGATCTTGATGGTGGCGAGATTTTGGTCGTCAGAGTGACAATAGCGTTTAGTTAATAGAGCTTATTAGGGGCATTCAAAGTAAAATCGCGCTTTCGCGCTTACACAATGTAACAAGGCTTTCGAGGCTTTCGTGCTTACGCGGCAGAAGCGGCACCATCTGTCAAACACGGCAGCGCGGCAGTGCGTGACATTCCGTCACCGTTCCGTCACCAGTCCCGTTTTGGAATAAGTCTCTTATCTGCTTATATTTACGTTTTGATCAGTAAATATGTCACATCACGGTAAATCGCCGCGTCGGCATCAAAATGCCATCAGCTGTCAATAGCGGGTTTGTGCAAAGCAACCCGGGTCGCTTTGGGACCGCTCAGATCTCCACAACGAGCAGCCTCAGGTGTGAGGTCCCAGCGACCTAGGAATGCCCCAGGGCGATACTCTCTTAGGTCGCTTGGAGCTCATACCTGGTATCTGTTGTTGCGGAGATCTGAGCGGTTGAAAAGCGACCTAGGTCGCTCGCACAAACTCCCTAATCTGTTGCCTGTTTAGGAAACAAGCTACACCCTCGCGCGCTCCTGCATGTTGAGTGCTCTAATTGGAAGACCATTTCCATTGACAAGCCATTGAGTCTATAGTTACCTGCTGGAAGAAAAACAATGTTTTTTAAGCCCTTTTTCGTGAGAAACAAGGTAATATACATACAGGGTGCATTGCTGAGCTCAAGGAACAATACAGCTATATTTCTGGACCCAACAGCTCATCATCTAGCTCAGACTAAGAGAGGTATTAGGGGGGAACGACTCTCTATTGAGTTGATGGCTCTTGGGATAGAAAATTGGACTCAGTTGGAATCAGTGGCTTGTTTGCCACTTGTGCATGCTCTTTAAGAGGTAGGACTCCTGTATATAGGGTCAAACTATACTCTATATTCATTAATCATGTAATATTGACATCAGGAACGTTCCCTCAACTCCCTACTGAAGCTGAGGAAGCAGCACATTCCAAATCACGAGGTTTTCACAAAAAAGTAATTATTTGGGGTCGAAAACGGGCTCCCGTCCTCAGAAAATGGGCTAGAGTGCTCATATACATTTACTAGGACTGACCCTCGACGTCGGTGCGGGTCTGCACACGCGCAAGTCCGATATTGCTCTTCAGTATTGTTTTGATGGGATGATGTAAGTTGGCTGATTTGCGTGTCGTACACGTCAATAAGACGCGTTTTTTAGAGCGGAGAATTTGATTTCATGCTTATACTATTATATGACACGCTCAAAACGCGTCTGAACGATGGCAAACGCGCGGACTGACGCAGTAAGTTGATCTTGATCACAACGCTAAGCGGCGTGATGGATTTACCGTCATATACTGCGTTAGGAAAGCCCTAGACCGTTAGCCGAGGGCCGATTTACAAAATTTACGATCTTTACCGTAAATTTACCCAGCGTGAGTACTTACGCTACTTACGCTCTCCACATTCACTTACGCAGCAAAATAAATTCGATGTGCTTTATTCTGGCACACCCTGCTCTCACCACTCCTTGGGGAGGATCCACTGGGCCCACTGGATGATTCTGTATCCTCAGAATGTTGAAAGAGACTGCATATTTGGCGTAAATTCGCGTCGAAGCCAAGTTGAACATCCCAAAAAGGAAATCAGCGGGTTCTCTTCACTGATTCTCCGCTAAATGTACCCGGGACACCTTCTTTGCGTTAAAACAACTTAAGGATACATACAACAGCTTGAATGAGCTACTTGGCAGAGATGCCGCGCTAAATTCCGCCGAAAACTGAGGCTAACAGCTGGAAATACACAAAAATCACAGTATATTCTCCTCATTTCGGCTCGTATCAATTGCATGAAGCTCTCAGACTAAAATTCAAATACATCTACACGTCTTACCGAGGTAGAAAAGGTTTCGGAACGACAATATAGTGCGACCAACCCGCCGCCGCCTACGAAAGCAAGTTTCCCGATTGGGAACGATCACCGAGCGATCAGGTCACGCGACGGCATCTCGGCACCACCCTGATGCGTGACGCCGAGCGTAAATATTTTGGAATAAGTTAAGTAATAAGTAGTCATGGTCTCGTCACTGTCTCGTCCTGTCTCGTCCTTGTCCATTATCCCCCGCCAATTCCCACTGCTGCTTTTCATATACGCACACGTTTGGTGCATGTTGCTTCTTCCATGCCTCCTGGCCCGGTAAATACAGTACACGAGAGTCGTCCGAATGACTCTATCGATTATCAGTTGCTAATCTTGGCGCCTTGTGTCTCACGCGGTGTAGTTCTTCTTGAATTCCAAGCGAACAGAGAATCGGTTTCCCCTCGGTCTTCTCTACCATGTCTTTCTGGTGGCAGACCTCACTCCTCCGATTATCTGCCTTATGCGCACCGCCAACTATCCCGAATCCGCTGTGCATTCCTACAAATTACTTCTGCAGGCTGAGATATTGCCCCTGTTAGGCCCATCCGACACGGCATATCCTAGCTGGATGACTGATGACCACACCCCCGTGGAATTTAGTCTTGCTCTGTCTAACAACGGGGAAATGTTGATTCGATTTGCTATCGAAGCATCCGCGTTGCGACTTTCTGGCGACCGATCTATCAAGTCTCTTCGCAAAGTCCTGCAAAATCTGTCGCATGCTATGCCAATGAAGCCGGATTTTGATCTCCACTGGTTTGACATTTGTGGAGAAGAGCTTTTGTTGGGAGATACACAACCTCCTCTATCGCACGTAGGTCCAGCATCGGAAACGTTCATCGGTATTGGCGTCAATTTTATCCGTAGCGATTAATCTCACCTTCACGCATAGGATTTGACTGCGGCCATCACTTCGTTTCTATGAAGGTGTACTTTATGCCACGTAGTCGAGCTCTGGTGACGCAACAGTCGCCGAAGGAGATGCTGGCGCGCACTGCGACTCGTTTGGGTCTCGCTGAACCGTGGTCAAAGATTACCCAGTTCCTCTCGCACTTCCTTCCCGGTGATCAACCGGAAGCCGAGATTACTGCATCTCAGGAGCAAAGAATCGTCTCAAGATCTACTTCCGGACTCACATTTATTCCTACATGCACCTTGTGTTTTTCCTCACCTTAGGTGGCACTCTGCAGGGCGACGATGTTTCGGTCGGTCTTACCAAAGCGCGCGTTCTATGGGACGCTTTAACTGCCGACGGACCTCCCGAACAAAGGCTGCGCTACTTTGCGTCGGGTCTCGTCTATTACGAGCTTCGGCCCGATGGACCGAACCCGACCTCCAAAGTTTACTTCCCCGTCCAACGACACCTTTCAAACGACTTGTCTGCCGCAAAAGCAATTGATCGCCTTACTTCCCATCTTCCCATTTTTTCTCCAGAGAACCCGTACTCTGGCTTCATTCAAATAGTTTTGTGAGGTTTTGTGCCGCAGTTTTGAGCAACGATTAATCTCCGTGTAGTCCTCATCAAGAACTTTCCTCACGTTCGGGAATCCACACCTATGCGTGCTGTACAGTCAAACCCGTCGGGAGTGAAATTTCGCTCTATCTGAACCCGGAAGCATTTGCACCAGAGCGGAAGGTTGGCTTGCGCGGTGCTCTAGGTTTGTTTCTTCGCATTTTCAGGCTTGCCGGAAACTAATCCGTCGTTAAAGCGGCTCAGATCCCAACGCTGTCACTTTTGATGCCCACATCATCGCCAGATTCTTCGTTCGCCAATGGGAGCTGTTCATTAATGGTGCAGAGGATGCCAGCTTCTGTTTCGCGCCGGAATGTTGCCTTCGAGATCTTCTTGTCTTCTCGCCGAGTTTCCGTATGCTTCAGGGCAAGCATAACATTGTCCACCATGTTTTATCAGTGTCTCGAACCTTCCGCAGCGTTTCAATTGTGGGGACCGTGACCTTCAAAGCCCTTTCGCATGGGCTGTGCATGATTCTGTAACAGTGTAAGGTACCGCATGTTGGAAGCCTTTGTATCAAGCACCCAGATCTTTCTGTCATTTTATCGTATTACCACTGGTGAACTAGAATTGGAAATAAGGGGACCCCCGACAATTGTTGAGCGCAAAAAGGCAGCCGTGTCGGCGAAAAGAGCGGGGAGAGGCGCGCGAAGGGACGGCGAGGCACTCGAGGTGGATGGAATCCGGGAAAAAGCACGTACTAGTGATCTCCCACATCTGCACAAAAATTTTGATGGGGCTGCTCTGGAACCGAATTAGTCCAGATTCCTAAACCAAGTTGGTAGAATTTGAGCCATACATGTCAAGAGCTGCTATGATTATTTTTGGATTTTTTTGGGGCCTATGAAGGACGTCGCGAGGATGCCGCTCAAGGAGGCCAAAACGCCACATCTGCACAAAAAGCTTGGCGGGCGATTGGCAGGCGATCAAATTTGGCCCGCCGAGATCAAAATTCGGCCTTTGATTTTCCTTGGACTCAAATGGTCGCCAAATATTCTAGGAGCCGGGTGAATTGCTCAGGTTGTTACCAGATAGTACTCAGATTTATCTCAGAGCCGACCGGTGAATAGCGATGGCGCAGGATTGAATTTGTGCAGATGTAGGGACTTTGGCAGATCACTAGTATATAAGATATGTACCCGCCAATGGCCATCCCTCGACAAACATCACATGCTATTTCCTTTTTGGGTGGACTTCGACAAAACCCGTCCGCTGAATGTCTTGTAGCTTGAATCTGGCCAAATCCTTCGGTCGGATTGTGCATTTTTATCTCATGTTCATTATATCCCACATAGATGGTATGAGTCTGGTAACTTGTTGGACTGGAATTACCGACACAAGGTGACGCGTCCGAAAATTCTCTCACCTGCCATTTGCCATCACAAGATGTTGTGGGCGTAATTCAAACCCCCACGACGCATCCAGGGCTCTGGCATTTTTTCTGTAACATCCTGAGATATATTCAAGCAATCTGACCGGAGGGATTTAGCTCACTGAGACTCGTTGTTTGTATAATAATTCGACTTCTATTCTCGTGAGACCGTGATGTTTGTGGAGTGGGTACTGTAGTATTTCGTTCAATTCGTAAGGTCACAGGTCACAGACCCCAAATCCTACGAAAATTTTCGTAAGTCACAGCGTCACAAAGGGGTCCTACGAAAGGTTTCCCTCTGTGACTCGGATTTTGGCGCATTTCTGGGCCAAAAAAGGGGTAAAAAAAAACGAAATTTTTCGTAAGTCACAAGGTCACAAAGCCACCTTACGAAAGGGTAAATTCGTAAGGGGTGTCACACCCAAAACCGGCTTACGAATTGAACGAAATACTACAGTATCTTATCATGTGAGTTTTTTTTTTTTTTTTTTTTTTAATTTAATTTTATTTTATTTTATTTTATTTTATTTATTTATTTATTTTTTATTTGTGGGTCTCTGCATTTCTATACCGCTATAACGTATGTACAGTCACCAGTGGTGGCAAACAAGAATGGCCGTGGATTTTTCGATACTTTCTGGTCATGTACCAGGCCGAATTGGCTCAAATAAAATGTAGAGATAAAGATATGATGATTCTCTACCATCTATGACACTCAGTTGAATATAATGTCCTGCATATCACCTGATAAGAAAATAATGTCGGATTTTCCCTATAACTGGCAAAACTGAATGAGCTCTCATCGAAAACCCATTACAATAGGCCAAAAGTACTTGAAAAGGAGACCTAGTTTGCAGGAGCCATATACCGGGGAATGGGGAAGCAAGCTTCCCCATAAACTTCAACACTCCCACCTAGCGAGCAGCGTCTGCACAAGAAGGAAAGGAAGAATACTGGGGCTCCCACCGAATCGAAGTAATCTGCATGGGGGATAACCGTGGAGAAAATCCAGGGATGCGAGGGAGAAAGACTCGAGGTCATCAAGCAAACCGAACTGTTGCTGAAATCATCCAGACCGCAAATTGCGGCACAAGGATCGAGACTGGACGTCGCTGGAATGGCTATGCCCAATGGTCCATACACACTGGACCCGAAAACTGTTCTTCGGAGGCATAGAAACCTCGAGGGAGATGCCGACTCGAGCCATAGAGGCAGGGTAGGCGAGAATAAGGCTCCAACCATTTAGTTTTCGTTTGTGGAATCCGGCAAACAAAACGGAAATGGTTTAAAACCGTTTATAAACTGTTTTCGGGGCTCAGAAATATAATACCCTCAAGGTGTATCGATTTGATTTTGATTTGATTTGAAGTTCTAATATATGCTGTACCAGGCTACGGAAGAGCTATGCAGCAGTACGGTAAGGGTTGGCGGGGATTTCATATAGTAGGTAGTTTGGAAACGGTAATATAGACTATAACGAGAGAGGAAAAGAAGGTTAAGTGTCGCGCAAGGGAATGAAAGTTTGAGGAGTAACAGTATCAAATATTTGAGATGGAACAGGCAGGAAGGGGGAGAGGGAGACATAGGGTGGGTATGAATCAAGGATGAAGAATACAGAAGAATAAAAGAGAGCGGAGAGGATTAACGAGGGGATTGTATGTACGGGAGAGGGTGGACCGACGACTTATCTAAAGCCTGGTGAAGGTCCTTCATGCGCTCCGCCAGAGTTACCGCCAACTCTTTCCGACGCGGGCAGGCATACGAATCCGCGCGGTGCTTTCCACCGCAATTGAGGCATTCCACAGGGCCAGAACATTGGGAGGTGTCGCCGTGAGGATGGTCCGCCGAGGGCTTCGCACATATGGCGCAAGATGGCTTCTTGACGTTGCATCGAGCCTTGGTGTGTCCGTATTTGTGACATCCCCAGCACTGGGAGATGCGAAGATGCGGGAAGCCACGAGCGACGGTGGGACTAGTGGAACACAGGATGATGCGGCCGCGTGAGAGCGCAAGATCGACCTTTTCGCGTGACTGGAGAAGGAAATATACAGAACCGGCACGTTTTGGCTTACGCCCGCTGGCCACGATGGCAGCTGTCTGCGATTCGGAAGGCGGGCGATTGACCCAAGTTGGGAGACCGGTGACTGGGCCCAAATCTGGATTCCGGATCTCAAACTCGCGCTTCAACTCTCCCATGTCTGCAACCTCATCAAACGGCACTCCGTTCACCTGAAGGTGGCCATGTAATGCTACCGGCGCAAGGCTGCCGCCAGGCAAGATCGCAGGACCCCAGCGAGACCACTCCTTGCTGAGTATGTCAGTAGCCGACGCAGATCCAGGTACAAGAAAGATGCTGGTGCTGCTTTGCTTCTTTGCGAAGAGTAGGCTAGGGAGGGACAAGGAAGCGAGGTGTTTATTGACAGTGGCGATGATCTCCGGGTAAGACGCGCCAAAGAGGGGCGGGACATCACCGTCAAAGCGAACGAGAATACGCTCATCGCTTGGCGCGGGTAGCGGAGGTGGCTTTGGTTTTGGAACAGGGGGAGTGGCGGGCTTCACGGCAGCAGCGGCCACCGCGGCGTACGAAAGACCTTTCTCCGCTTTGAACGAAGCGACTTCCTTCGAGAGCGATGCAATGGCTTTGTATCGCTAATGGCTCGAATCGATCATTTTTAACGTATGTTCTGCCGTATGTGTCTATTTGAACATTCTGAATGATTCTCTGAGGCAGAATCTGGGACGTACCAGCACATTCAGGACCAAGCGGGGTATTTCCTTATTTGGAACCACTACCACAACGCAAACGGTTGAGGCCCGCAACGTCAGGTATCACAGAGAAAGCATTCTGAGGGCATTGTTAAGGGTGCTGTGATATAAACTCAGTGAGATTACCTTTTTCTCACCTCATTTACTGCGGTGGAACACTGCTAATTACCCCCAGCATGTAAACTGTTTATAAACTGTTTCCGCACCCTGGCAAATAAAACGGAAACGAAAACGGTTATAACCGTGTATAAACGTTTACAAACGGAAATGGTTGGAGCCTTAGGCGAGAAGGGCGGGATGTCGCTGGAATGGCGGCACAACGGGCCTTCGGGGTTATCCAACGCAAGCGTGTGGGAGGAGGCGGATGCCAGAGCATCGCGTTCGAGTGGAGTGCACGAGCACTGATGTCGTTGTATCTCGGTCGAGGGAGAGCTGGTGAGCCAATGGAAGGAACAGCTATAGGGATTGTGCCTCCAGCACAATCAGACGACGTAAAGTGCGTGGTCGAGCGCATGTGCTGAAATGGGGTGAAAATGACTGCAGCAGCCAGGGGGAAGTCCTGTGAACGGAATGGGATGGAAAAACGAGGGGAGAAGCAATGATGACGCAGCGGAAGATGTGCGGGTCAGAGCGGGCAAGAAGGGGCGGGCCTGGGCCGAAGGTGCGGAGAATTTCATACCGAAAATCCAATCACCTCGACCTGGACCCGGTCAGACCGGTTCAGTGACAGCACTGGCTACATCAAGGTTGTATTACATCAGGCGCAGGCGGCCGTTTCTTCTAACTTACATGCCCACGGATCTTCTTTATTATTATTATTCCCGACCTCACAATTCAAGTGGGCTTTGGATTAACGGAAGAATCTAGCTCTGCCTATCCTCTTTAACGCTTTATAACCCTAAACGGGCGGTTGGGGGAGTCCCGACGGAGCCCTTTCATACATAAAATTGAAGTATGGAAGCGAATCGTCCCCGGCTTATTTCCGTAGAGAGCGTTCAATCCGCCTCCGTTGCCTTTGTTGGCATGGGCGCAGACTTCGGTACTCTGATGCTGTCCTTTCTGACTGCATTGTTTCTCTTTTCAAACGCCAGCTCTCGAAAGCGGCCTTTCTTTTTCTTCAGCGCTGCTGCTGTTACCCTCGGAGCTTTGGAAGGGTTCATGATCGCGCACTTCCATGCGAGTTATAGTTCTGTTTCGCTATCACCGAGCTTTACAACTGAACTTAGGCTCAAGCAGTCCTTAATCCCTTGAAAATAACCAACGCTTATACTGCAGTAGTCAACTTTGTGCTTCTCTTTGCACCAATCCCCGTCCAGATGATTCTTCTACTCAGAATCGTGTCAGCTTATCAGGAGCGGTGGCTTATTCTCGTCTTGCTTCTGCCAGTTGTCATCTTCATCGCTCGCATATTCAACATGCTGGTAGCCATCATCCAAATTGCGACGAGACCCTGGAACTTCGTTACGGACTGGAACCATTTGCCATTTTCTAAAATTGAATGGATTTTGCAGCTCATCTTTAACGTGTGCGTTTGGATCGAAATACTGTATCCCATCAACGTTTGAAATACCTGATTTCGTTGTTTCAGCTATGTCTCTCTCGCATTTCTTCGTCAATTGGATCTACCCCAGAGAAAAAAGAGGCACAGTCTTCAGGGTAGGTATTCAAGAGTGAAATTGCGGTAAAATTCTTACACCTCATTAGTTTGGAATACTCTGCGCATGATATGGATGACATCCCTCACAAACTTCATCATTCCTTGCATTCTTCACGTCGTCCAGACTGCTCTGATCCTCCATGGGGGACACGGAAAGACCGAGGACCAGTGGCTCAGCGAATGCTCGCTTATGATGGTTTTGAATGGCTACCTGACGATAATTGGGGTCGTATTTGCCACAGTTTGGGCTAATTGGACCATACATGAAGCGGAGGTCTGGTCGAGGGTTCCGACAACTCCTTCATCAGCAGCCTCGCAGTGGAGTCAAGACTCTCATGCTAGCGAACTCTAAGTGTTGCGCTCTTGGTACATAGAACAACAGAATACGTGACAGTAAATTGATTCAAGATAAGCACTTACCGCTACTTATCGCACTTATTTCAGGAGATTTGACCGAAACGCGGTGTCCTGCATTCTATACCTCTCGCCGTCGCATCTCACTCTTTAGAAAATTGCGCCTAAACTCCGCCTTGCCGACTGATCCGCCGCCTCTCACTCTAAGATTTTTGTGGGACACTGCTTTCTGTCGACGTTCTAGCGAATCATTGGCGAATCACAAGCATCCTGAACAGAAACCAAGAATTGTGTATGCCTTTGTGGCTTTTAAAATTCCCGGCTCTTAGACTTCGATTGACTTGGTCTAAAAGCTTATCCCCGAAATAATATTTCCCCGGACCAACCAAGGGCCAAAGGTCAACCTAATCCGAGCATGTTAAGCCATGCTGACACCCAGTGGTGGAATATCCCCAGCCAATCTACCCGGAACATCCATGGGTAGCCCTCCCAAGGTCGATTTGTTTGAAATTTCCTTATATGGTAATGCATTTAATTTCGCCGCAACTGTAGCGACAAGCTACTTTTAGTCCGCCCGACACTGGCGCTAAAAATATGGATGGATTATACTCTATTTCTACGGAACTTTTCCCCTCTGTGTTTACACTCAACCCAAACCCTATATGAGTACAGTTGCGGCCAAAATACTTGCATTACCATATATGGAAGGTGGATGCAGAAACACCCTGAAACAACGTGTTAAGGGGTGGATATCCTCTACAGTGCCTTGGGATTACCTCCTGGACTCTCAGCGCCCAATATCTCGGAAGGAAAATAGCAGAAAACTTGGTACAAGTTCCAAACAAACCTACACCAAACAGCTTTGTTACTGGATTTTCACCAGTTTCTCTCGGTCCTTGGGCAGCTCATAACTGGGCTACTGGAGCCTGGCGACACTGTTTGCGGGGGTATCGCGGGTACCTTCTATATATGGTAATGCAAGTATTTTGGCCGCAACTGTATGACAGCTAACTGCAAAGCTCTAGAGCACTTTCAAAAAAAAGCTCGCTGATGCGGAGTGACGTCGGTGCTCCACCGCTCACCACGGCCCAGTCCAACAAAATTTGCTGGAGCTCGATGCCGTCGTCGGGATGCTAGGGCGCAGGGAGTCTGACGTCGAGTCCCATCAGTGAGCTTTTTTTGAAACTGCTCTAGAGTTTTGCAGTCAGCTGGAATCCACACAAGCTCCCCCTCCTGTAGGCCGGGAACCGGCATACACAACCTACGCCCAGGCTGACAGCAAATGGGAATGGGGCTGTGCTGCGCAAGTGATGGAGCAGGTGATGGCTGCTGTCAATCGCACGGCGCTGTGATAAGACCATCTTCCGGAAGCTGTCCCGAGCGATCCACTGAACTCCCGAGAAAATTTTGCGGGCAGGCATCATAGGTGATTGCCAGGGGTCCTCTACTGACTACTGGCGCAAGCGGCAACGTAGGTTGTGTATGCCGGTTCCCGGCGTACATGGTGGGGGAGCTTGCGTGGATTCTCGGTTTTTTGACATGGATATGGAGTTAGTTGAATGTAATAATGCATAGGGTCGGAGGGTCCCCGGACCTTATTCACTACAAGCTTTAGCTCCCTGCCTCCGGCACGGCCGACTCGCTGCGCTCGCCGACCTCCCTCCGTTCGGTCACACAGCTTGTTGGGGCTGGCCGCCCCAAACCCCGCTGCGCTCGCTCCGCTCGCGACGTCTCGTGTGGTCCCGTGGTTTGGTGTCAAAGTCACATGAGAAAGCATGTGATCCATATTCTGATGGCCCAGTGCTGTTTTCAAGTTTAGGATGAGCTATTCAACTGTATTGTTACGGATGTATGTACTGGATCCAATTTGCCCAAGTAAACGCCCCCCTATTACACAAATACGCAATCTGAAAATTTGATCCAGAATTATAATACCATACTTATCTTTGAACAACACCTTGTGCAATGTGCGCCACTTACCAGACCTCGCAAGGTCATTGAAAGCAAGCATATCGAACAAAACAACCTTTGGGTCTGTCGAAATAGGTGCGAGATAATCGGAACTACGTTGCCATCACGCTGGATGAGTTCCCATCACTTGGGATCAATTGCAAACACTCAAAATCCGCCGTGGATCACACGGAGAGGCGCCGCATCAGTCAAGGCATGCCAGCCTTGACGTGCGCACGTCAAAGGCGGCGATTGACAGCAGCCATCACAAGCTCAAGCACAGCCCCATTCCCATTTGCTGTCAGCCTGGATAAAAGGGGGAGCAACCTCCCCCAACGTAGGTTGTGTATGCCGGTGCCCGGCCTACAGGAGGGGGAGCCTGCGTGGATTCGCGATTTATAAGTAATAGAGACTTTGCGGAAGCCACCGGTGGCTATTTGTGGCTCTTCGTGTGCAATAGTCCTTTGAGCCTCCCGCTCACGTTAGCCACCCTGGCATCCCGTGAATAGGTAGTACAAATAGTGGCTAATCCACACAGACGCTGTCATCCGGTCTCGAGAAAAATTAGCCTTGGATAGCCACCGGTGGCTACCGCAAAGTCTCTAATGTAGAGGTTGAAGTTAGGTACTGTTGGACAGATATAGAGATTCTCTTATATATAAGAGCCTGATGGGATGAACAATTCGAGTTGTATTGCTATTGTTCTTCCTTCCAGAATTGTCGTGACGAACACCGTCACACACACAGTGTTGTGTGCCACTTGGTTGGACGTGTTCTCGGCCCCAAGTGAGTCTGAAAAATACACAAATCAGGAGAGTGAGCCATACAAGAACCATAGAGAGGCTGCCAGACTTGACACGCTACTGACAGACCCAGAACTGAGTCAACGCGCCTGAAGCGGGCTTGAAATGCGCATCACTCCATAGGGCAAGACAATTCCATCCAAACGGGCCCTAATATATATACAGTATAATTCTGCAGACAAGTAGATTGAGACCCTAGATCCCGAGATTTTTCGGAGTATGTATGTGGGTGACCTCTACATGTAAGAGTACCATGTTCTATGTAGAAAACTTCGCAACTTTCCGGCTATTTTTGGCTCAATCTGTCACCATATAAAATGAAGTCGTTCCACTTGTGTGATCGATATTAGCTGAAAATGTGTGGAACAAGTCCACAGTAGAGACGAATTTCGGTCTCTGAGTATTTTCTCTCACATGAATCATGTCTTCAACTCATTCTGTCAGCGAAAAGGTCAGGTTTGATGGGAAAGGCGAGCAAAGTGAACGTGACGTCGCTGCCGCTGTTGGTTGGCTGTTTGAGATGTTTACCAGAGAAGCTACTTCATTTACAGCGCTGCCTTTGCAAGTCGAAGTGGATTTTTTTGCTTAGGTCGTGTGTCCAACAGGTGGGAAAACACACATCAGTCAAAATACGTGCAACATCACTCGGAACTGCCTTGCCATCACGATGGATCAGCTCTCATCACTTGGGATCAACTGCAATCTCACACGGTAAAGCGCCGCATCACGCGGAGAGGCGCCGCATCAGTCAAGGCATGCGTCAAAGGCAGCGATTGTCAATTGACAGCAGCCATCACAAGCACTCGTCACAGCCACAAGTATGTTTTGTAATGCCGGTGCCCGGCTTACAGAAAGGGGGAGCTTGCGCAATCCCGAGATTGTGCATCAGGAGGGATCAGCGAGCCTTTCCTTGGATCAAGCGGAAATCTCACGCATCGCTTCGGAAGCACAATCCATCACGGCTTTGTCGATTACATCAGACGTCACCGGAGCTATCAGAAGTCCACAGCACAGCTTATTGCTTTTCGGTGACCGCTCTGATGGGGGAGCAAGCTCCCCCAATGAATGTCTCAACTGTTTGGCCGGCACAGAGTCTGAATTGGCACCAGATTTCAAGTTAAATGAGGCTAAAATTCCTGCTTCAATGGATTCGAAGTGAACAATTTCAAATTTGAACAAGGTTGAAGCACGACAACTTTAGTAGCATAGGCGCTCGCGAACGCCTATTTTACCAGTCGAACGCCTACAGTTGTGGACACACGATCCTAACAAACAAAAAATGATGTAATCATTTTTTCCCGGAAATTGTGCCAATCGACAGATCTCATCGAGAGCTCTCGGCCCATGTATAAATCATCCAATTCTATCGAGCCGTTGGCCCGCAAATGTCCAAACAAGTTACGGAACACTTAAAATTTTGGCCGCGGCTTAAAAATCGAGATAAATTCACGAAAAAATATGGAATAGATTAGCTAGTAGAATATGATTATCATTGACCGAAAACATTTTATCGAGCGGTTAGGGAGATATTAGAATGTCTTTCGCCGCTACATACAGCTGTTTGACAGCGGATATCCCAACAGTCTCAGGCTGTTATCCCATAAGGATAAATGCCATGTGACCTGTGGCGGTGCTAAGAAAAAACGGATCTTTTCACTCCGCGGAAATCGCCTCAAATGGCAAAACTGGAAAAAAGGTTCTCGGCCGAAAATTTGGCCGCCGGGACTTTGTCGTAGGAAAAACTTCGGACCATGTTTTTTGAGCTCTTTGGGTAATTCTGAGCTCAGGAAAATTAAAAGTGAGGCCCAAATAATTCTTGATCAGCGGCAACGTAAGTTGTCAGCTTCGTGTGTCCACAACTGTATCCGCCGTCCCAACGCCTACTGCTACGGTAAGCGGATTGGTCGCGGTTCGATTTCCGCGGCCACTGCCGGATGTCGCACCGTGAGAATGCTCATGTCAAGGACGATGAAGAGCTCGTCGAGAGGCTGTGCTTCTTGGCGTCCTCTTCATCGTTCTTGACAGCTCATCTGCGCCGACATGAATCATTGAAGATCAACTCAACGGGAACCTTCAATTGATTGCTACATAGGTAAATGGTATGTGAGAGTCAGTATTTATACTATAGTTCTATCACATCTGCGATGGGCTGGACCATCTGCTGGAATACATCCCATGCCGTTTCTAGAGACAGTCTGGGTTTACCAATGTGCGAATACACTTGTGCCGCCAACTCCGCAAATTCCAAATCGTACCAAGAGAGGTGAGATTCCCGTGAACCGACCTCGTCCGTCAACATCTGGCGCATGTCGTCCACGGCGGCCTGAGGGACTGCGATACGGCAATCAATGCCCCCGTAATTTTCGGGATGTGTGAATGCGTCGGCTGGGACATGACCAGAAGGCATGTTCTTCTCCTGCTGAGTACGGACGCGATGGTGATTCCACCAAAGACGAAATTCATCCAATTTTGCTTGCAACAAAGGTATGAAAATCCAATAGAACAGTGATCTTGCATTCAATTACTTAGTTAGGATCTAATGCTGTATATCATAAGGCAACAACTCACACGTGAAAATCAATATCGGCGCTGAAAATACGTTCCGTCTTCCCAATCAAAATAAATTCTTTCAGATTGCGCCCTAACTTTTCTTTCACCCAGCGCCAGAAGGCCTCGATGATTGTGTTGTGCACGCTTTTGATTAGCCGACAAATAGCGTACACCTCCGGGTCAATATCCGGAGCAAATGTAGCTCTAGGTGCAGCTGATTAGTGTTGGCTCATCAGGGCAAGTGAAGCAACCGACCGAAAGGTGTCCTGAATCACATATTGCCAGCCAATCTCTGATCCCTTGTCCATTGTCATCTGGATCGGAATTCCTTGGTGAAGGTGTGAGTCAGAAATCAGTGGAAATAAAGGTAGAATCATTTACTTACCACCGGTGAACTCAATGAAATCCAGAAACAAGTGACCAATGGCAGCGGCTGTACGACTATTTGGGACGAAATTCATCAGAGGTATCTCGTCACTCCACTTGTCCTTATAACCGTAGATCGGAAGCCCAATATCACCCATATCAAGTGCCTGCTTTCCCAACTTCTCGTGCCCGTCAGATGATATCTCATGGAATGGTCCACAAGCATTCAAAGCAGTTCGAGGTATGGGTGATTTTTTGTTACCGGGAAATCTATTTTCAAAGCCTAATGGAAAATGTTCTCGCATGATCTGGCGAACAGTGTCCCTTGAACGTGCGTGAATCTCAATCCAAATAACATAGACAAGTGAGCATACCGCGGAATCATGATTCCCTCTTGCTGAAGTAGAGTTTTGAAATAGTTCGGGCCATTCTGTTGCGTAATGTCCATCACGACTTTGTCGATAATGGCTTGGCGAGCAACTTCAATTGCCGGAGCTTTGCGAACGGTAGGGATTCTGAATTTCTTATTCAGTGCTTTGAGCTTGGTCAATCTAAATTCAATTTGAGCTTGAATTTAACCGCAGACCAGGAAATGTGCTCACCGGATGGAATAATTCAAGTCAGACTGGAGGTTTGCAATTCGCACTTCAAGCTTCAAATTTTGAGCTGCATAGCGCCGCAGCGCGGCTTCCAGTGCCTCGTCCGAGGGAACTAAAATCGGTAAGCCAATATCTATGTGTTTCAAGATTACTCGCCTATTTTCTCTCCATATCCATTTTTCCCCGTTGGGTTCGGCATATGCGGACAGAGGTGAAACAACGGGAAAGTCCGTGTTGCAAATTCGGTCAACTTGAGCGCGCTTATATTGACGAGCAGCAGGGCACGGATCAAGTGGATGCGTCTAGTATTTACTCTACAAACGACGGAGCACGGACCAAGGTCCAAACAAGCGAAAGATATAAAGCAGGAGGTATTTAATATCTGACATTCCTCAGCTCAAAGTTTCGCACTTGCTCTCCTGTTCACATTGTTTCTTATGTCTACTGAGAATACCTCTCGCTGCAACGATTGTGATATGTCCTTCCCGCTGCGGGAAGGTGATGGACAATGCAGCAAATGTGTTAAACTGGCTGCTCATCCTCGGGATAGTGCCGATTATATGGACATTGCGGCGAGTATTTTGCGTTACTTCCTAACAATTCTATCTTTGTTCACTGCGATTCAAACAGACCTGGGATCAGTGTGTCATGTGCGGAATAACGCGCCGCAATAACATGCATCCTACTGTGCAAGGTGATAGCAGGATAATTACTTGTGGATCGAACCTGTGTAAAGCAGCGATTCCTGGAACTCCTCAGCCTCAAGCGTCTCGTAAGCATGTGGTTACTCATTCGGGTCACTAATATCTTTATTTCTTAGGTCCTGCGACGCATAACGTTCCGAGAACTGTAACAGATCTCTCTGCTTTGACTCGCCAGCGCTTCAAGCGATTCAATCACGGTGCTACGTCGACTTTGCAGACTCAAACCCTGCTC
The DNA here is from genome assembly GCA_037176885.1 of Favolaschia claudopus. Taxonomy (NCBI): domain Eukaryota; kingdom Fungi; phylum Basidiomycota; class Agaricomycetes; order Agaricales; family Mycenaceae; genus Favolaschia; species Favolaschia claudopus. The sequence continues at coordinate 668,650 of JAWWNJ010000054.1, read as the reverse complement.
CAGCATGAGCGTGGTGGTGGGGAACCGGGTGAGGTGATAGTCATGATTGCCTGGCAGGTATGTTCTCCAAGATTCAGTATATTCCTCACGCCGGCACTTACAATGAATTATCAGGTTCGCATCAAGAAGGCTCTTGCTTCCGAATTCGGACAGGGAGCAAAAGGTTGGGCAGCATCCGTGCTTCTCCAAGGTAAGTTACCGATAAATCTGGCTTCCCCGTTCGATTTCTCAATCACTTTTCGTTCCAAGATGTCAAAGCACAGCTCACTGAGCAAGTATCGATGGAGTGGCAACAACGTAAAGGTGCTCCTCTTCTTTCGTGTGTATTTCCTTTGATTAGATTGCGTACATTACTGATTGAACTCAAGCGAACATGTTTCTATTCGGCGGGCTGGCAACAAGATGCTAGTTCCGAACAGCCTGAGTCTCACCGTCGGCGAGTTTTATGAAGTTCACTCTTCGAGCGATAACTCTGCAATCTACGTTGAAAATATACCATCAGCCTGGAAAGCATTGGCAGCAGTCCACAAGAGGAAGGGAGGTTTCATGGCCCTGGACTTGTATATCGACTCAGAAAGCGTATGTACTGTGCTCAAGCTTCATAAAAACACGCTGAACACGTGTCAGATCGCGCACAACCAAGCGAGAATAGGTAGGTGAAGAGAATCCACTACTGTAGTATTACGACCAAGTGTTCAGGTGACGGGTGACAGGGACCTGTGAACTGAACACTTTTGGTTGTGGTGACGGTGACACTTGGGTTTTTTTCGCCAAAAATGGACGAAAAACGTCAAAAAATTCCGGGCCGGCATTCGCCGGCCTACCATATAGGGTAATTTGCTGTGCTCTGAACACCTTATCCAGTGAACATTGTAGGTGACAGGTGACACCCAGTGAACACTTGGTCGAAATACTACAGTATGCCTACCTGATTATCTGCCTTCCTTATCAGTCGCGATAGCTTGCTCAGCGATCCACAGATTACTCCGCTCATGGGACTGTCCTGTGATAGCGCTTGGACTGTTAATTTTCCGGCCTTTGGGCGTTGCAGAGAAATCTTCGCAGGGGATCAACCCATCAGCGTACCAAAAACCACAGTCCTTTGGCTCCGCAGGACAGTCCATTGGCGATATAACCGAGATAGGTTGACACCGATGCCAGCAGCACTCGCTAATGTCACACTCATCGCTTAATTCGGGTAAGCGAGAGCGCATATATCAGTCTGAACCTATCGGCCAAATGCTCGCTTGACCTTTCCCTCCCCCTCTCTTCTTATTCTCAATCTTCCAAAGTGTTCAAAGTTTCTCTTCATCGAAGTCGCCAATACCACTGTTTCTAGATCAGAATTCGAGTCAGCACAGGAGAAATATATGAAGAGAATGGATATACCCGGCAACCGTGTGAGTCATGGGATCGAATAAGACAAGGCCATCCTTTCTTCCAACAAGTGCAGGTGTTCCTGAACAATTTGAGACGGAAAATATTGAGGCAGAAGTTGCTTACATACCTTGAAGATCGGCGAAGATCATGGTTTGATTACTATGTCCCCAAACGAAATGAGCAAAGGCATAGATTGTAGAGCTACGCAAATCCTTCTTGCGCGACTTGTGAACAAGGGTGTAGCTGAAGTGCTCCACAGAAGTGGACCGCTTTGGCTCAACCAGCCAAGTGATTCCAGGTGATTCCGCTGTAATTTGTGGTATGCCCGAAGCAGGGCTCGGAGATTCAATCTCCTCTGCCAGAAACGCGTCGGTGAAGGCAATATCTACAGATTAATGAGCAATTGAACAGTTTGACAGTAGCAATTATAAAAACAAACTGAAATCGATCGCTGTAACATTGCGGTCCCTAGCATGCTGAAAAAAGGCATTCATAAACCACTGGCCAAGTCCAATTCGCATTGCTTCGGCCTGTATTTGAACGAGATGTTCGTCAACAGTGAATGGCAACGTATTAGGAGCAGTATTTTCGGAGTCCTCGGTCAAACGATAAAATCTTTTCACAACATAACTTTGCCCATTATCTGACAGAAACTAAGGAAGGATGAGCGTGGATTGTTAACGGGAACTCAATATTACAAGACGCACATCATATACATTTTTCATAGCCCCAGAACTGAGGGGGTCGTTTCGAAGTCTTCCGCGAAGGATGATCTCTGATGATTCAAATTGCATGTCACCAGTGCGTGGGTCCACAATGCAATCAATCCTCTTCAGAGTTATCCGAGTTCGACTAACAACAGCAACTGGGCCGGAAAGAGCAGAGGGTCGAAACTCGGAGCGCAATCTCGTAGCACCTTGCAGCAGTGTCAACGACATCAATCCGAGTGAATCAATAGTCTAATCTTACTCTGATTTAACGTTGAATGCAGTGTGCGGGGACGCTTGGCAGCAGACAATGCTGCTGGGTCTGCAACCGAACGCTTTTTAGATCCAAGCAAGGAGGGTGCAATATCCTCATCAACACTCTCGGCCCACTAGAACGGAAGTACCATAAGTTAGGGACAAAACAAAGTTATTTGAATTGAGCACAGTACATTGATTTGGCTCATGATTCTCGAAGGAAAAGCGGAATAAACACGCTCTTTGACACGCGTCGAGTTTTGGCTGCATGCAGCCAAAATTCATAATCTCAGATATTTGCACGATGTTTAGCGTGTTTTCTAGGCCAGACATACCTATAATGTATGTATACAGTTGCGGCGAAATTAAATGCATTACCATATAAGGAAATTTCCATTATTCTGCGTCAGTTATGCCTCTAATATGCGAAAGCAAGAGGTCAGAGTATTGTTTGTTCATGAAAATATGTATGGGTGCGTATAAGCACATTTCAAGCCGGTTGTCTACTTGGAAATCTGGTCAGAAACAGTCCAATGAGTACCATAAAAGTTAGCCAATTGCAAAGGAAACTGACCCTTTCTCCTGAGATTTATAGCATCTACACACATTGACCACTCAGTACTAGCAATATGCGCAGCTAATCTACCCATAACATCCACGATTCGCCCTCCCAAGGTTGGCTTCATTGAAATTTCCTTATATGGTAATGCATCTAATTTCGCCGCAACTGTATGTAGAGGTTTCATGCAAACTCGTTGAATTTTTGAATCTCGAGACGCGCCGGAAATTGTCCACAGATTGTGTCAAGACTGCGTTCACCACCATACACAGCGCCGACGTAGACCTCGACAGCTCTTCCTCTTATACCCCAAGCATCCCAGCGACTTTTCTATCACCATCTCCCTCTCAAGAGCCTCACCATCATGCCAAACAGAAGGACTCGAAGCTCGATTGTCTGTGCCACAAATACTCCCGGAGGCTTTGGCTCGCCTTCCAACCAATTCCTGGGGCAACGGTGTGTAGTAATAATTCATTTTCTCATCCCACCCACTTGCTCATTGTTGTTAGTCCATCTTCTCCCTGCTGCCTCTCGGGTGCTGGACGCAACGCCGCCCAAGTACAGTCGGATAGCTCATAATGCATAAGGCCCGTGGACCCCCAAACCCTATGCATTATGAGCAATATGCATTTCTGCATAATGTCACACTAGGTGACATGCGTAACAATGTCATGAAAATACTATATATGGTAGTCCGTCGGCGAACACCGAATCACTTGGAAGTTGCCGGGAGCCTGTCAAAATTAGCTGTAATAACCAGCAGATCAAGGAACTTGGCTAAATTTTGGGGTAAAAATGACACAGCTGTGTATTCAGGGTGCGGAACATGTCTAAATTGGTCCTGAGAGCGGTAAAATTCACCAAATTGCACGATTTTTGCGATTTCAAAATGCATAAATGCACTCTTCACCCTATGCAATAGGCATTATGAGGATAATGCATAAAATCCCAGCCTACCAAGTCGGTGGACACCAAAAGTCGATGCATAATGAGGTTTATGCATTTTGACCTCATGCATTATGAGATATCCGACTGTACTTACTCTCAGTATCCTCAGCTCTACCGGCTTGATCACCACCAACCCGGAGTCTTCGTTGCGCGCCGAAACGCGCTCCGTCACTTCAAGACTCAGAAGCGCAACCAATTCTGTGCGGTGGAATGCAGGGGATAGAGACATAACTGCTACTGAGGGTAACGTGCAGATAAAGTGAGTGGCAAAGGTGGCAGGGGAGAGAGGGCAAGCATACCTGCATAGAGCACCCACATAACACGGTGGCGGGATCCGTAAGGACGAATACGAAAGGGTGAGACGAGAGCAAACCAGCCTCGCCGCTCAGGACAATGCGGGCATTTCGAGGGGATATTTGGAGAGGGAGACCCGATTACACGATGCCAGAGGCATATAGAAGGCGTAAGATAGACCAGCAACGACACGCTCGAGGGAGAGTACTGTACAATTACGTTCAAATCGTTAATCACGCGTCACACCCACCTCTGTCGAACCGAATTTTTTGCCCTGTGTCACGCCTCACACGGGCCATTGTCGAATGGGCCGCTCGGTTCGCAAAAATCCTCCAAATTGGGATTTTGCTCAAAAAATCACTTTGCTAGTAGTATGGGCCCTCTGATGTGTTTTCTTGACTTCTCATGTTCAATTTCTTCTAAATTTTCCACTTGAAGTGATTTTCAACCGAATTCTCGGCCTGAAATGCGGTTTTTTTGCTCAAGGTATAAAATCTCTCCACCGCATTCCCAGTCCTCGCGGAAAAAATGCAGACTCACATACTAAACATTTTCAGGCTCCTCCTCGCGAGACTGGGGGTTGTCGAAAATTTGTGCCCTGTCACACCACGCCAGGACCGAATTGGTTCAGGCGCGTCACGCGTCATCCCCCATGTCGATTTGAACAGTACAGTGCCAAGCGCCACTTCTCCAACACTGCCTTTTCGGGCGGAAGAAAATTTTTGTAATTTATTTGGGATTTTCTGAGGAAGGAAACAAAAGAATGCGTTTGGCGTCGAGAACTCATTTTTTCCCACGGTGTTTCACTTTTTCGGGTCTGAAAAAAGTAAAATCATCATTTTGGCTCTGATTTTGGATGGATTGAGGCCAGATTGTCATGCAGAAACCAAGAAAAAGTGGTAGCCGACTTACCTGGGTGATCCGCCCAAGGCTGGCACGGCAAAGTCCGAGAATCACGTGATCTTAACCCTAACCGATATGGCAATTTGATGATGGCATCAACCATCATTAGGGTTTGTTTCACTTTTTCGGAGGTGAAAACACAAAAACTTGGTCAATTGCCTTGCAAAGCACAAGATGGGTTGCTACACATCCATATAGACGTTCTACACTGTTTCGAAGTCGAATGGTGATGACGGCATAATGTAGTATCGAGTTTAACTTTTGACCTGCCAAAAAAGGAACCGTGATGTGATGCTTGGCACTGTATGAGGCTCAATGCCTTTTATTGCTCCGGCCTCTCCCTACTATTCATCGCTGTTATCTTCTTCCATTCAAGCCCACTAATTTGACTGTCAAACAGATTATTGTTTTGATCCTGTTCTTTACTCACTAAGGGTCGGGTTTATCTTCAACTGACCCTGCTGTTTTGCTCAACAAGGGGATTAACAGTGATTGCGCATCTGTTCTGTTTAACCCGGATTTTGTAGGGTTGTGCAATATATTTGCATTTATTTCTCTCCACTGACTGATTGAAGTGTTCTGTTAAACAGTGGTTAATCACTGTTGAACGAAGGTGAGGAGGGTGGGTGAGACTAGCACGGGTTGGCAGGATTTGCGCCCGCCAAGCGGGGAGGGTGTTTAACAGAGGAATGATTAAACATGATTTTATGTTGAGACAGGCATTGATTAATCAAACTTCATATAGGTTCTTCTGCTTCGACCCGAGCTGTTCCACGTTCGGGCCGCTGAAGCCCTGGTTATCGCTGGCCCTGAGGCTCCCCTCCTGCGCGACATCCGTGATGCGCTGGCCGGGGAACCTGACCTTGAGGAGCCCATTGCCCTGACTGCCAAGGAACTGCTCAAGGCTCGAAGCGTCCGGTCTACCCTGCTTTGATGCCCGGTCTTCGGAATGGCGTATTGAAGGTGGACTCCTTTACTTCCGGGGGAAGATTGTCGTTCCCCGGGACAAGAATCTCTGCCGGCGCATCCTAGAGCAGCACCATGACACGCGCCTTGCAGGCCATGCCGGTCGTTTCAAGACTCTGGAGCTCGTGTCTCGGAACTACTGGTGGCCCCAGCTGTCGCGCCATGTCGGTCGGTATGTCGCGACTTGTGACTTGTGCTGCCGCACCAAGGCGCTTCGTCGACTGCCGATTGGTGAGCTCCACCCCACAGAAATCCCAGAAGAGCGCTGGCACACCGTGTCAGTCGACTTTATCGTCGAGCTTCCCGAGGCCCATGGACACAATGCGGTCATGGTCGTTGTCTGTGCCCTTGGGAAGAGAGCGCATTGATAGAATACAGTAAGTATAAACTCAGTCGTGGAGGAAACGACTCGTGTATTATATACCTGATAGAATACAGTAAGTATAAACTACCAGGAGAATCAGTAAGCTGTAAGGACAGTAGATACGAGTGCACATACCTCAGTCGTGGAGGAAACGACTGAGGAATGTGACGGTGACACAAAGCTACATAAGGAATGTGTGACGCGTAACGGAACGGATTGCGAGTTGGAGAATGTAAGGTATGTACATTAAATGGAAGAGAAATAAATACTTCAACACTCCCCCTCAACGAGCATCCGGTCGGGGAGCCATGCCCAACATTTTGACGAGAGTCTTGTGGCGTGGTGCCGACAATGGTTTCGTGAATAAGTCGGCAACATTCACTTCCGTAGGGACGTAAACAGGGACGATGCAGCGATGGAGGACTGCTTCACGGATCCACCAGATGGCAATGTGGACGTGCTTTGTTCGAGCGGTGACTTCATCAGTATTGACAATCATCCGGATGGTGGAAGCATTGTCGATAGAAAGGGAAGTCGGTCCGGGAGGTAGTAAGAAACCAAGCTCGAACAGAAGAGAGCGGAGCCACATGATTTCACGCCCGACGTGTGTGCCAGCGTAGAGCTCGGCTTCGCCAGTCGAAAGAGCCGTGGAGGTTTGCTTCTTCGCTGACCAAGCGATTAAGCTGGATCCGATGAAGACAGCATACCCAGAAATGGATCGGGCGTGATCCTTTGAGTTTGCCCAATCTGAATCGCTGAAAGCGTGAAGGGTAAGGTCTTCATTGCTGCCTAGAACAAGGACAGAGTCGCGTGTGGTTTTGAGGTACGCGAGGATCCGTTTAACGGCTTCCCAATGAGCTTCACCGGGGTTGGAGCTAAATTGCGATACGGACTGGACTGCCTTTGTGATGTCTGGACGGCATTGAACAGCGGTATGCATAAGCGAACCAACGGCGTGCTGGTAGGGTACGTTGGCCATGCGCTGGAGTTATTCCGAAGTGGATCAGCAATGCACACCCGGAAACCAATCTTGACCAAAATGGAAGGTAACTTTTGGTACCAGAGAAGTGCGGCTTGCTTTAACCCGTAAATTCCCCTTTTCAGGAGACAGACATAGTCCTCCTTTCCACGAACACGATGGCCCTGAGGCTGTCGCATGTAGATAGGTGGCTCGTCTGGATCCGTCTCGCTGTTAAGAAAGGCGGAGTCGACGTCCACAACGTGGAATTCCCAGTCCAGCTTTGCAGCTAGGCTTAGGAGGCAACGAAGCGACTCTGACTTCACAACAGGAGCAAAAGACATCGAAAAATCAATATCTGGGCGCTGGGGTGTACCCTGAGCACATAGACGAGCTTTGTACCGAGTGATGGCAACAGTACTGTCGTGCTTCGAGGCATAGACCCAGAGCGAACCAAGCGGAGTGGCACCGGGAGGTGGTGGGACAAGTTCCCATGTACCCATCCTCGCAATGCTATCGAGCTCGACTTCCATCGCGCTCTCCCACTCGGAACGATCGGGCGATTCCATCGCTTCCTTGTAGTTGCGAGGAACTTCGCCGGGACCAATGATATGAGCGTACTCAAATTCGTCCCGAGTTCCGCGAAAGCAGAATCTTCCGGCGCACAGTCAGGGTCCTCTGGAGCTGGCGCTGCTGCTAAGCCTGAATTAAGGTTTGCGGCGGCGGCCTTGAGCTCAGCGGCTTCCCGGATACGGGTAGATGGGTCGCGCGGAGGTGGTAGAGGACGAGATTGACAAGGTGCCCGGGGTTTAGGTTGTGACACGACATCCGCAGGTCCAGCCGGAGCAGGAGGGGATGGTGCACGAGGAGGTACCGGATTGGCAGTTGGAGGCGTAGAAGTGGAGGAAGGAGGGCTGTAATCATCATCATCAGCTTCGGTCGAAGACGATTTGAGAGAAGAATATTTGTATGAGTGTATCTCCCCCTCAGCCCGAAATTCCCCACAATTTAAGTTGTCGTCGAATTTGACATGAGGCGACGATCCGAAGGTACGCTTTGAGGGGCGATAAACCTTCCAAGCCTTGCGATCATCCGGGTACCCAACAAAAATAACCGATTCGCCGCGATGGTCGAACTTTTTGCGATTAGGATTGTCATTATAGAGGTAAGCCCTGCAACCGAAACGGTGAAAAGACCTGTACTTCGGCTGTTTGCGGTTTGGGAAGCGGATGGAGAAAGGGGTACGAAGGTCGAGAGCGCTGTGTGGGTTACGGTTTTTGACATAGACCATGTAATTGCTGGCCTCAGCCCACATGCTAAGCGGCAGGTCGGCGTCGATGAGGACGGTGTGAACGCGGTCAAAAATAGACCTAAACTGACGTTCGGCAACACCGTTCTGTTCAGGAGTACGTGGAGCGCTGGTTTTGAGCTGAATACCACGTGCCTTCAAGAACCGCTTCAGGTCTTCGTTGATAAATTCACCCCCATTTTATCGACGTGCCAGACCTTAAGCTTGCGACCTGTCTCACGCTCGACCATCTCCAACCACTCCTTGAATGCAGCTACTGCATCACTCTTGTGACGCAGGTAAAACATCCAAATCCAGCGAGAGCAGTCATCGGTGAAAGCGAGGGCATATTTCGATCCGTTCAGAGTACGGACTGGAGCAGTCCAAAGATCTGAATGAACGTGATCGAGAATATGTTCGGCATTTTCCTCTTCCGAAGGAGGAAAAGAGGCACGAGTCATCTTGCCCTCCATGCAAGATTGACATACCGGCGGCTCAGCATTGAGTTCCGCCGTAGATAGTTTCACACCTGAAATGTGACCCTTTCGAACGAGAGCACGCAGCGCAGGGTAGCCTAGCTGCCCTAGACGCTGATGCAGCTCCTCAAGCTTTGAGGTCGGAGGTCGAGACGAGGTGGAAAAAGAATTCTCCGTCGACGAGGAGGAATCGAGGTGATAGAGGCGATCGCTGCCGAGAGAGGCGGTCAGAATAACCTTCTCGGACAAAATGAGGTTGCGGATGAGCTTGCCACTGTCACCCTTCTCAAAGGTAACACAGCGTCCACCGCCAAAGACGGTGTAACAGTCCGCCTGATCAAGCCGCGACACTGCTTTAAGCGTCGGCTGAGAGTCAGGGACATAACAGGTATCTTTCAACCCGAGTCGGACGTTACCACCCTTAGGATGGGACGCTAGTAGCTGTGCTTCACCGCGACCCTCAATTTTCCTCGAACCGTTGCCGAACCCGCTGATATTTCCGGATACGGCTTGGGCGTAAGAAACGAAGTCGCGTCGAACGGAGTGAATGTGTGTCGATGTACCGGAATCGATGATGGTAGACGCACCTAGTCTCACCAAGTCAGACTCTACAAGATTTATGATAGTCGATAAATCTATTATATAGAGTCTGAACTTGATGGCGCCTGTCATCCAAGACCTCGGATTCTGTGACACACGTGCCAGTTCACACGGTCGGATAAGGAAATGACACGTCGTTCGGAAAACTTGGCGGTCCAACTTGAGCCCAATATGGAGCTTGTTGGCTGCATAAAGGGCTTGGAACCCCACATTTACACTTGCCGGGGCTAATATCTACCACTGTGAAGCATCTGGGACTTTGGGCGGGGTCGTAACCAGTACGTATGCCGAAGATACTGTACTTATTCCATGAACACAATATTGCTTGATGATTATGGTCCTAAAGCGTAAAATAGCACTGAATTATGTCTATCTATGGGCTGGGCAGTCTTTCAATACTTCTCTAGGCTTGCGAAGCCTTCACAGTGGGTCGTCGCTGCGTACCACAGCACCGACGCGCATACGTGTCATGCCCCATTGGGGCGTGGGGAAATGCACATGATGTTACAGCCGTGACAAAACCGAGGTCCGGGTCGAACCCCGCCAACAATTTCAGACTAAGACGCACCCGCTGTACGTGCACTGTACGCGGAGTTGTTGGTCTGGGAGGATGACGTCGGAGGTGTAGCCGGAATGCTCTCATCACGCAGGGAGTAAGAGGAGAAGTCGGCCACGGAGGCCATTAAGCATTTCTCAAAGCGTACATTATTGGATTTTTCGTCTCCCCCTCCATCCGTATTGTGGGCCTTCTCCTTGCCCTTACCCCTCTTCCCCTTCTTTTTATGTTGCTGCTGCTTCGGGCCCTGATCGGCCTTACCGCGACCCGGTTGCCAGCAGTTGTCCGCGATATGACCTTCATGCTTGCAGTTACGACAGAATTTCGTACCGCGAGCGATGGCAGCGTGCTCCAACGCTGCGAGGGCAGACTCCTGTGACTGACCCTCGGTCTTCGGGGACTTTCTGCGGCGACGGGAATCGAGGACACCCTGGATCGTAGAGACCAGAGTAGTCGTGTCGTCAATCTTGGCGCTCTGGACAAGGGAATAGTAGGATTTGGGGTCGTCTGGATCGGAGGGAAGAGTGGAGAGGAAGATGGCGCTAACGATAGGACCGGGGATACTGAATCCGGCCTTCGTAAGATGAGTCTGCGCTTTCTGGAAGTCCTTCACATGCTGATCGAGTGCGAGCGTGTCATCGTCAAGGAGGGGACGAGTGAGCTGACGGAACCAGAGCATAATACCCCCAGTCCCAGTCTGCCCAAACTCGGTCTCGAGAGCGGTCCAAGCTTGGTGGACAGTGTCATAGTCTGAGACTTTGACGACGAGCTCGCTGTCGACACAAATATGAGAGTGCGGACCTGTCCTTCTTCTTCCAAATCCTGTGCTCCTCCGCAGACGCCTTGTCCCAGGACCCCCGGCAACCACCTATGATGCCTGCCCACGAAATCCTGGATTTTGTGCTTTCTTATCCGGACCCCAAATCGGGCAATTCTTATCCGAATTTGACCCAGGCCTCAGCCAGGCCGGCGTTTTATCCAATTTGCGCACCAGGCCTCGGAAAATCACCAAAATCAGCTAAAAACAGGGAAAAATGGGAAAATTGCTCCCAGGTCATTTTCGGTCGCTTGACAGCGAAAACGCTGGGTTTGGCTTGCCGAATTCACTTTTTCCAGGATTTACCCTGCAAACAAGACATTCCCGTTGATTTAACATCAATTCTGCCAAAAATCAAGTGTGAGAATAGGCCTGATTTGCTCTGAGTTCGTTGATTTCGACGAGATTTGGCTGCAGATAGGTCAATCGCTGTCACTTCATCAAACTCGGGCGAGTTTTATCCGGATCCCAACCAGGGTTGGTTGGCGGACCCCATGTTTTATCCGAATTTTCGACCTGACCTCGCTTCCGAAAGTTGGGTTTCTTATCCGAATCCGGGGAGGCTGACGGCCAATTTTGCGCTTGTTTTATCCGATTTTTTTTTTTCGCGGGCAGGCATCATAGGTGGTTGCCGGGGGTCCTCTTGTCCCCCGGCTTAGATACCGTGGAAACAATATCCCAGATTTCGATTGTCTCGTACGCTGACTTCATCCGTTTGGACCACGGGAAGTACCCGGTTTCGTCCTTGAGGCGGTCCTCCCCGCGCGGAAAGAAAGTCCCAGCGCCGTGGGGAAAATCCCAGGAAGAAGCCGTCGAAGTTTTGGTGTCCGGATCGGGCATGACGTGTCAGCGAGAAGTCGACAAGAAGTTTGGTGTAAAATGTGGCGGGAAGCAGGGTAGATGTAGGGAATGAGATAATAAAGAGAGTCGTTGAGTTTTCGACAAGTAGCGGTCCGGTACTGGCTGAGATTAAGCAGAGGCGCGGTGGCCCATAACCTGATAGAATACAGTAAGTATAAACTACCAGGAGAATCAGTAAGCTGTAAGGACAGTAGATACGAGTGCACATACCTCAGTCGTGGAGGAAACGACTGAGGAATGTAAGGAATGTGTGACGCGTAACGGAACGGATTGCGAGTTGGAGAATGTAAGGTATAAATACTTCAACACGCACTTCATGGAGTGTCACACCACCATTGACGCGGTTGGTGCTGCTCGGCTGTACTACCGGAACGTCTGGCACCACCATGGCCTGCCAGAGAAGTACATCTCGGATCGTGGCACCCAGTTCATTGCAGAGTTCACGCGCGAGCTTTGGCGCCTCGTTGGGGTCACCCCAGCCACTTCTACGGCCTACCAACCGCAGACCGATGGCCAAACGGAGCGCGTTAACCAGGAACTTGAGCAGTACGTCCGGCTCTTCACCAATTACAAGCAGGACGACTGGGATGAGCTGCTACCTGCAGCGGAGTTTGCGTACAACAACCACATGCACTCCTCCACGCAGCAGGTACCGTTCATGACGGACACTGGTCGGCTTCCACGGATGGGCTTTGAGCCCCACGCTGCACGTTCTAGGTTGGAGGCTGTGAACGAGTTCCACGATCGGATTGCGTCAGGGGTTTCCGAGGCGAAGGCAGCACTTGTCAAGGCCAAAGCAGAGTACAAGCAGTACTATGACCGCCGGCGGACGCCAGCTCCAGACATCAAGGTTGGTGATCGGGTGTGGGTTGATGCTTCAGATATCCGCACCACCCGCCCTTCGGTGAAATTCTCCCACCGGCGTATCGGCCCCTTCAAGGTTCTGAAGGTCGTCGGTAATGGTGCCTTCAAACTGGAGCTGCCACCCCGGTACTCTGCCCTCCACCCTGTCTTCCCCGTCGTGAAACTTCAGCTTGTGGAAGCCGATCCATTCCCCACTCGCCCCAGACACGAAGAGCCGCCACCAGTCCTTGACGTTCCTGGCGACAAGCAATGGGAGGTCGAGGAGATATTGGATGCCAAGATCCGCTATGGGAGTCTATGGTACTTTGCTCGCTGGAAGGGTTATGACCCGTCCCATGATCAATGGGTGAAGCACTCTAATGTCTTTGCCCCGGACGCTGTTGCCGCTTTCTACCGCAAATACCCTTCCAAACCTCGCTCCATTGCTGTTGCTGCCTTCGATTCCCTTCCCTTCCGTGACCGCTCGTCGACTCCAGCTCAGGTGCGATCTATGCGTCGAGGCGCCGCATTCCAAGGGGGGGGGGTGATGTCAGGGGAACCCCTGTTCTGCGCAGCATGACGCAAAGGGACTTGGGCACTTCTGCCCAAGTCCCATTACATCATTCCCGTGGAGCTCCATCAAACTACTCTATGACAGAGTTCTATTTTTGGGTACACAAGATCCCAGTCCAACAAGGTGGGACTTAGCCTATTGCCGGTTGACCCGGCCTTGTGGGAATTAGTTAGTATATGTGTCGGAAAAATCAAAAAAGGGTTGTTGGGCCTGGGCAGGCCTTGTAAGGTCTAATAAGGCCGTTGGGGAAAAGGAGGGTTAAGTACAAGGTTTACAGCAGTTTGCAGATGTAATGACACCACGTCGCATCACATGTAAAGAAAGCACGAAAAATACGTCTTCTTGTATCGCCTCGTTCTTGCTCGTTTCTTGCCCAATATCGACTACTTATTCTTGTATGTATGAGGTAGCCTTAATCCGGGCCTCAAGACGCTGGTATTTTATTGTCAAAATTCCGACTTTGATTTTGGTCGACATCCACTTGACATCCAGCTTCTCCAACGTTGTCGCGCTCCTAGCAGGGTGATGCACACAGAATGAGTCTTGAGATCTCCAGAAAATAGTCATCTGGCATGCTTAGTAGTGTATGTGTGGTACAAAGTGGCTAATAGAGCTTATTTGCAACCAGTGAGAAGTGAATTTTCAAGTGCAAAGCTAAGCGAGAATTGTGAAAATTGAGAGGCGCGTACTGGCACAAATTTCTGCTCCACAAGTGAAATTGACTGACATCTAGGTAGGGTAATTCCTATTTTTCCCCGGTTGCAAATAAGCTCTAATAGTAAGTAAGCCACGCAGACTCCAGTGGCAAACGAGAAAAATAGAATACGCCACAGCGAAATTTAGCGAAAAATTAGCGTCCTTTTCTTTTGAAGACGCACCCCACTGGTGCTATACACCGCACGGCAGGGAATTGTGACCCGCGCCTGAGAAGGAACAAAACCAGAGAACGAAACTGTGATCACGGTGGAAGTAGAGAAGAGACACGAGAACAATAAGTTATCTAACCGGAATCTGCGCTACAAATGCATATATGTAGATTGAAAGCGACTAGAACTGCCTTTCTAACGCGCCTACACACGAGGCATTCTCTCCAGAACTGCGTCCAAGACGGCGATGACGATGACGAGCAAGGTGGATGTCGGCCAAAATGAAGTCAGGATTTCGGCGATAAAAGATAGTCGTTTTGAAGCCCGGATTACGGCGAGTCCTCCGATACCAACATCATGCTATTTGTCGTCAAAACGAGAGAGATACGAAGGAGAGAAGAAGACGTGTTTTTTGTGCTTTCTTCTCATGTGATGCGACGTGGTGTCATTACATCTGCAAACTGCTGTAAATACGTACCAAATACTACATATAGGGCCTTATAACACATAATGGACCTTATAGGACCTAATGAGGCTTGTAAGGCCTTACAAGGCATGTTCGGCGGCGTTAAGCAAAAGTATTACCACCACTTTACCTTCTTTGTAAGGTGTCTGCTTGCAGCTTGTCTTAATACTAGACTACAGTTGCGGCAAGATCAAATTACTTACCAAATAAGGAAATTCTCATCAGAACTGCCCGACCGCACAGAAAAACCATCCATACGTAGGCTGGAATGGCACAAAAGACCTGTACTTCTTTGATTGAATACATCTAGGCACAAAAAATAACCAAATTCATCATACTTCCAACTGATTTTGGCCGCACTTTGATATACACAAACTTGGCGGCTATCCAGCCAACATCAATGCAAAGACACAAATTTTTCTACACCAGGCGTACAAGATGGAGCCTCTAAGTATTTCTGTCCGCTTACCGCATGAAACAACCATTCATCTGGGTGCAAAAGGAGGGGATTGATGAGAATTTCCATATTTGGTAAGTAATTTGAGTTCAGCTCCAACTCAGCTCCCGGCAACACTAATTTCTATTGTACTACAATACTGACTCTATGTAATTACTGGTGCTTGCAAGAATCGAACGCTCGACCTCTGCAGTGCGAATAAAACAATGGCAATGTACAATACTGCTACAGTTGCGGCAAAATCAAATTACTTACCAAATATGGAAATTCTCATCAATCCCCTCCTTTTGCACCCAGATGAATGGTTGTTTCATGCGGTAAGCGGACAGAAATACTTAGAGGCTCCATCTTGTACGCCTGGTGTAGAAAAATTTGTGTCTTTGCATTGATGTTGGCTGGATAGCCGCCAAGTTTGTGTATATCAAAGTGCGGCCAAAATCAGTTGGAAGTATGATGAATTTGGTTATTTTTTGTGCCTAGATGTATTCAATCAAAGAAGTACAGGTCTTTTGTGCCATTCCAGCCTACGTATGGATGGTTTTTCTGTGCGGTCGGGCAGTTCTGATGAGAATTTCCTTATTTGGTAAGTAATTTGATCTTGCCGCAACTGTATGCTAAGAGAGCTTTACAGATAGAGAAGTTTTGTTCCATATATGGCGTAGCTCTCGGATACCTGTACAATTTCCCCATAACACAACAACTCAAGATATTGCTCATACATTGACTGGTGATTTACTACACATGAGTATATGCTCCCCTACATACTTTTTGAAATTCAAATCAGCCATCTTGGCATACAATCACAGCACAAATTATCAAAAACACTACAACTCTGAATTTTCCCCCGAAAAAGATGCAATAAAACCACACCTACCATGTCTCTAACAACCCCAACTCAGTTTTGTAACCTCCGGGAAGTTAGCCTGGGAAGACCTAACCAGACCTTATCACGCCTTATAAGGTCACCCCTCGAACCTTATTAGGCCTTATAAGGCCGTTAGGTGTTACCAGGCTTTTTCAATTTTTCCGACATGTTTGCCACACCTAGCGTGGGAATCCTTAGCCTTTCTTCTCTTTGGATTCTCCCTCGCTAGGTGCGCTGTAATGTATTCCTAGTAGCATCTTTAATTAACTTTGGATTCTCCCTCGCTAGACCCTCGAGACATCTCGGGTCCTAAAGGTTGCCCTTACAGGCAGCCGTCAATAACGAGACGTTGGATGAGGGTTTGCTAAAGGTGTGTTACCAGAAGCTGCTTTTCACTTTTTCTTTGGCTAATTAAACGTGTGCAGCGGCTAAACTCTCAGCTGTTTTTGTCGGGCCCGAGATGCTCATGGAGAACCCACTCTTCCACCCCTGGATCCGGCACAAGAACACGCTCGGGCGCGTTCTCTTCGTCGCCATTGACGAAGCTCATCTCATCCGCATCTGGGGAAGCGACTTTCGGCCTCAATACCAATTGTTGTCCCGGCTCCGCTCGCTGCTACCCACTCGCGTCCCTGTTCTTCCCACATCCGCCACCATTACACCCGAGGCCGAGCGCGAGATCTGCGCGGCCCAAGGACGTGGGGAGACTCGGCGGAATCAGTGGTGCCAGCCTTCAACTCATCGGGGTCAAGCTCTTCATCGCCGTCAATGGATGGCGATGGTGATGGGCAGCGCGATTGACTGGGCTCCGAGCTGCTCCGAGTCCGTGTTGATGTCTTCCTCCAGGTTGTCATCATCCGAGTCAAGCTCAGGAAGATCGTGCTCATCGTCATCGTCGAGGGCGAGTGACGGCTCAATGCTGCTCTTGCTCGATACCTCCGAAACACGCTCATCGCGGCCGATTGAGAGCAGATCTGACTCGGCGGCGGCTCGTGGGAAGCTTTCGATGTGTTCTGAGCTCGTAGATTGTGTATTGCTCGATGACGAGTGCGCTAATACAGCGTCGACGTTGGACATAGCAAGCGGCGGGGTTATGGTAGGTCCTCCAATGGAAGTGGCCCAGACCTTCCTAAGTCCCCACATCCATCAACACGAAAATCAATCAAACGTCAAAACTGTCATTGGAATTACAGATTAGGAAAGAGCTCCGGCTCTGCGTAACCTACGCCAACAAGGATTACCCAGGAAGGTCTGGGTATCCGAGACTACTCGCAGTTACCAAAAGTCACCGAATTCGGGGTTTTTTCCCAGAAATTACGATGGTCAAGGAACTTTGAGCGACGAAGGGTTCATTTATAGCGTGTTTGTTACAACTTTTATGATATAAACTTGGGGTAAGGTATCACACAGTGGCTGAATAAATTAATCTTCAAAATACCACTAATTTGGCGGTGTTTGCCTTTTTTAGAACACACTCACCAGGATTTCAGGTGGGTGAGTACCTCAAAAATATGTTTACTATCTCATGACTTTGTACCTGAGAACTCAGAGTTTGCTGGGCTATCCTCATCCTTCAATGAGGGTACTAAAACAGAGCAAGAAATTGTTGATTTGACACATAAATAAACAAACATAGAAAATCAGCACAGGGAAAGCCCAATAACTTCGGCGCGTGTTATGTGCAATAACATATGACCATTCCCCCCCTGTCCCACCAGTTGAACCAACTGCTAACTGTATTAGCTGGTCGCAAGCGAGGCATTTCTAATTTCGGTTACTTTTGGTAATGCCGAGTAGTCCCAGCCGTAAGGTAGACGACACGCAAATACGGATAGGAGCAAAATTTCGATTTTCACTTGATTTTAGGTGGTTTTCTGATGCCTGGTCAACGGTTCGTATAAAACCAAGATAAAACGTCGACCTCCTGCGAGGCCTGGTGCCAATTCGGATAAGAAATGCCCAATTTGTGGTCCGGATAAGATGTCCCAAACGGATTTTCCTGATTTATCCGAATTGTGGGGCAGGGGAGGCGTTCGATTTCCGAATCCGGGCAGGGTGCGCGCAATTTTTGGGCATGTTTTATCCGAATCGAAAATTTCGCGGACAGGCATCATAGGTGAATGTCAGAGGTCCTGAAGTCATCCGATGAGGCCTTGAGAAGGACCCCCGACAACCACCTATGATGCCTGCCCGCGAAATTTTCGATTCGGATAAAACATGCCCAAAAATTGCGCGCACCCTGCCCGGATTCGGATAAGAAATCGACCCATCGACGACGCCTCCCCTGCCCCACAATTCGGATAAATCATGGAGGCTGGGAGCCAAGCCTGGCTCAGATTCAGATAAAAAACACCGGGGACTCCTCGGACAAAAGTTCCACTGCACTGATTCCCACCAAATTGGGGCAACTTCGAGGTCAATCAAGTACAATCTGATAAAGTTTGCACCGAAAACGCATTTTCTACCTATTTCTGTGAACTTTCGGAAATCCCTGGTTTCTTCTCTGAAATGCGAACTTTGCCTATAAACCCACCCCAAGTTCCTGCTAAATCTCAAGTTTCAAAGATTTAATAACATTATTGAGATGCGGAACTTTGATGAAGCAAAACGGTGCAGCCATTCTTGACATATCGCGCTTGCAAGTTTGCCAAAATTGCCGTAAAATAGCCAAAAATGGCAAAAACAGCCAAAAGTGGCCAACTTCAGAGCGCGATATCTCAACAACGGCTGCACCATTTGACTTCATTCAAGTTGTAAAGTCACTCAGTTTTGATGGCGCTACATCCCTAGAACTGAGTCCAAGTCCAATCGAGGTCTTAACCACCCTATGCTCCGGAATGCTATCATTCCTTGGCCCATCCGCATCCAAATTAATGAGCTTACGACCCCTACCGACGACTCAGAGCCTACCCCCACACCTGCGGCGAAAAAGTATGTGATGATCGACTCCCAAACAGCGCTAACACCACCAGTCCAGGGCGCTGAAAGCCCTGATGAAAGGCAAAACCATTGAAAAAAAGCCTGCTCTCACAGGAGCATCCGACGCGTGGCCGTCGTGCTTTTATGCCGAAAACTCGTTCAACCCAGACGACCCGGAGAACGGTTTATTCTGTAGTCAATTTATCTTGCGGGTGCGTTCGTACCTTTCTCATAGTCGCATTCATTCTCTGATTATCTGATATCATGCAGGTCTTGCGGCACACATGGACGACGCCTAGCTCCGCAATCGATGGCTGTACGAAGATCCCCAAAATCTGTCACGCTAACGGCCACAGACAATTCAAAGTGACCCCTCGAATGCTTGGCTACGCATGCGCTCAAGTAAGCAATCCCTCCCTCTTCTTGCTGCTGCAATTTATCGCATTCAGGCCCGAACCATGATCTCGACAAGCGAATGGACGGAGAAGGACGGCTCCTACAAATATGACAAGATGTTCGACAATGTCCTGGCGTTATTTGAGGCCGACGAAACGGACCCATGGGCTGTAGAAACCCTCGAGTGGCTTCAGAAGTGAGTTTCTCTTTCAATGTTTCACGATCTTCCCTGACAACACAATTAGCGGCGTATTTGGTGTCGCTGACGACGATTCCGATGATTCTGGCGACGAAGAAGGCGCAGAGTCCCCTGCCACGCGCGTCCGCAAGCGTCGTGCGGCTCGTCGCGCGGCTGCTTCTTCCCCATCCTCTGAATGACGGATACCATGCCAAGGTACTTAACCTTTGTTTCGCGAGTGACGGCTTTGCTCACGTCTTTGACAGCTCCCTCAGTTGCACATCATTGAAACTTGCTATTGACTGTTCGTATCGCTGATTGCTAATTCTAATGTGAGTATACGTGCCTCGTCTTTCCTTTACTCACCACCTTTCAGATCAACATGAATGCACATTCTAACCCACCTTCGGCTATCGCTGCTCAATCGTCGAGCAGCTGTTTTTGTGAGTCTTTGCCGTTATTTCCTTTCGTTTCACTGACATCCCATCAGACTCGTTTGCGTTGCGCTGTATGTCTCGTGTGTAGAGCCTTCGTGAGTGCATACGCCCTGTGGCATGTTTTTATGCTTATTTTTTTATGCGCAGCTTCCGTGCTCTACTCAACCGCTCGGGTGGGTCCCACACGATCACTTTCCTTACATGTTTTCTGACAAGCATGCTGCACAGATACTCACAGAAACTTTATCGTCGTGAGTTAAGTTTGGTCCCTTTGTGTTCATTAATTCACTCCATCTCTTGCCTCTTAGCTATAGCATTCCAGCTCTTCCTCTCAACGTCAAATGGTGAGTCTCGCTCTTGTTTATTCATGGACTTCGCGCTGATTATTTTATCTTATTGCCAAGCTTTTGTACCCATCGCTGCTGCCTGTTCTGTACTCAAACATGTTGTATTAGTTGTAAAAATTCATGAACTTCATTATATTTTTTGGGAACTGTAAGAATAATAGCACAAATGGGGAGAAAGCCGCCTATAGGGCTTCAAAGTCGTCCAAAGGCCTTCGAAGTAGCTTCGAAGGGGGCGTTGTCCAACCGAGGCTTCGAAGGACTTTTGAATTTTCGCCGTCCCTTTGGAGCGCCTTCGGAGGGTGTTCCCGGGCTGCGAGTAGCTTCGGAGTACTTTGAGCCCTCTGGAGTGACTTCGACAGTACTTTGGAGGTTTTTGCTTTCGCTTGGTCACTCTCACTCTCCAGTTTCTTCCTTCTTCTGCGATACCCCGCCGCCATACCCCTCTCCTCCACACTCGACTCCATTGCTTCGAATGTCAGGCCCATCTAATAAGAGACGTTGTGTAGAGCTCAGCTACGATAGGTCATGTACATTGTAAGAAGGTTAGATCCGCGTAGGTGTCTCTTCCTCTGTGATCTCATGGTATCCGCTCAACCAGTTAAACACAGCTCAGGCTCTCCAGCACCGACAGAGGACTCTCCGCTGGCTCACACTTTCGAAGTTGTATCCGCACTGGCCCCTCCCCAAGTCCGGTACCCGTCCTGCCCGCGTCGCTGTCTCTCTCCCCTCTGTCGACATTGTGCGTTCCTAGCACCCCTTCCTCCCCCTCCCCCTCCCTCCCCTCTCGCCTCCCCATTGCTGTCCGTCTCTTCCCTGTTTTTGTGGAGCCTGTGGCGCTTCCCCCTGTATTTCGCCCACCTTTGGCTGCTTCAGGGTGAGCTGTTGGTTTTGGGCTGCCTCGGCTCCTTCGTCTTCGGGCGGAGTGCAGCGAGCTCCATTTCGGAGTTCACGCCCAATATATCAATGGCTTGCTTACACATCTCTCCCTCTCGAGAACTCAGGCCAATCCTATGGTGGGGTGCGCTCGACCTAAACACCACCAAACAGGAGCAGAATTTATTGCGCCTGATCGGAACCTTCCCACGCCTGATCCTCTGGCCGAAACACTCCGATTAGATAGTAATATAATCCCTCAAGAGGAATTCTTCATCCGCTCAAAACTCATAATAATTACTTTTTCCAAAGAGCGGATTTGAGACATCAGTGATGCAATCAATCAATCAGTCATGTGCGCTTACGAAATACTCCCAGTGTGGGTAACTACTTCATGTTATATGCTCTTGGAGAGCTCTGTGAGCTACATACTACACCAACTGAAGCTTCCTGGCATGTTTTGGATCTTGTTGACCCCAGCTGTGCAGCAGAAATCACAATTTAAATTGAAACTTTTTCCGCCGGTCAATTTGAGACATCAGTGATGGCATCAATGATGGGACCTATTTGGTGGTGTTTAGGCCGAGCGCACCATAGGCCGCCTCAGGGAATTGGCCCAGACCTTCCTAAGTCCTCTTTCCCATCACCCCTCAAAATCAATCAAACGTCAAAAGCTGTCATTATAATTACCGATTAGGAAACATATCCGGCTCTGCACTACGCCCTCTAGGACTACGCAGGAAGGTCTGGGTTTCCGAGACTAGTACGTAGAAACGTCTGGGTATCCGAGACTAGCGGGAGGGGGCCACAGACGTGAAGGCCGTTTGGCGTGGAAATGATGACCGTCACGAGATGTGACACTTTGTTACACTGGTGGCATTGCCGACCCCCACCATGAGGAGGTTACCAAAGTGAGGACATACGAACGTCGCCGAGCCCTGCAAGGTCAGGCCGCAGCTCGAGCCCGGCACAGGGCGTGAGCCCGCCATCCATTGAAAGCCCTATCCATTCGGGCGAGGAGGTGAGTGAGTTGGGGTCACCACCTATAGCGAACATCGACGAGCACCCCAATACAGGGGAGGGCTGACCAGTGTGGGTACCGACGCTGTACGGCTGGGGGAAAGGGTTGATGAGGGAAAGGTCTTCGAGGGACCTACAAAACGAGGACACATCTGGTGATGTGGAGGTATCTGGGAAGGCGTGCGAGAAAAGGTACGAAGGATCGAAGAAGGGGGAAGACGAGGACTTGTTCAAGGGCGGCCACTCGAACGTGGATGTGAATTCGTCGTTGGCAGTTGGACGAATAGACGACAGTAAGTCGAAGGAAAGCTCCAACGTGGAGGCAAAGCCGGTGTTGGGGGCTATTGCAGGAACGGACGACAGCCGGTCGAAGTCGGAGTCGAACGCAAACGTGGCTGTTGATGCCTCTGGATCTATGGGAGTCGAGGGTGACAATGGCGGGGGAAGCGTGCACCTCCCATCCTTCCCCTCCTCGCTCTTCCGCCGTTTCTCGTTCCTACACCTCCGCCGCACAACAAAGCTCCGGCTCCCCTCCCGCTCAAAGGGGGCAGGATCTGACTCCTCCAGGCGTCCCTCTGGCGTCTCCACCGGGCCAAACCGCACCTCAACCCCGCCCTCCCCACGCTCCCTGCGCTCCTGATCGAACTTGGCAATTGCCTCTCTTAGCTCCACGCCCCGCAGCTTGGATAGCAACAATGACGCAATATGCGCCTGGCGTACGCAATCCGGCGGCACCACCTCCCTCTGCTTGCGCCGGTTCGGCCTCGCCACGACGGCAGCTAAACCCCCCTTCCCGCTACCCCGACCCACATATCTGTCCCTATCGCTCGAGCCCGAAGCAGGCGCGTACGCTGGGAATCGCTCCAAATGCCTCTTCCGCTCCTCCTCCGCCTTGCGATGCCACGCCGCCTTCTCGAGAGCGGGAAGCGCGGCCCATGTGAGCCCAGCAATCGCAGAGAGCGAGGCGTGAGAGGTCTCGACGTCGGCAGGGACCTCACCGGTGCGGATGAAAGCTGAGCGGAAGAAGATGAATGCGTTGGGAGGGCGCGGGTTGCGGGTTTGCGTGTGTGGTTCTCTTGGATGGGGCTGCACTGTGGGTGCTATGGACAGTGAAGGGGTCACCTTGTGTTTGTGCCTGGTGCGATTTGGCTTCGACTCTGTGGAGGGCGGGGCATCGAGGAATGCTGCTGATTTGGCGCGCTCGGCCTTCAAGTTGTGCTCCACGGAGAACTTGTAGATCATGCAGGGCATTGCCTGGCTTGATTCATCCCACGCCCCAGGCGTCAGATTTGTCGCCAATGAAATGCCTGGCGGTACCAAGGGCTCTGTCCATACCAATCCATCTCCTACGATCGTAAGCAAGTGAACAGAAGAGTTAGTAGTTCATCATCATGAGTTGGCGAACAGGCAAACTGACCATCCGCACAAGTTCGCCGTGAGCCACGGCTACGTTCTACTGGCATCTCAGAATCGAGCACGGCGGAGTTTCTGGTCTTCTTTGGGTTTATGCTGAGAGTGTGAAATGGCAAGGTAAGTGGGGCGGATCAAAGACGGGGATCTTTGCAGGATCTCTCAACAGTTGGGGTGCTCTTTATAAGTAAGTGCGACACTTGGTTGGCCACACGTCGTTCTGGGCCCTTACATTTAGTTTTGATAAGCTTTGTTGGTCTTGCCCACTTGGACACAAGGCGTGGAATTGTGAGCATGGTCATTGCAGGGTGTGCGCCGCCGCAGCCCACGGTCCTGGAATCCAGTCCAAGAATGGTCCAAGGATTTCCCACAGATGACGGCAAGCTCCTACACCACCAACCTGGAGTGGGGTCTTGGTGAGACCAAGCTGAAACCTTGATTTGAGATCGTTTGATGACACCAATTCGGTCTCGTCTTGATTCCAAATTGACATCTTGTTTCCGAGCTCAAAATGAACTCAGATTTGTGATCGCTCTGGACTCAATTACAACCCCGTTTTGATTCCTTGTCCTGCTCTCAATATATTGTCTCCCTTGAGAGTACTTTGTTAGTAGCGCTAAGTAGCCGAAAGACAATTACCGCCAAAGCATATAAGATAAAGTCCGATTTAAGTGTTTATCGGTATCACACCCAGGGCAGATGCAGCATGGAGGTCATCGTTGTGGGCGGCTGCCGGCAGCCGCGATGCCAAGCCTGCATTCACGCAGCTCGGTGCTGAGGTCGAGGCACTGGTGACAACGGGGTTTAGGGCATGATGCACAATGTCTTGAAGCCGCCGCAGATGCCTCGCACTCGGGCAGCGCGACGAGCGTAAGTAACGAAAGACTCTGCAGACTGAAAAAAAATCTCCTCCAAGTCCCACATCAACACGTGAGATGACGCGATGTCACGTTTTTGTTGATCATGTTCGTTGTCAAGTGTTAAGTGTGACTCACCCTCCTTCCTTCCCCCCACTCATCCCCCAACGCTTTCCCCCCTTCAAACAGTCAAATCAACCTTTTCGTTCCCCTTCGTGTGCTCAAGACCTCTCAAGACCTCGGTCCGTGCTCAGCCTCAGCCACCTCAAGCCTTAACTTACAAGAATCCACAAGACACCTTTCCTCCAAGCGCCTGCCCAAGTCTGCGTCAGAGCTGCAAGTTCGTCAAGCTGACCTTCTTTGAGTGCAAGTTGTCAAGACTGGCTTCATTCAACTACATGATCAAGTTCACCTCAAGCTTCCTCCTGCAAGTCCACCTAGCTCTTCGATGTCCGTGTCATTGCCAAGCCACAACGTGGCCTTGAGATTCTTGCAGGTTTCAAGTCGGCTCAACCCAGAGTTGACGGAGCAGGATGCTCGTGGCTCGACAAAGTTTGATGTTCGTTGGTGTGTCTCCGTTCCCTTGGCTGAGTCAACGACTAACCGGACTTCTTCATATCCATGTCCTGCCTCACCCGCCCTTCGTCTTCGATCGATCGTGTACTGCTTCCCTCCCTCCCTCCCTCCCGCCCTCCGCAACACAGTTGCCACCCGAGCAAATGCAACCGTCAAAGTCCTCTCTTCGATCAATAGCTCCCGACGACACTATAATCGTTTTCCGTGGGCTTGCGCCAGCAAATGTCCTGTTGGCAGTTACGTGCCCACTGACACCTGTCTGCAGGATCCACCGTTCGAACCCTTCCTAGCTGACGATCATAACTACCGTACAGAACTGTATGTACTATTTTATATCCCAATATCAGCCTGTTCCCAATCTTGAAACCGGTGTGATTCATATTTATAATTTCGTCAACGCTACACACAGCCTGTGCTCCCAGAGAGGCTGGATGAAAGCTTGATTTCGATGTCAGTCATTGAGCTCAAAATGAGGTGGCGCTCAAACTGAGACCAAAATGATAAGCCGAATGGAATGACTTTTGACATCAACATTGCCTCTTTTTGAGACCAACCGTGGGCCTCAATTGACACTCGGCATTGAGATCACACAGGTCTCAGTCTGGGTTGGCGGTGTAGACCAGTGGGGGCCCGGTGTTCAATTCTTCTAGCTCGCGAGCTCGTCTCGTCCAGGAGCTGACGAGTTAAAAATCAGACTTGAGCGCCCCTAGTACCAGGAATAAGTCTGGACCTTGTGTGCGAAGGAACAAGAACGGGAGAGTGAGTGCGGCGATGCCCCGTGCTAGTCGACGTCGTGGGCACGGAGGGTGAGGCGCGACGGCACGGAGATATAGTATAGGCAAACATTGGCTAAAAGACGAAGATAATCGTACACAAGACCTGCGTCATGAGACTAAGATATCCCCCCTTCTTCTCGTTTCCTTCCCACTCAAGCTTCTGCGCCGCTTACAAGCGCAAACTATGTGTGCTCAGCTATTGGGAGGAGGCTGATCTCAACCACTCATCAGCCACGATCAGCCCTCATCGATCCCAGCGAGAATCCGGGCGCTCCTTAGTCTTGTGTTTATCGCGGGGGTCGGATCGTTTACAGAGCTTATTATGTAATATCATGTAAGCAAACTTCGAGTCCGGTAAATCTCCCGTCCACAACGCGATTTCTGCAAAGTAGTTCGCCAGTCCAATTTCTATTGGTGTATTTTACAATTCTGGTGGCTCAGAATTTTCAGAAACGGCTGGAACCGCTTGCGCGGGATCGCCGATTTTGCTCACGTGGGCCTTCGGCCGAAGCGAATCCGACCGCTGGAGAACCCGTCGAAAAGCCAGTTTCCGTCAAAACAAAGTAAATTAATTGGAAGGAGTGCTCAGAGACTCTCTATAAACATCAAATATGGTACTGCGCATCATAGCTCTGCTCAAACTGTGAGGAGCGCAGCTTGAGTTTCCTATTTGCATGCGCCCGTGTCACTTAGTCACCGCTTCTCTTGCACTACTGCCAAATCGGCCGGAGGCCGAAATTTTTTCAAATACCCTGTTTGAGCGTGGATTTAGACGCAATTTGGGTGCTTTTTAAGTGGACTTTTGGCGTACCTAGAGCCTAATCTCGGGTGTATGGAACACTGTCATAGATACTGGGCTTATGACCACACAATATTAATATTGAACCCTCTGGAGGCCACGAACGCCGGAATTGCCCTGTACTGCCAAATTGGGTGGGGTGAAAAGTTATAGCTCCTTCAAATATTCAAATTTGGGAAATCTGTCTTGGGAAATTGTTCCTCTGTTGAAAAGGAGTCGATTGGCAAGAGGAATTAAAAATGGGATAAAAACTGCGGCCTCAGATAGCCTTGTCATCGAGAGGTGGTGACTAAGTGACGCGCACCATATGTACAGTAGTCACTAATGCCGCTTCCTGCCTCGACTGCGCGTCGACGGCGTCGATGTGGAGCCCCCACGCAATCCACGCCGGACATTGGACGAGCGGGATTGAGACTGAGATGATTGTGTTTGAGAGAGGCCAGCACGAGAAGGACCCGCCTCAGGCGCGTGCGGTTGGGCCTGGAAATAGATTGAGCTAAGCTACGACAGTAATCAAATCGCATACCGGCGGTGTATCATCATCGTGCTCGTTCTGCGCTCGAAAATGAGTCTGTATATGCTGACTGATTGACGATACGAGATTTCATGTATCCAATGCGCGCTGCCGCGCAGGGTAGGGGATTCGACCGGCTGGCGGGCAGTTGTAAGGTCGTAAGCACCATAATCCCTTATTACAGTGGATTGGAAGCCGCCGAGTGGGTTACAAACCATTATAAGGTTCCGACTGTATGTTACAATCGGCACTTAGGCTTAGGCCTTTGTAACGTCTTGTAACTGATCATAGGCCGTTCCAAGCAATCTGGGATTTTTCCGACATATTTTTGAGCCGGAGATTGAGCGATTTTTGAACGTTGATTTACCCTATCGCCTACGGACCTCATAGGCAGTGACCGGGAGCCTATTCAAGGTCGTTAGAGCTTAGCCGTGTTCGGGGTTGAGAATTTTTCGCCGCTCATGCTGAATTCGAGCCCGGTTAAATAATACATCCCTGATATTGGTAACTGAAGGGCCTGGGCCGTCGATACCGGGTGGGCCTGCGAGCAGCTGAGACGCTGTGGCGCATAAATCTAGAGTATACGAAGTTTGAATATGATTTGTATGCCGGAATCCGGCCTACAGAAGGAGGAGCTTGCGCAAATCCGCACTGACTCTGCGCTGTGTACTTACTGAAGAAAATACTTGGTTGTGCTCCGGAATTTTTTACATTTCATTGAGAATTTAACCTTCAAGTTCAAACGTTATGATAAGAACTCTCTTCAAGGGAATACACTCATCTGGACCAATTCATGTTGAGCCAGGGTTCTACAGATTTCATCACTCGAAATGGTCCTGCATCACTCAGAAACATCTTATGGACATTGGGTGGGTAGTATACAAAATCCAGCCACTGAAAAGCCCCAAACACGGTGACACAGTATGACAAGGGGCACGAGGTGGGGCCAGTGACGTGGCGGGGGATGCAATGGCTATCCGACCAGGCCAGACCAGGCCTGGCCGACCACCAGCATTGTCCGCGGAGGTCCACGGTGTCGAGTACGGACACACTGACGTAGGTTTGTATGCCGGTGTTCCGGCCTCCTAGTGGGGGAGCTCGTTGGATTCCGTGTCAGAGTTTTCAACACCAAATACATCTCAAGCGCATTTAGCTGATACAGTACATACAATGCATACATCTAAGCAGAGTACTGTATGTCTTTGAGAAGATATACAGTATATTCACTGAATCACTAAGTTCAGAGTCCTCATGTAAAGTAAATGTGTGAGTTGAGCCGTTCCAATCAGGATTAGGAAGAGGTGGGCCCGAGCCTGAAGACCAGAAGAGCAATGATCAGAAGGGGAGTAAACACCTTCATTGCATTTAGCTGGAAGTACTGTCTGTGGGTTGAAGGATAAGTAGTACCAGATTTTTTGAACGACGCCTTGAGCTCCAGCGAAGCCGATGCGTTGAAGTTCGGATCCATATCACTCGGAACCTCGGGGCATCAGCTGGCATTGTTTAGGATCACACGGAATCACAACTTATCAGGCCGAACGGCAACGCATCACAAAAGAAGGCGATTGTATCCGCAACTGTACCACTATGTACGGCTCTCTTGGGCGACGGCACTTCTGCATTTGGGAGGGGAGGGGCCTTTTACGTATGTTGGGTTTACGATTGTGAAAGAATTTTTAAAAAATAGCCTATGCAAGCTTGGCCTAACCTATGTAAGTACGTTGTATGTACGCTGTGTGGAGTCAGTCCTAGTCCGTCCAACTAATGCAGCAAGCAATCATTCGGGCATTAGCCTGAGGATTGCCTGCATATCACGCCACCTTGCCATTGAATGGCCTGCAGCGGGATAAGGATAATGCGTGAATCTCCAAAGCTGCAAAGTATTTATAATGCCATTGACCTTAGTGAATATGTATTTGAAATCTTACACTATCCAGGTATATCTGTGTGTATGTATGTATGTATGTACTTCTTGTAAAGCTTGCACGCATTCGGGAAATTAGAACCCCCTCCACAGCTCTACTTACTTGTACGGGATTCACGCAAGCTCCCCCACCTGTAGGCCGGGACTCCGGCATACAAATCATATCGTGGCACTGGGTGGAAGGTTTGGCATGCCAAATGTGCCTACATGGGGACGCAGCGAGGATCCGCAAGCTTTCGACTCCGCAAACGAGTTTGAAATTCTTGCGATCTGCTTTCGTGCTGAGGTGGAACACTACTTGGTGCTCCTGGACGAACGCTACGATTTCCTGAGCGATGAGCCTCGCGCACCAAGTGAAGAGGCTTTGTGCTACTATCAGCGTTCGTTTAGCGCTGTGGCTCCGCGATCAACCCACTCAATCGCAAGCAACTCCTCGTTCGAAGGTGTGCTTCATCCTGTTTCGACTTCCACTCCTCCCCTTGCGCACAAGCCAACGCCAGTCAAACGGGAAGAGAGGGAAGTCAGGATTGAAGTTCATCCTTTGACGGATGTTGAAGAAGTAATTCCCCTTTCTATTCCTCGCGACTCCGTTCCGCCAAAGGCATTCCGCAAAGCTGCCACACAGGGCTCTGGCTTCAAGCTGCTTTTGGACCCCTTACATACAAGGGTGAAAAGCGTGCCGGTGTGAAGCGTGATATTCCGCCTCATATGTCAGGCCTCGGTGTTCAACTTCCATCTCAAACCCCGCGACCTTCATCCAGTGCTCGCTTCCTCTCATCCCAAACACCATCTCGGGCCGCAAATCCAAACCCTCCAGATCCGGATGATGATCCCAGCGACTCAGAGAATGATCGTCGTGGGAGGAAGCCGGATTATCGTGGTTCGAGTCGCGGAAATGGAGGAAACGGTTCAGGAAAACCGCCCTCTCGTCATGCTGGAGCCGGTGGAGATCCGGGAGATGATTCAGAGGGTCGATAATGACGATCACGGCGGCGGAAGACGTTCAGGTGGTCCTGGCTCCAAATGGAAAGACTTGAACGCTTTCGGTCCTGTTGTCGACAAACCGAATGAGAGGAAGTCAGATCGTTACTTCGACATGAAGCTGAAGGAGTCAGATGCGCCTAAATGGGACGGTGACCCCGATAAGCTCATGCGATGGGTTCAACGGCTGAATGGACTAGCTTCTGAGGGGCCTGTGGCGTGCGAGCAGTTGGTACTATCGCTCCTCGCTGCCTCACCGGAAATGCTGCAAGCTGGTGGTTCGCTTTGAATCCAAGCTATCAGGAAGAAATCCGACAAAACTGGCTCACTTTCCGATATGCCGTTGGAGAATTCTTCTTGTCCAGCACTTGGCTTAATCGCACTCGCGGCAAGGCATTGCGTATGACTTATCGCGATGCTGAACACAGGAAGGAGAGACCGTCCCAATACTTCATGCGCAAGCGCAAAGGTTATCAGCTCAGTCTACGACTTCGATGACGCAGCTATAATTGCAGAAGTCATGAACGGCGCACCTCACAGCTGGCATACCATTCTCGACACTCAGAAGTACAGCACGGTTGTCGATTTTCATCGTGCTATCGTGTTTCACGAGGAAACACTGCTTGGTTTACCAACGGACCATGTCGACATGTTCAAGCAGGCCAATCGTGACATTCAAGCATATAAATCTCACGAACGACCGGATGCCATGGCTCGCGCTCACCTTGTTGGGTCCTCTCCGACCTTGCCTCCGCCGCGTTTCCCCAAGGACGACAATAATGTTTCGCAAAAGGCTACGCCCGGATCGAAAGGCGCGAGACCATGTCGTCATTGTGGAAGTGCAATGCATTGGGACAACGAATGCAAGCATACGTTCAAAGCAAATAAATTTGCTAGAGCAAATCTTGTGTCAGCAACAACCGAGGACATCCAGGCTCAAGAAGAATACGACGAGCTGTATTATGGGCTTGATGATGAAGAGAAGGATTTTGAATTGTCCCTTCAGTCTACCGGTCCTTTGAGTTTCCAGGTCAGCGCTGACTTGAAAACTGGGGGGGATACTACACCGGCACTGAAGGGTAAAAGCGAGCGTAAAACCTCGCAATCTGCGCGCGTTGAAGAGGTTCAAGAAGAAGAAGACCAACCTTATACCCATCTGCATCCCAAGTCTCCATTCACCATTCTTGAACCTAATGAAGACTTCATCCCTTCTCCTTCTCAGTCTCCTCCTCCATCTACACCTGCCTTTAATGTTCGCAATTCTTCTGCGAAGGATATACCCTCGGATACCCTCCACCGCGCTGATTTCGGCCAAGACGAACCTTCAAACGACAAAGACAACTCCGAAAATGATTCGACTCCGGGTGACTCAACTCCACTTCGAAAACCCGCGTTGAATCGTCGTTCTCGTCGAAGGTTGGCTCGAGAGATTGAAGCGTGCAATTATCGTGTCGTGGAAACGACCGATTCTTCTCCTCATGCGCCGTTGATCGAGTTGCGGAAGCATATGGCACGCCCAGCGGGCATTACCTTCCTTGGTTCAAGCGCCACGGAAGCGAACGCAACTGTGGGAAGCCTGACCACGGATCCTATTCCTGTTGTCGTGGATTCCGGTTCAGATATAACTCTGATCTCGCGCAAGACACTGAGTTCACTGTCGAGTCCACCAAGGATTAAGCAGGGTCACCAAGTAAAGCTGATTCAAGTTACCGGAACTTCTGCAATCTCTGGTTTTGTCAGCTGCGACCTCGTTTTCCATACGCCGGATGGACCTGTGAAATTTAGTGTTGAAGCCTATGTTGTTGACGGAATGACTACACCATTCATTCTGGGCAATGACTTCGCGGATCAATACTCAATTTCGATTATTCGCGAAGAAGGTTCAACTTATCTCCAATTCGGGGATTCCGGCCGGCGACTTCAAGTTGAAAATTCAACTTCGCCATCTCTTCTCGATGAGAACGGTCATGTCTTCGAAGTCAAGTGCGCTCGTGTGCGTTCTCAAGACGATAGAAAGCGTGCTACTCATCGGCGCAACCTCAAATTTCGGCAGCGTTCTCGTCGAAAGGTTCGCGATGGAAGAGTGATCAGCTTTGAACGCGTGGTGATTCCGGCGAAGACAAGTCGACTCGTCAAGGTTTCGACGGAGTTCCCCAAGGACTGCGAGCAGGTTCTGGTTGAAAAATATTTCAAATCACATGGAAATGTTGACGATGTATACGGAAGTGCGGATACCTTTATATCCAAGGAAAATCCCGCTATCCATATCGCCAATTTCTCCGACTTCCCAGTGATCATCTCCGAAGGACAGCTCGTTGGAACTTCGCATAATGCAAGCACTTGGTTGGATAAAGCCTCGAAGATGTCTCCAGCTCGGAAGGCTCGTGCGGAAGCCCACGCAAATTTCATCCGGCAGCTGGTTGAAATCAACTCGCCAGACAATTCTGCAGATGTCAATCTGACTCGCTCGGAATCCAACGTCTCTTCGAAGGCTCACCGAAACGCGACGGGTGAGGACAATCCAGCAGCTGAAGAACCATTGGAAGGTGGCCCCAAGATTGCTGAGACGCCGCCTGAAATATTAATGGTTGATTCTTCCAAGCTTCTTGAAGCATTGGACTTCTCAAAGGATCTGACACCGGAATGGCGCAAGGCATTGGAAGATGTTTGCATCAGGAACAGCAAGGCTTTTGGGCTGGATGGGCGACTTGGAACTTACAAGGAACAAGTTGTCATTCCCATGAAGCCCGGCGCGGAACCTGTTCCCTTACCCCCCTTCCCTGCCTCTCCAGCGAAACGCGAAGTCATCGATAAACAGATGGATTTGTGGATTGAGTTGAGTGTGATTGAACCGTCCAGAAGTCCGTGGACAGCGCCGGTGTTCACTGTTTGGCGCAATGGAAAACCACGGATGGTAATTGACTTGCGGAAGTTGAACGAGATGGTTGTACCAGACGAGTTTCCGCTCCCAAGACAAGACGATGTTCTACAAGCTCTGGAAGGCTCCCAATGGTTAACTACGCTCGATGCGCTAGCCGGTGTTTACTCAGCTCACCATGCACCCGGATTCGGCCGAAAAATTGGCATTTCGAATTGGATGAAACTCCGCTGTTAACTCTGTCAGCGTGTGATCCACTCCGCAACATGTATGATGACCTTGGACCACGATTCAAAGAGCGACTGCTTTCAGTCGCGGACAAAGGGATCAAGGATCTTGAAGATCCTGAAGACGTTGATATTTTTGAGGCGAACCTTCAAGGCTCGGAAGCGCATGAGCTAACTGGGAAGGATGTTGGAGTCTCAGCACGCACCTTCAATATTTTGGTTAGCCTTCCCAGCGCTGAAAAGGAGGAATGGATTCAAGGCTACAAAGAGGATCCTCATTTCTGCAACGTCCTCAATGCCTGGCAGAAAGAAATGAATTGGAATAATCTTTCACTCCTGCAATACCAACTCGCCGACGACGGACTTCTCTACTTTGAAGATTGGAATGGGAATAATTGCCTCTGCGTTCCAGAAAGTTTGCGGGCAAAAATAGTTGCGGAGATTCACGATGGACTCACCGAGGGCGCCCACGCTGGATACCATCGAACATATAACCGTGTTGCTTCAACCTACTACTGGCCACGGATGTCGCGAACAGTCAAGCAGTACACCTGCACCTGTGATATTTGCCAGAAGTCAAAACCGAAGCATCACGCCCCATTCGGACTTCTTCAGCCAATTCCTATCCCTTCGCAGCCATTTGAAGTTGTGTCGATGTTGATCACCCAATTGCCACCATCGGAAGGTTTCGACGCCATACTTGTCATTGTGTGGAAGTTGACAAAATACGGAATTTTCATTCCGTGTCAGATGTCAATGAAGTTGAAACAGCGCAATTGTTCTTTGAACATGTTGTCGTTGACTACGGCCTCCCACTTCAAATCATCTGTGATCGCGATACTCGTTGGCGCAATCTATTCTGGGGCGAATTAACTCGGTTAATGGGTTCAAAACGATCTCTCACCACCTCGTACCATCCACAAGCTGACGGCCAGACGGAAATTTTGAACCAATTCATCGAAACGGCACTACGATGTTTTATCGGTTCAAAGACGGAATGGAAGCCATATTTGTCTGCACTTGGCTTATCCTACAACAGCACACCCCATTCCGGCTCCGGATTCTCTCCCGCATACCTTCTCCGCCGATTTCAGCCCAGAACCTCGACACTGTTGACTGGTTTGAGAGCCGTGGACCGTCCCGCCGACGCTGGGGGGGAAAGAGAAGATGATAAAGTTCAACCAGCGGAACTGGCAGACAAACGTGGAAATTTGGACCAAGTCGTCGACGGACAGCAGGAGAGCGGCTTATGCACCAAAAGGTCCGATCCTGAGGCGGACGGAAATGGGCAAAAAATGGTCTCTACGTCCGATACAAGTGTACGGAATCGACCAAAAAATTGCGAATGTCCGATCCAGTGTGAGGACGGAAATCGCGTGTCTGTGATGGATATCGGCAACTTTCGGCTTTGCCCGCAAGACTCGGCGCATTTTCGGCATTCCTTGATCATGGGACCGCGTCCATGATGTCAATGCTAGTAAGTTCTTCTACTTAGCAGCAGAGCGTCATATCCTCCCTCTCAGATCGACACCGATAAGCCTCAATATGACTCGGGACGTCTGAACGAGTCATTGAGAAGGTATAGTAGAATATTCTGCTACTTTCCTCAAGGTTCCATTGAGTTCTTGAATATTCTATAGTTGATCCTTGTAGATTATAAAAGGGAGTCGTTCCCTCATGTAACGACAGCTCTTTCTTACCTCTATTAATCTACGTAGATTTACCGTAAACCTTGCGTGAACTTAAGTGAAGCCTCGCGCTCTCTTCAAGATTTATCGAGCTAGTCTCAGAGTTGTAAAGCCGCGCGCTTACTCCTCCAACTAGAAAGCAACTCATAACTGGTTGATATTCCCAGTTCGTCTTAAGAAGAAGCAGATCTCTTACGACAGTTGTTCAGGTAAAACACCTTGATTTATATAGAGATTCATTGATACTCAAGTTACATTTCCGAAACTAACCCGGATCTTCAACACTGGTGGACACATTGGGAAATCTCTTGCTTAATCAGGTACGTTTGCCATTTATAACTGTTCATTTCATTTTCCTATCCGATGGCTACTACAACCTATCCTCCTACCACCGATCCTATGGATGCTTCTTCCAATCCGCAATCCCCTTCAAACTCTCATCGCGATCCTCCGCCACATACAGTTGCGGCAAAATCAATTTACTTACCAAATAAGGAAATTTCCATCAAATCCGCTCTACCGCACAGCAGAACCACCACAAGCACGTTGAAATGGCACAAAGGGCCTGTACTCCTGGAGTTGAGCCAGTCTACGCACAAAAAACAACCGGATTTGTCATGTTTCTCACTGCTTTTGGCTGCACTTGATGAGACAAAGTTGCTGGTTATCCCGGCGAAACCAACACAAAGACAACAGTTTTTCCACATCAGGAATACAGGCTAGCAGTTCTTTGTATTCTTATCAACTTACCGCTCGAAAAAAACACCCATCTGCGAGCAAAAGGAGCGAATTGACGAGAATTTCCTTATTTAGTAAGTAAATTGCTTTTGCCGCAACTGTATGTCACCCAATCGCTCAGCAACTGGGAGTCCTTCATCGCAGCGCGAAGAAAGGACTGTCGAGGAGATCACCCTCGGTCGTCACGTCACAACGTGAGACCGTCGGCGTCGCGTGGTGCTACGTCACGCCTGTTGTCGCAGTTGGCGGCGCTCGCGCCGACACCAAATGAGCCGTAGAAAGCGCACGGCTTGCGCGTACGGGCACCTAGCCAGTAGATAGAATATGAAGAGGAGAAGGGAAGTCACCCAGTGACATCCATTACTCCGATAATACCGACGTGCCAGCGCATCGCGTCGAGCGTCCTCGCGCCCCCAAATCCTTCTAGCTCCAGTCCAGCAGTCCGGCCCAAAATCAAGCTAGAAGGTATACACCTTGAAAGCTTCACTCGTTAGCAGCTCCCCGAGCCTAGACGGCTCGCAGCGCTGAGTGAAGCCTCAAAGTTCTTCCCTCGCCCGGAAGCCCTCGCGGTGGGCTCCATTGTGATGCGAGTCGGTTCGGCGGCTTCTTGGGAATGGGAAGGAACAAGAATAGAGATAAGAGAGCCAGCGCTCTGGGCGCTGGCGGTAGTAGTCGTGTATCGTCAGCCGTTGTAACCCATCGACAAGGGGCTGATTGACCCTCAGTCGGGCTCCTGTGACCTAGGAGGCACGGGGAGCAGTTATACGCATGCTCAGGCTAGCAACGGGTCCTGGGTGGTTAGCCTTCGGCGGTAGCGCCGCCGCTTGTTGAGATCCCTCTTAACCGTAGGACATGGTGTACGGTTGCCAACGAGTCCACGCTTTGTTTTCGGCCGAAAGCTTTTCGACGCGACTTTTCTGGCGCCCTTTTGTATGCTTTCTACCTCCATAGGCCCTCTCCAGGACCCTTTTTGCGACGCCCATGACATCGAGGACCCCGCAAAAAGCACGCTACACATCCCAGAATGGCCAGGAAAGGTGTCGGTACGCCGCCTTTGCCAACAAGTCCATGCTTTGGGCTTCAAGTCGATCTGAAGTGCAAATTAACACGGTCTTGAGGAAGTTATCTACATGGCTGGCAGGTTGATGTGGTGTGTCCGGGATTGTTTGCGATAGAGGTCTGTATATCTGCGTTACTGTAACAGTGTAACTTTCGGAAACCACAACACAGTGTCATTGTAAAAGAGTCGTATCAGCGCGCTACAGTATATACCTAGTGTCCTATGTAGGCGACAAACCTGGCAATAGTAGTTGCATGCGTTGACCGCGCCGAAAGAAGCTTAGAAGGCTGGCATTTTCGCCGTACCTTTGCCGTACCGGTACCTAGTAGCGCCAGAAAGTAAGGCTGTAGGCACAGAACTGAACGGTGTATACGGTACATACAAGATTGGGACTCCTATTTATTGCGCACCTTTTATTGAATTCGCGGTGGATAAGTTGCTCTTTGCTCGACTGATTATTCGGCTTGCTGGAGAAGAACAAATTGAGTTGAGTATGCTTGCGCAATGTCTATTGTGTGCGCGTTTGTTACATCCTATCTAGCTGCTCCACCATAGCCCGAAAAACGACCCAAGCACTGTGCAACGTAATGTCCGGTTTCCCCAATGCCTCGTACGCGTCGCGAGCAAGAACGTCAAACTCATCGTCAACATATCTCATATGCTCCCTCGCCGTCTCCCGCGCTTCGTCCAGGAGTTCGTCGATGCGATGTGCTGGGACCTCGACCAAACAATTTTCACCGCCCCACTTTCCGGGATTAGCGAAAAATTCGTTTGGTGTTCCACCGCTGGGAAGGATCTTCTCGGCCTGGTACCGAATGCGATGGTTGTTTTGTTGGTGACAAAAATTATCGAGATCCCGCTGAACGAGGGGAAACCAAATCCAATTGGAAGTTTGCCTGAAAAAAAAAAAAAACATCAAAATTTGAAGGAACACCAAGGGGATGATACTCGCTGATGTAAGATGTCTCCGGGTTTAATCATTTATACCGGCAAAATACAAATCGAGCACATTGACACCCCATTTATAAAACAATGGTCGCCATCCAGATTCGACAGTAATATTGTGGATGCTCTCGAGGAACTTCCATGCAGGAACGGCGGCGGCGTCATCATCATCCCAGTATTCTTCTCTGCCAGGATTAGACGAATTGAATTAATGAGCTGCATGTTGTATGGGCTCAACATACCGTAGTGTTTTCTGAAGTGCATGAGCATCACGAACCTCGGAGCCGTGGTCACTGGATCCCTGAATCGGGATTCCTGTGGTTGAGAAAGATACATTAGTCTGGCTTAGCGCACAGCACCCGGTTCGTTACCTCCATATTTTTTTAGCACATTCGAGATATACAACGCCGATGACAGTCGCATATCTGTTGGATGGAAGTACCCGATAGTGGAGGTATTTGGTTCCCCATTTATCACGGATCCCGTATATACCAAATCCAGCCTCGTTTAGTTTGTCGTGCCCATCCATTGACCACTCTTCATGCGGACCTACTGATGTGAGAGCCGAGCGTTTCACGGTCTTCTTTTGGGCCTTGGGATCACGCTTTTCGAAACCTTCTTCTTCGAATGTATGCATGACACCGGAAATTTTGTTACTAGATATTTGAGACGTATTATGGTCAAAAAGAAATTCAAATGTAATTGTGAAGTGAGCCTGCGCACCGTCCGATCTTGTGGCCCGAGAGATTAAGGGCCTCCTTCACGACGCGTGGACCCCGAGTTTGGTTGGGATCATTGGCGAGCTCGTCGAGAATTAGCTGAGTTTGTTCATCATCTGGCATGCGATTGCCACGGGAGGATGTCGACAATCCAAGTTGGCTAAGGTATTGTGCGATTTTTGAACGACTGTCCATGCAAGTGAATGAGTCACAAGAGAGCGGATTCGTGTTAAAGGACTCAAACCCGATTTTGATGTCGTGGTCCCTCATTAAAGCCTCTATGTAGTCTGGGTACTTGAAGCTTGGATTATCTGAATGATATTTTCGTATAATGTCTGCAATCTCTTCCAAGGGGGCTACTATATTTTACTGGGTAGTCGGCCACCCCCAGGTAGTCGGCCATTGGCAATTTACGAAGGCTACTGGATATCTTCCGTGTTGCCGGGTGTTTTGGGATGGAATACTCACCTGAACGCTCGTTCAGTGAAAGTTTTGAGAGAAAGTGACGTGGGGATCAAAAGTTACTGCGCTTTGATCACCGTGCCGAGACGTGGGAACCTGAAATTCTTATCATTCGCCCAGTCGCCCGCACTCTGCAAGCTCGTTCTCCTCGAATTCCTTAACAAAGTCCGACTTCAGGGGCTCATTTTGGGCGCAAGGCATTTCTCTTGGATTATTACTTGGTACTTCAGTCGCTGGGTCAGAGAACTGGCCGTCACGGCGTCATCAAGATCAACCTTGTCTTTTAGGTCCCGCCGTGGCGGCCACCGGCGTTGCGCTTGCTACTTGAGGGCCAGCGCTATAAGACTGCTGGAGGGTGTATGGACTAGGTATATGATACAGAGGAAAAGTGCGCAATATTTTATATCGTCGTCCTTGAAGCACATTGACGTACTTGAGCCGAAAGTGGGGAAAATCTGTATACCGCACTCCGGCACCTTTGCGAACGACTGGTGGCCCAGCGACGCAAGCTGAGTGACTCTATGAGGTCCGGCACCATGTCAATAAAAGGTATACATCGTATTCGGGGTCCTTCTGCATGTATATCTTTGTGCGGGGACGAAGCTTTGAGCGGGCTGATTTTCGGGGTGATATGATGGGGAAAATGCTAGTGTTATATGATTGAAAAGGCGTCCCTGTGTGTGCAGAGTGCGTGTACATTGTGCTACAAAACCTATGTGAATAATATGATACTTTGGGCTGTTGTAACTACACGATAACCCATAGAAATAGATGGTGGCCGAGTACCCCATCAATTGCTTTTTGCGGACACGGCGGGAAAAAAAATTCACTGTGGACTCAATTTTGCAGCTACCCCCGTGAAACATGGCTCAAATCGAAGGTAGGATGCCAGTCTCCCTTATGAAACACCACTACCCTCCGCTGAGGTCACTTGTATTCGAGCAACGGAGCTCGACTCTTAGGTGGCCGAGTACCCAGTGAAAAATAGTATATTCGCCGTTGAGACGCAGCATTTATTTATTTATTAAACAAGTACCGGGACTTACGAACAGCAGCATGTTGATTTTTGCCTGACGGGTTTCGCGCATTTGATTTACGTTTAGTTGGCGGGTCGCCATCGTCTGAGTCGCCCTCAGGCTTCTTCTTTTTTCTCTTTGGCGGCATAGTGAAGAGGGGAAAGTGAGTGAGTGCTGGCTGGATGCCGACTCGGCTTGACCATCACCGCATCAGTTCCCGGACCTCAACGTCAACGCGAGGCTCCAGCAGGCAGTCTCGTCGTACAGAGCCCGGGTACGTGTACAGTCGGGGGCTGTCAGAGGCACTAACTAGTGACATATATAAGGTATATAAAACACGCAAAGCACCGTACTACTCGAGAACTGGTTGAGGAAATCCTGACGTCTGTTGTTTGACATCCGCGCAAACATTTCAAAGCGTGGACTTGTTGGCAACCGTACATGGTGGTCAAAGTTAAGCAAGATTGATTATGTAATAGTTGACAAGCGGAATGTAAGGTAGCAAGCGTGTTAAGTAAATATAATATAGCCCTATCACATTTTGTTTTGGGTCAACAAACCTCTTGTATGCAAGGCAAACCTATTTCAAAGTCCCAGAGGACTTTGGGTTAATAGAGAATGTGGTTAGCTCATATTGTGAAATATTATCTTGAGGCAAACGGGAAAAAAAGTCGCTTCAAGCCTCGGAGATACTTCCCAAAAAGGTATAGTCGGAGTTTGAAATTTCCATCTATCAGTTTACGGCTAAGTGCTTCCAGCCGTTATTGTCAGTAATACCTGCTTGAATGAGATTTCCGAGTACATCAGAGACTGAATGAAACAATATTGAGATCTCCTCACCCATTTTTTGCCTCACCTCAGGCTGCATCACTGGAAAGCGCAGAAGCAACGAGGAAAAATCGTCTGATCGTGACTAGAGCGAGAGAATCTCGTGAGTTTGACCAGACAAAGAGCTAAGAACAAATTGAGTGTTGCTAATATTTTTCTGGAGCGTCCGGAGGAGCGGGAGAGGCTCATTTTGCGGCAACAGAGGGGGGATGATAAAAAGGCAGAATTTATTCAAATCGCGAGCAATTCGGGCCGTCCCAGCATGAAAAACACGCAATTAAATAACTTGAATATCTTACCTGTACAGCCCAAACAAAATCAGAGGTCTGGATGCTGGCCAAGCCTTTGGCCAATGACAAAGTAACAGATAGAAAACATCAATAACATCATCCGGACATTCATTTCATAGAGCTCAAAGAAGCCTCAGAATTACCTCGACGCTACATCAACCCTAAACCTTCTCCTGTGGTTTCTCTTGCGACCTTTTCTCGACCTTTTTGCTGGTTTGCGGTGTATGTTTGCCCTATGTAGTTGCGCGCTTCTCTCGTCACCTCTCGTCACTCAAGCGGCGACAATCAGCATGGGCCTCTCACGTCTTGTCTTTCGGACATCTCGGCATGTCCCACAAGAAATCGTGGCCTTGGATTTCCCTGGGACACGCCGCCACCCGTTCTTTTCCCCTTTTGGAAACCCAGTGGTATGGTCGACAAACCGCGAAATGTACGAGGCCGACGGTGCCGTTGTGTTCCACGGTGATGATCTCCGCAAAACCCTGAGGGGAAAAAATGCGACCACAGCTCGAATCGCTAAGCGCCGAGAGCTCTCGATTATAGACGAACCCGTCCAGATACGTTCGGAAGATGTCCGTCCGACCGTCCGCCCTCCCACCCAGATTATGGAACTCATGCTTCGGAATGGCAAGACCCGCGCCCGGGTTGCACACGGCGAGGGGACTGACGACGGAGATGATTTTGGCGAGATAAATGATGCCGACGGTAAGCTGGGCAAGGCAGTTAACGTTATCGTAGTAGTCACGAGCGTCTTGTTCGTCATCGAGTCGTCGCGGAGTGCGGTCTCGGTTCTCGTAGAGGAGGGAAAAGATCGCGAGAGGCTCCATGTTGGTCTCCACGAGAGCGGCAGTGGGGACATGCATGGTCATATGATGGGGATCAAAACCGAGGTCGTCAACGAGCTCGTCGTTGAAGGCGCAAAGAATCATGCCTGCGCAATTTTTAAAATTCCAAAGCCTGTTGGACGCGACTGTTGACATGAGGGCGTAGGCACCACTGACCGTCGCGGTCTCTGTAGATGGCCGCACTGGCAGATGGGAAGTTCCGATGATCCTCGGTGCCTCCGAGCATGGAGCCGAATAGAACCCCCAAGTTTGGGTCACGAACGAGTACAGAGATGAGTTCGAGGGCCGTAGAGACAGTCGGAGAGGAACTGTAGATGTGATTGGGAAGGAAAGGATCATGGAAATCACGGAAATCGTCCAGGGGAGCCTTCACGAGAACTGGAGACGGAGATCACGGACCGCGAATCTCCATTCCTCCCCTTCGCACGCCTTCTCCATCCTGATCAACAGGTGGAATCTGTGCGATGAGGAGCGGTGAGATGAGTGGAGATACAGCGGCAGGAGGAGCCGAAGAGAAACGGAGGTTGTAGGAAGTCGATGAGGCAACAGGCGGGACGGAAGACTGACGAACGTCGAAGATGCGGACGGGAATCGAATCCATTATTGAGAGAGCGAGATTCTAGTGAAAGGGCGGATGTCGCAGTGAAGAAAACTGGAGAGAAACCGGGGTATAAGTAGTCAAACATGAGAATGGAGAGGTTTCAATTAGAAGGCACCGCAGGTACCATCCGACCCTGATCGAGTCCTTTCTTGGTGAGCCATTCGTCGTCCGAACGAGTGGGGCGGTTGCCAAGCTCAGGAGGTGAGACTTTATAGGGTTCCCAATGGGCGATGTTCACGATGGGGTGCATGCCGTAGGAGATCGGCAAACGGAGACGGTACGTCACTGGACTGAGGTTGCCACTGATTTCGAACGGGCCGTCGAACTGGAGGAGCAGTTTCTTCCCAGCACCCTTTTCATCGCGGAGGAGCCTAAGGGAATGCGGATTAATGAGAACTTGATCACCTTCCTCAAATTCCCAGAGAAGTCGGCCTTTATTGTAGTCGCGCCGCTGAGAGACTTGTGCCAGCAGAAGAGATTCAGTTGCACGAGATCTGAGAGCTTCGAACTGCTCAATCATTTCTCCTGCACGAGGATCGGCAATGGGCCGCAAGTCGACGTTTTGGTGAGGATCGACATGTTTGCCATTGTTTGGCATTTGCTTCCTTTTTGACAGCTGATGACGCATCAAGATCCTCCGTTCCGTTGACACCGGCTGATTTCTTGTCTTCTTCCTCCCCCCCCAGCGTCGACTGGCCGGTCCACTGACGGTATTCCGGTCAAGAGAGTGGCGGTTCTTGGTTGGAAACCACGGAGGAGGTAGTCTCTTATAAACAGACATTAGAATACAAAACTCCTCGTACCTGCGGTGTATTATAATAGTCTGTCACTTCCAAGGGGTTAGTGATTGGCGGGTCCCCTTATTATATAATCACAAATTTCTCACGTTCCTTCCTGGTATCTAGGACGCGTATTTACGCGCCTTATTTTCGCAAAAGGCTTTCAAATGATCTAAAACACGTTATCGGCACTTGAATCCAGAAAAAAGCTCGAGAAACGGGTGAGATTTGGATGAGTTCAATTTGAGGTGTTCGCCGCCGGCCAAAGGCGGCGAAAAGAAACAACACTCGCCGTTGGACTACAAAATGGAAAATAAGCTATTCTAACCTCCGGGGAGTGTATAGAAATTGCTTTTAATGCATTCTACCATTCAGACTATGCGAAAATGAGCGACCACGCAGTTGAAAGAGACAGGGACTGCCGTGGGAACAACTTGCCAAACGCGATGATTATATAATAAGGCGACCCTCCTATGACCTGCCACGCGGTAAATTCCAGACTAACGGAGGAGGTAAGCTGCAGAGAAAGCAGAGCTTGAATGAGGTGTTGTGTTGTAGGACAGACCCAGCGCCGAAACGAACGGTTTGCACTCCGACTTGGACCCAATGAACGCGCGCAACGCTGTCTCAATGAACTGATTCAGAATAGAGAGGTTGCGCAAAAGCCTGCATACGAGCCATCTGGTGGCTTTTGGCGTGTGCGCAGCCGATAGCTCTAATGGCTGCTGATCTTGGGCATTCTGTTCCCAGCTGCATCAGAACCATCCATGCTTATCTAGATAAAGCCCGGTGGTGAACTGCGGACCTTCATGACGGGCAATAGCCAGACAGTGAGGGAGAAACCACTCAAGCAGAGAAATTGTTGTTGATGCCATAAATTAACCGTGGATTCTGGTGGGGAAGCCCATGACAGCTACTACACACTGTGCGGATATGTTGCATACAATATAGGTTTGTTGATGCTCAAACTTCTCAGAATTAGGAGCCATACAGCCGTTTTGGAAACAATATACGGGTTTTGATCGTTCATTTGTGCTTACGTTTGTTGACGATTCTGTCATCGGCAAAGCCGGGAGCACCACTTTGTGGGGTGTTGCCGTACCACATCAAGTGCCGCTGGTCTCTTGTTTTCGCCCTTTCTCGCAAGTCATGGCCCTGTCGAACTCTGGGCAAGTAGCAGCTGAGTCTTGATCCTCAGTTCTGTTAACCGCCTGTTTTTTTTCCCGGTGTTCTCTAGGTGGCGGAAGCAAACTCAGATT
The DNA here is from genome assembly GCA_037176885.1 of Favolaschia claudopus. NCBI lineage: Eukaryota > Fungi > Basidiomycota > Agaricomycetes > Agaricales > Mycenaceae > Favolaschia > Favolaschia claudopus. Next base: position 624,305 of record JAWWNJ010000054.1, on the reverse strand, counting down.
CGGCCGAAGTGGTTAACCGATGGATCACCTGGGTCCACGTGACATGTCAAGTCTCACAGCCACCTTCGGACCCAGGACCTAATATTTCTTCTTTCTTCACAAGCCTCGAAGCTCCCCCAGAACGTCCCTGCACAAGGGAAAGACTGCTATGTATGATCCTAGCCACAAAAATTGCGAAAATCTTTGCGCCCATTGTTAAAGCCATTGAAAATGACGCGTTGGGGATGTCAAGTGTGACGTTACGGTCACGTCACACTTAACCGCTGTAACCTTTCCTTCCACCATCCACGCTCTTCTCTGGCTTTTCTGCGCGCTTTCTGGCACTTTCGACTCCTCAAGACTACCAACCCTACTCCCCCCGTTTTTGCCTGGAAGATTTTGATATCGGGGGGCAGGTCTCCCCCTTCTATTCCACTTCTATCCTATTCAGGACTTTTGAAATTGTGAGCTTGCAAGACGAAGACACCGAGCGCTGCTCAACGGCTGCTGGTGTCTGGAGAGATACAGGGCCGAAAATATATCTCACGCGTTTCCTTCATTCGAGGAAGCGCTGACGTTTCGTCGCCGAGCTGCACGCCTCGGATCTTCATGACGACGTCGTTCTCCACCAGACTCCTCTTCACAACACGTCGGTCGCCGGGCGCGACTACACAGCTGCTGGTGGCTTTTTGCTTGAAGATGTCGGGCTTGGGAGGCTCCGCTCTTGTCGCTTCGTCTACGTCAGCACTTGCGGTCTTGGTCTCTTCAAGCCGGCTGCCTCTTCTCAACTCACCCTCCTCAACTGCGCCGGCTGTTTCTGGTCCGAGATTCTCGAAACGGTTACCGCGCTGTACGCATCTGCCAACAGCCTCTCTGGATACGACTTCGCGCTTGTAGCGAACTATCGAGTGCCTTCGAATCTACCCATGCGACTATCCAGTTGACGAGAACATACGAGCCGCGAGCGAGTCATGCGTGGCGAGTTGCACGGAGGATTTGGTTGGTCGATGATTCAACGAGGCGGACGACGTCGCCTTTCAAGTCGATGACGCACCTTGGCGTTTCGCCAAACTGCTGAGACTAAGGGGACATTCTTGAGTATGCGGCATGTATTGTCTCACAGGCTGCACTGACCCACCTTGACGCTCGTCCACCCCATGGGATTGAGATCTGGGTGAGGTTGGAGCGCCGTTGGACGCGGCCGTCTGAAGAGAATTGACTCCCCACGATCGACGACGCACTGCCGGCGAATATCGTGTTCACGCAAGTATGAGTGGAGATAGAAATAGAATTTATTGACTACATCTATGGGCATCGCGACTCCGTGCTACCGAGATTAACGGACGTTGGGAGCGAGTGAGCAGAGATAAGAATGAAGTCCACGTCTGAGGAAGCGCTGGGTGGCTGGCTGCACGCCTCAGACGTCCGTCCAATGGTCTCGTTGCCGGCGCAACTATAGCTGGCCCCACAAGTGGATCATGCTTACGAACGCGCCTTCATTCCCGAAATTCTCGTTAGCAAGATAAGAGGGAAAGGTGGATTCGTGCGGCGTACCTCACGCTCGCCTGTCCTCTTAAATGACACTCGCTTCCCTCACGCTCTTCCGCTGCACCTAACATATTCCATCGATCGCCACTTTCCTCCACCTTCGTGTCGCTGCTGGTGATCGATCACTGAATCCTTGGATAGAAGTGCCTTGGGAAGCGTGAATCAATCTCGTCGTACAATAAAAGACGAATCATGGAAGGGCGTACCCGTCTACTCCACTGCACCTCGTCCGAGACAGAACCCCTACATTGGGGGGCGAGAGGGAGCTTTCGAGTGCACGCAAGCGCGAGCGTCGTGGATGGGGGGCTTGTTGAGATTCACGCGAAGACGAGTTTGGTGTGAGATGGAGCGCCAGGCCGTCCAACGCGACCGACGTCAAAGAGAAGTAAATCTTCGTAGTCGACGCCCTGACGAGAATGGAGGACAATGGATCGTTTAAGTGGATTTGGGGAACTCCGGGATAGGTCGACGAGGAAGCGCTGACCGTTCAGCTGCATGCCTCCGTCCCTTGAATATAGACCTTTGGGGAGGAGGGGGCAAATTAGATTGGCATGCTGCTATACACAGACATTCGGTTACCGGTGTCAATACCCACCTCCCTTCAAAGTCTCGTTAGCGGAATCGCTTGAATATAGACTCGATGTACCTCGAGCTCCTTCGTCCTCCCGCATATTCCCTTCTTCCTCCATCTTCTTCCATCTACCTCAGAGTCAAGTCCCCTACGCAGCTCTTTCGGTTCATTCCACCGCCTTCCTTCCTCAATATGTTTCCACGGACCCGTCCGAATGCACCTCTGTGGCGAGAGTATCTGGATCAATGCTCAAGTAATGGTCGTGATAACTCGTTCGCACTCATGACTCAGCGAAGCAGCGCTTCGATTCAGCCTGCGGATTAAAAGTCGACGACGCACCTCGGATTTATACCGAATTGCTGAGACTTGGGAGACCTCTTCGTCAGCGGCATGTATAGTCCTGCAGGCCGTCTTGACTGGCATTGGCGCTCAAGCGAGAGGGAGCGCCGTCGGACGCGGCCGCCGTCGAAGAGAAGTAAATCCCTGTAGTCGACACCTTTCCGACATTAAAGTGGATTGGATAGTGTTGGGATGAGTTGCGAGTACGAGGAAGCGCTGACAGTTCAGCTGCATGCCTCCGTTGCGGACACTTGGTGTATACATTCTATCCCACTAAAATCTCGTTAGCAAACTTTCCGCGATAAGAAGTGGCACGATGCACCTCGTCTCACTTATCATACTCTTGCGCGTCCCTTTCCTTACGATCGTCCGGCACCCGCCTCGCTTTCCCTTGGCCACTTGCTCTGCTTTGCGCCGCTTGCCGACCGCACTGGGGGGCATCGAAATGGATTCGGACGTTGTTGCTGTCGAGTCGCGCGTCTCCCAACATCGTTTGGGTTCTAAGGGATTCGTTTCGGAAGCGTGGTAGTGGTTTGGAGGATTGGGGGGCTGTGAGGTGAGGAAGCGCGGACGCTTCGCCGTTCCGCTGCAAGCCTCCGTCTTTCGAATATACGCGTTTGGGGGGCCAAGATGTATTGACTCTGCTACATATGAACACTTGGTGTATATATCCATTCACTTCGAGTTCCCGTCAGCAGAACAACTGCAAGAAGTGGATTCGCGCGACATACCTCGATCCATCGTCCCACATGTCCCTTTCCTCCCGACCCTCGGCCACGTACCATAGTCTCCCTCCGCCACCTTCACCCGTTTGATCCGTCAACTGGGGGGCAGCGAGAGTGAATCGGTCGAGTCGAGAGACGGGACGTGCACTGGAAGGCGGTGTGGCGTGTTGCTTGAAACTGGTACATCGTGGGACGAGAACGAGCGTTCGAGAAGACTCGGGCGCGGATGCGTTTAGAGTGGGTTGATGGGGGGCATTGAAACGGCGCCCGACCGACTCCTTTTCTACTTTCAGCGCTGGCGGTTCCTTGGAATCTATTTTCAGCTGCGTTAGCAGAAGGTATGGAGTGAAACAATTATACGACGTACCTGAATTCGCGCATACCGCGTGCCACGCATTCTATTCCTTGCGACCTCTCCTCGTCTACATCCCACCCCACGCTTGCACGATCAACTGCCTCCGGCTTGCGTGTCGGCTTCTGTTTGAGCTGTGTTGGAGAAGTAAACGATCAAGCTAAGTAAATGACGCAATTCGTGCGACGTACCGCAGTGGATAGTGCTCAACTTCCACCCTCTCCGTCGCCATGCTGCGAATCCCAATGCTTGGGAAGCGCGGCCGACGGAGTCAGTCGAGCGACCGTGCTTGAGAAAGAAGACTTGGTCAATGCAAACTCGACGCAGGATATGGATTCGTACGACATACCGTTTATTCATAATTCCAGCGGTTCCCGCCTTCTCATCTCCAAGGCGTCCTATGCCCTCAACACTGAATCTCCACCCTCAGTGTCTTCATGCCGCGAATCCCAATCATGTTTGATTGCGGAGCGCGGCTGCATGCGATCGCCAACTGGGAACTTTGACAGGCTAGCTGTCTTGGGCTAGTCCTGAATTCGTGAGGCCGACGGTTTCGCATTGTTAAGATCAAGTTCGTCCAACGATATGACGTACCACTCATCGTCGTATTCCGCACGTCCTCGATAACCGAGCTGGGGGGCCGCGAGCGCGGTGTCTCCCTCGAGTCCAAATCATCTAGCGAATCTGGGCCGCAGTGCGCTGCGAGCGGAAACCCTGCGGATGGGGGACCTTGGGAACGCGTTGGCATTCACCCTGGGTTGCATTCGACGACGAGAATGTCAGCTGATGGCGAGTTTGCTTGGACAGATCCCGACTCACCGTCACGGTCGTCCACATTGCACCTCCAAAAACTCGACTTCCACTCACCATCTTCGCGCGAAATTCCGGTTGTAAGTATACGATCTCGGAGTCGAGCTATCTCTTCATGAAGCCAGCATCTTGGGGGGCGTTGAAGCTGTTGAAGGACAAGATGTCGTCGAGAGAAGAAGCGGGAAGGAAGGGGCGTCGGCTTTCGGCTCCGATACATGCATACCATTCATCGCCGACGTGCCCTCTCGTCGAGGCTCGCTCATTCTATCACTTCTACTCGCTAGATTCCGTACCTCGACCTTTCAAGTCTTTCCTCGACTGCAGCTTTGACGACAACCGAACCTCCTCAACTTGTCAAGTTTTAGCATGCTTCAATTCCCTGTCTTCTTCTACACCGCGCCATGCCGACGATGCAGCGCATCTTCTCGTTCCCCGCATTGACAACGGCTACGAAGCGCCGACGCTGAGTCGTCAAGGCTGCTAGTTAGTCATTGATTCGTGCTCCATTTTGCTTCTTCCGCTGGCATTCCATGTCGATTTCGCTTTTAATTTTCGCTGCGCGTTTGAGCGGAAGTTCGGCCTCGGGCGCATGGGGCACGCGGAGGCTGGGATTCATGATCTCAAATTTTCTCTCCTTCTTTGTTGGTGCTGGGGCTGGAAGCGATTTTGAAGTTTCATTCTTCGTTGCGCTGTCGCTGGGGGGCTGAGGGATCTGGATTCTGGAGCAACACCACAACAAAGACGGTACCGCTACTGCTCCGCGCCATTCAATCACGGGTGTAGCTGCGGGTGTCTGTCTCATACATTTCCGCGCTCACTCTCTCGCCGATTCATTCTACAATGCACATCTGGCGGCTGTCTGTCCCATACACTCTTGTGACCGACCTCCTCGCCATTCCTACCCCATCTCACGGCTCGAGTCGCGGGCGCGTTTTTGAACGCTGCCTTGCTTCTCGCATCCTGTCCTACACCTGGCGCTAGCGACACGTCGCCACGGCTCCTTGGCAATCCGCGTCAACGTGTCGTGCTTAAATGCGCTAGTCATTCCGCTTCCCGTATTCTCTATTCATATCAGCTGTGGAGCGCTGCGTGAGATGTGCCGACCTGTCTCGCCATTAGCTGCCCCTGCTGTCTGTCTTGTCCCTGCACGTTTACGTGCTACCAGTTATTCCTACGCATTCTGAACATGCTTGACGAGGAAGCTGTGCTTTCACGACACATTCCCAGAGCAACTTGCGAGATTCAAGTCCCTCTCTTATTCACACCGAGCGCGGTCGATCCGCTGCTGCTTCATCCTACCCCAAGCAGAAGCTGCAGATGCAACACCATCCAACATGGATCTGTGCGCTAGGCGCTACGTCCTGTGTCTGGTTTCTCCATTATGCCGTCTCTCTCGATCCTATCTACATACTTACTTACCTACCGGCAGCCACGATCTCGATGGCCAATTATGTCATATGCTTCTCAATGCACTTCATTTGCTTCGCCACGACACTCCCATCATATTCAGCTTCGCCCGTCATACTCTCGAACCCATTTCCATATCCCTTCCCACCTCGCCACCCGTTCCGTCTTCTCTTTCCCCTGGACTCGACTTCTGGCCTCCACATTCACCTACTTCGCAACAGCACCCATTTTCCCCTCCGACTTTTTTTTCTTCCACAAAACCTACAAATATGTAGGAATAATTTTTCGTCGTGCAGATCTTGCTCAGCGTCTTCGCATGGACTACACGAAGAAAAAGTGGGGGGCTGTAGGGGATGTATAGGAGTGCATACCCTGAGTCTATGCTGTGAGTCTATGCACAGCGTAGACTCAGAGGCTGCTGGAGTGTTAGCTCTATAGCGCCAGAGATGCACTCAACATACCCTGCAGGTCAGACAGGAGCAATACGGGCTGGCCTAAACAGCTACAGGGTGCTGCCTTGAGGGAAGACCTGGAGCATTGCTAGGGCGATACTGCAGAGTCTATGCATTAGAGGATATGCCTCCGTAGCTCTGCTATTCCCCCCAGCGTGCATACCCCGAGTCTGGGACTCGCAGCAGGCAGAGTGTTAGCAGAGCCTAGCGTCTGGGATGCACCATAGCTCATACCTCCTGCCAGACGAGAGCAATAGAGGCTGGCCCAAGGATCTCTGTGGAACACAGATCTGGAGTTTAGCCAGGGCGCACTGCAGGCGCAGTCCAGAGTCTACAGATGAACACCTTCCTTGTGTAGCTCTGCTAGTCTGCCCTGGCTGCCAGCTGGGGATAGGCAGCATGCCATTGCGGCAGCCATTGATGCAGAGCATCCTGCCGCATTCTCCAATAAAGCTGGCCAACTTTTTTTTCTCCTTGGTGGGAATCTCTTCATCCTAGCGATGCAGAATTTGGGGGGCCATTGTGATGCTATCATGGGATTAGCATACTCAATTTCTGCTTCATGGCAGGCACCAACCGTGTGGGGGGCACTGTGATAGGGCTATATTATATTTACTTACTTACACGCTTGCTACCTTACATTCCGCTTGTCAACTATTACATAATCAATCTTGCTTAACTTTGACCACCATGTCCTACGGTTAAGAGGGATCTCAACAAGCGGCGGCGCTACCGCCGAAGGCTAACCACCCAGGACCCGTTGCTAGCCTGAGCATGCGTATAACTGCTCCCCGTGCCTCCTAGGTCACAGGAGCCCGACTGAGGGTCAACCAGCCCCTTGTCGATGGGTTACAACGGCTGACGATACACGACTATTACCGCCAGCGCCCAGAGCGCTGGCTCTCTTATCTCTATTCTTGTTCCTTCCCATTCCCAAGAAGCCGCCGAACCGACTCGCATCACACAAAACCTGATGCTAGAAACCTTCACAATGATGGTATTTTCAGGTAATCTTGGCCCAGAAACTCTCCACTGAAGGATAGAAATGGCTTCCGACAGTTCCAGGCAGCATCTGAGTGGAAGAAAACCAAAACTGAACAACTTGAGCTCGGAGATACTTCCTAATAAGGTATAGTCGGAGTTTGAATTTGCCATCTATCAATCTACGCCTAAGTGCTTCCAGCCGTTATGGCAAGTAAGTAATACCTGCTCGCTCGTCATTACTCCCACTAACGGCTGGTCCAAGGGGATACCGATCCGCGAAATCCGTACCGGGGGTCGAAGTTTTTTTTTCAGCGACTTCGGGCGACCCCCCCTCCCTTCCTGCTGCCGTCATATGCCTTATATGGTAAATTCACGTGATCTTCCCACCGCCCAATTTGTTAGCTGTATCAAATTTATGTATTTTCGGACTCAACATCAGCATTTGAAGCGAAGAACCTTTATTTTGCACATTTCCACGTACCTGCACTGTGCAAAATTGATATCTCTCAGTGTCAGCAACCAATCTTCTGGACCAAACAACAGCATACACACTGACAGCCGAGGCTGCCGAGAGGCCCGAGCGGCGCTCAAACCCATCTGACGGTGACAATGGTGGCCAGAGTTGGATCTGAAGTACTGAATTGCTAAAATAAGGCTGTAGAGCAACGTACATAGCATATATCTGCTTCATACTCGGTGTTACAAAAAGTAACCGATAATTTGGTCACTCCTTCACGGCCACGTGATATTTTTTTGAAGTGTCGCGCTTCAAGTATACCTCTGACAATTCTCTACAGCATACATAAAAAGATCCGTAACATTCCTTGTCTGAGGCTCCTGAGGCTTGTCACGTCATACTATTTTGCATGCAGCTGGCACAAACCACACCAAAACTCGAAAGATATCCACAATATCTGATCAACGCACCAGATTTCCAACTTGCATTTGATAAAGCCGACACTGTCCCATCCAGTCATACAAAATACTTTGCGAAAACGGCCTCAAAATAGTGTGAAAACAGGTCGCGCATATTTCACCTCCAATTTGTCCTTGTTGTTGATCCCGGTTAATGAGGAGGGTAGATAATGATAATATATGTCGCTGAATAACTCCTGGTTACTTGATTGACACAGAGAGCAAGAGAGCTGCTGGAATTTTCACATTAGTTCCATCTTTTTGTAGCAAAACGAGCTGATACCCAGCTTGAAACTGAATCAAATCTGAGTGGTGGAATTCAGACGCTCAAAAAAGCCCCAATGACATGGGGAACACAGACCAAATTTGGTCAAACAATAAAATGGTGTATAAAATACAACAGAGAATACTTAAAACTGTGTTTCCTGTGCCAACAAAGCGAGAGCCAAATGGTTTCTTCTAAATAAGGCAAAATGTTAGCTGTCAGATTGAACCGACTGGTGCGAGAGATTCGCGGCGTCGTTTCTCACAAACTGCCATGCAAATGGGTACAGATTATCCCAATGAACATTCCTATGTGCTTGACTCAACGAAATACTACACGATTCGGCCTAAAATGGCACATTGTCGGTCACTTTTTGTAACACCGAGTACAACCCTCAGAACCGAGTTACAAAAAATCATATGAAAGTTTTTTCTCGAGGCCCTTGGGACCGCCCTCCCCCCCTTCTATATAAGGAAATTTCTTATCTCGGAAGGCCCTTGGGCTGGTCTCGAGCCTACTCCATTCCGAGGGTGAGGTCGAGATTCCCACGGTGGGTCATTGTTGTCCCTTCTCCAACGGCAAATCCCTCGGCCGGGAAAACGCGTTTTCGACACCCATGAAAGCCTCGATTTTTCGGTTCGAAGGAGTCGTCGACGCCTTTGGTAAGGCTGATCACGTGATGGCTCCACGACATGGAGCCAACCACTCTGTGCGATTTCTTTATCCCTTCTTTTGCTCTTCTTGTTAGCTTATTGACCGTACGACAGCATTGCAGCCACGTACGTTTGGAAAGATCATGAGTGGGTGAGGCATGCCAAACGGGAGGCTTTCATCTTGCGGATCGGGCAGGACGCCACATATAGACTACACGCCCATCCCAAATTGGGTGAGAAAGATCTGTACAAGAATTTCCGTCGTAGCTGACCCTGTATCAGAGCTACAGCACGTTTGGCCCAGCAGCACCTCTTCTCGAACCCTAGCAATCGAGACCAAGTCAAATGGAATTATTGGATTCCGGTTCAAGACTGAAAGCGGTATGGCAGGCGGTATCTCGTTTCCTCCGCCGATTCTGAGCCCTGATCATGCAGACCGCGCTTTGTTCATTGCCGCGTTGGCGATTGAGTTTGAAGAGGATGTGTGGAAGGATGTGATTTACAAGGAGGGTTGGGTCGGTAAACCGACAAGCTCCTCTTGCGGAGAGAATTGTTCGCCTGACCTCGGGGTCGCCGAGAAAAAGACAGGGTCAATTAAGTTTTCATGATTTGCCCAAAGTATGATACTAATAGCGGACCGAACTTCGTGACAAGTCAATTATGCAATTTGGAAATCAATACTGTGGCCTCACCCTTTACTTATAGAAACTATGCAGAAAGCACTCTAACAAGGCCATCTATCAAAAAATTGGACCCCCAAGATTTTGGCTGAACACCTAAATTTCCTCGGAAAATTACGAAACATAGCGCAATCAACTCCGTTAATCGAGCTGGTTCTGTTCCTGATAAATTCCTGTCGTTTCTTTGTCTTGCCGCTGTCCCAAGGCCTCAAACGCTCAAGTGGACCCTCTAGATGTACTCGTGGTGAGAAAAAGTCATGGACGGTCGGTTCTTTAACCGATCCCGGCCGTCTTTTCACCTTTTTGTATGATTTAAGGTGCTGGGTGTATGTAAACTGCACCTGCAACAAATTCCAGACCATCACCAAGATCAAAAATAATTGATGTCTGGCCGAAAATGGCCAAACAAAAACCTCAATTTTGTAAGTCAACGGGACTTTTTTTGTTCGAATGAGAGTTTGGACTGCCTTGTAGCGCTATCAAAACTGAGCAACTGTACAACTTGAATAAAGTCAAACGGTGCAGCCGTTGTTGAGATATTGCGCTCTGAAGTTGGCAACTTTTGGCTGTTTTTGACATTTTTGGCTATTTTACGGCAATTTTGGCAACTTGCAAGCGCGATATCTCAAGAATGGCTGCACCGTTTTGCTTCATTCAAGTTCTGAATCACAATAGTTTTACAGTAGAGTCTTTCATATGAAATATCGTCATGTGGAATCACCGCAATATGGAATAGCTTTCGGGCCTCTCCGGGCTCGGGAGAAGGAAATATTCCACTCTCTGCAGTCCGGAATATGGAATACAGTTTTGGAGGCTTTGTTTGGTGGATATTCCATTGTACGGGCGGCGGGACAGGTCTGGGAACTATTTTTTCCCTGTGGTTTGTGACCATAATGGGTGTAAATTGTGCCTTGTAACAGGCCATTGCCATGAAGCCCTTCATCTGGGACTTGGAGCATGAAATAGTAGCATGAAATAGCCCAGGATACAGCCCTTGTCCCCTGGTAAGCGACGAAATTTTGTCGAAAAAGAAATTCATTTTTAAAATCATTTTTTAATTGATTTTTAATATGGAATAACCACAATATGGAATAGCCTCTTGGCCTCTCCCGACTGTATTCCATATGACAGATTCTACTGTACTGGAAAATCGATTTTCAAATCCCAACGGAACGTGTTCTCGCATGATCGGGCGAATAGTGTCCCTTCACCAAGTGAGCATACCTTGGTATAATACAGTCGAAGCTGTCATAACCCATAGCTCTCGTAACCCATAATTTTCGGGAATTTTGACTGACTTTTGGCTGGGATAACCCATAAATCTGCCATATTCCATACCTTGTGGACCTAACCGAGGCCTATGGGCTATGACAGCTTCGACTGTAGATCGAAGATTGATGAGAGGCAGATAGGGCGAGACGAGGCAGATGAAGGATTTCAAGGCACATCGCTGGAAAGTGCGGCACATTCCATCTTGGGCCTATTATGTCACGGATCATATGTGCCGAGGGCGCTTGTTTGCGTTTGCTGTCAACCTTGTGTCAACCTTTCTTTCTCTTCCTCCCCCCACCACCTCACCCTCGCCGACGCAGACAGCGACCACAGCGACAACGGCGGCGAAGTGCCGTCGACCGTCCGTGTATATGAGCAACACAACCCAAGCTCCAAATTGCTGCCGGGTCACCGTCGACGGTGTGATGGATTGAGGGTACTCCAAGCTCCCGACGTCTTCCGACGATGAGTATATACTAGAAATAGTGTTGCCGGGAGCTGAGTTGGAGCTGAACTCGAGTTGATTGCCCATCAGCTCGCTGTCAGCTCGAGTTGACCGGAGCTGGCTCAGAGCTGATACCGGATATGGGAATCTAGTGTCCCAGGGTTCATCTTTCCACCCGAAGGGCAAAATTTTAGGGGAGAATGGACCAAATTTTTATGTGGAAGGTTTTCCTGAGCTCTCTTCAAGCTCAAACTGCTTTTTATACGTCGAAAACGGCCAAGAAACGGCCAATACAGAAACTGGGGAGGGAGTGTGATGTCACTCAGTTACACCACCGTAAATGTCACGTCGTCCGCTTTGGGTGACGAGGGTGGAGTCGAGGCGAGCTGGCATCACCTCGAGGTGCCGCTTTTGGGAAGGGGTCGAGTTGGAGTTGAACTCAGCTTGGAGCTAGCTCCAGCTTCCGGCAACACTAACTAGAAACGAAAACGAAAAGACTATATATAGAATAGCCGATAGATGGCCGGTGGTGCCCGTCGGCAGCAGGTTCAGAAACGAAAATGAAGCAGTCGGCACGGAACAAGTCAAGGTCGGCTCTATGACGCCAAGGGTCACGGTCACGTACATGCTCATGTTGGTCCCGTTCCGATGCTCGGCTACTACTTAAAAATAACAGAAATTGCCGTTTTTTCCCTCCGCAAATTGAGATGCTCGTGCAACTTAGCTACTGCCGGCAGCCAACACAAATTAACAGATAAATATAAAATAATAATATTTGTTTACTTTATGTAGTCCATTCTTGTTTCCTATTTACATACCTTTAGTGTTTGTCTATAAGTATCATGAATCTCATACTTGGGTATCGTAAAAATTTCTATTTTATGATTTTGAAGTGAAGTGATCTTCACTGGGTGACTTCCCGTAAGGTAAATTTACTCCACCAGAATATTTCGAGACAGCTGTCGGGACCCCATCACACTCCGTTGCGGTGTTTCACCTCATCACCAGGAAAATATCATCGCAGACCCTCTGTGCAGAGAAACAACCCCGGCGCCCCCACCCAGTGGGGAGCCTGCCACGTATGCGACAGTCACAAGCCCATCGACAACAGACCCAAACAATAACAAATCCGCAGCATCCGCTCCGCAGTCTGACCCCCCTCTTCACGTTGCTCATCCTCGGGCTCGGGAGCGACCTCCTTGCGTTGTCATTCGCCTCGACCGGGAACCTGCACACCTCCCGCGGGCCGTAAGACGCAGCCCGGCAGTTTTGTACGAAGCAGCCAGCGCCGCTCTTTCCTCAGCCTCATCCAACCGTCTCTTGGCGGGAATCGGGTGGACCAAGGGCGACAACATTTCGCTTCACCCGGATCCTGATACATGTACTCCCAAACTCCTCGCCAGCCATTCCGAGATTATCTGGTCAGCCATTTGCCCACTTCTGGGCCTATCCGATGACCGCCCGCCTCCGGTGTTCGACACAGACGAAAAATGGCACTCGGTTGTTTTTCACGGCGTTCCGCATCCCTGCGTTGATCTGAACGAATACATCACGCACGAACGCGTCAACCAAGGGTGTGCCGGCCCGTCAAGCCGAGACCTAGGGCAGGGAGGGTGGTTCGACCCGGGAGGGTCAGAAAAAAAAATAATTGATTATTTTTTGGGGGGTGGAATATGGTTCTGGGGACTCAAATACGCCTAGAAATTACTGTTACTGTTGTTTCTACTCGAAATATCCCGGTCAACAACGTTCAAATCGCTCTTTTCGGGTTTCACCGGCAGTCCATCCTATTTGGGACGATCAACTTTGGCTGTATTTGATATCAGAGGTAACGGAGGATACAATGCATGTGCCTCTTTGCTGCGTTGTAATAAATATTTGGTGCTTAATTCATCCTATACCACCTCTAATAGTTGTCTTGTGTTCATATTTTCAGTCAAGTTTTAGTCAAGCACTTCGGCACGATGGTATCACGTGAATAATTACTCGATTTGGGCAGTACGTAATGCTTACGTGGTAGGGTGGTTCAGCCAAAAGGTCGTTTTGAAAAAAAACGGCCATAGGTATTTTTTTTTGGTTTCCGCACACCCTTGGCGTCAACAGCTGGGTTACGTCGGCTTCCTCGCAGGGCAAACTACGAGAATTTTCCATCTTGTCACGGCCAACGGATACGAAAGCGCGCAAGACACTTACCCTACAGTTGCGGCAAAATCAATTTACTTACCAAATAAGGAAATTTTCATCAAATCCGCTCTACCACACAACAAAACCACCACAAGCACGTTGAAATAGCACCAAGCGCCTGTACTCCCGGATTTGAGCCGGTCTACGCCCAAAAAACAACCGGATTCGTCATGTTTCTCACTGTTTTTGGCTGCACTTTATGAGACAAAGTTGCTGGTTATCCCGGCGAAACCAATACAAAGACGCCAGTTTTTTTACATCAGGAATACAGACTAGCAGCTCTTAGTATTCTTATCAACTTACCGCTCGAAAAAAACGAGCAAAAGGAGCGAATTGACGAGAATTTCCTTATTTAGTAAGTAAATTGATTTTGCCGCAACTGTACGTCTGTCCTTCTCTTCCCAGGCAGATGCTGAACGTCTTGTTCAGCACGGTGGTTACATGTTCGGCGCAGCTTGTCGAGTCTCTCACTACCGACCACAACTCCGCAGTCCCTCATCTCCCCCATCCCCATGATCCTATGCTTTCACCTCACCTGTTGTCTATTGTACACACCGGTGCCCACCCGCTCTGGCGGGGCGCCTAGCTCCATATCTTACTTTGCTCTGACCTTTTCATCCTTCCTCCAGGTCACAACAAATCATCTGTTAATAGGTGCTCCTCAATGGCGCGCCCGTCTGCTATGGCCTAATGTTGGCTTTGTGGACACGATGGAAGTACTAGTTCACAGGACATCCTCAATCACCGAGTAGCACGTACCAGTATAGAAGTATGCCTAACATACTGTAAGCAGTCAGGGGCAAATAACATGGATTACAAAAAAAAAAAAAAATGGAGTCACTCGAGTTGCGCATTGTGTTGGTCAAAGTGAATCTCGTTCATTCATTCATCCACTTCACTTCAACCAATATCTCTAATACTAACTGACTTCATTCTGCAATGAGATGCACATTTCGACTGGTTAGCGCAGCCTCGCAACAGGTAAGCTATTCAAATGCGGTATCCTTTCATATTAATGTGTCGCTTCGCCTAAAGTCGGCAGGCTTTTCTATTCGTTCCTTTCCTTCGAGTAGCGCATCGGTATTGAGTAATTTGGTGAGTTGTCAATTGGTTTCGTTTCATTCTATTCAACTGATTCTCTTCATTGTATAAAATAGATCGCACACTGCCAACGACACTCCCTTCAACTTAATTTGAAGTGCGTTGAGCTCCAGGTGAGTCTTCAAGTAGATCTCGTTCAACTCAGTTCGTATTTGCTGACTCCTTACTTGCAATAACAAGTTTTGTAACACATCTTCGGTCTCCCTTGTCGCAGTCTTGTTCAATTCAGCTCAGCGCACACTTCGAGTATTCATCTTAAATAGTAAGTTTTATCTGTTCGTCATTTTCCTTGTGCGCTGACGACCCAACTCAGTGCACGCTTCATCACTCTTTTCTTTCAAGCGTACGACTCAACGCAACTCACAGCTCATGACACATCCTCAAGTTGGCCGAACTCGTCAACGAGCAGGGCGGAGATGAGTGGCGAGTCGGGAAACTCAGTTACCAAATGGAAGAAAGCCGAACGGAAGAGGCGGCAGTAGAGGTCGTTGAGGCACTTCTGAATGGTCGCATACAAGATAGAACTAGATGATTTGAGTCGCACTTGCAGTTTTGTTGTGGAAAAACGTCGGTTGTCACCGTATGTCACATTGTGTGACGGAAATGCGTCGCAAAACTTGAGTTATGAGGCCTTAACATTAGAGGGAAACTCATGCTGAAAAACCTCATAGGTATAAAAGATTGTATGAGCCACAGAGGAAAAATGTAACCAAGGCATACCACCCAATAATGACGGTGTAACGAGGATTCTGAAATGGGTGTCTCAAAACCAAAGATATGCAAACTCCGATCCAATTTTGAAGCCCAAGTCTTCGTTGAGAGCTTTCCTAGACTCTAGGAAATTTATTCAGTACTGTACCAATCTGTATGACTGAAACGTAACGCGTAACGGCGGCCTTTTTTTTTTTTGCTTACAAATCACCCATATGAGGCAGGTCACCTTCCATAAAAGGGTGATTTGTAAGGCGTTTCAAGCGTTTCAGCCTGTAACGGTCCGTTTTGCGTTTCAGTCATACAGATTGGTACAGTAATAGGTTTCAGAATATATCAAAGGGGGGTTCAGATAAAAGAACCAACATACCCAAACTCCGATCCGATTCTTGAGGCGCAATGCTTTGTTGAGAGTTTTACATAAATTTCATCGACTCTAGGAAATGTAATCAGTAACCAGTAACGAGTCTTTACATAATATAGCAAAGAGTCGTTCAGGGAAACTTACCTTGAGCATCGACATCAACCTCATCTCTCCGCGCCTGCGCTTCCCAGATCCTTTTCCGAATGCGGAGCAGCAGCGCCTCGATCTCTTGAAACAGGTAAGTTGTTTATTTGTTCGTTCTTCGTCCAACATTGAAAGAACTTACTCAATTTGAAGTCCTTGTCGTTTTCGAGAGAGTCGGCGCGCAATGTGCCGAAATGGCGTTGTCGAGGGTGTCGAGGCGCCTGCGTAAGAGAGTAAGAGCTAGGTTGTGGGGGAGGTGGGATGGCGGAACGGACGTCGAGATGGCAGTCGTCGCGTCCGCCCATAAGAGCCGGCGGGAAACTGAACTGAAGCCAACATTGTGAGGTTGCAGAAATGAAACAAATCAGTTTGAGAGGAATGGGGGAAACGAAAGCACAAACTTCAATCTTGTACCAATTGGAACTGAGAAACTAGGTGAAGGGGAGTCGTCAATGCGCGCGGTGGGGGCATCGCTGACAGATTTGGGGGAGGGATGGGCAGGTGCATTGAACAGGTCCCCTTAGGAATCAGTTGACTGCAGAAACAGTGTCTGCTGTTGGAATGTTAATAGTATCCGCACGGCCCACAACCATAGCAGCCACAGTCATTTTTAGCTTGCAAGATCGCCCAAGGCTTCCAGCCAGCCGCTCTTGAAGGGGTCGAGCGAGGCTTCCTCTAGCAAGCCTGTATAAAAGGTGTAGGCGTGGTAGATAAAATCTTGAAGATGTTCGAGGGCGAGAGGAGAAGTGAAGGAACGCAGCGAGTCGAGAAGCTTATGGAAACCGAAAGTCCACAAACGAGTGATGATGTTGTATTTGGTGGGGATGTTACGGAGGGATGCGGGAATGCTGGGTGCGAGGGATATTCGAGTAGATTGTGAATGTTCTCTGCAAGTCTGAGAACCCGTTCTCGATTAGCGAAGTATTCCGGTATTTGGATCGGAGAAGAAACCCAGCCTTTGTGATCCTCGATTTGACGCTTCCACTTTTCCCATTCCTCGTCGTGTTCAGCATCATATAAAGATCAGAGATGATGCAGAAACATATTTGCCAGCGGATTTCGGTGTCAGAAGTGCATCTTGAGTGCCTTTGATCTTGAGCAGAACACGACCGAAGTCCTAGGTCTCATCTAGTGTACATGGCAGGTCAGTTCTGCCGGTCTGCCAGGCAGAACGGCAATTGCCGGATTTCGGCAGAATTGGCAGAACCTAATAAGGAAATTATCCCCGGAGCGCAAGTGCAGCCAATTTTGGTGCAAAATAACACTAAAGATGCAGTGTGTGGACTCAGTGAAGATATTCTAGACTGTATACCACTCTACATCTGATACCATATTGCAAGTGGTCGATTTGGTGGAGACCCTTTCTCTCACGTGACATTCGGCGAGCTGCCGCTTACTCGGCTAACCTTTCAGAATTGATCAGGGCTCTCCGGCATTCACGGAAGGCATTAGCCGATGGGTTCTGCCAGGTTCTGCCCAAGCTCCTCGAGCTACTGCCGGCAATTGCCAGGTTGGCAGAATTGATGGGCAGAACTCTGCCATTCTGCCAGTCACACTAGTCTCATCCCAGTGCTCTGAGTCTCAAAGTACTCGCAACTCAGAGAAAATGGGCGGAAAACTGAGTTGATCGGAATTTGTTGGGATGGCACAAAACAGAAGCAATGGAAGTAGAATTCGGTGGGGCGCTTCTGAACAGTCGCATACAGGATAGAACTAGCTGGACTGAGTCCCTGTTAGAGTCGTACTTGCGGTTGCGCGGCAGGAAGGTGTCGGTGTCACATATGTCACAAGGTGTGACAGAAAGGCGTCGCAAAACTTGAGTTATGGGGCCTTAACATTCAAGGGAAACTCATGCTTAAAAATCTCATAGGGATAGAAGATTGTATCAACTACAGAGGAAAGATGTAACTAAGGCATGCCGCCCAATATTGACGGCGTAATGAGGTTTCGGAAATGGGTGTCTCAGAACCAAAGATACGCAAACTCGAATTCAATCTCTGAGGCACAATGCTTATTTGAGAGCTTCCCTCAACTCAAGGAGGTTCAGAGGAGTTAAAGCTCAACACCATTTTTCATTAGAGCAGACAAAGCAAGTACATGTTACACAATAGGTGGAGCACTGACAGATTGAAGGAGAGAGAAAACTACATCATACTATGGTGACCGATAGCGATGAGAGATTGAGTCAAAAACCAGTAATCAAAAGCTTCTTGGAAGTCGCGAGGTTCTCCCTCTGGAACGTAACGAACCTCGGCGAGGCGGAGGGCATATTCAACTGGGAAGCGGATGCTGCGGTGGCAGGTCTGGATATGAAAAGTACCTTCCCTAGCCAAGACATCGCGCTCGGCAACGGTACCGCCAGGAATTCCATAACCCTCTCCATGGGTGTTGATAGGGCCCAACTGTTGGGCGATTGAGCTCGGCGTATGAATCAGAGAACAAAGGAAAGACGCACCGAGATACGACCGCCCGCTGGATCAACAAAGGGCGAGCCTGTAGCAGCCCACGCAAGCATCTGAGAGCGAAAGGCCGGGGAGTCGATGCGGTCTAGGTCAACGATGGAGTGGAATGCTCCCTTTGCGGCAGCGAACATCGCAGGACAAGGAGTGCCGATGCCACGCAGGTATCGCTCGATGAGCATGTGGAAGGTGAGAGTGATGTCGCCTGTGATACCGCGCAAAGAGTCGAGGAGTTCCGCTGAGTTGGGAGCGTTCACAATGTCGAGAACGGCCAGCAGAGAGTCTGCAGAGCTGATGCGAGAGGTTTCCATCACGCTGAAAAACGTGTCTGACCCGCCTTCGAAGTTGCGGATTGCCTGTGGTGAAGAGTTCAGTAAGCAGGTTGAGACGTGAATGAAGACAACTCACCCAAGGCAGGTTGACCCCGTTTCTGTATGCCAGAAGATACCCCGTGCGGAAAGAGGTGGGCTCCGGTTTGTCGAACGTGTCATTCGCAACGGTAGGCAGATAAAGCATGTGTACACCGAGGGATTCCGTCATGCGTAGCACGGTCGCGGTAGCGGAACGCTGCAGCCTGAACTAGGATTGAGATTACAAAATAACAAACAGTGCAGACACTCACCTCTGCGCCATGATAAGTGATGAGATGGGTTTGAAAAGCACTAAGATCATCCGTCTCGGAAGTCGCAAGGAAGTCTAGCACTTGGCGCGTGAGGGCGGGGAACCATTCATAGGTAAAGTTGCGCGAGAGGGCGCGGAGATCGCAGTGGTTGACAATATACTGAAAAAGAGCGACGCTGATTGAGGGGATCAATTGACCAAGGATGTGGGCAAGGCCGCAGAGAGCGCCCAAACGTTTGAATTTGACGAGCCGTGCGGGCGAAGCAGGGATGGATGAGGGGAGTATGCGAAGGGTGAGCGCATTGTCCTCTCCGTGGTTGAAATAGGTAGATTCGTCGGCAAGCTCCCGTTGGAGCGCTGCGTGAACAACCTCGCGTTCCACCCCTTCCCCCACTGCCTCATCCGTGGTCCTGCACTTGAAGTTAGACAAGAAGGATTCCAAGTTCAGGAAAGAACTTACATTACAAAACTGCGCTCCGGATTTAAGAGCTGTGTATAATCACCTGTTCTACCAAGCTGATCTATTACTGCTACAAATGCGTCCATCATCTCGTCGATATTGGCTCCGCGGATTGACAGGGGAGGGACAGATCCTGCGCCTTGGACAGCCCACTGCCTGAGGTCATGCGTGAATCGGTTGGGGCTGAAATCACCACGAGAGTGAGGCTGGTATGTGTTCTCGTCGCCCCAGATCCTAGGAGGAAGAGAGAAGTCGGGCTCGGGGGACAACGAGCGCGTGCGGGCTCGGGGGACGGGGAGGTCACCAAGCACACGGAGAGAACGAGGTGGGCGAGTTAAGGCAGGTGGGGCGGAGACGGTTGCGGGCGCAGGTGCGGCACTGGCGGTACTGGCGGGATCGCGAAGCACGCGGCGCGGAAGCTCGGAAGTGGAGGTGGCGGCATCTGCAGTGGTGCGCACACGCGGACGGCTTGGTGTGGTGGCTGGAGCGCTGCCTGCTGGAGTGTTTTGAGGAGCAGGTGCAGCGTGTGCGTTCGAACGCGTCAACCGAGGGGTCTGGGCGGCGGTGTTGCGAGGGGTGCGCTGCGAAGATATCAGTTGAAACGAGAAAAGCAAAGGAGTTTTGCTTCCACATACCCAGAACAAACGCGCTACGGTGCGCTCTTCTTCCTCGCTGTCGACTTCCTCCCCTCCCGACGTATTCACGTCGTCATCAGAGCGCATACTGTTGCCATCGCACGGAAACAGCGAGTAAATGTGCTGACCGAGGCAGTCATGGCCATGGCGGCGGCCGTCCGAAGAAATGTAGCTCAGCTCAGTTCCCATGACAGCTGTTAACATCGTGAGTAGGCAACCGAAAGTAAGAAGAAAGGCACGAACCGAGTCTTAATCCAAGATCTATCCCGGAAGCTCCCGGGATCGGCGAAGTGGTTGCTCGTGAAGGGTCGTCTCGAGGGGTTGAGGTATGATGCGAATGCGGGGTCCAGTAAAATGGGCAGAGGTCCGCCCGCGATCTGCAAGTCCCAGCGGCTGGACGGTGGTGACCGCGACTGCCGCGGCAGCAGATGACCGAATGGTCTCTTCGAAGCCGAAATGAGCCCTCGAAACGACCATGTCGCCATGAGCCATGCGCAGGAGATCGTTGACGCGCGTATTGAGGGGGAGGATGTATCGGTAGAGCAGATGGTTTTCTTCCAGAGCCAAAGGCAGCTTGCTCTTCAGGCCCCCAGGTCCAGGCAATGCCGTTCTTGGTGAGTCTGAAGAGGGGTTGAGCAACGTCTGAGAAGCCCGCAATGAACCGGCGGTAGAAGTTTGTGAAGCCAAGGAACTGCTGCACATCCTTCTTATTCTCAGGCGCTGGCCAAGCTGCCACTCCTGCAACCTTTACAGGGTCCATCTCGACGTGGTTGTGGGAGATAATCACGCCGAGGTACTCAATGGAGGTCCGCTCAAACTCACACTTCTCGGCTCGAAGGTATAGTTTGTTTGCGCGAAGCCTCCGCAGGACCTCTCGAACGATCTCTCGGTGCCGACGGATGTCTGAGTGGGCAATAAGAATATCGTCGAGGTAGACCATGACGTCGCCAGAGAGGATAAGATCCTGGAAGATGTCGTTCATCATGGTCTGGAAGGTTGCAGGGGAGTTGGTCAGACCGAAGTACATGACCAGCGGCTCAAACAGTCCCCGGTTGGTCCGGAACGCTGCCTTCCACTCGTCGCCTTCACGGATTCGAACGTTGTTAAAGCCCCATCGGACATCGAGCTTCGTGAAGTACCGAGCTCCCCTGAGTCGATTGATGAGGTCGTTGATCAAGGGGAGCGGGTAGCGATTCTTCACGGTCATAGCGTTTAGAGCTCGATAGTCCTGTACGAACCGAAGTCCGCCGTCCTTCTTCTTGACGAAGAAGACGGGTGAGGCCATAGGTGATTTTGACGGTCGAATCCGGCCAGTGCCAAGTCCCTCCTCGATGAAGGCATCAAGTTCCTTCTGTTCGAGAGGCGAGATTGGGTAGACCTTGCAGTTCGTGGGCTTAGAGTCCGGCACGAGCTCAATGGCATGGTCCCAGGACCGGCGTTCAGGCAGTGAGTCAAAGGACTCCTTGTTGAAAACATCGTCAAACTCTCCGGCCCATTCGGGAACGTCCGAGCGCGCCGGGGCTGAGTTTTTGGCGTAAGCCTCAGCCAGGCGCTGGGAGACGGTGCTTCCAGCACGGATATCCTCAGAAGGCAGGAACTGGGTGTAGAACACCCGGTCTCCCGGCTCAAGGGGGTCATCCACATCATCCGCATCATCCACTTCATCCACATCACCCTCGTCATCATCCTCGTAGTCCGGGAACAGCTTGGGCAGGTCATCGTATTCATCTTCGCCTAAGTCTATGGCACAGATAGACGGAAGGGGACCAAGTCGGAGCTGCCGGAGGATCTCAGCCGCCAGGCCGGACTCTCGGCGGGCAGCACGAGCCTCCAGGCGAACCTCGGTGCGGCACGTAGAGCACTCGCTGGGGCATCTGCTCATCTTGACCTCTCGGGTGTCCCAGTCGATCTCCGGGTTATGCTTCCGGAGCCAGGAGTAGCCGAGGATGAGCTTCTGCTTCCCAAGACGGGTAACAGCGAGCTGCATGCGCTCAGAGTGACCACGATACTGCAGCACAACGTCGGCCACCTCGCGAATCGCACCAGCCTCATGGGGAGCCATCCACATTGAAAACCGGAATGGGCTGTGCAAGACGGCGGAGGGGGAGGCCAGACTTAGCTGCGAACTCAGAGTCAATGAAGTCTGAGGTGGCACCACAGTCGACGAGACCTTCAAGGGAAAGCTTAGTGGCGTCCTGGACTGCCTGAATCTCAAGGGGGAGATGCAGGGAGTTGGCACCGGGTGCAGCAGCAACGGTATAGCGCTGAGGAAGTCTACGCTCCCAAGGCCTTCGCCGGACGCGTGGGGAACGGAAGGGGGCAGGGGGTACGTCTTTCGTTTCGGCAGGTTCAACAGATGTGACATTGGCAGACTCATCATACAAACATGCGAAACGATTAGGAGACGCGATCGAGGGCGTACCGCTCACTCGTCGCGTGGGAGAAAACCCTGCTCTTCCTTGGCGGCCACTGACTCTGGCTCAGGGAGCGAGTCGGTGGTGGCAACCCGAGCCACCAGTTCGGATCAATTTACTGTAACGTATTCTGTTGTCCTATGTATCAAGAGCGCCGAATGATGAAGTTTGTGAGGGATCTCATCCATATCATGCGCAGAGCTTTCCAAACTAATGAGGTGTAAGAATTTTACCGTAATTGCCTTCTTGAGTACCTACCCTGAACACTGTGCCTCTTTTTTCTCTGGGATAGATCCAATTGACGAAAAAATGCGAGGGAGACATAGCTGAAACAACGAAATCAGGTATACGTTGGGGGCCTGAAGAGTAAGCTGCCCTTGACGAGCTCAAGCGGCGGGTGACTCGGGACCCCGTTCTGGTTCTCCTAAACCCCGAACGCCCGTACCGGCTCGAGGTGCACAGCTCTGACTATGCCACCGGTGCTGTCCTCTCCCAGCAGGGTGACAATGGCAAGTGGCATCCGGTTGCGTTCTACTCCAAAAGCCTGAACGAAGTGCAGCGAAATTACGAGATTCACGACAAGGAGATGCTTGCAATCGTGCGAGCCCTTGAGGAGTGGCGCCACTTCCTTGAGGGCGCGCAGCACCCGGTTGAGATCTGGACAGACCACAAAAACCTGGAATATTTCCGGAAGGCCCAGAAGCTCAACCGTCGCCAAGCTCGGTGGTCTCTCTACCTCTCCCGTTTCGACTTCTCGCTGCACCACCAACCGGGTCGCCTCATGGGTCGCCCTGACGCGCTTTCTCGGAGACCGGACCATGGAGTGCAGGACGATAACCAGGACGTTACCCTGCTTCGACCCGAGCTGTTCCACGTTCGGGCCACCGAAGCCCTGGTTATTGCTGGCCCTGAGGCTCCCCTCTTGCGCGACATTCGCGATGCGCTTGCCGGGGAACCCGATCTTGAAGAGCCCATTGCCCTGACTGCCAAGGAACTCCTCAAGGCCCGAGGTGTGCGGTCCGCCCGGTCTTCGGAATGGCGTATTGAAGGTGGACTCCTTTACTTCCGGGGGAAGGTTGTCGTCCCCCGAGACAAGGACCTCCGCCGACGCATCCTGGAGCAACACCATGACACGCGCGTTGCAGGCCATGCCGGTCGTTTCAAGACTCTGGAGCTCGTGTCTCGGAACTACTGGTGGCCCCAACTGTCGCGCCATGTCGGCCGGTACGTTGCGACTTGTGACTTGTGCTGCCGCACCAAAGCGCTTCGTAGACTGCCGATTGGTGAGCTCCACCCCACAGAGGTCCCCGAGGAGCGCTGGCACACCGTCTCAGTCGACTTCATTGTCGAGCTTCCCGAGGCCCATGGATACGATGCAGTCATGGTCGTTGTCTGTGCCCTTGGGAAGAGAGCGCACTTCATGGAGTGTCACACCACCATTGACGCGGTTGGCGCTGCTCGGCTGTACTACCGGAACGTCTGGCGCCACCATGGCCTGCCGGAGAAGTACATTTCGGATCGTGGCACCCAGTTCATTGCAGAGTTCACGCGCGAGCTTTGGCGCCTCGTTGGGGTCACCCCAGCCACTTCTACGGCCTACCATCCGCAGACCGATGGCCAAACGGAGCGCGTTAACCAGGAACTCGAGCAGTACGTCCGGCTCTTCACCAATTACAAGCAGGACGACTGGGATGAGCTGCTGCCTGCAGCGGAGTTTGCGTACAACAACCACATGCACTCCTCCACGGCCAGCAGAGAGTCTGCAGAGCTGATGCGAGAGGTTTCCATCACGCTGAAAAACGTGTCTGACCCGCCTTCGAAGTTGCGGATTGCCTGTGGTGAAGAGTTCAGTAAGCAGGTTGAGACGTGAATGAAGACAACTCACCCAAGGCAGGTTGACCCCGTTTCTGTATGCCAGAAGATACCCCGTGCGGAAAGAGGTGGGCTCCGGTTTGTCGAACGTGTCATTCGCAACGGTAGGCAGATAAAGCATGTGTACACCGAGGGATTCCGTCATGCGTAGCACGGTCGCGGTAGCGGAACGCTGCAGCCTGAACTAGGATTGAGATTACAAAATAACAAACAGTGCAGACACTCACCTCTGCGCCATGATAAGTGATGAGATGGGTTTGAAAAGCACTAAGATCATCCGTCTCGGAAGTCGCAAGGAAGTCTAGCACTTGGCGCGTGAGGGCGGGGAACCATTCATAGGTAAAGTTGCGCGAGAGGGCGCGGAGATCGCAGTGGTTGACAATATACTGAAAAAGAGCGACGCTGATTGAGGGGATCAATTGACCAAGGATGTGGGCAAGGCCGCAGAGAGCGCCCAAACGTTTGAATTTGACGAGCCGTGCGGGCGAAGCAGGGATGGATGAGGGGAGTATGCGAAGGGTGAGCGCATTGTCCTCTCCGTGGTTGAAATAGGTAGATTCGTCGGCAAGCTCCCGTTGGAGCGCTGCGTGAACAACCTCGCGTTCCACCCCTTCCCCCACTGCCTCATCCGTGGTCCTGCACTTGAAGTTAGACAAGAAGGATTCCAAGTTCAGGAAAGAACTTACATTACAAAACTGCGCTCCGGATTTAAGAGCTGTGTATAATCACCTGTTCTACCAAGCTGATCTATTACTGCTACAAATGCGTCCATCATCTCGTCGATATTGGCTCCGCGGATTGACAGGGGAGGGACAGATCCTGCGCCTTGGACAGCCCACTGCCTGAGGTCATGCGTGAATCGGTTGGGGCTGAAATCACCACGAGAGTGAGGCTGGTATGTGTTCTCGTCGCCCCAGATCCTAGGAGGAAGAGAGAAGTCGGGCTCGGGGGACAACGAGCGCGTGCGGGCTCGGGGGACGGGGAGGTCACCAAGCACACGGAGAGAACGAGGTGGGCGAGTTAAGGCAGGTGGGGCGGAGACGGTTGCGGGCGCAGGTGCGGCACTGGCGGTACTGGCGGGATCGCGAAGCACGCGGCGCGGAAGCTCGGAAGTGGAGGTGGCGGCATCTGCAGTGGTGCGCACACGCGGACGGCTTGGTGTGGTGGCTGGAGCGCTGCCTGCTGGAGTGTTTTGAGGAGCAGGTGCAGCGTGTGCGTTCGAACGCGTCAACCGAGGGGTCTGGGCGGCGGTGTTGCGAGGGGTGCGCTGCGAAGATATCAGTTGAAACGAGAAAAGCAAAGGAGTTTTGCTTCCACATACCCAGAACAAACGCGCTACGGTGCGCTCTTCTTCCTCGCTGTCGACTTCCTCCCCTCCCGACGTATTCACGTCGTCATCAGAGCGCATACTGTTGCCATCGCACGGAAACAGCGAGTAAATGTGCTGACCGAGGCAGTCATGGCCATGGCGGCGGCCGTCCGAAGAAATGTAGCTCAGCTCAGTTCCCATGACAGCTGTTAACATCGTGAGTAGGCAACCGAAAGTAAGAAGAAAGGCACGAACCGAGTCTTAATCCAAGATCTATCCCGGAAGCTCCCGGGATCGGCGAAGTGGTTGCTCGTGAAGGGTCGTCTCGAGGGGTTGAGGTATGATGCGAATGCGGGGTCCAGTAAAATGGGCAGAGGTCCGCCCGCGATCTGCAAGTCCCAGCGGCTGGACGGTGGTGACCGCGACTGCCGCGGCAGCAGATGACCGAATGGTCTCTTCGAAGCCGAAATGAGCCCTCGAAACGACCATGTCGCCATGAGCCATGCGCAGGAGATCGTTGACGCGCGTATTGAGGGGGAGGATGTATCGGTAGAGCAGATGGTTTTCTTCCAGAGCCAAAGGCAGCTTGCTCTTCAGGCCCCCAGGTCCAGGCAATGCCGTTCTTGGTGAGTCTGAAGAGGGGTTGAGCAACGTCTGAGAAGCCCGCAATGAACCGGCGGTAGAAGTTTGTGAAGCCAAGGAACTGCTGCACATCCTTCTTATTCTCAGGCGCTGGCCAAGCTGCCACTCCTGCAACCTTTACAGGGTCCATCTCGACGTGGTTGTGGGAGATAATCACGCCGAGGTACTCAATGGAGGTCCGCTCAAACTCACACTTCTCGGCTCGAAGGTATAGTTTGTTTGCGCGAAGCCTCCGCAGGACCTCTCGAACGATCTCTCGGTGCCGACGGATGTCTGAGTGGGCAATAAGAATATCGTCGAGGTAGACCATGACGTCGCCAGAGAGGATAAGATCCTGGAAGATGTCGTTCATCATGGTCTGGAAGGTTGCAGGGGAGTTGGTCAGACCGAAGTACATGACCAGCGGCTCAAACAGTCCCCGGTTGGTCCGGAACGCTGCCTTCCACTCGTCGCCTTCACGGATTCGAACGTTGTTAAAGCCCCATCGGACATCGAGCTTCGTGAAGTACCGAGCTCCCCTGAGTCGATTGATGAGGTCGTTGATCAAGGGGAGCGGGTAGCGATTCTTCACGGTCATAGCGTTTAGAGCTCGATAGTCCTGTACGAACCGAAGTCCGCCGTCCTTCTTCTTGACGAAGAAGACGGGTGAGGCCATAGGTGATTTTGACGGTCGAATCCGGCCAGTGCCAAGTCCCTCCTCGATGAAGGCATCAAGTTCCTTCTGTTCGAGAGGCGAGATTGGGTAGACCTTGCAGTTCGTGGGCTTAGAGTCCGGCACGAGCTCAATGGCATGGTCCCAGGACCGGCGTTCAGGCAGTGAGTCAAAGGACTCCTTGTTGAAAACATCGTCAAACTCTCCGGCCCATTCGGGAACGTCCGAGCGCGCCGGGGCTGAGTTTTTGGCGTAAGCCTCAGCCAGGCGCTGGGAGACGGTGCTTCCAGCACGGATATCCTCAGAAGGCAGGAACTGGGTGTAGAACACCCGGTCTCCCGGCTCAAGGGGGTCATCCACATCATCCGCATCATCCACTTCATCCACATCACCCTCGTCATCATCCTCGTAGTCCGGGAACAGCTTGGGCAGGTCATCGTATTCATCTTCGCCTAAGTCTATGGCACAGATAGACGGAAGGGGACCAAGTCGGAGCTGCCGGAGGATCTCAGCCGCCAGGCCGGACTCTCGGCGGGCAGCACGAGCCTCCAGGCGAACCTCGGTGCGGCACGTAGAGCACTCGCTGGGGCATCTGCTCATCTTGACCTCTCGGGTGTCCCAGTCGATCTCCGGGTTATGCTTCCGGAGCCAGGAGTAGCCGAGGATGAGCTTCTGCTTCCCAAGACGGGTAACAGCGAGCTGCATGCGCTCAGAGTGACCACGATACTGCAGCACAACGTCGGCCACCTCGCGAATCGCACCAGCCTCATGGGGAGCCATCCACATTGAAAACCGGAATGGGCTGTGCAAGACGGCGGAGGGGGAGGCCAGACTTAGCTGCGAACTCAGAGTCAATGAAGTCTGAGGTGGCACCACAGTCGACGAGACCTTCAAGGGAAAGCTTAGTGGCGTCCTGGACTGCCTGAATCTCAAGGGGGAGATGCAGGGAGTTGGCACCGGGTGCAGCAGCAACGGTATAGCGCTGAGGAAGTCTACGCTCCCAAGGCCTTCGCCGGACGCGTGGGGAACGGAAGGGGGCAGGGGGTACGTCTTTCGTTTCGGCAGGTTCAACAGATGTGACATTGGCAGACTCATCATACAAACATGCGAAACGATTAGGAGACGCGATCGAGGGCGTACCGCTCACTCGTCGCGTGGGAGAAAACCCTGCTCTTCCTTGGCGGCCACTGACTCTGGCTCAGCGAGTCGGTGCTGGCAATCCGAGCCACCAGTTCGGAGAGGAGCTCGGACCCAAGCTGGCGAATGACCTCGTCAAGGACATCAGCGGCTCGGACGTCAGCGGGGGTGGGGCAATTCCGTGCCAGGTGTGGACCGCCGCATCGGTAGCAGCCACGGGGAGGTCCTCTCCCGGACCGCGTGCGATCAACGTCCATGGGGACTACCTGCGAAGGAGCAGGAGCTGCCCGAGGAGGAGGCGCATGGGCAGGGACAACAGGGAAGACACCTGCTGGACGTGAGCGAGCAGCTGGCGGAGCTGATGGGGCTTTCGGGAGAAGCCCAGCAGCACGAGCCCGCACGTGTGATTCGTACTGGCGGTACGCTCGGGTCCGCCAAGCCATGTAGTCGCGGAGGTCTGGGCGGTCGCTGGACGAGGTGATGGCTGCATTGATGGCGGGGTCAAGGCCAGAGCGGAACTTGGTGACCTTGACCAACGCGTCAGCAAACCCAGCAAGGTCAAAGAGGTCTTCAAAGTCATCAGTATACTTGAAGAAATCCTGGAAGCCCATGTAGTACGCCCTAGACTCGAGTTTGTGTAGGGCGTGGTCCAGCTCGTTCTCCTCGACAAAGCGCGAGCAGAACTCCTTGGTGAAGGTGTCCCAGGTGAGGAAGGGGAAAGGAGTTTTAATGGACTTGCGCTCGGCCCATTTTTGCGCAGAGTCTTTGGACATAAAGGACATGGTGAAACGCACTGCCTTTTCCTCAGACATCTCGCCGCCTTCAACAAACGCCTCCGAAACCAGTCGGATGTAAGTCCGAGCTGAGTGAAGGAAGGCCCGGCCAGCCGAGCGGTCGCCGTCAAAGACGAAAGGGGGGTTCGGTCGAAGGACCGTTTTTGCTGCCGGTGTGAGGTTGGCAAAGAGTCCTGGACTCTCGGCCGGAGGCTCTGGAGGAGCGGCAGGGGTCGGAGCGGTAGTAGTGGGAGGATTGGCAGCGGTTTGAAAAAGCTCGACCAGACGGTCAACAGTCCTCTCGAGCCTATCCATCCGCTCAGCAGCGGCAGCAGCAGCGGCGGCAGAGTCGGTCATGGTGGGCTCCAGAGAGGGGGAGGAGGGGGCAAGATTCGCGGTTTGCGCGTCAGAGGCAGCAGAGGAGGAGTCCGACGAAGCGTCTGAAAAATCACCAAAGCGCGCAATCTTGACCGGTTAATCCCTTGGAGCCTTTCTTCTGCTGTAAGGGCAACCTTTAGGACCCGAGATATCTCGAGGGTCTAGCGAGGGAGAATCCGAAAGAAGCTACTAAGAATACATCAAGCGCACCTAGCGAGGGAGAATCCGAAGAGAAGAAAGGCTGAGGATTCCCACGCTAGGTGCAGTAAACATATAGTAACTAATTCCCACAAGCTCGGAGCAGTCGACAATGATCCCGGGCCAAGTCACATGCCTTACTCCAAGATGACATAGGGCTTTGGGGATTTGACAGGAAAGTGGGAAATCTGCAGGAGGCCTGCGTCATAGGTGGCTGTGTAGTGCCAAAAGAGGGAGTTCCCCTGACACAATCGCGTAACGCAATCAGGGAACTGGCCGGCCGCTTGTATGGCAGGACCTCTGGCTAAAACCCGTACAGTGCCAAGCGCCACTTCTCCAACACTGCCTTTTCGGGCGGAAGAAAATTTTTGTAATTTATTTGTGATTTTCTGAGGAAGAAAACCGACCAAAAGAATGTGTTTGGCGTCGAGAACTCACTTTTTCCCACGGTGTTTCACTTTTTTCGGGTCTGAAAAAAAATAAAATCGTCATTTTGACTCTAATTTTGGATGGATTGAGCCCAGATGTGTTCAGTTGTCATGCAGAAACCCTGAAAAAGTGGTAGCCGAGTGTAGCGGAGTCTGTTCTGACTTACCTGGGTGATCCGCCCAATGCTGGCACGGCAAAGTCCGGGAAACACGTGATCTTAACCCTAACCGATATGGGAATTTGATGATGGCATCAACCATCATTAGGGTTTGTTTCACTTTTTCGGAGGTGAAAACACAAAAACTTGTTCAATTGCCTTGCAAAGCACAAGATGAGTTGCTACACATCCATAGAGACGTTCTACGCTGTTTTTAAGTTGAATGGTGATGACGGCATAATGTAGTATCGAGTTTAACTTTGGATGCCGTCCCCTGCCAAAAAAGGAACCGTGATGTGATGCTTGGCACTGTAGGACCTATGGTGTTCATGGACTCACTTCAACGTGTCGGCCGAAACAGCCCGTCTGGATTGTTGCGACTTCGCAACTCAGAGTTCGAATATTTGCCGATAAATAATGCCATACACTCTGTTCGCCACAAACCAGCTCTCGTGTGCCGAAACGCTTGCCTTACGGTAAACTTTCACATTCGGAGACTCGGCCGAGTGGCTGTACCAGCTCACCTCGCACACAAAACCGAGCGCCAATTTGCCATGGGCGAGGCATGGCAACAGCAGTTGATCGATAATATTTGGGGGCCCTCATTGGACAAAACCAGTGTTTTTGCACCTGAATGGTCGGGATCCTTGAGGATCCCTGGGGATCGGTCGGGAATGGTCAGGATCCCGATGATTCCTGATGATTCCCGATGATTCCCTAGGGATCCCGAAGGATTTTGAGTTTTTGTTCACAGACTGTTTATGTCTCCCGATATGGGATCCCTCGGGATCCCTGCTCATAGGGCAAAAAACACTCTTCAATAATGCAGAAGACTCTGTCGGGATCCCGACGGCTCCTTACCTTTTTTCAAGCTTTCTCTGTCACGCTCCCGAGCAGTCCTCAAACCATCCAAGCTCTTTCCCTCGCGACCATGAGGCTCCCATCACCAATCCAAGTCCTTGACGCGATAAGAAGCCCTATTTTTAGCAAGCCAAGTCAGGCCAAGTCCCTGTCCCACCACTCCTCAGCAACCGTGCGATTGGGACAAGGAAACCAAGTCAACCCGACCGCGGCCACGTGAGTTTCGTTGATTTTACCCTACTTGCCTTCCTCCACCACGTCTGACGCACTGGAGAACCTTCGTGCTGCCTATCAGATTCTGATACTCGACCTATACTTGATACTGTTCAAACTTAACTTGGAGTTCCGTCCTTTGAAGGCGGTTGATGATACCTAGTCTCATCATTATCGAAACAAATGTAAGTAAAGCTCGAACGGCGGAAGCTTGTCTTAACAAGATCTTCGAAGATTAGGGTCAACAGTTGGGTTCGACTAATATCTATCAGCATAACATTAGCTACGCTTGAATACCTGCGTGCGCGATTCAATTTAACGGCCTTCGACAGATTCGAAATCAAAGTCCCGACGCAAGATAGCTACGTGAGCGCCGCGGGCGCCTAACTTCTCAAATCAGCCCAAAAGCGCGCGTACGAACAAAATAGAGGCGACGAACCGATATCCCAAGTCCCCATGCGCCGCACCCAACCTAACCCCGCCCTCCGCTGCCATTTTGAGTCTGCAAACCGTCAAGTCAGCGTGAAGTCCGACGGAAACGAATAAGTACAACGCACCACAATGTCCGTATTTACCTGAATAAATCGATTTATACAAAAGCCTGCGCGAATTCGTGAAATTCAAGTCAAATATGCTGAAAATCACTTACCTGAGTGGAGTAAACACGAAAATTAGCTATATAACAAAGTCAAATCTGCTGAAAACCAAGTCCAGTCAGTAAAATCCGAAATGAAACGAGACGAATCTGAGCGAATTTGTATCAACTCGAAAGAAGGTAAACGAAAACAAACTGAAAACTCACCACCAAGTCAAAGTTCAACAAAGTCGTTTTGAAGCCGACTGAGCTGATCCAATATAGCGAGAAACTTTCGTTCGAGCTGACGTAGCGGCTCGAACAAATCCAATCTGTTGAGAATCAACTAGGACAATGTCAAACGAATCAAACTGAAATCAAATCAAACGGAATGAAGCAAAGAAAAGAAATTTGAATTTGAATCAAAGTAAAACTCACCGGCGAACCCATATTTGGTGACAAGTTGCATGTTGCTGTTGTGTTTGGTGAGCTTGTTGAGGATAGATGAGAGGAGAGAAGAGAGAAAGGGATCGGCGCACCATGCATTGAACTGATTGTACTGTCTCCATTCCCCGTGCAGACCGACTTGTATACATCCAACAGCGACCCCGCCGCCTTCTCTCTCTCCCACCCTATGCCCCGCTTTCCCGCCTTCCCGACGCCGCCGCTATTCGCTCGCCTCCCAAGAAACCTGCAAAACGCTGAATCCACTCCGCCAACTCACCCGCGGTCACCAACACGGACCTCGTGCTGACACCCTCACATCTCGCACAAGCGCCGCAGGCGCCTAACTAGTCAAATCAGCGTGCGCGTACGATGGAAATCGACATGACGCACCTCGACTTGCACCGAACGTCAAGTCCCGCACGCGCCGCATCCGCTCCGATCCCGCCGTTCCGACTCTCCGAACAGTCAAGTCACTGGTCAGCATCAAATTGAGGAAAACGAATCAAAATAGCGTACCGCGTCCGTAATTACCACAATGAATTGATTTCCATACATACAAACTCTGCTCGATTTCGTCAAAATTAATTCAAATATACTGAAATCACTGACCTGAGTGGGGTACAAACGCGAAAATGAGCTATATAACAAAACAAAGTCAAATCTGCTGAAAGCGAAGTCAAGTCGGTAAACCGGACCCGATTCCGAATGAAACGAGACGAGTCCGAGCGGATTGGAATCGGATCGGAACGAAACAAAGTAAACGAAACAAGCTGAAACTCACCAAGGCAACACTGCGGCAGACATTTTCAAGCAGGATGAGCTGTTGAATTGAGTCAGCGCATTGAAACCAAGAAAGAAGGGAAAATTGGAATTATACCCAAAGTAGCGAGAAAGTTGTTCGAGCCGACGTAGCGGCTCGAACGTATACAATCTGTGGAGAGCTGACTAGTACAAGGTCAAACAAAGCAAACTGAAAGGAAATCAACAGGAACGAAGAAAGTAAACAAAAGAAATTGAATCCAAAGTGAAACTCACCAACGAACCCGTATTCGGTGAGTTGCGGGTTGCTGTTGATTGTGGTAAGTATGTTGAGGATAGAAGAGAGAGATGAACGGCGCACCACTGTAAAGTAATCGAACGCAAATCTAGCGAGAACTAAGGTCAGTTTAATTTGAATCGGATTGAATTAATAGGACGCACCCAATTAAAGACCTATAGAACACTTGGAGTTAAAGTCTACAAAGAGAGAGTATGAGCAGGTATAGTCAAACGCGGCGAATCCCGAATCGCGCGTGCAATGACGCAGTTAAATTTAGCCGAGCGCAAGCGCCCACATCGTTCTGCAACGATACGGCGTTGGATTTGGATGATGCGCTGCGCCCCCGTTCGGGATCTTGCCCACTGAAGGTCCGATTCATTTAATGAACCGGAAAAATCTGTCGGGTCGACAAGCGCGTTGGATTGAAAAGATCTCGGAATTTGACTCTGAGGTCATTTACGTGCCGGGAACGGAAAATATTCTTGCTGTGATGCGCTCTCGCGCATAAATTCGAATTAGTTCCCAGGCACAGTACGCGCTCGAAGCGAGTACTCTACTTATCACGATAAGTATTGTTGATAATGACCCGCTTGATGTAAAATCGATTACCATGCCAGTTTATGCTGGAGGAGAGGCCATAGCCTTTACCGGTGATTGAGTAACACGTTTGCAGACGCGAACCGCTGCCGAGAAGGCCAAAATCGACGCAGAACTTGCAAAGAAAGGCTCGGGAGGCCGAGTTTTGAGGTCGATCGACGATGACTCGACAGAAGGAAATGGCCGAGAAAGCCGAGAGACCCGGAGCAAAACCCAACCAGAAGCATCAGAAGACTAAGCAGAAGTCGTTTGCATCGCCAGGCGCTGCAAAGGAAGGCGGGAGTCCCAGCAAAATTCAAAATTTGAGCGACGATGCCAGCGGGCAAGAGAGAAGCCTGTCAGAACAGCCACTGATTGACATAAATGAAGTGCCGCCGATAAGTCCGGACACTTCTGATCCGCCGAAGGTCGCTGAAATCGTCGGAATTGAACAAGTTGGACTCCCCGCTATTCCCTGTAGTGAAAGATGCTTGGGATCGCCTCGAGATAGCCAAGTTTATGAAAGGAAAGGATGATCAAGACCCTTTCATCAAGCATATCAACATGAAATCATGAAAATAAAAATGTATGTTTCTCTTTCCATTTCTGCTCGTTTCCCTTGAACTCAAGTGTCCCCGGCGTCGTTTTAAATCTCCCTACCGTTCTCCGCTGTCCGTTTGTGCGGCGCTTCCCCGGGAACGTTGTGTGTGGCTATATTCTATGGTATTATTTGGCCGGAACTTCAGAATTTGAATGTATCTGACTGTAACGGTATCTTGAAAGGCAAGGTTAGGAAATTGAATTCACAATGAATTCTCGTACATACCAATTGGAATGAAGCTAGACCAAGTTGATCAGGAGAAGTCAGGCAATTTGAAAGTGAATGCAAAAATCCGGGAAACACGCACCTGATAAGTAAGCTATAAGCCAAGACTAGCTTTAAATGCGTCAAGTGCGCACTGGCAGGTCCGAGTCGGCAGTCTGAAAGATAGACAAGTAAGTACGCCGTTGGATTCGATGATAATGAACAGGAATATAATGCACCTGTATGTAACTCGAGAACTCGACCAACACAAAAGCTTAATATAGAGTCGCGTTGAGTCTATATTCAAGTTAGTGAGGTCAAAGCGAATGCAACTGCGAACAAACCTTCAATTTAGAGGTTAATCAGCGCATTCGAGCTATCTAACCATCTGGAGCGGGAAGATCGAAAAAAGTCAGTTCAAATTGAACCGAGAATAGAGGGACTGGATTAGAATACTCCTTCTGTGATCTGACCCCGAATCTAACCCATACACCCCGATGACTTCACAAATCCAACGAACCAGCTTAAATCAAGGTCGAACGATGTTGAGATGGGCAAGATGCATTCAAGAGCGCAGCGAGCGGGTAAAATCAAATGAAACGAATCAACGATCTGTAGAAACGGACCGAATTGGTTGCATGGTTGAATTGAACAAAGAAATCAGAACGACACACCGTTTGAACGAAACCCGAGACCCAACCAATACAGAGACCTTTGAGTTATAAGTCAATAACCTGTGACGCGGAACCAATTCGAAGCAAACACACCTTTGACACATGTAGTGACTGCGTTCACTTCAAACTACGCCGAAACCATGATCGTAAGTACGAGAATACCGACCCGTGCCATCGTCGTGCATAATCCCGCTCGGCGCAATCAACGGTGAGTAGTTCATCTCAGCTGGTGAAGCAAGTCAAGACCACGCCCATGCACCACTTCCTACGTGCATCGCCAGTCCATCTCAAGACATCCAAAACATCTCCGAGTCTGTCTTTTTCGCATCGAGGTTTGTAACCTTATCTGCCTTAGTTCGAATTTAACACCGCCTTTCAATGAACGAACTTAACTTCAGTACAATACAATTCAACTGGGACATATCTACAGCGAGGGAGTTCACAATTCGATGCCATCCTCAGACGAGATCGGTGAATTGATTTTGAATTTGAATTCAAGAGGTGAGTCTCGTTTTGTTTCGGCTTCGTTCATTTCAACTATTATTACACTCAACAGTGAGGTACTCTCGTTGAAATCAAAACTCAAAACGCTGCCGATCCTTTCACAATTACATAAGTTACAAAGTGATTCTGAATCAAATTCTCCTCAACTAACTACATACATTGCAGTAGAGAGCGTTCCATTGATGTCTTCAACGCGCTCAACTCGTTCAAGATCAATCCTTCGAATTTCAAATCAGCAAGATATTCTCCGAGTCGGATTGCGGTGCGTACACAAACCTTGAATTCAGATTTCCTGCTTTGAATTCCGTGCTCCAAGGATTGATGGTCTGATTTGAATCTTGAAGGACAAATGCAGACACCTTCACATATTCTGAGCTGACCTGCAACTGACGTTGGACTTTCATTGGTTCTACAGTGATATCAGTTCAATGCCGACGATCCTCGAGAGTCAACGAATTGATTCAAGGTTGAACTCAAAGGATCATTAGTACAAGCACACCGGTTTTTCATCTCCTCTCGTTCTCTTCGTCTCGTTCTATTCCATTTCTCATTAATCTTGAGCTCACCTTTACTTTACTTGCCAGATTGTTAAGTCAATTCTCAAACAGCGGGTTTGTTCAAACCTAGCGAGTCGATTCATTTCAACTTGAGCTCAATTTAAATTGAAATTAAACTGAGTATTCAAGGCTCAACTTGAACGACATTGCGGCGATCCAGGTAAACTTTAGTTCTAACAATTTTGAAGACCGCGTTCACTGAGAAAACTTGTTCGAATTAGAATGAATTTGAACAGGTGAGTAATTGCGTTGCTCCATTAATATGTGCCAATTGTGTTGCCAAACACAATAAAAAAGATTAGGAATTTGCATGAGGCGATCGACAGCACGGGGCGCACAACGCACCACTAATCACGCGCCGGACTTTGATCGTTACTGTTTGCCAAGCCGCAAATCCCGACCGTTACGCAGGAATCATCGGGAGCGTCACATTGCAGTGAGAGTGGGGATCATCGGGCTCTTGAGCCGTATTTTGGCAAATGAGGATCCCTGGGGATCCTCATCGGGATCGGGATCCCTAGGGATCCTGAATAAACAGTGCACATTCCCTAGGGATCCCTGAGGATCCTGACCATTCCTTAAGGATCCCCAGGGATCCCTAGGGATCCTGACGAAACGGTGGGTCAAACTTACTTTTGTCCAATAAAATAAAGCCGATGTATACTGGTTACATCAGGCTCCTCCACCGATCCGGGTGAAGCATGTCCCATCTGGCATACCAATCCAGCCGTAAAAGTGCTATCGTGTTGTCGGTTTCCGTAACATAATAAGTACATTGGTGTCTTTCTATCGTTCTTTAACAATTAGCTTTTGCGATTGAAGCAGTTTGCACGGAATTGAAAGCTTCTTGCCGCTGGAATTCAGGTTTACATATTGCTCGGGAACACGAAATTTGGTGTGCTTGACTGCCAGTCCCATTGAGAGAACCGTTCACCGACAAGTTTGCTAAGATAGATTGGTAGCTGGAACATGCAAACACCAAATCAGAGAAAGCCAGCTGAACATAAAGAAAGACACGCAACAAATTGAATTGCTCTCTTGACGAAGTGAATTCTCAGCTAAGCTTCCAGATAAATTTTGAGGGCAGATAGGCTAGTAGAGCTGCTGCTGAAAAGAATTCAATATTCCCTGCCGCCGTTTGGTCACGAAGACACGCCGGTGCCATGCTGAGCCTCAGTGAGGTTGTAGGGTCGAAGATGAGCGGTCGGGTGGGGCGGACTCTGAGTTGTAGGAAAGCAATTGAATAAGGATGAGCTAGATTCCTGTGCAGTCTCGTTCTTCCAGTGTTTTTCTAGGTCCGCCGTGCATAGTGGAGAGCAATAGAGGTTGGGGGGTTGACGCGTTCGACGCGACAGTTTATATTGCTTGATCGGAACTCGTGGATCAAGTCGGATCACTTGAGTATGCCTTTTTCGGACATACTCCTCCACGGACATGATTAATGAGCCGTCGTACAACGGATCAGACGGTGTAGTAGGGTTATCAGGCCTTTCGGGGCGTGGGTTCGAATCCCACTCTCGTCACCATATGAAGACGGGAGAGCCGCCATCTCAGGGAATGGGCATGGCGGTAGCGGACAAGAAGGGATGGATCACTAAGCTACATCAGATCTAGCTAAGCGGCCTGATCTCCCTACTACAACGGCATCAGCAAATCAGAGAGCAGAACGCTGCTCGACAGAGCACTATGGTGCCGCTCACTTTAGTCACCGCTAGTTTTGTACAGCGGCCAATCTGGCCATGGAAAATCTTTGGCTGACAGACCCCCTAAATTCGCAGATTTTAGCTCAGATTTAGGGCTCTTTTGGAAGGATTTAGTGCGCGCAGCGCGGGAAAAATTATCGTTTTTGCCCTTTCTAGTGGTATTTCACCCCTCGTAAAGCCTCGCTTGAGGCATTTTGTTGGGGGTGGCCAATTGAGTCGAAGATAGAATATATATCTCGCCCAGTTTTTATTCTGAGCTCAATTCCTCTTGCCAAAATGTAGCTGCCATGAAATAGGGGCGCTCAATTCTTAGCTCGTCGTCTCGTCTCGTCCCAGAAATTATTCAATTCCATGATGGGCTGATGAGACGATGATGCCACGCCGCTTCTCACTCCACCGGCTCCAGATTTTGATCAGTCCATCAAGGAATACATTGTTTTCTCGACGAGACGAGCTGGCGAGACAAGAATTGAGAACCCACACCGGAAAAGAACAAAAGTCTACGCTCAGGAATGCCTTGCTGACTTCTTCGATTTCCACGGAACTTTCCACTGATCTGCGGAAATCTGCGAAAATCAATCCTTTCTATTGTGTTGGGAGCGCGTTTGACACGCTTTCCACCACGTAGACTTTTAAGAAGTCTGCACAAGTCTGCAGGCCTGCAGAAAGCTGCGCGGAAAACAAGCATTTCAGCAAGTCATTCAGTTGATCACGTGATCATAGACTTTTGTTCTTTTCCGGTCACGGTGTGACCCCTACAGGCGTTTAGTCTCGTACGCACGACCCTCATGACATCCCAATTTGGGAGCCCTGTCATGAGGGTCTGGGCTGGAACCAGCCGCGGAGAAGGACATGATTCGAAACGAAAATCAGCATTCTTTTTCCGAAACGGCTGTAACAAATTATCTAATCCTCATTGACGTCTTCTTCGTCTCCCTCTCACGGCTCCTCCATCTCCACATATGGCGCCTCCTTCGCCCACCTTTCAAGTTCTTCATCGTCAATCGGAATCAGTCGGATCGCCTTGGAAGTATTCACTCAATGAAGGTGGTGGGCATTGAAAATACCCCGAAGTTTTGGGTCTGTGGAATATGGTGTGTGCGTTTGTAAGCAGAACGGCAACCAGATAGAACTGGCCAACGGCGCTCAGAAGGATCTTCTGATTCTCTGCAAAAATTTGAACGTTTTGATTTACCTCCCCAATCACCCATTCAACTGGTTGTCGTATCTTGCTCATCGCAGCATTCCATGCCAGTTGTCCAGGGTTGAGATCTGAGCCTCGGTACAGAGCCATGATATGATCGTCCGATGTGTACCCCGCATCGCCGTAGAGAAAAAATTTCTTCGTCTGGTCATGATTCCAAAAATTGGCAGCCAAAATGTCCAGTAGCCCGCTTTGGCGGAGAACCGTGATATCATGGCGGCGTCCCTCGACGGGACCGTGAACATGGATGACCATGCCGTCCGGCGAGATGAGCAAATGATATTTAAGGCAGTGGAAACGTTTCCATCCGTTGAACACAATGCGTCGATTCGTGACTGGACGTGCATTCTTCTTGAGTGTGTCCGCAGTTGGTGGTCTGGAACACACAGCAAGGTAATCCCGCCCTTGCGGCTGTTTGAATTCGTTTGAACGACTATCTTCAAAAAAGTTTATAAAGTCTTGTTTACGAGACTATGTTTGAATATAAACCGAGATCAGCCAATTTGAATTTTCTTCTGAACTTGAAAATCATCGGTGCAAATTTTTTCACCAGTTGCTAATACATAAGCTCTAATCGCTGCTTTTGAATCGTCGTGGAGATGGGGCGGTCAAAGTAGAAGCGGATTCAAGGACGATTCCAAAAATTGAATCGCTATCTGAATCGTCGCTGAATGGTTGTTTTTGAATCGACAAGCTTTAGTTCCCTGCCTCCGGCACGGCCGACTCGCTGCGCTCGCCGACCTCCCTCCGTTCGGTCACACAGCTTGT
Source organism: Favolaschia claudopus (assembly GCA_037176885.1). Taxonomy (NCBI): domain Eukaryota; kingdom Fungi; phylum Basidiomycota; class Agaricomycetes; order Agaricales; family Mycenaceae; genus Favolaschia; species Favolaschia claudopus. Next base: position 584,343 of record JAWWNJ010000054.1, on the reverse strand, counting down.
TGGGGCTGGCCGCCCCAAACCCCGCTGCGCTCGCTCCGCTCGCGACGTCTAAGTAGTACGATCTCAACATCTCGACATTGACCCCGTGATTTTCTGTCAAAAGTCACGAGACTGATGGCCTGGCCCTCTTTTCAAGTATAGGATATTTGACTTCCCCTAATGTGGGTCTCAGCATGAGGAAAAACCGGAGACCGCCAAAGGCCGCCATAGCGCCACAGAGACGTTAAAGTCGTCGTAGTGGATCGTTCCGTTTCAAAGAAACCTGGGGGGGGGGGGGGGGTGGGGGGGTGTAGTCAGATCCATAGACACTCAAAGTAGGTTAAAGTAGCCAAAGTCATAGCGCTAATAGTGCTCATAGTACTCAAAGTACTCGAAGAACTCATAACAAATCACATCGTCCGGGGTAGGAATGGCATCAAAACTCCGTATCATTCAAGCTAAATATACACATGTATATAACGACGATACGACAAGGCATCAGGATTCTCAGATCGCCTTCACGATAGCAGAGCTAAAACAGCGGATGGGAATATTCAGCTAAAGGAACGAGGCCTGGTTGAAGAAGCTTACCGGTTCAGAGGAAAGCGGCGACGGGGCATTAAATCTCGGTAAAGTAACGACAATGAGCTGGTCGAAAATATGATACCTGAAAACGGGTTGTTCAGGGTTGGCTGAGTAAAATATCAGCGAAAACAAGGTACAGTCGAAGCTGTCATAACCCATAGATCTCCTAACCCATGATCTGCTTTAACCCATACATATTTGGAGGATTTCTACTGTAGCACTTTGTATGGGTGAAACGTAACGCGTGCCCGCCCTGTTTCGTTTCAACGGTAACGCATAACGGTCGGGTGGTTTCCCTGAGGACTGCGTGACATACAAAGATGTCGAATTATCATGTTTGTGGCTGTAAAATCTAGCTGAATCTACTGCTACAACTTGGCTATAACCCTCCTCCTCCTCACTGCACTCAATCACTCTTTACAATCTTCGTCAAGATAGAACCGGTACGGTGCATCGGAGACCGCAAGGTGCTGGGAAGGTGTACCAGAAGCTGGCCGAGGTAGTTTAACTAGTCGCTCGAAGAGGGCTTGTGGTGGACCCGTCGCTGTCTGAGCGTGCGCCACGGCGAAGTGTTCATGAAAAAGAAAAAAGGTGTATTACGGAATCACAAAGGGCTATGGATACAAAGAAAGCATAAACGAGAGCTAAAAATTGCCCAGAATCCGTTCAAACGGTTTCCAAAATTCTATGATGTCACGCATAACGCTGAGGCCGTTTCTGGTTTCCATGCGTAGCGTTTCCAGTCACGCTCGAGGGTCTGTTTCACCCATACAAAGTGCTACAGTACTGACTTTTGGCTGGGTAAAAACATAACTTTGTTGTACCCCATACCTTTGGGGCTCCACCGAGACCCACAGCCAACTCATCATCAAATTCACCAGGTGGTTTAGACGCGGGAGCGGGAGCAGCAGGAGGACCGGGAGCGGAAGCGGGAGCGGCAGGACTGGGAGGAGTGCGTGGGGAATGGGGAGAATTGGGTGGAGGGTTGTCAACTGAACCGAGATTAGTGTCGACATCATCCAGAGGGGTGCGCAAGGCGCTGGAAGAGGGAGTAGAAGCGGCGGGAGTCCCAGAAGCAGCAGTTGTCGCAGTCAGCACCTTCTTCTTCTTTGGTTTGCGTTTGCCGAGCATCGTAACGTTCCTTCCCGTTGCCTTGTTGACTGCGCCAGAAAAGAGCTCGTCGAGCTCGGTCCAGTAGGGGCAGGATGTTGTGAAGCACGCCTCGTATTTGCTGCCACGAACCTGTAGTTGTAGATGAGATAATGAAGGTCAAAAGACCGTCGGACACGCACCCGTATAAAATCCTCCACATACTCGTCCGTATTTGTCGCGTACTTCAACCCATCATCCCACCCACTACCTGAGAACCCTTTGACGAACATGTACAGCTCATACTTCGTCTTCAGCTACAATGTCGCGGATGTTATCGACACCTGCGGATGAAGAGACCCAAGTACGCACATTTGAAAGCTTGTTTTGACACTTCCCCGCGTCTTTCTTGGGATCTGCGCTGGGGTTGGCAGTAGCGACAGCGGTCACAGCGAGGGTCCAGCCTTGAGGTCGGAAGCCATTCCCACTCATGTATTTCGCCTTCTTTGCGTCGTCCAGGCCGGTGAAAAGAGCCTTGACTTCAGCATCATTCCAGATGGCATTTTTACGAGCAGCAGGGGTGTAGTCGGTGTCGAGAGACATGTGGAAGGGACCAAGATAGAGATAGTTTCTGTAGGAGACCGATAGTACGAGTAGAACGATAGAGGGAGAGGCAAGAAGAGTCGTGACAAATGACGTGACAAATTACGGGCCTCGGAATTATTTATGGGAAATTTACGGGCACCCGATCAGGCCCTAAACATTATATGTGAGTACAAGTCACAAAATATTGAAGTAATTTATCGGCTACATACCTCAAGTCTCAAGTCGTTGTTGTGCTGTTTCAAATGCGCAATTTTGTCCCGTAACTGGTCACGATTCAACCGTGCCTCAGCGCTGCTCTTGAAAGTGCGAGCAGTACGATCTCGGATTGCTTCCACTTCATGGGGGAGAGTTGCACACCATGCACAGGGAGTGCCAGGAGCCTTAGATGTCGAAAGGCAGCGGATAGAACGAATAACGGGGGAGAACACGAAACAAGAGTGTAATCAGGCTTGTAATTTGAGCCAGGATCATGTATATTGAATGGATATGTGGACCAGAAGGTAACTGGATCCCAAGTGAGGGCACAGCCTGGACAGCTCGAAAGAAACGATGTAGTTGGAAGAGGTAGAGAAAGCGCAGGTAAGGATGCGGTTGCGGGGGGTGCGGGAGGTGAAACGGCGATGGGAGGGCGCGTAGGATCAGTAGTCGAGGTATTGTTTGGCTTGGGGTTGGGACGAACTGGCTCCGTCGTTAGAGAGGTGTTAAGTAAGGAGACAAGCCTTTGCATGATTTCCCTTCCCTGTGTTTTCGAACCGACCAGGCGTTCGCTCCGGGAGCAAATTTCTTTCCACAATCAGGGCCCGCGAACTTGCCAAAACTAGAAGACGAAAAAAAGCGGAGGTGCGGAGGTGCTGTATCTTTGGATAGGAGACAAAAGAGACCCGAAGCAGATATTCGATAGAGACAGCCGTTGTTTTTATTCGGCCAACAAGTTCCAGACACGTTCAAGAGCAGGCGGTGGAGAGAAAGATACGGGAGGACACGGCGCTCAGTGTTGCAAAAGTCTCGGATGAAGTTGCCGCGCGACCACAGGCGGTGGAGACCTCCCGGCTGAAGAAATAAAGAATTTAGGGTCGATTGGGGCACAGATGTGAAGGCGAGGCTGTAAGTTGAGACGAGGAGAAAAAGGATTGGAAAGGAGGAAGAGTTCGAGAGCGACCCAATCGCCGCGGCCCACAGCCGGTGTTTCCCGTGTCGTAAACTTACCAATCCTGAATTCCATTGGCTTGTCCTATGTCGCATTGGGAAAACGTAGACATAGTCTTGAATACCTTGATCTTTACTCAATATGGCAAAAGAATTAAGACAGCCTGCGGTCGCGACAGCAAAGTTGAATCCCTGGAAATTGGGCATGCTCATGCAGAGGTATCTACTAATCTCTCCTCTTTAGAGCATATTGGCAACTGGAAAAAACCCATTTTTACCAGTCTGTGATTGGCTGCTCCACACTTTCCCGGCTTTTGATTGGTGGATCGCTGGAATATTTCCAGTTGCCAATATGCTCTTTTTTCCCTCTTTTTTTTTCTGCTTTTCTCAAACTTGTAAACTTGATTAATTCCCCGTAGCCACAGACATAGTACGTAAGCCGAGAAGACTGCGTTTCTTTTATTGCAGTCTGAAAATTATGATACATAAGTACCTAATAAAGAAAGTGGCCCAGACCTGGGAAAGCGAGAGCGAGTGGAGAACCAATGGAGAACCTAGAACTTTCATGAGCTTCCAGATGCCGCGATCATAAAGACAAGTCTATGGGGAATCCCAGAACCCAACCAAAACCAGCGTGTCCCGGCGTTATAAAAATCGCCGCATTCTAGATTCCTTGAGATATTGTTTCGGATAATTCTATTGCATGTAAAATTCAACGCTCCCAGGGTCTAAAAAAATCTCGTTTTCGCTTGCCGAAAATTGTGCCGATCGGTGCCGAACGATTGATCTGGAACAAATGCACTGGAATTGGATTTAAAGTTGCTCTTGAACCTGTTTTTGAAATCCTGAAGGCTGATTCCAGCCGTTTTTGAGCGCTTGTGAGCTCCTGCCTCATTCAGTATTTTACGCTATTTTACATGGAGGTTGAGACCCTGGATGTAATTACGTATTTTACAATGTAAATTACATGTAAAAAACCCGTGATGTAATTTACATCGGGCAATTTTACCCAGCACTCCGGTGTAGCCCGGTGTTCCACAGAGGCCCGGGTCCAAAACGTCAATTTGTGAAAGTGATCGCCACAGGGAATTCTCACCAAAGAAGTGGTCGCGGTGCTGAGACGAGGCAGCTCGATACCTAGCGAAGTTCAGCCGACCCCCCTCACCCTGGCGTGACACCCGGCGGTTCTAGCCGCGCCCAAGTTTTGACTGTGGAGTCTGCAACAGTGCCCAAATTTTTGCCGAGATGGCTCGCCCAGCTTGCTTGCAGGTGTAACGCCCGAATTTGGTCTGGTTCTTGGCTAGTACTGATGGAGCTACCGAAGGGGGATCAAGCTTTCATAAGTTGTTTTCCCAGCTGAGCTTGAGGCAGACAGCGGCGATGTTAAAATTAGTCTACTGTTTTCATGGTATATATACAGTTACTTATATACCGGGACAAGCGGAGCCATATAAAGCAAACGACTGTTTCGAAGCAAACTATCTACTGGCGATGTGTCCGATTCTTGTGCTTCCTCCAGAGATCTTAGAGAAAACTGTTGAAGGCCTTACTTCATCAGAGATCCTTTCGGCGTGTCTCTCATGTCGGGCACTAATGCTTGCTTTTGGACCCCGTTTGTGGCGACAAATGGTGTTTAATACTCCGCAAACTCTCCTCAATTTTGTCGAAGCACTTGATACAGACAAAGCCCGCCATATTCGCATCATTGAGCTTGGACCATCCGTCTTCCCGGAGACGTCTTCAGTAATAATGAGGGACTCGCAGAACAGGTAAGTACTCCGGCTACCTCAGGGTTGTCTTTCATCTCAATAAGACTAGCACCCTGGTCTCCTTATTAACAGGAGTCTCGGCTAATCTCGTGGATCTTACCATGATAGAGAGTGGCAATACCACATCAGCAATGGTGCCAGTAATCTATCCATACCAGTTTCCGTGTCTACGCGGTCTCGTCCTCGCTACCACGCACTCAGCGCTCTCCGACCGTGTTTGCACTTTTATCAAAAGGCATCCCAGTCTCAACCGAATCAAGCTTTTCCCTACGCCGTCGAGCTCCCCGGCTACCGAGCAGCTTGCTCCAGGTAATGACTGGAGACCTGATGGGTTGGAGATTGTTTGCCCCCTTTCATGGCTACCCACGTTTCAGGGGGCGCCTGTGCAAAAACTCAGGCTCGAAATGCCACCTGTAGCACAAAACTTTCCAATTCAGAGAGACCTCATCCCGCTCCACCTTGTTTCACTTTGTCTGACTGGAGAATGGGCCTCAATGCTGACATTCCTTGACTGCATCGCAGTCTTTCCGCCGGAAGAGATCATCATTTACGTGAATGAGGATTCCACTGTAAGTACGGCTACTAGTTTCGCTTAACTTGCTATTGAACTCCCAAAGTCTGAGGCTCAAGTTCGTGAACGATTGAGTCTTTTTTCACCCATGAAAGGGGTGATCCGCTTTCGTTACTCCAGCCTGAACAACGGCGCATCGATTCGCTCTCGGACGGCCGGAGTAGATCAGGAGCTCTTGAACTCGTTGCCATTTGTTTTTTGTGAAATATGTGAGCAACGTCTCTAGGAATGGCATTGCTCTGACTCATTTAGTCCAAGATGAATTCGTTCGGGGAAAGTGCGGTTGTTTGCTTCAATTGAGTGGCAATGCATACGAATGCCCAACTCACGGTGGAAACGCAGAGGTGGATTTCAAGGATCCAGTGTGGTGTTTTAGGCAGTAGGGAAGCTCAAAGCGCGCGAAGTAAAATCTTCGCTTTGAATGAATGGAAAAATATTGTTCTTTGCCTATGTACTCGGAAGTCACCATAGTACTTAAATCTTTTTTTTTGGATTATTTGAGATTTTTCGGAAAAGATGCCGAGGGACCCCATCGGGCTCAGATCTCATTTTAGCTGTTGTAAACGCGTAGTAAACCATTGGGTGACTTCCCATAGGACTAAATTGTTTTCTTTGACTATCGGCGGGGTGCCAACAAATGACGGCATGTGTATCCGTCCTTAGATTCTATCCACCGCTTTTCCCATAACACTACTCTACATGTTTTCTGGGTGTTTTCTACGATTTATTCCACTCTTTGAGCATAATCTATCAAAGAACACCAAACAACACGCTCTGCCTTCAACAAACGCGTCCCCGCTGCATCACCTATGGACATCGACGCGTTCTTTTGCATTCAGGAGCTCGAGGACATGGAGGAGGACGCACTGGACGATGAGCAACAACTGCTACGCTCGGCAATTGCCATAATGGCTCTTGGCGCCATTGAAGCACGCCGATTGCGGACCGAGCGCAGGAAACCAAGCAGGCTATATCTTTGTCGTGCACAATTGCTACGGCAGCACCACTGCTTGGCAGGTCCTACACCGTACGCGAAATGACCGCGCATACATCACCACGATGGGATTTAATGTCGCGACTTTTGACGCGATTCTTGAGGCAGGCTTCGCTGATGCATGGAACTACACGCCGATCAGGCGTCCAGACGCGTCGGCAACAGGAAAAACACGGCCGGGAGGTCGTTCTCTTGATGCTGCTGGTGCTTTGGGTCTGATTCTCCATTACCTGAACTCAACAATGCGAGAGATCGGTCTCCAGCAGATATTTGCATGCATTCCCACCACAGTCTCTCGTTACATCAGTTTTGGACTTGAAATCCTTCTCTTTGTGCTCCGCGGCATGCCCGCCGCGAAGATCAAATGGCCCACAGATGTCGATGAATACGAAGAGTACAATGAATTGATCACGGAACGCCATCCCCGCCTCACTGGTGCCTTCGCGAGCATTGATGGACTCAATCTACCTTGCCAAACATCCACTGATACAGAAATCGAAAATGCAACGTACAACGGATGGCTCTGTGAACATTTTGTTAGCTCGGTTCTGGTGTTTTCACCGAAAGGTTGGTCCGAAATTTATACCTCGAATCCCACTCAATTTGTTGAGACAGGTACCATCATAAGTGCTCAAACAAATGCCCCAGGTAGCTGGCACGACTCTCGCGTGGCTCGACGCATCTATGAGAAGCTTCGCACCCGAACACCCGAAGGTTTCTATCTTGTTGCCGACACGGCGTTCCCTCGCGGTGCAAAAAATATAGAAGGAAAGATACGTGCCCCAATCAAGACGGGACAGAAAGTCCGAGGCACGAGAGCCGAAATAGAGGAACAGGTTGCGTTTGACAGGGAATTGTTGTCCTATCGGCAGACCGCGGAATGGGGAATGCGCGGTCTGCAAGGGTCTTTGGTCGACTCAGGATCCCGTTGGAAATAGGAAGGAACAAGGAGCGAGGGGATTTGTTGGAGATTTGCATTCGCCTCAACAATGTGCGAGCAGAACTGGTGGGTATCAACCAGATTCGTAACGTCTACATGCCGCTCTGGAAGCAAACTCGGGAGGAGGAAGCGGTGTGGACTGGATTCGAGAGTATGTTGTTTGGCGACCAGCGCCGTTCAGATAGAGTTGCACGCTTTCACAATGTGGCAATTTATGAATGAGCAGCTTGATTGATATTGATGTACAAGAAGCTATGCGGGATTCAAGGGTATCCGTAAGGAAGTAGCGTAGGTGTAATTAAAGGAGCGTAAGTGTAGGTCAAGCGAGACAGAGCGACAACTTGTGAGACATGTAGCTAGTACGTAGTATAAGCAAATGTTCGAGCATCAGAAACTTCACCGTTCAGCATTCAAGCGCCGTCGACAGCGAAAGACGATGAGCCGGCCGCGGACGAGGTGTTGGCGGAAGAGTCAGCGAGATGAGAAGGGAAGATGTCGTCGTCGTTGTTATGGAAGTTGTCGAAGGTGGACTCGGATTTGGGATCAACATTCTCCTTGTTGCCTTCATCGTCGCTGGGATCTGAATACCATATGGTCATAGCGCCACCATCGGGATAAATGCGCTCACATTTGCTTCCCGTCCACGCGAATGAGGTCGGGGTTTTCCCTGTAGACATCAGCGCGGCGACGGCGCAGTGGGGCAGAGGCAATGGGCGGAGCTGCAGGGAGGTTGGACTGATAGAGCTCGAGCTTCCACTCCGCTCGATCCCGGGCACGCTCCACGTCGTGAATGTGGGACTGCATGACCGAGATTTGCGTGCGCAGAGCCTCGAGGGAAGCTTGAGATTGTTGGAACTGCTGCGACAGAGTGAGGATTTGGGTGGTCTGCGATGAGCGCTCAGCACGCTCGGCGTCGCGAGCCTGAGCGACCTTCGGATTGAAGGCTTTTGAGATCTCGTGAACGAGCTCGGGCGCATTGAGGCGAGAGCGACGAGGGGCGGGGGAAGGTGCGCGCTGAGTAACTGCGGTGTGGACGGGTGCTTTTTCGGAAGCGGCGCCATCTTCATTCGAGGATAGGACGATATCGGAGTCGGAGTCGGAGAGGTCGCGAGTGTCGGCGCGGCTGTTGATCAAGTCCTCGGTTTTGTGCGCATCTTTGACTTCAGGAGGGCAAGTACCGGAGCCAGTGGGCTTTTTCAGGCGAAGGAGCTAAAAAAGTGTTAGAACATTGATTATCTAGAGTGGAGAGAGCGCACCCGTTTGTACCAGTCCTCAAGTGATTTGGCATCACGCTCCGGTCGATTGTGCTTCACAGCCCACGGCCTGAACAACGCCGCAACATCCTTCCATCCCTCTTTCCCCAGCGGCAACACCTGATAGAATACGAGTAAGTATTAACTCAGTCTTGGAGGAAACGACTCGTGTATTATATACCTGATAGAATACAAGTAAGTATTAACTACCAGGAGAATCAGTAAACTGTAGGGACTGTAAGTAAGGATTCACATACCTCAGTCGTGGAGGAAACGACTGAGGAATGTGACGGTGACACGATACTACATAAGGAGCGTGTGACGCGTAACTCTACGGATAGCGAGTTGGAATATTAAGGAATGTACGGTAAGTAAACGGAATAATAAATACTTCAACACTCCCCCTCAACGAGCATCCGGTCGGGGAGCCATGCCCAACATCTTGACGAGAGTCTTGTGGCGTGGTGCCGGCAATGGTTCCGTGAATAAGTCGGCAACATTCACCTCCGTAGGGACGTAAACGGGGACGATACAGCGATAGAGGACTGCTTCACGGATCCACCAGATGGCAATGTGGTGACGTGCTTCGTTCGAGCGGTGACTTCATCAGTATTGACAATCATCCGGATGGTGGAAGTATTGTCGATAGAAAGGGAAGTCGGTCCGGTAGGTAGTAGGAAACCAAGTTCGAACAGAAGAGAGCGGAGCCACATGATTTCACGCCCGACATGTGTGCCAGCGTAGAGCTCGGCTTCGCCAGTCGAAAGAGCCGTGGAAGTTTGCTTCTTCGCTGACCAAGCGATTAAGCTGGATCCGATGAAGACAGCATACCCAGATATGGATCGGGCGTGATCCTTCGAGTTTGCCCAATCTGAATCGCTGAAAGCGTGAAGGGTAAGATAGAGAGCGTGGGATCCCCGCACCCTTATGTCAGCATCACACTGTGACATTGTCACGCTCGACGTCGAGGGCTTATAGCACGATGCTAAGGTCCAGATTGGGAATTTTGCCCAATACAAGTCTTAGATAGAGGTTCAATGAAGGGTTCCTATTGGGCAGAGTTGCCAAAATGTCCCCTGGTCTCTTGCTATATGACCCACAAAAAAATTCAGACCACTTTTTTTCTGAGACACTTTTCAAAGATTTCGGAGGAAAATTTGGCCAGCATAGCCACAGGATAGTCATCTCGGCATGCTTCGGCAGCTCGCTTAAGGGTGGGACCTGTCAAACCTTTGCGGCGCAATGAGTGACAGAACACTGACAGAACCTCCTTGCAGTGTGGAAGGTGCTTTTCAAACCAAAAACCAAAATTTTAGAGCCGAAACAGCGAGAATGTCTTCTAAGTCTGTAGGTCAGCCCTTCCGCAGGCCGGAAAGAGCACGAGATTTTTTGTGCGACTGGGGATTTGGCCGTGGGAACGATTAGTAAGCGTTACATAACGTGCTTGAGTAAGGTGCGGGGATCCCACGCTCTCTATCTTAAGGTCTTCATTGCCGCCTAGAACAAGGACAGAGTCACGTGTGGTTTTGAGATATGCGAGGATCCGTTTAACGGCTTCCCAATGAGCTTCACCGGGGTTGGAGCTAAATTGCGATACGGCCTGGACTGCCTTCGTAATGTCTGGACGGCATTGAACAGCGGTATGCATACAGTTGCGGCAAAATCAATTTACTTACCAAATAAGGAAATTTGCATCAAAACCGCTCTACCGCACAGCAAAACCACCACAGGCACGCTGAAATGGCACAAAGGGCCTTTACTCCTGGAGTTGAGCCGGTCTACGCACAAAAAACAACCGGATTCGTCATGTTTCTCACTGCTTTTGGCTGCACTTTATGAGACAAAGTTGCTGCTTATCCCGGCGAAACCAATACAAAGACGCCAGTTTTTCTACATCAGGAATACAGGCCAGCATTTCTTAGTATTCTTATCAACTTACCGCTCGCAAAAAACGAGCAAAAGGAGCGAATTGACGAGAATTTCCTTATTTAGTAAGTAAATTGATTTTGCCGCAACTGTAAGCGAACCAACGGCGTGCTGGTAGGGAACGTTGGCCATGCGCTGGAGTTCTTCCGAAGTCTGAGGAGATTGAGAGTTGGAAAGCGGAGCGGCCGACGTGTTGACTGGCGAGTATACGGGCCGTGCATCCTCCATGCGATACCGAGCCACAATCGAGTCAATATAGAAGCGATGAGACAACGAGATGGTGCGGTTCGCACGATCACGCAGGATTTCGAGGCCAAGAATGGATTTTGACTCTCCCAAGTCCTTGATTTGGACATGCTCGGAAATCTGCTTCTTTAAAAGTTTGACCTCTGCAACAGAGGAGCAGAATAAACCGAGATCATCAACGTGGGCGCTGATGATGGAAATAGCCTTCTCCAGGCGACGAATAAAGACGCACGGATCAGCAATGCACACCCGGAAACCAATCTTGACCAAAATGGAACGTAACTTTTGGTACCAGAGAAGTGCGGCTTGCTTTAACCTGTAAATTCCCCTTTTCAGGAGACAGACATAGTCCTCCTTTCCACGAACACGATGGCCCTGCGGCTGTCGTATGTAGATGGATGGCTCGTCTGGATCCGTCTCGCTGTTGAGAAAGACTCTGACTTCACAACAGGAGCAAAAGACATCGAAAAATCGATACCTGGGCGCTGGGGTGTACGCTGAGCACATAGACGAGCTTTGTACCGAGTGATGGCACCAGTACTGTCGTGCTTCAAGGCATAGACCCAGAGCGAACCAAGCGGAGTGACACCGGGAGGTGGTGGGACAAGTTCCCATGTACCCATCCTCGCAATGCTATCGAGCTCGACTTCCATCGCGCTCTTCCACTCGGAACGATCGGGCGATTCCATCGCTTCCTTGTAGTTGCGAGGAACTTCGCCGGGACCAATGATATGAGCGTACTCAAATTCGTCCCGAGTTCCGCGAAAGCAGAATCTTCCGGCGCACAGTCAGGGTCCTCTGGAGCTGGCGCTGCTGCTAAGCCTGAATTAAGGTTTGCGGCGGCGGCCTTGAGCTCAGCGGCTTCCCGGATACGGGTAGATGGGTCGCGCGGAGGTGGTAGAGGACGAGATTGACAAGGTGCCCGGGGTTTAGGTTGTGACACGACATCCGCAGGTCCAGCCGGAGCAGGAGGGGATGGTGCACGAGGAGGTACCGGATTGGCAGTTGGAGGCGTAGAAGTGGAGGAAGGAGGGCTGTAATCATCATCATCAGCTTCGGTCGAAGACGATTTGAGAGAAGAATATTTGTATGAGTGTATCTCCCCCTCAGCCCGAAATTCCCCACAATTTAAGTTGTCGTCGAATTTGACATGAGGCGACGATCCGAAGGTACGCTTTGAGGGGCGATAAACCTTCCAAGCCTTGCGATCATCCGGGTACCCAACAAAAATAACCGATTCGCCGCGATGGTCGAACTTTTTGCGATTAGGATTGTCATTATAGAGGTAAGCCCTGCAACCGAAACGGTGAAAAGACCTGTACTTCGGCTGTTTGCGGTTTGGGAAGCGGATGGAGAAAGGGGTACGAAGGTCGAGAGCGCTGTGTGGGTTACGGTTTTTGACATAGATCATGTAATTGCTGGCCTCAGCCCACATGCTAAGCGGCAGGTCGGCGTCGATGAGGACGGTGCGAACGCGGTCAAAAATAGACCTAAACTGACGTTTGGCGACACCGTTCTGGCTTTGAGCTGAATACCACGTGCCTTCAAGAACCGCTTCAGGTCTTCGTTGATAAATTCACCCCCATTATCGACGTGCCAGACCTTAAGCTTGCGACCTGTCTCACGCTCGACCATCTCCAACCACTCCTTGAATGCGGCTACTGCAGCACTCTTGTGACACAGGTAAAACATCCAAATCCAGCGAGAGCAGTCATCGGTGAAAGCGAGGGCATATTTCGATCCGTTCAGAGTACGGACTGGAGCAGTCCAAAGATCTGAATGAACGTGATCGAGAATATGTTCGGCATTTTCCTCTTCCGAAGGAGGAAAAGAGGCACGAGTCATCTTGCCCTCCATGCAAGATTGACATACCGGCGGCTCAGCATTGAGTTCTGCCGTAGATAGTTTCACACCTGAAATGTGACCCTTCCGAACGAGAGCGCGCAGCGCAGGGTAGCCTAGATGCCCTAGACGCTGATGCAGCTCCTCAAGCTTTGAGGTCGGAGGTCGAGACGAGGTGGAAAAAGAATTCTCCGTCGACGAGGAGGAATCGAGGTGATAGAGGCGATCGCTGCCGAGAGAGGCGGTCAGAATAACCTTCTCGGACGAAATGAGGTTGCGGATGAGCTTGCCACTGTCACCCTTCTCAAAGGTAACACAGCGTCCACCGCCAAAGACGGTGTAACAGTCCGCCTGATCAAGCCGCGACACTGATATAAGCGTCGGCTGAGAGTCAGGGACATAACAGGTATTTTTCAACCTGAGTCGGACGTTACCACCCTTAGGATGGGACGCTAGTAGCTGTGCTTCACCGCGACCCTCGATTTTCCTCGAACCGTTGCCGAACCCGCTGATATTTCTGGATACGGCTTGGGCGTAAGAAACGAAGTCGCGTCGAACGGAGTGAATGTGTGTCGATGTACCGGAATCGATGATGGTAGACGCGTGCACTGTACGCGGAGTTGTTGGTCCGGGAGGATGACGTCGGAGATGTAGCCGGAATGCTCTCATCACGCAGGGAGTAAGAGGAGAAGTCGGCCACGGAGGCCATTAAGCATTTCTCGAAGCGTACATTATTGGATTTTTCGTCTCCCCCTCCATCCGCATTGTGGGCCTTCTCCTTGCCCTTACCCCTCTTCCCCTTCTTTTTATGCTGCTGCTGCTTTGGGCCCTGACCGGCCTTACCGCCACCCAGTTGCCAGCAGTTGTCCGCGATATGACCTTCATGCTTGCAGTTACGACAGAATTTCGTACCGCGAGCGATGGCAGCGTGCTCCAACGCTGCGAGGGCAGACTCCTGCGACTGACCCTCGGTCTTCGGGGACTTTCTGCGGCGACGGGAATCGAGGACACCCTGGATCGTAGAGACCAGAGTAGTCGTGTCGTCAATCTTGGCGCCCTGGACAAGGGAATAGTAGGATTTGGGGTCGTCTGGATCGGAGGGAAAAGTGGAGAGGAAGATGGCGCTAACGATAGGACCGGGGATACTGAATCCGGCCTTCGTAAGATGAGTCTGCGCTTTCTGGAAGTCCTTCACATGCTGATCGAGTGCGAGCGTGTCATCGTCAAGGAGGGGACGAGTGAGCTGACGGAACCAGAGCATAATGCCCCCAGTCCCAGTCTGCCCAACCTCGGTCTCGAGAGCCGTCCAAGCTTGGTGGACAGTGTCGTAGTCTGAGACCTTGACAACGAGCTCGCTGTCGACAGAAGACAGCAGATATGAGAGGGCGGACCTGTCCTTCTTCCAAATCCTGTGCTCCTCCGCAGACGCCTTGTCCCCCGGCTTAGATACCGTGGAAACAATATCCCAGATTTCGATTGTCTCGTACGCTGACTTCATCCGTTTGGACCACGGGAAGTACCCGGTTTCGTCCTTGAGGCGGTCCTCCCCGCGCGGAAAGAACGTCCCAGCGCCGTGGGGTATATCCCAGGAAGAAGCCGTCGAAGTTTTGGTGTCCGGATCGGGCATGACGTGTCAGCGAGAAGTCGACAAGTTTGACGTAGAATGTGGCGGGAAGCAGGGTAGTTGTGGCCCAGTGGGGAATGAGATAATAAAGAGAGCCGTCGAGTTTTCGACAAGTAGCGGTCCGGTACTGGCTGAGATTAAGCAGAGGCGTGGTGGCCCATAACCTGATAGAATACAAGTCAGTATTAACTCAGTCGTGGAGGAAACGACTCGTGTATTATATACCTGATAGAATACAGTAAGTATAAACTACCAGGAGAATCAGTAAGCTGTAAGGACAGTAGATACGAGTGCACATACCTCAGTCGTGGAGGAAACGACTGAGGAATGTGACGGTGACACGATACTACATAAGGAGCGTGTGACGCGTAACTCTACGGATAGCGAGTTGGAATATTAAGGAATGTACGGTAAGTAAACGGAATAATAAATACTTCAACAACACCTTCCTGATACTCGTCATGACCAAAAGTGACCGGAATCCAAAAATTGTGCATTTGCAACAAGTTTGCATGGATGACCGCTGGTTAATTTCATCCTATGGGCAGTGTATGATTGTATGTCATTGCATACGAAGCAGCTGAAAGAAGGTGAGGTCCTTTTGTGCTATTATTCTACATTTCTTTTATATATCCTTGAAGGTGAAAATTTGGTATGTTGAGTTGTCGCTCTCATTGAACCACGAGAAAAATCCAGTAACCTTGGATCTCTCATATATAGACCTTTAGGATACTAAAGGCTTTTTCAATGCACTCACTGACCTGAACTTCTGGTGTCAGTGCTTCAGAAGAGGCAAACATTGCCAAATTGGTCGAATTTCGAAAATTAATTCATTGACTCAAAGAGAAGCATCATATGCTGCGCCCATAGGATGTAAGCTGTGGATAACATGATATAGAGGAAGCCTATGTAACACAAAGTCGTCTGAGTCTCGGAATCTTCCCCTAAAAAGCCATATTCCGGTCACTTTTCGTCATGACGAGTACACCGCATAGACGCCTTCTCATCCGCTTTGCTATAGTTGTGAGCGCCATGTGGACGGCCGCGCTTGCCGTCGACACACTTAGCAGGGGCGGCGTCGCTCTCGTCGTCAGAATCGGGGGAACGTTTGCGCTTCTTGCCCTTGTCCTTGGGCCGAACACCAGCGATCTTGGAGGCTGGCTTTCCGAGGACAGCGGTGGCGGTTTCGAAGGGAGGAAGACGAGGAAGACTGTTCCAGTCGTGGTGCTGGAGATGAGACTCGAAGGGAAGCATGTTTGTGGCCGTGAAATTGAAGGCGTGCTACATATTGTTAGTTCAACAAGATAGTATGAGAATTTGCGCGGCTTACCTGGGGCATGGCGCTGGAGGGAAAGGCAGGCTGCAAAGGCTGAGTCGTCTGAGCAGAGGGAACCTAAATAAGTTTATCAGCATGGTCAACGATGTCGAGAGAAGTCGAAGGCGTACAACGGGGTCAATGACCACAGGAGCCCAATTTCCCGAAGCGTCGCGGTACCACGGTTTGCCGTCGCGGTCGTGGATGAAGCCGGGGTTGGGTTGAGTGAAGGGAGGCGATGAGGGATCAGACATTGAGAGAGAGAGAGAAAAGACTGAAAGAGTGGAATAAATGACGAGTCGAATGAAGGAAAGGACCAGAGAAACTCACCATTCTATACTGTCCTCCCCTGCAACACAACTCAGTGCTGAATGAAGCAAATGGCTGCTAACAGTGCTCGACGGCCGTCAGCGGCTCGAGTACAACCCTGCGAGCTGTGTTAGATCATGGAGAGGTATCCATTGGAGCAGTGGGTCGTCGCAGGGTGAGCGCCAGGGTAGGATTGAGTTTGCGACAGTAACGGGTGCCTTTGCAGTGTTTCCATCCGATTGAAGAAAGTCGATGTACGAAGGCAGCGTGTTGCGTCATGAAAAGAACTCCAACAGAGCAACCGATTCAGGGTAGAGTCTCCAACAACAAGTGTAGACTCCCCGAGGACGCCGGAATGGTGAGCGCGCCGATGAGTTCACAATGAGCACAACTTGATGAAGGCGGTCGCTGGAAAGAGAATGGTCGTCACGGATGTGACACGGTGCTAAATGGGGGTACAGCAACGACGAAGATCGACGAGTTGGTTTATACGAGGTTAGACGAGGTTGTTAAATCTGAACAGGGGGTCCCTACCCCCTGTTCAGGTCACTTAGTCACCGCCTCCTTTGCACTACTGTCAAATCGGCCGGAGGCCGAAATTTTTTCAAAACACCCTATTGAAGCCTGGATTTCAACCAATTTGGGGACTTTTTGAGTGGACTTTTGACGCACCTACTGGTGCGATTTGGGTTTGGCATAGGAGTGGTGCTTGATATCCCTCGTATTGAGGGTTCTGGAGGCTAACAAGATCGAAATTGGTGTATACTGCCAAATTGGGTGGGGTGAAAGTTTATAGCTCCTTCAATTATTTAAATTTTGGAAATCTCTCTTGGGAAGTTGTTCCTCTGTTGAAAAAGAGTCGTTTTGCCAGAGAAATAAGAATTAGGGCAAAAAATGGGGTCACAGTTAGCGTTGTCACGGAGAGGCGGTGACTAAGTGACGCGCACCATAAACATCGTCAGAATTTTAGCGGTCAAGAGATTTCGCAGAATATACCTGATGCTCGGCGTTTTTCCCGTTTGTAATTTTATACACCCCACTAGCCTCCTGCTGAAACCCTTCCCCAACGCGAGTGTTTTGATTCCGGCTCGTCCCTTTACCCTCAAAGTTTTGTTTTGCGTGACTGAGGAAGTGGTGCTTCAGATAATTGAACGACTTCCCATGTTTTTCGGTAATTTTCTGGTTCAGACATCAGCGATCGCAGTTCCAAACGGAAGAAAGAGACTTACCTCGGTACACTGCGGCGCGATTGCGTCGCCACAACCAGCCCAAGCATGATCTCGATTTTTTGCATGACGCGGATGACCTGAACAAGACCCGAATCGGGCGACACGAGTTGGACGGGGCACGGGAGCGCACACTGATAAAGAAATCGGTACACGAGCAGTTCCCAGGGGACAGATGTCCACGAATGTTTGACCCTCAGAATAGTCGATGTTGGTGGGTGCTGAGATATGCTTCAAATTACGCCACCGAGGAAACTTATCCATGCTTGCTTGGCAGGGGTGCAAAAGCCAAGCCGGCATTTTCTCGAAGTCCATTGACTCTATGATAGGGCATTGTTTTTTGATCCGGTTTGTAAACCGGTTTATAAACACCGGTTTATAAACCGGTTTTTAATTGCGACCAAAATGGTCGGTTTTTAATTCCTCGGAGTACTGATCCGCCAGACCGCAGATCATTGATCACTTACAAAAATTTTCGGCGCCCCTGCGCGCTCGCCAACGACCATGTCCCAACCATGTCCAGCTCATCGGTCTGATTCGGTATTTGGAACGACACTCGATACTCATCGCGATGGAGTTGACACGCGATTGGCGTACTTCCGTAATCTACTGTCTGATCAGCCGGTAATGGTGCAGATGTGATTCGTACAGTAGTATCTCGGATTGGTCAGAGGACAGCGTAGGGGTGCGTCAAGCGAGCCAGGAAGAAAGCGTGGGACGGAGGGCTGAAAATTTCGTTTTTTAATGTTTTCGCGTGTCTGGTTTATAAACAGGTTTATAAACGCCTTGTTCTTGAATCAAAATTCAAAAACCGTTTTTAATTGGCTGGGGAATTAAATGCTAGTACTGTATCTCCCTGTATGGAGGCAACCGTCACGGTAACGGTGGGGTCGGTTGCATACAAATCATATTATGCATTATCCTGGAATGTGGTCCCACAGTTGACAGGAATATGAGTGCGGTATCACACATGTACACCTTGTAACTTTTAGAAGTTTGGAGCATCATGAAACCAGGCTTGAAATTCATGACGTGTATTCTGACGAAACGTCAGGAATCTGACGATGATCTTGAACTTCATGACAAATACTTCTCACAGTGATCATGGAATTGAATAATTTCCGGGACGAGACGTGACGAGGTAAAAATTGAGCACCCCTACTGGTAGTACATAAGCCAATTAGTACTCAGTTATTGCATGCATGAGTTCAAAGCCTGCCCATACAGTAGTGCAATAAAGACCTGAGTTTCTTCGTGGAATTCGGTGTGGGCTGCTCCTAGTCACATTACGTTCATTGATTGATATTATAACACAAGTGATCCTTATCTTCAAGCCTAGTATAAATATAGAGTCGAGAGCTTCGAAGCAGTCGAGCCCATCCCACTTTTCAGTCAATAGGTATTGATGGCCGGAATCTCCTACTCCGATCCCTGCGATCGCTCTTCAATTTCAGTCACTGCATCACCATTTTCTACCACACCGGATAGTGGGCAGCCAAGCTTCGAGGATGACGAGATTCAAGACCTAAACAGGGCCCTTGGCAATCTTAATCTTGGTCCCAAAGAACACTTCACCAAGGTAATATCTATCAGTCAGAGATATCTTTCCTCGTCTAATATTACTCTTCAGCAACAGCTAAATAGAGTCAAATACCACATCGATCGCATGATTAGCAATTTGCCGTTAAAGGAGGTGGCCGCGGCTCTCCGAGCTGTCTGCGACCACGTTGAGAAAACATGTTCAGCAAAATTGCAGGAATTATAAAAAGAATTTCCGGGGATAACCACAGATACAGTTACAGATAGTCTGGTCAAACTGCCCTAATTTCGTTGGGAACCGCTGTATATTACTACATTCAAAGAAGTAAATTCTCCAAATTCACGCCCTGATGCGCCCTTGATAGTCGCTGTTGGCAAAAGTGCGCGGTATTGAACTCCGATTACCAAATTAAAAATTTGGAAGTGGTGGGGAAATTTTCGTTGCAATGCATTTGTTTCACATCCCCACTCGTCACTGATATCAGCCATGGGCTTGTCCAGATCATCAAACGCATCATATGCCCTTCAGGATCGATGGCTCTCTACGTCCGGGAACGTCATCCGGACCCCGCCATTCCTGCCATTGAGCGACTTTTCCAGGCTGTAGTAAGCAGAGACGTTGAATAGCTCGTTCAGGTGGCACGAAAGGGAGAGTCAGCAGAGGCGTTCGTTTCTCTCTCTCTAGCATATCACCTCTGTGGTCGTTTCTCTGTGCCGCTCGCGATGGTGGTGTACAAGATTCCGGAACACTGCCGGTAGTCGCAAGAAGGGGAAGTCAATCGGGACAGCACGGTAGGAAGCGTTGAAGCAGCTCCATGTGCCGCAGTTTGCACTGGTTCCTTCCAGTTCCTTCCTGTGCTTACTTCACAACACGCCCGAGCAGATACGGTGTCGGCATTAAACTCTCTGCATCGGATTCCGAGCTCTACAAGAAGGTGAACACACATTTGAAACGCGTAGTGAGCGCTGTGGGGCGAGAAAGACGAGTAGTGGACGAGGGAAAGGGAAGAACAAAATTTCGGCGACAGATCCGGAGAAGCGTGTGGAGTCTGATCGATAGGAATCCGACTGTCCCGAGCACTTTAGAGTTTCCTGAAGATATTTCGGGATGATGGCTATAATTTACGCTATTTTACGCGATTTTTCACGCATATCCCCCCGATGCCTGGTCCAGCGTCCGGCTCATGTACTATGTCTGTGGATGGAATGAAAAAATCGCGTTTTTTCAAAATGAAGAAAGAGAAAAAGAGGGGAAAAAAGAGGGAGACTCTTATGATTTAAGCTGACCTATTCACCCCCAAAACTCATGTTCTCGAGTGCTCAGACCACGCAAAACAGCGGTTTTTTGCTTTGATTTACTATCGATGCCGGTGGTTCCGTAGAAATCAACCTATGTCGAGAGCCCAACTGGCGGTAAGCCACAGCGAATAGTTTTCAAGATCTTTGTACATTTTTGCACGTCAACCGCGGCAACTCGGCCCAATCACTACAAACAGCAGCACACTACGCAGACGCGAACCTCTTGCTCTCCTGCTCCACCGCGTCTCTCGCTACCAATAGCTTCGGTAATCGTAGATACGATTAGAGTACGCCACCCACACTATTTTAGAGCCTCTCACACCGCTAAATCCGTCAATATTTGCAAGTGACCGGTTAGAAACCGGAAACTTTAGACTTTTTTGGTTTCTTTTCAGGCTGCTTTCCACTTTGTCCTAACATCACCAGGCCTCCGGCTCAACAAAATTTTGTACATCTTTCTTCTTCTGAGTCTTGACTGGGATCTGCATATCCTTGGAACGGCAGGTCAAAAGAAGAGTTTCATCCAATTATCTGCCATTATTCTGCATTTTGAAGCCGCCATTTCTTCCCCAGGGGCTCAAGAAATTGACTTATCTCTCTTTCTAGAGCTAAAGTAGCCCTCTTTGGTTTTTTGCAGAACTCCCTTATAATTGTTTGAGAATCCTCAAGCTCTGTTGTTCAATATTGTTACCTTGAATGCATTTATAGGCTCCCCCGCGTCCCTGACCTGCTGCAATTGGCAATTATTTGTGAGTATCAATTTCATCTTCACCAGAAATGAGTCTGAAATGAAGTCTAAGTATGTGATGTTCTACTTCACACAGGGAGCACCACCAAGTCAGCCATTTGTGTAATCTTATATCTATATTTACTGCTCAACTCGTCGCTACTTCCGCTGCGCATCAACCTGAGTTCAATTTTCTAAGTATCTTCATGTAAAATATATTCAGTGTCCCATAATCAGTCAAATAGATTCAAGATTACAGCTTCCTATGCTCCAGAATAACTTATATAGCAGTCTTGCTAGACCAAGGTGGGTATCTGGAGGCATGATGGAGGAGTGGTCTATCATGCGGCGTTTCAACACGTCAACTACTGGCGGAGTTTTTGGGCAGTAGTTCGAACCCCCCACCCCCCGGCTTTTGACACTCACCGGCTTCCCCACCACCGATTTTCCGGCATTGGTGATCGTTGATCCGACTTTGTCACGGCCGGCCCACTTCCATCACAGTCTCACTTCCCACCATCATCCGGGCCTCGGATCACAGCAGGCAATCACCCGGCGGCCAGCACATTCCAGTTTCACAGTATTTGCGGTCATACTCAAACCTGCTCGGACTTCGCCCACCCGGGCCGCGGTTTATCCCAGTGGAGGTTGCCTGGGAGTTTTAATGGGCGACACCCATTGGAAGTATAATATGGCTGCGCATCTCGTCGATTCTCATCCAAACTGGGAACTCACCGCAAGCAAGGAGACACGCGCGAGCATGGACTCTAAAATCACCCTCACACCCGATGAAGAACACCGACTCGGTGTTCCCGTAACCCAGCCCAAAGAGCCGTCTTAGGCCGTCTTCCG
The DNA here is from genome assembly GCA_037176885.1 of Favolaschia claudopus. Taxonomy (NCBI): domain Eukaryota; kingdom Fungi; phylum Basidiomycota; class Agaricomycetes; order Agaricales; family Mycenaceae; genus Favolaschia; species Favolaschia claudopus. The sequence continues at coordinate 562,506 of JAWWNJ010000054.1, read as the reverse complement.
GAGAGAAACGACCGGCTACGTCCCCCGCTGGCACACCGCGTCGACCTCGAATACGCCGTACAGCTTGCAATTTGGACCCCAAAATCTCGGATGCGATGGCAGATAGCGGCTCGGAATCAGACTTTGTACCAGATTAGAATATTTGGAAGGTATATATTGTTCAGGTTGTATTGAAACAGGCGGAGAGAAGAGGAAGAAAGACAAAAGAAAGAGACTGTCTCATGCATCAAAGTGTGATCGACCGAAAGCCGAGACTGATGCGAATTGCCGCCGATGTCAATCAGTGGTGCTTTCCGCCACCTCGCGTGGCAAGATCAAATTCCGAGATCCGGGTTTTAGTGCTGCCGGAAGCTGGAGTTAGCTCCGAGCTGAGTTCAGCTCCAACTCGGCCCGTTACCATAAACGGCACCTCGAGGTGATGCCAGCTCGCCTCGCCTCGGCCCCCAAAACAGGCACTGTGACACTTTTGACAGCGTCACTGAGTGACTGGCGCGTCAAGCACAATCCTCGTCCTCCCGCTCACCGGTTAGCGCGTTCCTGCCGCGAACCAATCCTCCTATGATTCACCTCAACCTCGCTTGGCGTCGACGTCACCGCCTGGCTGCTACGGAGAATGCGAAACGCCCCACACAGAGCTGGAAATATGACGCAAAGGTGGCGCGTCGGGATAGTGCGTTGGCGCACTCAGGGTCCAAGGTACGCGCAATAGATACCTCCGAAATGTTATATATATTGCCCCAATTATACTCCATTCCAACCCTCCCTCTTGTGAACTCCCATGGCCTCGCCGTCCTGCCAATGCGGCAACCCGCAGGCATGCACTTGCTACATCCAACCCCCGCGTCAAAACAATTTCACAACGAATTCCTACCCCACGCCCAACGTCTTTGGCTCCTGGCCTGGCTCTCAGGCTCATGCCATGCCTCTCCCGCCTCAAGCTTTCATCCCCGGATCGCCGTATCCTCCACCACCTCCCGTCACTTTCGGCCAGACTTACGGCTTTCAAAATACATACCCCGCCTCATTTAACACCGTGATTCCTCCCCCTTCCTCTGCGGCAACCCATGCACCATTTGTCGACGCGACTAACACGATTAATGCCGGCCTCGCTCCGCCACAGCGCAAGAAGAAACGTAAAGCGAATCCCAACGCTAACTCGGCAGCTACATCGCGCACCCGTCGCCGCATCGACCCCAACTCCACCTCCGAACCGGCTGTGTTCGGGGTCGGTCCGTCTGACCCAAATGTTGCAGCGGCAGCAGCTGCCTCTGAATCAGTTTCCCATCCTTCAATCCCTCACCCCAACTTCGGCTCTTTGGTCAATCAATCTTCGGCATCCGGAGACGATGCAACAGATGTTTGGTATTTTGTTCGAGGCGTTCACGGCGCTTCTGCGCCAACCGTCGCACCAGAACCAACGGAAATGAAGGAAGATCGACCGGATAAAAAGGTGTTTTCCCATTTGTCGTGCCGCCTCTGTCCGTGAGTGTTCAAGTGTGTTCTGTTTTTGTTTTCGCTATCTGAACCCTTCCATCGTTAGATTTCCGAAATGGAAGGCATGGAAGAATGGTCCTGGACAAACCAAGACCATCCGAAATTATCTTGAGGGAGAACATGGCAAAGTTTGGAAGGATATGGTCATCCTGAAGGGGCTCAAGAATTGGGATATTCTCGCAAAGGCGCCGAAGACTCCGGGAGAGCGAGAGGAATTTGCTATTCCCGGATTCTACGAACGATTGGTTAAGTGGATCGCTGTTGATGATCAGGTTGGTGCTATCTCATCATTGTTTCTTGCGATTCTGATATATTTGTTTAGTCTCTGGACGTGGTGGACTGTCCCGAGCTCCGTGATCTCCTCCTCTTTATTGGGACTCAATTAGAGGACAAGGACATTCCACATCGCACGAAGTTATCAGAATTGATTGTCAAACAGTTCCAGGCCGAATATCAGTTAATGATTCATGAAATACAGGTATGTCATGTCATATTCTAACGATTCACCTTCTAATTATATGCGCAGAACTCGCTTGGGCGACAGTCTTACACCCAGGACGTGTGGAGTCGCGAAAATCTTGACTCGCATCTGGGGATTACCGCGCACTACATCGTCCGAGACGCGAATGGGCACCTTGTACTTAAAACTCGGCTCGTTGCTTTTCGTCGATTGGACGGGAGACACACCGGTCAAAATATCGCCAAAATCTTTGTACAAGTTTTGAAGGAGATTGGTTGTTTGCACAAAGTAAGTCACATAGAGTTGTGAATTGAACCGCTTGCTGATGATAACTCAGCTCGGAATGATTACATGCGACAATGCTAGCAACAATAACACATGCATGGTGTATATTGCGCAAGAGCTCGCCGTGCTCGGAATTCCTTTCGATGCGGAAGGGAACAGAATTCGGTGAGTTTTAATGATTTATTCCCGAGTCTGAGGGCTAACCGTGTTCAGCTGTTTTCCGCATGTCGTCAATATTGCTGTCAAAGCCGCTCTCGCAACACTTCCCGAATTACCTGCTCCTCAAGATGGTGTCGATTCGGACAACTACGGCACGCCGATTCCCGAGGCACTGAAGCAGGATGTCGGGTATTGGGAGGCGCTAAGAAAAAATCCAGTCAAACAAACTCGTACACTCGTTACATCGTGCCGAGCGTCTGGTCAAGGACGGGATAATTTTAAGGAGACGATAGAACGTGGCAACGAGGAGGGCGGCTTCGGCGAACCCGCCTTGAAGCTGCGCGTCATACAGCTCTTGCAAGATGTCGACACGCGTTGGTCGGCTACGTTCTTGATGATAGACCGGTATCTTGAGCAAGATTTGGTTTGTTCTATTGTTTTTTCTTGCCAGTAGTGATTGAATTTGACTTGGAATTTCGTTTAGGCTGTTGAGGCATTTCTCGATGACCCAATGCAAGTCGAAATTTCGGATGATCGACTCGATCCAGTCACCAAGACTGTTCTCATCGACATTCGGCGGTTTTTACAGGTTCCGTATCTTGTCCAGGAGATAGTCTCTGCGGAAAAAGCACCTACCCTGTCCTATGTGCTTCCACTCTACGAGCAGCTCATTGCCGCCCTCAAGCTTCTTGCACGAGAGCTCCCGAAAATCAGTCTCGGTATCAACGCCGCTGTCGACAAATTCACAGAATATCTTGGGATGTCTCGGCGCACTCGAATGTATGCGCTAGCGATGGGTAATTACTTCCTTGTTTGTCTCTTAATTCGCTTCAATCACTCATATTTAACTTTCAGTTCTAAATCCGACGACAAAACTCCAGTGGCTAAGGGACAACTGGTCTTCATCAGATGCTGAAGAAGCCAGAACCTGGATTCGTGCAGCGGTGCGTCCCAACTTTCACATTATACTGCGCTACTGACAAACTCCCAAGATGCTGGAGTACCGCCGGGAGTTCCGCGCTCACCAGAACTCTCCGAGCACTGTGCACATACCTTCGACCGCCAGCCGCCGCGCTGTTCACACGCCGTCTGCATCCCATGCCGCTCGTGCCCAGAAATCTGGGTTTGCGAAGCTTGGTGCTCTTGTAAAAGAGCTGTCTGCTTCCGACATCGAATCCCCACCGAGTACTCGAAGTCCGCAGCCGCTTTCGGAGGAAGAGCAAGTAGAGGCAGAGCGCCGTGCTGCTGCCGAAGATGAACATATTGTCGATGCGGAGCTGAATGACTATGAGAAGGAGGGTTTGCTGGGAGGCTCGGACCCAGAGTATGAGGACCTTGACTTGCTCCGCTACTGGGAGGTGAGTTTAAGTATGTTCTTATACAATGTTGGTCTGAAAAATGTTGCAGGCTCGTCAATATCGGTTCCGTTACCTATTTCGCGTGGCGCTTGATGTATTGCCTGTTCAGGCTTCTGCGGTACCATGCGAGCGTGTTTTCTCTTCCAGCAAGGACACAGATGCCTCCCTACGCAACAGTCTCTCCCCCGAGATGATGGAAATGCTCCAGATTCTCAAATTTATTTATCGACAGGATCGCATCAACTTTTGCGAGGACTTCGTCGTAACTGAGGAAGATCTGTCTGTTGTTGATATTGACCCTGATGTAGCAGAAAGGTTGATTGCGGCAGGGCGTACTCAAGAGCTTGAGGATCTTATAGAATCTTCCTGGGCTTCGCCCGTTCGATTTTTGCGTTGTATTCACTTATATAATCATTGTGCTTTGTATTGTTCCATAATTTACTCATAAACTGTATAGTCTTTTATTGTGCATATGTTTATTGTACTTATTGGAGAATTGTAGCACATTTTAGAGGTGCATACGAGGTCAAAACAGTGCAATGCAGCTCAAAACGAGGAGACGGGGAACCGTGGGACGGAAACTTCCATTTATGGATGTCAGCTCCGAGCTGCCTCGGCCCAACTCCGAGCTCGAGCGAGCTGATGGGCAATCACCTCGAGCTCAGCTCCAACTCAGCTCCCGGCAGCACTACCGGGTTTAGAGTGCCGTGTGCGCGACCTGGTACAGCCACTCGGACGCGGCACGCGGCCGATGGCACGATAGACCACGTAATACAGTGTAGTGCTGCCGCGAGGCGAGGTCGAGGTTAGCGCTGTGTAGGAATCAAAGTGTTATATAACAGGTACTTTATAACACTGTTATTAACACGTTAATTACATTTCTCACAATGGAGGTCCAGAAACACCTGTTATTTATGTGTGCCGAGGGGTCCCCGGCGGCGCCTTGGAGAGCACTTTTTCAGCTTGATTTTGCCTTTGAAGCCCATAAGATGGAGTCAAAAAATTGCCCTGCTGAGTTCAGAAGATTTCGAAGCCAAATAGGAGGCAAATTTCAAGAAATTCGGTTGAAAATCAGGCGGAAAAAAAAAATCCGGGCAGGCTTACGTCATGTTATGAACCCTGTTATTAACATATCCATGTTAAATAACCAGGGGGGTAGTTTGAATCTCACATTTCTCACAGCCCGGATTTTGATTCTTACACAGCGCTAGTCGAGGTACCTTGAGGTGATGGCCCATCAACCTTGAACCCACCTTGAGATGACGTCACCTCAGCGGTCCACCTCGAAATTCACTCTCTTCACTTCATTTTCATTCCCTGAGCCGCGAAAAAAGTTCAGCTAGCCTACAGTGGCCCACTCATGAGCACCTATCATGTTTATCTGGTGTTAACAACTGTTTCTAAATATTATTTCCGAAAACAGTCTCAAGGCGCCATCACCTCGACTACCATAAATGGCAACAGTTTAAGGCCAAGGTCACCTCACCTCCGAGGGCCTCCACCTCGCGGCAGCACTAATACAGTGGCGGCAAAATCTGATGTCACCCCAAAAAAGGAAATTCTCATCAATTCAACTCGGTTTCTTTTCTGTGCCCTGTTTTCTGTGGTCGGACCTTTCACAGTGCATTCCAGACATAGATTTGAAACACATGCACCCTTTTCCATCTTAGGATACCTCGAAAATTGACACTTTTTGGGCAAGACTTCCCAACCATCTTTGGCCCAGTTCTCCTCAATGAATGGACCTATCTTTCTCAATCTTGCCTGTGGATTTGCCGTTCCAATGGATTTGTGCCCTTGTCACTACCAGATGGCGATGGCAAGGGCAGATTAGGGGCGGATTGATAAAATTTTCTTTTTTGGGGGTGACATCAGATTTTGCCGCCACTGTATACTGTGACTGTGACATAGTCTTATGTTTGCCGCGCCCCTCCACCAGCCTCCACCCATGTCAGAATGTTATTAGCTAATATGTATTATATAAGCAGGTTTCACGTCGCGTATATCTCCCTCAAAAATTGTGTTCTTTCCTCTTTTTTTGAGGGAATGCTCATTATATTACCTGAAACTACCTTTCTGCCTCCTCAGACTTTTGATATGTAACAACATGGGGTGCTGTTATTCCCCGGTGTAGCGTTTCAATCCTTATTGAAGGTCCGTGTTTCGCATTTCTCGCTTGTGTCCATTGTGATTACCGTATCCAGCCCTATGATCTCCATGCGCTCATGGAAGCCCATCTTGAATTGGGTCTCAGCACCGACACTGACGATTTCCACCGCTCCTCTGTGCTTCGAGTTCTCAAGACCAAGACAGCTACAGTACATATCATGGCCAGTCTCTCTTACTCTACTAAGTCCAGATGTCGGCGGGCGCCGTCAGTCTTCGGGCCAAGGCGGGCGTAACCGACGCTTCAGCTTTTGTAATCCCGGCAGCCATGTGCAAATGGATACCGGCCGCCATTATTGATTACGCACTTCCCGGGCTCTTGTCCCGCTCTCGCTTGGCGACACGTAGACCCCGCTCCACACGCAAGTCCCACACTCGGAAGCCTGCGCATAAGGCTAGTGCAGTAGCCAGCAGCTCCGCTACCACACTTGGTATGTTCTTGTTGTTAGTCGACAATGGATGCTGGCTAACGAGTCTATTATAGAGTTACTCTCCGACTCGACGCTTTCTGACTCAATGTTCTCTGACTCGACACTCTCAGGCTCCGAAATCATTGACCTTACATGGCTGAATTGACAACTCAAGCGATGCATTAGGTAAATCTATTCCTTGACTATCTTTTGTTAACCTAGCCGTCAGGGTCGTAGGCTGGATTTGAAACACCTGTAGATTACGCTTGCAGCTCCTTTCTATACACTAGACAGGGGTACAATACATTGATTGTTTCCTCTCTTCCACTATGTCCAGTGAGATCCCGCCCATCTTCACCACAATCTATGAAGCCATACACCATGCGAGCGATGAGGACCGTGCCTACTCCGGAGAAATTGAAGATGATATAGAGGCTGAGGGCGAAACGGTAACGGAGGATATCTATGATGTGTCGCAACTGCAGGAGCATCTCTTGGACGCCTCAAAAGGCGTCACAAATGAAACTGACAAGGAATATCGACGGTCAGTACATTTTAAAGATGAAATTTGCTATTGACTTTTCCACAGCTTGATGAGCCAATGCGTACAATTCCTCAAAGAAAATAAACTCATTAAAGCCGATGATAAGTTCTTTGGCAAGAACCCAAGTGAACTTGTTCCGTTTTGTATCTGCGCTTGGATTATGCATGAGTGCGTCAGAGCCTCTTGACTGTGCCCTGATTTATTAACAATGATTCAGATGCGACGAGTATGATTTTAACAGAACAGAAAAGCATAGTACAGTCTTTCGAGCAAGCTACGCCCATGCACAGAAAATGCGTGCCGCTATGACCTATGCGTTCGGACGCTTGAACGGGCTAGGTTCTCTTCCCTGGCATGAAAGCGAATCGGTTGGTAACCCTTCTGTTTCCGAAACTGTCGCCACATACATGACAAGTTGGCGTCGTCGGAAGGTTTGCCTATCTTCTTAGAGGTATAGAATTGACTCACATATTGTTGCAGGTAGTCTGTATTTTGCCACGGGGGTGATGCACGGAGGTGGGCATAATGCCGTAATGTACGGATTGGGAAATAGTTCCCACACGGCTCTTGACAGCTACCACAGCTGCGTCGTCTTCTTGGGTGCTTCTTTCTTGCTTCTCTTGCCGCTGGCTGGCCGGAATACATCACTATGGCTAGTAAATATCGCTGGACCGACACCCAGGGCCGTCAGACTGTCAAAGAGATCGTCCGCAAGCTCATTCCACAATGGCCGAATGGCCTTTACTCGTACCAAGAAGACATCATTCTCCGCGTGTTGGATGGGCAAGACGTGCTTTGCTGTGTCTCTACAGGTGGTGGAAAGTCGGCAATGTTTGCTGTGCCCATCATCGTCCTCAGGGAAATGAATCGGAATTCACACCTCTATCCTTCTCTCCCAACTCGCGCCAAACCCGTAGGAATTGTTATAACGCCGACAAAGGGTCTGGCATGGAATATAGTGCGTCTCAGTCTGCTCGGAACTATCTCTGCTGACCCAAATAGGTATATGAACTCGAAAAACTATCCGTCCCGGCCTTCGCCTATTGCCATGAAACTGTAACCGACGCGCGCAAGAATAAACGGGATCTCGTTAAGATCATCCGGGAATGCAATACCTACGGAGTCATCTGTGTCGACCCTGAGCACCTCCACGATAAAGCTTGGCGCTCCATCACAGCCTCCGACACGTTTCGAGCAAATGCGGTGTATGGATGTCTGGACGAAGTTCATCTCGTGAATGAATGGGGAGCATCGTTTCGTCCGCTGTTCAAACGCGTCGGCGCCTTCTTCCGCGGCCGTCTTCCCTCTACAATCTCCGTCATGGGTCTCTCAGCTACTCTGCAGCCTGGCGCGCCTACCGATAGCATCTGCAAGAGTCTTGGATTCTCTGGCAATGATTTCTATCTCCTCCGGCTCAGTAATGAGCGTCCGAATACTCAATTCATCATGGAAGCGCTGGTAAATGGAGTCGGCAGCACCGAATTCCCTCAACTCTTGCCCTACCTCAACTCTGGACGAAAAGGCATCATTCACTGCGTCGCTATCGATGATCTCTTCCGAGTGTATATGTATCTGTGGAATTCTCTCCCTGAAGGTCTCCACCGCTTGCGACGCATCAGAACTTACCACTCTATTCGCACTTCAGATTACAACAAGGAGACAATCCGATTGCTGGAGGACGATCCGATGTGCCAGGTGGTCATCGCGACCATTGCCTTTGCGAATGGAGTTCACGCGCCGTCACTGCTTGACAGCTACTCAATCGGTATTCCTGATCCAGATGCATTGAATCAGCAGGGAGGTCGTGCGGGTCGACGCCTGGATATACCCGCCCGCGCCTTTGCTTTCTATCAGCCAAGTATGCTTCTAGATGCGATAAAACAGCTCGGTGCGCTTTTTTCAAACTCATTTCTTCTCGACTAAATGTTTTGCAGGTCTACCTCTTCCTACCACCTCTAGACGACAAAAGCCTGCCGCAAATACTGACACCACTCATCCCGAAAAGAAAACAAAACCTATGGACCACAGCAAGGCGCTCCTTTTGACCGAAAAAACCTGTTATATGGCTGTTTGGAATCGCATTTATCAAAACCCCCCGCTTTCGACGACAACTCTTGACTGTATCGCTGCTAAGCGCCCTCTCCCTTGCTCTCTCTGTGCTAAACGCGCCAACATCACGCTTTCGTTCCCGTCACCCCCTCTGCCGGATCGTGTCGTCTTACCACCATTCACACCTTCCGCCGGCACACAACCGATCGTACTTTCGGCTTCGGAGAAGAAGCTTCAATTGAAGAAGAAAGAACGCGAACTTGCGTCGACGGAACTGGCAGAGTTCGGGAATAAACTTCGCCTGGCTGAACAGCGTCGCTCAGCCAATATTCATCGACCGAAGTCATCTTACTTTCCTGTTTCGATCAGCACGCTCATTCTCGACAAATTGCTCTCAATAGATTCAGTTCAATCGCTTTCAGAACTCGTTCAACCTTGGATATTCGCCGCAGCACACATCTTCACGCTCTACGACGTCATTCTCGACCTTCAGTCAACCATTCGCTCGGATCGCGAGGCTGCTCGACTGAAGAAAAATGCCAAACACCACAACAAGTCGAAGCCGCGTCGGAAATCAAAGAAAAAGAAGAAAGTGGTGGACAGCTCTGAGTCTGAGGAGATGGAAGAGGTCGAGGTGGAAGAATCGGAGGTCGAGCATGAGGCGGCATCTAGCGGTGATGATCAAGGTCGCCGACGCTCATCACCTGTCCCTCCTCCCGCAAAACGCGCTCGCCGCTCGACTGTACTTGACGACGTTACAAATCAGACGGCTGGTTCACGTCGACAAACAACGGAAGACAAGTCAAAATTCACCTCTGCAACAATCGCTGCCAGTCATCGGCCAGCCTATCGAACTACGGCAACCAGCCGGCGGAATAGAGGATGAGCTCGCTATGTGTTGTTTTTATTTCGCGTGATTCGCTCGGAGTATACATTGATTACTGAATGCATTGTAAGGTAGATTATTGAACTCAATTATTTCAGTCCTCCCCTGAATCCTCTGAATCGACATCGTCAGTGGGTTTCAATTCGTCCTCTTCCTCCGAACTTTCTGCGTCTTCCTCGTTCATTTTCAGCAATGCCTCCGGAAATTCGTGCTCTTCATACCAATCCCCGCTCATCTGGCCGGTCGCGGCGTCGACGGTGACAGTCAAGTCTGACCCGCTGGTAAGTTCTTCATTACTGCGGTCTTCCGGATCGTGCTCTTCAACTTGCTCTGTGGCCACATGCGAAGCGGTAGAGTGACTGGATTGAGATGAGTCGGAGGACGATGTGGAGGAATTTGAGAGAGCGGAAGCGGGACGAGTTGGGGCGGGAGGAGGGGATGATGGATTCGGAGGTGAGGATGCTGAATTGCGGGGAAGAGAGGAGGTGGAAGGATCAACATCCATAAGCTGAGTGTCTTCCATACGGCGAAGCTTCTCCATCGTCTTCAATACTGACACATAGTCCTTGCTCTTCTTCAAGAAATCATCCAACTTGCCGCCTTCGAGTCGTGCATATCCTCGGTCAAATCGATTGACCGCAACGTGTCCCATACTCCGTCCCGAGCAAAAGGAATGAAGCTCCTCTTCCTTGTACATGCGGAGCAGAATTTTCGTTTCGTCGCGGAGGTGAGGGGAGGTATGTGACTTGCTTCTACGCTTCAAATCAAAGGCAGACTCGACATCCTCTTTAATCTGGAGAAAGTGACGAACATTTGGAGAGATCGTCTTGCGAAAATATTGCTCATCAAACTCCCCACCGCGTTTCTTCGCCATCCCAATGATCCATTTATTACTCCATTCCTGGGTCAAATCGCCTTCAACAGAATGACCAAGTTCACCGCGAAGGTTGAAGAGGTAATTGTTGAGGAGGGTGAGTTTGAGGGCGGGAGAGCATTCGTACTTGAGAAGGGCGTATAACTCCAACATATACCGCATGTAGTGTTGGTTTGAAGTTCCAGCAAAGGAGAAAATATAAATATATCTTCGGTTGAGCCTTGCTTTCATTGCAATGCGGACGGCGTACCTTAAAGATTTCAAGAACCCGCCCAATATCGCCCTCAGGAATGGCGTAATTGAGTTCCACCCACCACCCGAACTCCATTATGAAGAGAATCGAGTTACTCAACACTCGGTCTCCGTCGAATCCCTCAGCCTCGACATGCACTTCCGGCGCTTTCTTGCCCTTTCCCGTCCCAGCGTTCGACTTTTCTGGAGCCGGTGTTGTGATGTTGTCCGCAGCGAAAGGTTTCGGAGTTCCAATGGGGATCGCCGTATCTGGATCAGAGTCGTATTCTGTTTTCGACAAAGATTGGTTGTAGGCGGTGTGGGAGGCATAATTACGTCGCAGGGCAGCCGCATGTAGAAGCAGCTCGTCCAGACTTGGAAGCGCGTCGATTTGTGCGAGTTGCTCGAAGTGATCATGTATATCGTCGACACCGAGGACAATGCTATGGTTCGTCATCTTTCAGGAAAAATACGGTGAGAGATAGAACTTACCGCCAACAATCAAGTACACGCGCCTCCCAGATCAAAGTCATACTACGAGAAGTGGGATAAAAATCGCACTTTTTGAGATCCGTTGGTCGTTTCATATTAGCTGCGTTGGAACTACGTGAAAGGGAGGATGGATCTTTGGAAGCGGCAGGGCCATAATGGTTGGATGCACAAGAATTGAGGTCGGTCGCTTTCGTGTGCCAAGTCTCCGGAGTGGTGATGACATTGCGCAGAGAATCATAGATATCTGGAGTGTCGGCAAGTAATTTCTTCAGGCCCATGATCGTCGCATGCGAAGCTCCGTCTCCGCGAACCCAAGACAAGATATTGCGAAACTTCTCGGGCTGAACGCCAATCTGTTGGTCAAAGTCCTTCAACGCTTGATGCATCCCCTGAGAGGTTCCTTCTTGTTCTGCATTCGTTCCTAGCGGCTGTAGATCAGTTTTGTGAAGCGGGATACGGTGTATGGCGAGGAGTTCCCGAAAACGAGCCGAGATCTGGGGAGTCATGTGGGAAAGATGAGGAGAGAACTCTGCCAGGACGCGGACCAGATGGTGGTCAGAAATATCGTAGTGTTTGAGCCAATCGATGTCGTTGTAAATCATTTCTGTGGTCAAGTTTTGGCGTTCTTCTTTACAGATACGGTCTACATGATCTCGAGCGTCAAAAGCGCCAGGTTGGGCATCGTGGTAGAAGGCGAAGGTAGCTGCCGTGCCGACTTTGAGTTCGTTTCCGCGTCCTATCCCATGCTCATACGTGAGATCGTAATATTGGATGTTATCGAGAACGAGGGAGCCCGCAGACTCTCCTTGATCCGCCGCAGTATCGACTCTAGTCACCAGCGCGAGGGAGTCAGCATCAGAGACCGAGTCGAGGGCTTTGCGAGCTGTTGAGTCACTGACAGTCGAGCCAAGTCGACAATAAACTCGTTTGACATCGACATGGGACTGTGATGCAAAATGCCAGATGCCGAGCGGTAAGGCGAGGTCTCCACTAGCATAGGAATTCCGGCTGAGAATGAAGGAGCTGAGGGCGGCAACCTGGATCTAATGCTTTCATTAGGTGCTGTGCTAACAATCGATTTCAAAGGCCATACCGCAGGATGGGGCCGGCGCTTGCGAACCACAACCTTCCCATCCACTCGCGGAGCGCAAAAACACTCGGTGATGTACCACATGAGACCATCCTCCTCTTGATAGCGATCCGCCAGCCCTTGAATCGTAAACCGGGTGTCATCCCACGTTACAACCCTAACTCCTTCTTTCCTCCCATTTGTGCTAGCACGTAAGTGTCTTCGGTCGTTAGGATCGTCGTTCTTTCTAGCGAGCTGCCCCGTGCGCCGATAGAGTTCATCGCCAACTACTCGCGTTGCCCATGCATTTAGACAGGGTTTAGCAAAGCGGATTTCTTCCAGTGGCTTATCGGGAGAGAAGGCTGCGTTAATCTGGTCAGGGAATTTGAGTTTGGGACGACTTTGGGGGTGATTGTAGATGAGTTCGATGATATCCGCCAGTTTGACCGCAGAACTGCCTTGTAGAAATCGAGTCACAGTAGCAACATGTCTTGGGGTCCGAAGGTCTTCTTCCCCGCGCCGATGCGGATGAAAGACTGCCTGAAGAAACTCGCCGAGACTGTCAAATCCCCAATTCAAGAAGACCTCGTCAACCTTCTCCCATTTAGATCGTCTGGGACGAATCTCATTGACAAATGAAAAGGGTGGTGTTGCCGTCGCAGGCGTTGCAGGTGCAGAGGCCGAGCCGTTGAATGAAAAAGATGGTATGTCGACTGTCAACTTCGACGGAATGCGCCTATATGACCGCACTTTCCGGATGGTATTTGGATTAAACTCCTCCATAGGAAGTGAGGCGAGAGTTTTGGCGGTCAATGACGCGACGAGTGGGCTGAATGAGGCGGAAGCGAAGGAAGAAGACGCGTCAATTGAGAGTGTCACATACTGTGACATGACGCGTTTCGTTTTCAAACTCCGCACTTTACGGCATAATCCTCACCTCCAATCGCCGATGACAGCAAGTTGACAGACTACATACACCGCAGGTACGAGGACCATTGTATGTAGCGTCTGTTTACAAGAGACTATGTTGCAGGTACGAGCCGGGGAAACTGCAACGAGCGCTCATGCAATCACAGAAGTAGGTAAACCAAACTTTGTAAGCCTCTCTTGCTAATGGTGATTCAGGAGACGCTACTCATGTATACAAATTCAATAACAAGCCAGAGATAGCACAAGTCAAAGAGTACGCCCCACGTTCACGAAAAGCAGAGAAGGAGTCACATGAATGGGGAGGTGCGCGCGCTCGCAGACTTCTGACTTTGGCCTATGTGCTGGGATTTCTTTGTCTGCTGCGCTTCGACGAGGTGCTAAAGATCCAAATACACGACATAGAGTTCGTTTCCAACACGCTGACACTCCCTTTTCGCAAGACAAGTCAGTTTGGCGGTAAGGAGGAATTCGTCCTTCATTTGCTGAACTTACGGATAGGTCAGGTGTGAAACCATTCTATCTACACCTCTTCCCTCCCCACCTGGCCCACCTTTGTACGATTCGTGCTCTTGCGAATTGGCTGTATGTCTCAGATATTGAAGATGGGTTTCTTTTCCGAAAAATAGTATCTGGCGACCGAGTTTCTCGAGAGAACACACACATGGTGACGTCCCAAACACATTTCATTATATATCATTCTAATACTTGCTTTCAGACGAGCGAGTGCTTTCTGGAGATGTTCAGAAACAATTTGCTTGATATTGAGATTGACCCGGCGCCATATGGTACCCATTCGTTCCGTCGTGGCGGCTGCCAATGGTTATATAGTTGTTGTCGTTGGGGGCTGATTCGTATTTGCGACTGGGGTGGCTGGAGTACCGAGTTCAGCAACTTGACCATTGTCAAGTACTTGATTTCTTACGCCGATGAACCGTCCGAGCGTCGTGAAGACTATTTGAATCCTAACCGCCCTCCGACGAAGAAATGTTTTAGTTGCGGTAGAACATGTCATTGTATCTAATTCAATAGTACTTGATTCCTGTTCCAATTTGTATACAAATAGTATTCAATTACTTGTTTGGCTTGACTTGACTTCAATTCGCACAAATCGCGTCAATTTGAATTAAAGAGACTGTTATATAGATGAGCCACTACTAGTCGTCCTCCCCTTCCTCCTCTTCCTCCCCCAAGTCCATCCCCACCAACCCTTTGAGCTCCCGATAGCGAGCCGCAATCGTCGAGGCTTTTCTCATCACACAATACTGGCCACCCTTACGGTAAGTCAATTGCTCGGGAGTGAGTTCTTGAATAGCAATTGCAGCGATACGAGTGACCTCTTCCTTCCGTCGAGTAAGTTGCTTGAGTAGCGGGGTGTATTTCATACGCTGAAGCACCCCATCCTTTCCAGGTACGGAGTACTTGGCCCAGAATTCGTCGATTGAAGGCGCAGCCAGGATAGCTGTAACAAGGGTCTGAAAGAAATGAGACGGACAAATTACATTGAAATGAAGGACGTACTTTCCAATCAAAAGAGTTTTTCTTGACGCCTTGCCACTGAGATGATTTCCAATACTTGTACACGCGCGACCAATACTTGACGGCGATGGGAACACCCTTGATAGTAAGCGAAGACGTTCCAGGCCAACGAGGAGAGTTGTCGTCCCATTCCACCAACAGCGAGTTGACACCGCGGTGCGCGTAGCTGATTGCAGGGGGATCCGGAACATCCTCTTCACTGAACCGTGAGAGCGATTCCACCTGCGAGGAGCAAGGTGCGTGTCGGGATGTTGTCAGTGGCCGGATTCGGGTCAGAGGCGGAGGTGGCAGCAATGAAGGGAGGGGGAGATGGCGATGTTATGTGTATATCGGCTGGTTCGTCAGCGGGGGTAGGCCGCACTGGGAAGAAATCCTGCGGTGGAGTTCCCTAATCTTTTGATAAGCATTTCGCCACCCGACAGATATATGCTATTCCAACCATCGGGGCAGCATGATCATCTTGGAGGCGGACATGTCCAGCGGCAACAGGTGGCGTTGTTGGCGTTGATGTGGGTAGAGCTGCGGGCTGGGGTTTGTAGAGGGACCTGTTTTGATCAAGTACGCTGGGGTCGAACGGAAATTTAGCGACGATCATCTCAGCCTGAGTAACCCGTTGGTCAGTATGTAGAATGTAGAAACATAAACAGAAGAACATACCCAGGGCTTTATTCTAGCCTTTTCGTTCGCTGTCCGCAAGTCCTTCGAGCGCTCTGTGAGGGGGACGTGCAGGGTGCGTACACCATCCGCAGCCGCGAAAAGGATCTCGCGCCGGGTGACAGACGCCTTCGGCTTGGTTTTCCTGTCCCCACTCGCCTTGCGGGCACCCTTGTGTGTGTTTGTAGCAGTCTAAACGGAATGAACGAGTTCATCTAAATCCATAACTGATAATTAAGAGTACGTACCGGTCCCACTGAGCACGATCGCCACTAAATTCCTTCAAACGATTGATAAGAGCTGTTTTATTCCCCGTATATGCCAGCCGGAAGGTCTTGCAGTGTTCATTGAGCTGCGGGTTTGTAAGTGTCGCCCTGGAAGTGGTCAAGAGTTAGATGAATATATACTGTAGATGAAAACAGACGTATAGAAAGGGACATACAATCGAATATATTGCGTTGGAAAACCAGATTCCGTGTCGTAGTCGGCAGGGAAAGGAAGAGCCGGGTCGTTGTCATTCGAAAGATCCTTGGGCATGAAGAAAGCGCCGAGAACCAGCAGGAGAGCTTCAGATAGAGGGAGGAGAACGAGAACGGTGCCGGCGACGAAGACGAGGACGGTGACGGTGTCGAGGTGAGACCAGAAAGGGGCGGCCGCGGCGCAGACGCCCGTGGCGTCGCCCTCGACGCGATCGAGGGCGAGCCGATACAGGACGGAGCTGTGAAACCACGCGAATCAGTTTGTTTACGGAGTTTTGACAAGACGGGCGACGGAGGCCGAAAACCTCCCAGTCCTAAGCGAAAAGACAGTCCCACGCGATCGGCGGCAAACGCCGCGTGACGGGACTGTTATATCCCCGGAAGAATCCGCGGTTATTTGAGTCCACAGTATGTCCATCAAAAATTCTGTGCAGATGTGGCAGTTTAATAGTATGTCCTTATCACGGGCAACCCAAAGGGTCACCCATTATTGAAGCAGTATACTTGATGCATAGAGCTGCAGAAAAATTTCTCGTCTGGTGAGCATTCTGTCAAGCTCAACACTGGAGGTCTAGTAGTCCATTGCCTAGATGAAATGTTTGCAGCCATGAACTGAGCATTTCTTAGCAAAACCTCACTTAATTGCTGGGAAAGTTATGCAGGGCACTGGCGAGCCGGCCCTCCTGAGAGTTGCCGCGCAGCGAAGAAAAATCGAGTTCTACGAGGCTAAATAGCTATGACGAAATTCTCCCTTTTTCCTCTTTCCTTCTTTCCTTTTTCGGTGATTTTTTTCTTCTCCTTCTGGCCGCCTATAAACATGATTAGAGAGTTTGCGGTGAGCCGCCAGAAGCCACCTGGTGGCTCCAACGGCATGCGGATTGGAGCGGCTCCTTCATGTGGCGGCTCGTTCAGCGGCTCGTCGCGCGCGGTCCTTAGCACAATTTCGAGGTTGGGTACCTTGTATATTTGACAATACCTTCAGCCAATGAGAGTTCGTTGTCCAAACGTGCATAATTGTTTTGAATTGAAGCAATTTCCAGCGTCAACCGAAGTCTTCGGCTCAAATGTGCGATAGCGTCAGATTTTCGGGTCCAACTTTCTTCGTTTGTGTCAAGTTTGTGTATGGCTCAAGATATAGATGACTAAGCACCAAGAATAGACTCGCAAAACCAAATTTGAACCAGCCGCCAAACGAGCCGCCAGACAGCATAGCCGCTCCAATCCGCATGCCATTAGAGCCGCCAGGTGGCTTCTGGCGGCTCACCGCAAACTCTCTATTACCGAGCCTGTCGGACGCTGTCGGAGGCGGTTTGTCGGTGTTTGCTGATTGCTGATAATCTATGCTGATAATCTGAGTTGATGGCCGTAAAACGGACCTGTCGGGAGTTGAACAGACTGATGGCTGGTCCAGTCGGTCACAAAAGGTCACTCTGGCTCTAATCTCCGTCTCTAAACACGTTTCTTTGGCACGAAGATTCTCGTCGCTTTCTCAACAATTCAGTCTTCTTCTTGCTCTCTTTTGAGAGATATCCGATGTTATCCTCTAGCTTGCTTATCCAGATGGCCCTCTGCTGTGGTATGCCTTTCGATTGGATAGAGGATACCGACTCTCCGGAGGACTGAGCAAGACACCGCGGACTGGTAGTCGGTCGTCGGAGTAGTTGTCTGCACAATGGACGTTCACAAGCTGCTAAATCCACCTGTTGAAATCAGCTGGCCATTGTCTATGGTGCGCTCGGCCTAAACACCACCAAACAGGAACAAAATCTATTGCACCTGATCAGAACCTTCCCATGACTGATCCTCTGGTGAAAACACTCCGATTAGGTAGTAGACTAATCACTCTAAAGGAATTTACCATCCCCTCAAAACTCACAATAAATTCTTTTTTCTCGAGGCGGATTTGAGACATCAGTGATGGCATCAGTCAATCAGTCATGTGAGCTTACGGAATATGCCCAATTTGGGTTCCGACTCTGGCTTCATATGCTCTCAGAGAGGTCCATGAGCTATATCCTACACTCATGAAAGCTGGGGAGTACGTCCTGAGTCTGCCCCAACCTTATTCTGCAGCAGAAAATGCAATTTAAATTCGAATTTTTTCCGCCGGTCGATTTGAGACATCACTGATGGCATCAATGATGGGACCTATTTGGTGGTGTTTAGGCCGCGCGCACCATAGAGTGCTGGGAGTCAGCTCCCTGCTTAATCCTGACGAAGAAACTGTCGACATACTCCCACTCATTCAAGACCTTGCTTCGTTTTCTACCCATGAGCAGATTCGAGTGCCCTTAGACATCCGTAACCATCTGAAGCTTGCCCTTGACCACCTTCATTCCACATTATCGACTCCTTCTTCTACGCGAGAACTGGCTGTACCGACATTCCATTTCCAGAATCCCAATGACAACTTGCAAAGGGAGTCTGAGCAGCACGTAAAACTGAATCGAGAGACTGTGCTCGAAACGTTATTCCGGTATCCAGTCCGGACTGTCGTCGAGTATCCCGAGACCAGCTCTACTGGTTTTATTGGCCATCTATTTGCGATGGATCCTGAAGATTGGTCGAACCCAATCCAAAATGTGGTTTATTCTCGAGGGAAGCCTTCAGGACAGACTATAGCAGGGCATGAGGTTTACGTCGAGCTCCTCAAATACCCTGGATCGGATGATAAAGTCCCGTGCGTATTAAGCCATACTACTTGTGAGTTCTCCTCTCTTTGCATCTTCTGGTGCGTGATATCATCTTGATACCTGTTACAGGTCAGGGCTGCAAAGTATGTCCTCTGCGTTTTGGGCAACGCAACTGACCCCTCCGTGACCGTGACGGTTGCCTCGGTACAAGTATTTACAGTATCTGCTTTTTGCCGCTTTAGGAAATACAAGTCAGAAAATGAGTTTGAGAGGGAAAACGGACAAGAAAAGCTCACAGAACATTAATAGTGAGTCGGGCCTCCTACCTCTGTTACCCTTCGTCGCTCGTCCTCAGACATCTCACACGTCTCGGACTCAGAACCTGAGCGCATCGCCGCCACGCAACGCGCCAAGTCATCTCGTAAGGCTCGCCGCCAACGCGAAGCCCTTGCCTCGATTCCCAATGTCTCCTCGTCGACAAATTTGGGTATTTCGAGTTGATCTGGCCAGGTTTCAGGTCAAAATTCCAAAAATTCCGGTATGACATGAAGTCACGTCCCCCACCATATCTGATACCCAACCTCCCCTAGGTTCTGGGGGAGATATCCGCCTGGCTTGTCGAGTGGCGGCAGCACTCTAGGCACCCAGCTCGGCAACTCCGCATCAACTGGCTTGTAGTCAGCGGAAACACTCTTAAAATCACTAAAGAGATCCGTTGATCTGAGGATTTTATTAAGATCAACTGCGATAGACTGAGTGAGTGACTAAAGATGAGATATGAAAAAACTCCTACGGAAGAATTGACACCGAGGTGGCTCATGGTGACAAACAGCGACAGACGAATCTGTTTCTATGTTAACCAGCATTCTCGACGAGACATCCTGTCCGAACTCGATACAGAAACAGGGGAAGTATCTGTTTTTTGTATGGAGATATTGAGATAGATATGCAGCAGGGACCGGATGCCCGTTCACAGTGGGCCTGCACAGAGTGTAAGCAACAAATGAGGGGAAAAAATAAATAGAAAATACTGGCCATGCTAGTTTGACGACATAGACATTCCCTATCGGGTCTACGAAAGTGATCACGATATCTCCTGATGATTTACGCTGGAGATTGGCATAGGCTGCGTCGAATAGACCTTGCCACGGTTTCTGGAGACACATTCTTGTGTAGCAGAGAGGAGGAGAGGGAGATTGTGCTGGGAGTCGACACACAAAGAGGCGCTGACACGATGCACAAAGTATAATTGTCGGTTAGTGGTAAGTTTGCTATTGGCTGTTGCTATTGGCCAGTCCAACGATCCCATCGGTGAAGAGAGGCGAGGAGGCGAAGTAGGGCGGTGAAAGACAATGTGTGTGCGGTGTGAGAAACAAGAAACAAGGTGATTAAAGATTAACATGGTAATTCAAGAAGAGGGACACGTCCTGAACCTATGGCTTCCAGAGCTGACCGACCTATCCATACTTTCTGCAACGCGTCTAAAGCTTTGCTTTCAGCCCTATGCTTCTTCTCAACCTCGCCTTGGAGTTTCGTGCGCTTTTGAGTGTCTTGACAATTTTCAAGTTGCCTGGACTTGGCTTGAGCAGCACGACGGGCCTTCTCCAAAGTATCGATCGCATTCTTGAGCTTATGGTTCCAGGCGTGAATTTTGGAGTCGTCGTTAATGACTTGTTTGTGTCGTTGGTTATCTGAACAAAGAATTGAGTCTCGAGTCTTTGATAATGGAATGAAAATAGAGATACCTCGCCGTTTGAGATTCATGAGGGCATTATCGAAAGGATGTCCTGTTTTGTAAGATGGTGTCACACCAAATTCCTCGAAAGACTATGAACAGTGTCAAAAACAACAACGAAAGAAGAAGAAGAACATACCTGAAGAGCCTTCATCTTCATTCGATCGAAAGCTTGACCTTTTTTGAGGCCTCCCAGTAGCGTACATTGAACACCCTCACGATTGGCGTCACGGTGGACAGTCTCTATAAGGTTTGAGTTTCCATCACCTGCCTCCCAAATAATTCGAGGGATGAAACTCTTCTCCCAGCAAATGCCTTCAAACACAAACCCACTCGACAATTTGTTATTCAGCCAATCTGATATCATTTTAGAGCGTAATCTAAATAGCATTCGAAACAGAGAAAACACTCACCTTGTGCTGCCTTCCCACCGAGTTCGCCAATCGACTGCAAAGTACCGTCCCAGTCATGGTGTTCCATGCATACCAAGCTTCTCATGAGCCATCGAACTTGTTCTGTTGTAGCGCAGAGTTTCACAAGGCGGAAGTAGTGAACGGTACAGACTCGGAAGATCCGGTGTAGATGGTCGTATGGCGACAGTTCTTGTATAGTTCGATGAGGCTCATACAGATCAGGCTTCGAAGGCAGAGTAGAAGCAAGTTTTTGCAGGTGGAGACCAAGACCTATGGCGAGAGCATAAGATAGAGAAGTGAAAAAACAGGTGGCAGACCTTTGGCCTGACCGCGATGCTGATCGCTAACCCAAGAGAGGATCATGCAATCATATCCATCCTCCTTATTGCTGGCGTGAATATGATGCCACTTGAGACGCTTTCCTGTGTCTTCTAACACTATCGCTTCGATCTCTTCAAACACGCGTTGATGGGCAAAGGCTGTCATTCTGTTGAGAAAGATGCGGAGAAAAATTACACCTATGCAGCAACAAGCGTGAACGTCAATGAAGCAACATGCATATAAGTCAAGTCTTACTGGTGTTGGCGTCCCGGTCCATTACTGCCACTTCAAACTCTTTGAATCCAATGATGCGACGAAAAGCTATGTCACTTTGAAGATAGCGACCGGAGCAAATCAGCCTGTGGCTGGCCTCTGGTGTCATGCAGATAATGAGTCGAAGGCGATTATCTTGCTTGAGGGCAGCATCTTCTTCGTCATCCTCTTCATCATGAGTGTTGCCGGGATGCTCAATAGCTATGAGTCTTCTGATGTAGTGGCTGCCCTTCGGAACATGAGCGTCCTGGTGCGCTTTAAGATTGACGATACCTTTATGAGGTGAGAAGAGTTCGCCCTATGGAGATTGAGCACACTCACCGTTCCACCCAGTTCCGAATGGATAATGAATTTGCCGAGCTTGTTTTATGTACGCCTTGATATGTGAGCGATTGGCCAGCGAGACATGCCAATCTGCCAGAGTCGGATTCAGGACAGATGGTAGAGCTTTAAGAAGAAACGCTTTGAGGATAGGGTGGCGAAGAAAGCGACGAGGAGTGAGGTCTGGCAAATCGTCGTCCGTGTCCTTCAAGAGG
The DNA here is from genome assembly GCA_037176885.1 of Favolaschia claudopus. NCBI lineage: Eukaryota > Fungi > Basidiomycota > Agaricomycetes > Agaricales > Mycenaceae > Favolaschia > Favolaschia claudopus. The sequence goes on along the minus strand of JAWWNJ010000054.1, from coordinate 540,519 downwards.
TCCATCAGTTTAGATCGAATGTGAGCAGGAGTTTTAGTTGGGAGAGGGACAGGATGCTCGTGAGCATTAGAAGTCACGATCAGGATAAACGGGCATTCTGAACGAGCAGCTGGTATTGGCTCGTATACTCGGAATTTGCTGGGGCATGTCATACGCTCTAATAACGGCTGTACAAGGTACAAGCTCGCCTTCTCCCGATGTGCTGCGATGGGGGAAGGCTAAACAATTTCAGTATATTGTAAAGTTCGAAAGAAGGGAAAGAAAGCTCACGACAATATGCCTTTTGAGACGAGAAATTCGCTACGGTTGTACACTCAATCAAAGGTCCATAGCCAGAGTCACGAGCTTCTTCTTCTATCATGGTAGCTTCCTCGAGATCACCTGTAATAACAGCTTCGATATAGTCGACATCGTAGGACCCGCTTCCAATGGACGAGTCGTAGAAATGGTCCTTGCTACTGCCGGGAATGTAGTGTTCGCAACTGAATGGATTGAGTATGCATGTCGAAGTTACAATGAAATCATTTACCATATGAACGGGCGCTCTTCGTCATCATCGCTCCGACCGAAAACCAGCCTCCCCTCACATATTCCTTCCTTAGGGCGATATCCCCGCTGAATTTGGTGCAGGTAGATCTCTCTCGTTTCGCGCTCTTCATCCTCTGATGTCAGGAGATAAGTCTCCTCGTCCAAGGGTCTGCTGCATCCCAACTTCTTCAGCGCAGCCAAATAGGCCAAGGTTCGGAGGAAAACATCACGAGATGGTGAAAAGGTCTCCTCACGAAACTCTCGGTCATTTTGCAGTCGCTCCTTGACATCGGCTCGAGTGGCGGATGTACTTTTTGCCGTCTGATAGTTGAACTGCCGGATGAAGGAACTTCCAACTGGAGCATTCGAGGGCTTCTGATAGTTTTGTATTTCTGGGATGCTATTTGCCGATTTCATGCGGCACAGGCCTTGGATCGCGTTTGTCTGAACAACCTCGGGTGCGGGTGCGGTGGCCGCCGAGGTTTACGACGACAGACTTAATGAACCCACGCAGGCCGGTGGCAGACCCACCCTGAACTGCAATTAACACGTACATTCACAAGAAGAAGCGCATTGGTGAGATTTGAGAAATAAAAACAGTTGTACCGTGGGCAAATGACGTTGCTACATGACTGACAAGTGACCTGAAGTGACTCATTCGTGACAATGTGACACTGTGACACTGTGACTGGGCGGAGTTTGAACACACCTAGCAGACAACCACGACGAGACCATCGAAGAACATGAGTACGCGCTTGCGAACGCGGACTACCTCAAGCGCAGCCAACACCAAACCAGTATCTAAAGCTCATCCGACACCCACAAAGTCAAAGCGTTCCGACAATGTCGAAAACGATCGACCCAAAACCCTGCTCAAAGCCAAGTCCACATCCAATGGCAAAAGAGTCAAATCGCCCAATCCCGCTGTCTATTGTCTGTGTAAGAAAGGCGACGATGGCTCGCCAATGGTCAACTGCGCTGAATGTGATGATTGGTATGTTTTTTTCCTCTCTCCGCAGCCACTTCGTTTTCCTAACACGCAACAGGTTCCATTTTGCCTGTGTTGACCTAAACGACCAAACGGCAGAAGACATAAGTGAGCATGACTTTTTCCGACTCATCATTCACATCTAACGGTCGATATCGCAGATGTGTATGTCTGTCCACCATGCTCCCAGAAAACCGGCCACCGTACAGTCAGTGAGTACTTTCCATTCTCTCCATACACCTACGGCCTTCGTGTAGTTCAACAAACATCATATCTTGTACCTTTGGCCCCGCTTTGCATTATTACAGTACCGCGAGTGACGATTATCTGCATCTGCCTCATGCTTTGCACTTTGTTGTACACTCAAGACACCCGAGCGCTTATTCGCAAATACGCCGACTTCATGGTCTTTTCCTGTGTTTGCGTGAAGTCCTCTTACCTGCTTGTGCTGTCTTGAGGCTTGTCTGAGTCGTCCGCGTGTCGTACATACATTGCTACGAAAGAGACTTGAGCCAAACGGCCGTATTTACATACCCATTTATTTATTCTCCCTCTTACTCAATCCGCGTTGTCTTGTGCTGACCCGCTTTTCGTTCCCCTCGTAGTGTTATGGGAAGGTCCAGAAGCCGTGGAAGATGTCGGGTTCAGCAGCAGGTCCAGCAACCCCAAGCAGCCAGCCGTGAAGAAAGAGAAGATCGACAAGGCTCCCTTCGACGAGCCGGAATCGGCGGATGATGATCCAAGCAGCGAGGACGAGTACGTGGTGGATCGAGGGCAAGGTACCAGTTCTCAGGTACGTTTCTATCTTATTTTGATGTTCATTTTCCGGCTTACCTGTGACTACAGCGCCGACGCGCACGTCGGCTGTCCTTCTCCGATGAGTCTGGTGGCTCGGATTCCGACTCTGAAGTCAGCGGCCGGGCGAAACGCAAGTCTCCCGGTGCGAAGAACCTGAAGCGCAAGGCAGCGGCATCCTCGCACTTACATTCCAAAGCCCATGCCCCGCCTCCAAAACGCAAGAGGGGAGAGTCCACGGCTTCGGCTTCGGGATTGGGAACGGGGGCATCGGAGGATCCCATACGCGAATTCTGCCTGAAGAAATTTACGGACATGTTTCATGACATATTTCTGCGGTATCCATACGTACGCGATGAGCAAGGGATACCGAAGGAGAAGCTGCCGATGGATTTGAGTGAGGAGGAGAACGCCCAGGTGGAAGAGGCTGCAAAGCAGTTTGCTAATGAGCTTGAGCAATGTGTGTATGGTATATATTCTGAGCCGGATAAGCGGGGGAGTCCTTCTGCAGGGCCGAAGTACAAGTGCGTTCATTTTTACATTGGATTTTGTCTGTCTCCAATCTATATGCTGATGATGCCATTTTCTTCGTGCAGGGAGCGTTTCCGCATGCTACAGTTTAATTTGAGCAAAGTTGACCGTACCGTGCTGCACAAGCGCATAGCGTCGGGTGATATCACAGCGAAAGAGATTTCGCTAATGTCGAGCACTGACCTTGCGAATGAGCAAGCAAAGCAGGCGATCAGGATGGCAGAGAAAGAAGCACTCGAGCATTGGATTCTTGAAAAGACCGATATTCCGCGCGCGAAACTGACGCACAAAGGCCTGGAGGATATCGAAGGTCTCGGTGAGACGTCGATGATACGTGAGCGTGAAGTCGACAGACGTAGAGAGGAAGAGGAGAGGAGGGAAAGGGAGCGTGCAGCGAGAGCGAGGCAGCGCACGACGTCGGTGTCTGTGCCGCCCGAGTCGCCTATGTCGCCCGTCACACCAATGTCGGCGAGCTGGCAACGTCCTCCTATGCATACCCCGCTTTTGCCGACATCGAGCGCGGATATTGCTATGGTCGCTGCAGACACAAGTGCAGAGCCTGAAATGAATCTCGCGGATCTCATCAATATTGACGACGAGTTGCCTGCTGCTGCTCAAGAGAGCCCAAGCAGTACTGTACCACCTGCATCTGGTCCCGCGCCGAATTTTGACTTTCAGGCCTCGTCGCCAATTCCGGGATTTGGGCGTGCTTTGTCCACTGTGGTCGCAGAACCCCATGAATTTCCCATAGCCGGACCATGAATTCCACAATTCACGGGTTTATCTAGTGAATTCAGATTCATGGGGTTGTGACTTCACGTACCCAATTCACATAATTAGAGTCCGCAATATGAAATGCGTGAATTTCACGAATGAATGCATATGTGTGAAAACTGCTCAGAAAGTTCATTCCTCGCTTCCTGGCAACTCTTGGAAATTCACCCGTAAACCTCGTGAAATTCATGGAGTTCAAGTTGCCTCGAACATGGTACATGGTTCTGGTCACCAGTACTGGTTGTGTTCCTAATACAGTAATATAGTCAATTTACATACTTTGAATAGTACCGTAACTTAGTAATCGTTAGTAAAGACTTGTTGTACTTGTTCAGTAAGTACTTCCATACAAAAGAGATAAGACTAATACTTGTATGTTGACACTGGTCAAAGCGAGGGGTACGTAGTAGATTTTTCATGCAGTTTCCACTGTGTTTTCACGTATTTTTCGAGTGACTTCCGGGAGTATTGGAAGGGAATCCAACACAGTGAAAAAGTTTTCATTGGAATATGAGGTGGATATCATTCCCAAACCATGTGAATTAACACCATGGAATGTCCCACTCACATAGTTGGACCCAGTGAAAATATCTCCGTGAAATTCACAAGAATTCACAGAGTTTTCCGGTGAATTTCCCATTGAAACCTTGTGAACCAACTATGGGAAAGTCAGGGGGTTATGCGACCACAGTGTGTCTCCGGAAGCTCCGCCGGCTGCATCGCCTACGGCTTCAACGACAGGTCTTTCGCCTTTTGCTAGCAAGGGCAGTGGACCGTCCTTTGACTTGAATGCGTTGTGGGCGGCGCCAAAGAAAGAAGATATGGAGGACGCCGACACGTCTGTGTCGGCCCCTGCAACGACTTCCTCACCTCCGCAAACACATTCCCCTGTTCCCATGGACGATTCGCGGGACACCAAGGATGAGACGGTGGACATGGACATCACGGAAGATCAAGACTTTGATATGTTTCTGGACGAAAAAGAGAGCGGAGGTCCTCCCAGTACTGAAGTCCTACAAGCTGCGTTTGAAAACACGGCTCAAGTATGGTCTGGAAGGGTTCGTAACGTTTTGTGTATCTTCTACATGATGCTAATGTCTTCAACGCAGATCAATATGCCTTTGGACTCGACTATCCCTCAAGAAACTCCTGTCGTGGCCCGCCAAATCGGGGGACGAACAATTGATTCTACTTCTTCCCTCTGGAAGACACTGTTCCCCACCGATCTTCTGCGCATTGATGGCCGCGTGCCAGTGGACAAGTCAGCCCAGTTCTTGCTCCAAACGAGAATGAATTCAGCGAAAGAACTGGTTGCTGTCGCTTTCTCACCTGGGTCTTCTACTGCCAATGCTGGCTTCCAGATTTTAATGGACTTTCTGATTGCGAAAGGGTGAGTTTCATTCCTCCCACGCGAAGTTTTAATTCATTTCTCATTTTCATACAAGCGTCACGGACTCGTGTTCCCCTGGGGCAGTCGTCCCAAAGACCACCACCCCGGAAAAGAGCTCTATATTATTCCTCTTCTATCAAGTGACAAGCTCCCAGATTATATGGAGCTTCTCGACAACTTCGTTCTACCGAAAACTCGAAGCGCAAATTATCTTGTTGGTGTTTGGATCCTCAACAAGGGAAAGCTCGCATCACCTCCGCCTGTGCCTGCGCCAGCAACCGGGCCTGCAATCGCCCATCCGCTCAATATGCTGACACCGCCGTCCGCGACACCCACTCCGCAGCTCACATTTGAGCCGTCCGTTCTCGCTGCAGAGGTCGCGGCGTTGACGCCCGAGCAAGTCCGCGTGATGCTTCAAAGCCTCACAGCGAGCACCCTCAATACCATACCTGTTACAAACACGCAGAGCCCAATTGCGGGGGCAATGCCCATGACCCAACCGGGAGGAATGCCACCGCCTCAAGGATGGGGTCACCCGGGGATGCCTCCGCCCGGTCATGATCATGGTCCAAGAATGCCTACACATGGTCCTGCCCCCGTTCCAGGAATGGGATATCCGCCTCCCTATCCTCCACCGCACCAACAGCATAGTCCGGCCTATGGACAGCAGCCTCCTCAATCGCCATATCAGCGGCGGGAGTACGGTCGCGACCAACAGCAGGGATATGATCGCGGTGGGCGCGACAATAGCTGGGGTAATGATCGTGGCGGCCGCGGTCGTGGTCGAGGCCGAGGAGGTGGTCGAGGTGGTCCGCCGCCCCCTGCTGACTCCGGGTGGCCACGTCGACACAATAATGGACCGCAAAGACGATGGGATTGAAGCCAAATGACTTATACCTCTAAAATGTACAACTGACGCTTTATTTGTATACTTTATCCTGTATTTTTATTTTTCAAAGTAGATATGATCATGACAGAGCCCTCGCCTGGTGGTCGCCGCTTCCTTCTTGTAATTCCTATTGTGGTTGTGCAAAGCGCCGTTTCTTTTGTGAAATCTATCTAATATTTATATCCACCGGTCCAGTTTTGTTCCGGTGCTTCGTTCGCCATCTAAGAGACAACCGCTTGGGGTTGGGTGTGGGAAGCACAGAGCAGGGGTACACCTTGACCCTGCTCGTGCCCAGGTCGTGGGGCGAAGGGGGAACGAGAATGAACCCGAACCTTCGCCCCACTAGCGGCTGCCTCTGATGAAAAATACCTGTGAGGAAGAAGAGAGAATTCAAAGAAGGAGAGGGTGGGTGGGGAAAGAAAATTCTTGCCGAATGAATCCAAGCCGAGCTGAGGAAGTCTTCATCGTGTCGTCGACGTGGTGGGAGAAGGAGAGAAGGTCCGATCACTACATCACTCCGCTGTCACAAAAAGTCACACAGTCACTACGTTTCCTGTGTTCACATTTTGTTCCGGTGCTTCGTTCGCCATCTAAGAGACAACCGCTTGGGGTTGGGTGTGGGAAGCACAGAGCAGGGGTACACCTTGACCCTGCTCGTGCCCAGGTCGTGGGGCGAAGGGGGAACGAGAATGAACCCAGAAACGAGACGCCCAGACGAGGGCACCCGGAGAGCCCACGGCTAACCCACAAGAAAAAGGCGGCTCAGTAAGTTATATAACATTACGGATGCACCTATTGGAGGAAGAATATTGGGAGGAATTGAGATAGGGGAGAACTGGTCGGAGCCATCGGATGAGGTAGACAATTTGAAACAGATCTGGTTCCAGCCTGGTTGGGAGGGAGACAACGTCGTCGGTTGCTGTGCAGGTGGTACTTCAGCATCCTCGGGAATGCCGCCATCGTCGACTATTAGGGGCTGGAATAATTGAGCAAGGGGGCTCGTGAAAGGGTGTGCGGCCTCAGCTCCCCGTTGCATAAGAGAATTGAGCCGCGTCCTTGGGGCAGGAGGAGGGTGAGGAGGGGAAGAAGAAGAGGGCTGTTGCGGTGGAGCTTGAGTTTGCTGTCGTGGTCGCGTTGCCGTTGAGGTGACAAACGCCTGTCGTGGTGCTTGATGGCGTCCATGTTACTGGGACCATCGTCTGTGGCCAGCGCGCTCTCCATTGCGAGCTCATCTTCAATCTCAAACACCTGAATCTATGGTCAGCCTACCTGCTGCTGAAACGGAGAAAAGAACAAAAACCATATCAATGTCACTGTAACCGCATCAGTCTACAGTTGAATGTGAACACAAAATTCAGATTACCCGTCAGAGCCGGCGAGACCCTCGAGAGAATCTAAGTAGGTTAAGGGATCAGCCTCCAACGACTAAAAAGCTAGAACGCTTGACGACGCACTCAGCAGCTTGAACTTCCGAGGAAGAGTTTCCAACACTCTTTCGGTGACCACAGAGAGCGTCTCGTAAATGTTTGTTGTCCCATTCTTTTTTGCTTGACGTTCATATAGCGAAATCATTAACAAGATGGGGAAACTCGTTATCCTAGACGGAGCATCAGAAAGAACGTTGTGAAGGTCCGTCGATGGAGCCCCACCGTATCATAAACACATTGACCTTGTCGAAGAGACGGTCAGAACCTTTCAGCAACAAGATGCAGGATTTACTTTATGGAACCATCGAGGCGAAAGGATGTAACTCGATGGTAACATCACACATAAGGCAATCAAGTTGATTGGAGGTTGATATGAGAACAAAAAGTCTGCCTTCACTCTAAGCTCACAGATTTAGACAAAAGAAATCAGGGATGATGGCAGAGTTCAATTTACCCTTCAATAGTCGAAACAGCTTTCCTGAACATCGCCTTGATTGCGTTGATTAGAAGAAACCAATGATGCGGAAAGGGATACAAACTGACCTCTGCAGCAGCATCTTCATTGATGGTCGCAAACGTGTTGGAAAGAATCTTGGAACGGGTCAGAGAGCGGAACAGTACAATGCAAGATATACACACCGACACCAGAACTGCATGACGTAACCGGATCAGTTGTAAAGTTCACGCCTCGCGTGGATGGAGAGGCGAACCTGTGAGTAGCAGCGTGTTCGACAGACAGGCATATGTGATCATCTACGAGACTGAGTCCACGAAGTCAGGCGAATGAACTGACAAACCAAGACTGGACCGAATATGGGATCGAATTGACCTAGATGCGAGTTCGGTGAGTGTTCATAGGTTGATTGATCATAAGGGCACTGACTAGCGTTATCGAACCCTGAGGCATCCAATCCAAACCACAAGTCCAACATCCACCACCCGATCTGGGATATGCTATAACTGAAAAATTTTGTCAGTATGGAATGGAGTACCACTCAGTCAAGAGCCACCCTGCTGAATTGCGGCTTAGTCTGATATCAAAGGTGAGCTTGTACGCCGGGAAACAAGTGCGAGGACAGCACGACGCACGTCCATAGCCCATATAGGAACCCGCAAAAGCAGAAGGCAGCAATCATCATGAGGGCGGCGAACTGACGCATGCATAGTCAAATAGGATTGCGAGATGCAGCAAGCATTATCGAATGAACAAACCTGTAGAAGCATAGCCCTCAAACTCAGAACCATCAAGTTGTTCTTGAGAGTGACAAAAGCCAGTCTGAGAGGTACTGAACCCACGTTTTGGTGGTTAGTCGAATGAAGCTCACCGAGGGAACATCAGACAGGCAATCGCGGCCATGGAATCCACGCCCATTGCCCGAGCCCAGGGGCCTACAAGATGTCAAGTAGGCTGGTGGCGAAACGACGAAGAAATCCTACGATCGTGATAGACGCCATACATTCTCAGAAACGCGTAGACACCGTACGTTCCAACTGTCGAACAGGTCAATGATATAAGCAGCTAACGAGGGACTAAAGCCGACCGAAAACCATATCGAAGCCATTCTGTGCAGGTTTGAGCCAACTGGTAAGGACGACTGATCCGAGACACATACCCAGGTGCCGTTGAAATAAACTGGGAATATAAGAAAATTCTGAAAAAAAAACAGTGCGAGTCAAGCACCTTTGATTCCATGCTCCTGCATTGCGGCTATTTTCTCGAGGGTAAAGCCGAGGGCGTAGATCATGAAAAAGCCCTCCCAGAAATTGATGCGTTGAAGCTCATTCGTCTCCATCGCGATGATGAATAGAACGAATAATATCAAGAAGCTGTTACAATATGAGAAAAGAATGCGACCAGGTGGAGTGATTCGAATTACTTGGAGTATTCGAGCACAGAGCGTATTGCAGGGACTTTGAGGCTACATAATTTCTGATAATCAGCAAAAACATTACCAACACAGTTCCGACAACGAACCGGTAGTGGTCCAAAAGAGGTGCTTTATGTGGGTCATACATGTGGATTGGAGTTCGTTTATATGTCTAGATATAAGCAAGACGTCAGCAAGAACTGGAGGTAAGGGACAAATCATCACATCGGAAAGTATAGAATGACTGCTCTCTGCTTGATACACATAGCGGCCAGAATAGATACCATCGATCACCCTCTGGCAAGAAGAGCTCTTGATGAAGCGTTTAGCCGTGCCCATAATGGCCATTTCTATCGCGTTTCCCACTCGCTCTTCGTCGTCGAAATCTGCGAATTCTCGACGTCCATGGACGAGCACGTCCTGTGGCGCACCAGAATATACTGGGAAGCGAATTAGCAAAGCCCGGGTGTACTGAACACTTTCATCCACGAACTCGGCCAGCTGGTCGTCAGAATGACGGTCAAGTCCATCATGCTGCTACCGTAATCGCGCAGTGTACGAATGGCTAAGATTTCGCAAAGAATGGCACGGGATTGGGAGACCGCGGCGGTCGCTGCCTCGGCGCATTTTGTTCAGTTGCAAACCAACGAGAAAGGGTAGACGCGTACAGATATTATCGTCGCGAATGAAGTGAACCCTGTTCAATAGCAGACAGAAGACGATGGAGAGGTTAGAATGTGCCCTTTGCAGATTGCAATATTTCTCCAATAGGGGGTGGATGAGCGTATATGTTAGATCTGGAGCGGTCAGCGCCTCGTAGCTCAAAGGCGTATCTATGAAATGCTGGAAGGCAATAACATGATGAATTCGCCCGCGTAGAGAGAAGAAAGAAACGGACCATGATATCCTAGTAAACGAGTTCCCAGGTGAGACGGGAAATACATTGTCAATGGTGCGCAATACGAACCAGCTTGATCCTGCAAGATTATCGAAAATAGCCCTCAATGCTAGCAATAGAACGACCCACATATGAATGACAGGGTACACTTGAAGAAACGGGCATTATGGCGCGCCGACAAAAAATTCAATAATTGGGGTATGTACCTGGAGTGGCATCGATGTCCCGACTGCTATACGGTCAATAACTATAGACTGGCCGAGGGGAGACGAACGGGCTGATGAGAGGCTGGGTTTCTGCCGCGACGCCTTCTTCCATGGGAGCCAAGAGAAAAGTGTGACACAACGCGTTTACTCCGCCCATCATGCAATCGGGCAACGCAGTCAAAATATACAATGCGGTCTACTCGTCTGTACAGGCAAGTCTATTCCTTGTATCCTTTGCGCTCTGCTCAACGCGTCCCAGGTCTACGAATGTATGGTCAGAAACATCGCCGTGATGCGCCGTCGCGCAGATTCCTATGTAAACGCGACCCAAATCCTCAAAGTCGCCGGCGTAGACAAGGGCAGGCGTACCAAGATCCTCGAGAAAGAAATTCTGCCCGGGAAACACGAGATTGTACAAGGAGGATACGGAAAATACCAGGGAACTTGGTTCGTCCGCTTCTTTCAACGCCTGTTCCAGGCTCCTCAGCTTTTGTCAGGATCCCTTTGGAACGTGGACGCGACATAGCCCTTCAGTATGGCGTTGGGCCGCTGTTAGCCCCTCTATTCGACTTCATCCCTAGTACAAGCTCTCTGGGTCCCCTTCCGTTGGCCGCGCCAATCGGAACCGCCTCTCCGCGCCCCTTGTCCGCCGCGTCTTCCTATGGCACCCTTCCAGCGTCGCTACCAGGCTCGCAGGGCAGCTATTCTGGACAAATGCCCTCTAGTCTCGCCCCGCCGCCCATCATGCCTGGTTCCGCTCTCCGGCTGCTTAATCAAGGTCGTGCACAGGGCTTATTCACCCCGTCTACTTCAAGCGCTTCACAACCAGGCTTTGCCTCGCCGTCATATGGACAGTCGCCCTTCTCTCCGGACCCCCCATCCCAGACTCCTCCTCCAGCAGCTCTGAAGAGAAATCGCTCTGATACAGACATGGAAATGGCTATGAGCATAATAGGTAGCTTACCATTCTCAGCTTTACCTCCCTGCCTAATATTGCCAGAAATGCCAGGATTCGAAGGGCGCCCTCCCTCCGCTGGTCATGCCACCACCAATGGTGAAATTGGCCCCTCACCGTCAAAACGTCTGAGGACGGAAGAGATCCCTCAAAACATTCAAGGCACCTCTTTGCAGTCGGCCATAAATGTCGCTGGACCCTCAAATGGTGTATCCCGACCCCCCAGCTCCACTAGTGCCAAACCCGCCAATGGTTCAGGGGAACTCGCTAATTTTCCAACCCGTTTTGCGACGAAACCCTCCATTCCCAGATCGATTGACCCCACTGCACCAATACGCGACCCTCGTCGAGCCGCTGTCATTGCCTCCATATGCCAAACCGATGACCCTCACGCAGTAATAGAGCTTCTACGAGAGTTGACGCCCGATTCCGCTGGCCCCAGCACCTCTGCCACCCCAGCTTCAATTGAGGTTGACACCATTCTCGATGATCAAGGTCATACTGCTCTCCATCTCGCGGCAAGTCTAGTGCGAATAGGATGCTGCCAAATAAGTTGGGATTGCGGCCTGGTGACTTCGGCGTTGAGACAGAGGTAAGCCATCTCCTCCTTCCTCACAATTTGCCCTGACTCGCCATTGCGTAGGTGTTGAGCAGTGGTTCGCGGCCCGAAGACATTCTGGCAGTCTTACGGACGGGGCCACCAGCTCCTGTGCAGAAGAGTCAGGATGTTATAGCTGGTACGTCCCCTCATTGCATTTCAAATTCCCGAGTAACTCAGCGATTACTCGCAGACATGACCACCATGATACAAAGTCTCAGTACTGACTTTCAATCCGAAATCAAGTCGAAGCAGGATGCACTGGATGTCACTCAGGCCCATTTACGAGCAGCGACGCGCGAGCTCTCTGAACAGCGAAAGCAAGTCCAGGCATGGCAAGCGCGGTGCGGTGATTTGGATCAAATCTCGCAACGAGTGCGCAACATCGAGAAAGCACTCATTGAAGAGGACCAGTTCGACTGGACGGGTCGTAGCAATGGTAGTGGCGATCCTGATGCAGAAGGAGAAGTCGAAGATGAGACGGAGGATGCCAATGCTGGGGACGAGAACAATGGTGGCCCTGCATTCCAATGGCGGGGGACGAATTCCACCATGGTAGGCGTCGGTGAATCGATCGACATTGCAGAACATGTCGAGCCGGAGCCGCCTTTGCCGCCCGTTGATTCGGTGACAAGCCTCATTCGCCTCAGACGGTTAAAATTGTGGCACGCACGTATGGAGGATTTGATGAAGGCGCGTCTGAAGGGACTCCAGGGCGCAAGCGCAGAGAAAGAATATCAATGCAAGAAGATTGTTGCTCTTTGTGCACAAATTCCGATTGACAAAGTGGAAGAGGTGTGTTTTCGAATCGTCTCCGACCTCCCTTGTCTCTGTTAATTCATAACAGATGCTCGAAAATCTCGTTGTCGCTGTCGAAAGCGAATCGTCAATCGTCGACATTGGTCGAGTGTCTGGCTTCATGCAAAAAGTATTTTCTTGTTATTTGCAAGCGGTTTCGGCGCACTAATATGGAGAACAGGTCAGGGACGGTTACATCTGAGGCTCTTGGTGTGGTCTGGTTATTGCTGTACAATCACTGTTGCTACGTTTTGGTCCCCGATGTATCATTTACGACATGTCTGGCGAACTGGCGAATGATCGTCAACTCCTTCCTATTTCTTCACATTGAAGTTTAATTGCCGAATATGGAACTCTATTTGGCATTCTTTATGGTTTGATCAAGAGGCTATTGACTGGCAGCTTTCTCCTTCACGGCATTCCCCATTTCACACCCGAACACTGAACAGACGATCTCAGTCGCTTCAAGCGCTGCCAAAACTCGATTTCGTTTCTATGTAGGTCATAGTTGGGGGAAATTTAGCGAAGCGAAGTGTGAAATTTAAGCAGTTCCCAATGGGGAAGGAGCCGGACAAGCTGCAAACTTTAAACATAGCTCAACTGTTTAACTTACACAGTTGCACGAAATTGTTGAAATTTCGCAGTTCGCTCTCCTTATAGCCTGCTTGATTTACACAGTTCAGCGACGTCCTATTAACACACTTTGAGATCAACTGCGCGATTCTCACACTTCACTCATCTTTCAACTGTTGAATGTGAACACCTGAGAGATGTGTAAAATCTACACCTTTGGCTATAGTGTCAAAATACTACACTTCCTACAGTGCTTAAATCTTCATCAACTATGTGGCAGATATGTAGTGACTATGTGAGAATTTAAGGAAAATTTAGGAACTGATTTAAGGACAGTACAAACTCAAAACACCACGTCCTCCCTCCTCCAGCTCAGACGATGCTTGAAATATTGCCTGCAGTTCCCGCAGCTCTAAGGATAATTTTTAAATAATAATTTGGATGTTTTTTATTACTTTAGAGGAAGGCTGATACAAGAGCAACTGTTTACAGCACGCACTCAAGACCACAGTTGAAGCGTATAATTATAACAGTTGGGCGCTGAATTGAGCTGTTCAAATCTAACACCTGAATAGAACCGTGAAAGAATCACGCCTCACTCAACTGCTTCCATCACACGGTACACAAGCGAAGTGTTAAATTTAAGCACTGCAAAACGCCCGCCAAATCTCTTAAATCCGCAACACTATGTACTAACAATATAAAGGCGGTATAACATCCGGAAGGTATTAGGGTAGCGGTACGCTATAAGCATTATCTACAAGAACTCCCTTCAAACGTCTAATGGGAGCTCTTCAGATCCTGAGATGAGTTCTAATTGAGTGTGTGTGTTAACGGAATCGAGACGGCAAGTGAACAGCTTACGTTGTCGTGCATTGTGTTCGTGTCGATTCGTATTGCGATAGCGTCGCGCGACAGAGTACTAGGTTGTGCCTGACGCGAATACCGAAGGTGAGTGAGTGATCGTTGTCGAGAATGCATGCAGAAACGAGCGGAAAAACTCACTCGAACGCGTCCCGAATCTAGAGAGTAATGCTCTTGGCTAGCAACGTCGCTTGCGTGCCGGATGTATTCTCGTGAATTGAGAGTGACGAGAATCGAGTTGGTGTAAAAGCGCCCGACTTGTATTGTATACGATTTCAGTGGAAATGAATCGCATGGCCGGGTTTAGACTCACGGAGCAGGAAGAAGAAGATACTGGATGAAACCCATCAGGACTATCACCTCGCGAACGCGGAAAAAGACGCACTAAAGGAATGTGTTGGGGAAGGCCGCAACCTGATGGTTATGAGTTCGCCTTGGCGCCACGGAAAATAAAATGACTTCAACTTACGCAAACGGTGGCTACTAGTGCGCACACGCTGGTCGGCAAGCCTGGACAGATTCCGTCAATCTTTATTTGAAGGCCAGTCAGATTGAGTTACCAGTGTTGAAGGTGAATATCATCTAAACGTCAGACAATCAGATGAAACTTATTCAACTACCAAGCGCTATTCGCGACATACCAATCTGTTGACGAGGTCCGTTGTCCTTTTGAATCCTGTCTTGGCGGCATGCAAAATGATTACGAGCACAACAGAAATCGTTACGTCCGTCACCGCGGACAGCGTGTTTGCAGCGATTGATAATTTCTACAGCATGGTTCAACATGGATTGCAATGAAAGATATGACAACACGCAAGTACCTTCAATGTGATCACATCACTGAGCAGCTTCAGTTGAACACTAGAGAGAATTGAACTCAGCGCGAGACGGAGCTGATGAGGCATGCACGTACGCCTTGACCGAGTAGACTGCGTTGATGCGTTTTCAGCGTTGATTGAGCGTAAAGTTCAAAATGACACTCGTACCTGTTAACGTCACTACGAGCAACGATGTTTATTTCAAGACGATCAAGGAAAAGTAGCCAATAAATACCGCAAGATGTCCAGCTAACCAGAGATACGGCAATCGCGAGGACAGCGCTTTTACCAACTGTGCGGGTAAGAGTTAGACTGACTGCATCGCATACTCCAGACGTACTCTTGTAGATTCGCCAGCAGTAGAACCTATTGGATATTGTAAGTGCGAGATTTGCATGGTCTAGAAGTATGTACTGACTGTTGGACAAGAGTGGCAATTGCGCAACTGAAAAACAGCTCGATCATGAGCGTTCTGGATTGAGGTCAGTACGCCAAGGACAAATCCTGGTGCCACATCAATTACTGTTCGACGATGATTAGGATCCCTGGGTCTCCGATGGACGTCACTGCCGGACTTGCGTTATGAAGGAACTGCTGTGCTCGTGGGCGACTTACCCAAATACTTATATACTAATCCACAGCGATGAGAACTGGAAGACAGAAGATCTTGATTTGCGTACCTGAATGGCAAAGTAGAGCCTGCTGGACAGTGTCGCATATGAGAACCGCGAAAACCTACAGACCGTAACAATTGGTGAGTGATTGCGCATGAAGCAGAACAAGATACTAGGCATCAACTACTAGACATACCAGGGATTTGAGAAGTAACGGATCTTTCGAATGGTACTTTCGAACGTACATCCAGAACTGAAGGATCCCAGCTGATTCCAAGAGTCAGCAACGGGTCGCTACGCGCTACGCGTCAATGCGCTCTACAGACCTCCATACAGACTTGGGTGCGGTGGAAACAAATTAGCTAGGTATGTGGGCGCACCAGGAGGGACTTACGCAGCAGAAACAACGACAGCAATATACAGGAGACCGTAAGTATTGTCAAGGGTGCTTGGGACGGCCATTTTTTAGTCGGGGAAGTTGGTAAGAGATAGCAATGGAATTAGGAAGAGATATAAGTAGGAAAATAGAGAACTCTCAGGCCGTCGACGGTGTGAGGTCGCGTGCGGGCTGGAAGAGGTATTTCGATGGTTACTAGTTAGGTAAAAGCTCCACGGCCCCGGCAAGTGAAACGCATGTACGAAAGGACCCGGCTGGTCCTTGGCTCGCTCGCATGGCAGAACCCAACTACTTAATTTTCCGTTTCGAAGACGAATTTCGGTGGTGATTGACGTCGATAGACGGTTAGGGGTGGAGACCAAACAGGCAATACTTGGCCTCGAGACCAAGGGATGCAAACAACAAGCTTCACGACGGAGGGTGGACGGCTCTAGATTTTATGCGGAACGGCGTTCAAATGTCGTGGACTGGTACCCATTTTGGGCATGGTCTGACGGTGACCTGATATGGCCATTGGGTAATTGAAGATTGCCGACAGAAGCGCCAATATAATGATCGACGTTCTTCCTTTTCAGTAGTGCTGCCGGGAGCTGGAGTTAGCTCCGAGCTGAGTTCAGCTCCAACTCGACCCGTTACCATAAACGGCACCTCGAGGTGATGCCAGCTCGCCTCGCCTCCGCTCCCAAAACAGGCACCGTGACATTTTTGACAGCGTCACTGAGTGACTGACGCGTCTACCACACTCCTCCTCCTCCCGCTCACCGACCAGCGCATCCTGGCGCAAACCAATCCTCCTATGCCTCACCTCAACCTCGCTTGGCATCGACGTCACCGGCTGACTGCCCCGCAGGACGCGAAACGCCCCACAAAGCTGGAAATATGACGCAAAGGTGGCGCGTCGGGACAGTGCATGGCGCACTCAGGGTCCAAGGTACGTGCAATAGATACCTCTAAAATGTCATATATATTGCCCCAATTATACTCCATTACAACTTCACGATGAATTCGTACCCAACCCCCAACGTCTTTGGCTCATGGCCTGGCTCTCAGGTGTCCCCTATGTCTCTCCCGCCTCCGGCTTTCATCCCCGGATCGCCGTATCCTCCACCACCACCTCACGCCGCTTTCGGCCAGGCTTACGCCTTTCAAAATTCATACCCTGCTTCATTCAACACCGTGATACCACCCCCTTCGTCTACGGAACCTCGTGCCCCATTTATCGACGCGACTAATACGATTAATGCCGACGTCGCTCCGACACAGCGCAAGAAGAAACGCAAAGCTAATCCCAATGCTAACTCGGCAACTACTTCCCGTACCCGGCGCCGCGTTGACTCTAATTCAACCTCCGAACCCGCGGTTTATGGGGTGGGTCCGTCTGGTGCAAACATGGCGGCAGCAGCCGCAGCGTCTGAATCTGTTTCCCATCCCGCGATCCCTCACGCAAACTTTGGCTCTCTGATCAACAAATCTTCGGCATCTGCAGACGATGCGACGGATGTTTGGTATTTCGTTCGAGGTGTCCACGGCCCTTCTGCGCCAACTGTCGCACCAGAACCTACCGAAATGAAGGTAGATCGCCCGGATAAAAAGGTCTTTTCTCATTTATCATGCCGCCTCTGTCCGTGAGTGTTCCATTGTATTTTATTCGTGTACCTATTCAAGCTAAACCCTTCTTTCGTTAGATTTCCAAAATGGAAGGCATGGAAGAATGGTCCTGGACAAACCAAGACCATCCGAAATCATCTTGAGGGAGAACATGGTAAAGTTTGGAAGGATATGGTCATCTTGAAGGGGCTCAAGAATTGGGATATTCTCGCAAAGGCGCCGAAGACTCCGGGAGAGCGAGAGGAATTTTCTATTCCCGGATTCTACGAACGATTGGTTAAGTGGATCGCTGTTGATGATCAGGTTGGTGCTATCTCATCATTGTTTCTTGCGATTCTGATATATTTGGTTAGTCTCTGGACGTGGTGGATTGTCCCGAACTCCGTGATCTCCTCCTCTTTATTGGGGCTCAATTGGAGGACAAGGACATTCCTCATCGCACGAAGTTATCAGAATTGATTGTCAAACGGTTCCAGGCCGAATATCAGTTAATGATTCATGAAATACAGGTATGTCATGTTATATTCTAACGATTCACCCTCTAATTATATGCGCAGAACTCGCTTGGGCGACAGTCTTACACCCAGGATGTGTGGAGTCGCGAAAATCTTGACTCGCATTTGGGGATTACCGCGCACTACATCGTCCGAGACGCGAATGGGCACCTTGTACTTAAAACTCGGCTCGTTGCTTTTCGTCGATTGGATGGGAGACATACCGGTCAAAATATCGCCAAAATCTTTGTACAAGTTTTGAAGGAGATTGGTTGTTTGCACAAAGTAAGTCACATAGAGTTGTGAATTGAACGGCCTGCTGATGATCACTCAGGTCGGAATGATTACATGCGACAATGCTAGCAACAATAACACATGCATGGTGTATATTGCGCAGGAGCTCGCCGTACTCGGAATTCCTTTCGATGCGGAAGGGAACAGAATTCGGTGAGTTTTGATGATTTATTCCCGAGTCTGAGGGCTAACCGTGTTCAGCTGTTTTCCGCATGTCGTCAATATTGCTGTCAAAGCCGCTCTCGCAACACTTCCCGAATTACATGCTTATCAAGATGGTGTCGATTCGGACAACTACGGCACGCCGATTCCCGAGGCACTGAAGCAGGATGTCGGGTATTGGGAGGCGCTAAGAAAAAATCCAGTCAAACAAACTCGGACACTCGTTACATCGTGCCGAGCGTCTGGTCAACGACGGGATAATTTTAAGGAGACGATCGAACGTGGCAACGAGGAGGGCGGCTTCGGCGAACCCGCCTTGAAGCTGCGCGTCATACAGCTCTTGCAAGATGTCGACACGCGTTGGTCGGCTACGTTCTTGATGATAGACCGGTATCTTGAGCAAGATTTGGTTTGTTCTATTGTTTTTTTCTTGCTGGTAGGGATTGAATTTGACTTGCAATTTCGTTCAGGCTGTTGAGGCATTTCTCGACGACCCAATGCAAGTCGAGATTTCAGATGACCGACTCGATCCGATCGCCAAGACTGTGCTCGTCGACATTCGGCGCTTTTTAAAGGTCCCACATCTTGTCCAGGAGATAGTATCTGCGGAGAAAGCGCCTACCCTGTCCTATGTGCTCCCACTCTATGAGCAGCTCATTGCCGCACTCAAGCTTCTTGCTCGAGAGCTCCCGAAAATCAGTCTCGGTATTAACGCCGCTGTCGATAAATTCACCGAATACCTCGGGATGTCTCGGCGCACTCGAATTTACGCGCTGGCCATGGGTAAACACTTCGCTCTTCTTCACCTCATTCGCTTCAACCACTCATATTATTTCTCAGTTTTAAATCCGACAACAAAACTTCAATGGCTCAGGGATAACTGGTCCCCGTCAGATGCGGAGGAAGCCAGAACTTGGATACGTGCAGCAGTGCGTCCCAAATCTTCCCATTATTGCACTACTGACAAACTACCAAGATGCTGGAGTACCGCCGAGAGTTCCGCACTAACCAGAACTCTGCAAGCACTGCCCAGATTCCTTTAACTGCCAGTCGCCGCGCTGTTCACACGCCGTCCTCGTCCCACGCCGCTCGTGCACAGAAATCTGGTTTTGCAAAACTGGGTGCTCTTGTAAAAGAGCTCTCTGCTTCCGACATTGAATCTCCACCAAGCAGTCAAGATTCACAGCCGCTTTCGGAGGAAGAGCAAGCCGAGGCGGAGCGCCGGGCGGCTGCCGAAGATGAGCAGATTGTCGACACGGAGCTGAATGAATATGAGAGGGAGGGCCTTCTGGGTGGATCGGATCCAGAATATGAGGACCTCGACCTGCTTCGCTACTGGGAGGTGAGTTTCGAGTATTCTTTGTGATTGTGTTGGTTTCTAAATTGTTACAGGCTCGCCAGTATCGGTTCCGGCACCTATTTCGCGTGGCGGTCGATGTATTGCCTGTTCAGGCTTCAGCGGTACCATGCGAGCGTGTTTTCTCTTCGAGCAAGGACACAGATGCCTCCCTACGCAACAGTCTCTCCCCCGAGATGATGGAAATGCTCCAGATTCTCAAATTAATTTATCGACAGGATCGCATCAAATTTTGCGACGAGTTAGTCGTAACCGAGGAAGATCTGTCTGTTGTTGATATTGACCCTGATGTAGCAGAAAGGTTGATTGCGGAGGATCTTATAGAATCTTCCTGGGCTTCGCCCGTTTGATTTTTACGTTGTATTCACTTGTATGATCATTGTGCTTTGTATTGTTCCATACTTTACTCATAAACTGTATAGTCTTTTATTGTCCATATGTTTATTATACTTTTTGGAGAATTGTACCACATTTTTGAGGTGCATACGAGGTCAAAACAATGCAATGTAGCTCGAAACGAGGAGACGGGGGACCGTGGGACGGAAACTTCCGTTTATGGATGTCAGCTCCAAGCTGCCTCGGCCCAACTCCGAGCTCGAGCGAGCTGATGGGCAATCACCTCGAGCTCAGCTCCAACTCAGCTCCCGGCAGCACTACTTTTCAGCCAACACCGAATTTAATTATCACCCTGCCCACCCCTTTGAGTCGTCAGTAGCTCCTGGCCTCAGCGCATTATTTTCACCGCTCTCCAGGTGTATTTTGTCTCGTTGGATTCCAACGACTTGCTCAACCAACCTTCTGTAACCATACAGCTGTTTTACGGTTTTTGTCCGGTTTCTGATGGAGTGGGGCTCTTCAGGAGTTGTTTACCTGTGATTGCTGGTGCGTGCCCTCGCCGAGCAGCCGGGGTTTTCCGACCATACTACTGGGTATCCATAAGGGGAAAAACGCGCAAAAAGAAGGAAAAAGAAAGAAAAAGAAAGAAAGAAAGGAGAACTCCGAAAGTTCATTGCACGCTCAAAAACAATTCAAAATCAGTTTACTTAATCACTATAATGGTCTCAGAGCCACGAGCACCGAAGTCGTGATTACCGTTGCCCACGTCGTAAAAATGCTGAATGCTTGACTTCGCGGGATTCTTGCAATGCAACTGAATATATATACACCCCAAGACTCAAGTGACACTTATTCCAACTTATTCTCCAATGAAATACACGAGAAGCCAGTAATTTGAGGGAATTTATATACAAAAGTCAACGAAATGGGAAGCTAGTGAAGGTTCGTACCAGCAGAGTTGCTTGAACGGGAGCTACAAGGTTTGAAGACCTGTGATTTAGAGATTGAACCCACTGAGAGAGAGCAGAAGGCCAGAAAATCTTGGGATGGTGACTCGTCGAAGTTATGCCAAGAGATATGATGCTCAGCTCGTGCCGTGCCCAATAAGCTTGCACAAGTTGCACATTTTGTTTGAAGTGAAGGTCTCGGAGGGAGGGACGACTCAAGGAGTCAGAGCGTTTGTGTGCTTCGAGTGTGTACATTGGGCCAATATTGGTGAGGTACTTGATTTTCCCTTGTAGATGTGCTAGCCGATGGACTAAATGGAGTTCAGAGACGATATTCCGAGCTGCAGCAGACAGTCCCCAGTGTTTTCCTTAGTCCCCGCTGCCAAGACGCGTCAATGTCGGGGAGCACAAAGAGGCAAGTAGTATTTGAGGTAGGCATTTTAAATCGAGCCGTTTTGATGTGTTGAAGACCACAGAGAGCGTGTTTTGACTGCTCAGCGGCGTTTTACACGCTCCAGATGCGGCTGAAGGCAGGCTAGAAGCGAATTCGTCGAGGAATCGCAAGAAAACGAGCGAGAAAGTCGTTGAGTGTGATGTTACAGTCACGTCACACTCAGCTTCGGCAGCTCGGAACGTCGTTTGGCGGGTGGGAGTGGTGGCTGTGAGACCTGACATGTTGAGTGGACCCAGTTGATCGGTCGGTTAACCGCAGCCGGCGACAGCTTGACCGCTCCACCGCAGCCCCCCTGCATTCACTGGTGGAGCAAAATGCCGCAAATAGCCCAATTTGAGGCCAGAGTGGAGCCATACGGCGACTCGGAGGCATACAGGTGTAAACAAGAAACGAAATGCCCCACTCCATCAAAAACCGGACAAAAACCGTAAAACAGCTGTATGTTTTCAGATACAAATTTGAGTCCGGGCCGGCCAAGCTCTCACGGTTGAAATTTAAGTTCGCGCCGTAACGTACTCTGTGCGTCGCTTCGGTGGTTTTCTGGCTGGAAATGTCAATCCTGCGTGATCCGGACGAACGCTTTGTGGGCACATCCATTTCCAGCTTGAGCCAAGCCCACAAACCGATCGAAACTGACCCTGGTTTGGGTGTCCTCCTCGACAATCCTTGACGACCCTGGCGGCCGCCGCCAAACGGCAGCCATACAAGAATAACCATCATTTCTGGCATTCACACTTCCTGCCTTTCCCCTCTCAACATCATGACTTCGCGCGTTTGGTTCAGTGAGTATCCTGATAATCCTCTGAATCCATTCAACGACCTTCCTCACAAATCTCTTCAGTTACCGGTGCCAGTAGCGCACGCTGTCTTCCTCAGTTCAACAGTCTTGCTTCAACTTTAACAGGGCTTTGGGCTGTACATGGCCGAAAAGGCCCTCGAGAATGGCGAGAAAGTAAGGGGATCTGTTTCACACATTGTCAGCGTTCTCCTGACGGGAAATCCTTCCAGGTTATCGCCACTTTACGCAAGCCAGAGGTTCTATCCGACTTGGTCAACGACGACTTGGAGAAAAAGACACAAAACAAACAACTCCTCGTTCTCAAAGTCGACGTCACCATCAAGGAAGAGGTTAAAGCCGCATTCGTTACAGCAAAACAGACCTTTGGCCGTATCGACGTAGTATTCAACAACGCCGGATATGGTATTATTTCAGAGGTGGAGGGCATCAGCGATGCAAACGCGAGGAATCTGTTCGAGGTCAGTCCTAGTCCATTTCTCCATTCTCAATTTAGCTCACAATCATTCGAACACCAAGGTCAACTTCTGGGGTTCATTCAACGTCACCAAGGAAGCCCTCCAATATTTCCGCCAGAACGATCCGATCGGCGGCCTCTTGATCAACATGAGCTCGATGTTCGGAGTCGATGCCCCTCCAGGCGCTGGCTTTTATGCAGCTACGTGCGTGATCTGCTCGATTCTCTTCGACTTTTTATTTATTCCGATCCACTTCGCATTAGCAAATTTGGTAAGATGCCCTGCCGCCTTTGAAATACCTGAGTCAACCTTCCGTCTCTAGCCTTCGATGCACTCACCGACTCGCTCGTCAAAGAGTTGGATCCCGCCTGGAAAATCAAGGTAATCTTCGTCCCAATGAAACACGGAGAACCGAACCTCAGAAACAACTATAGGTCATGATCTTCTGCCCAGGCTGGTTCAAAAGTGCGTATTAGTACGGCGTTCACGACGGGCCTTCCTAATACGCTCTAGCCAACATGACCCTCGTCAACGCCGTCGTTGAAGACGTCCATCCCGAATACGCCGGCAAATCCAATCTCGGATCCATGCAGGTTTGACGCGTCCAACTTGCCTTTCGTTGAACACTTGGCTCAGCTCCGTTTTTTACCAGGTCTGAGAGCTGGGCGTCGGTCTCATCCGCGGAGACAGCCCTCTCCTCAAAGACGCCCGCAAACTCATCAACAAGTTCTGGGACTTGAGCAAGTTGGAGAACCCACCCTACCGAATCGCATTTGGTGACGATGCCAAGGTTCGTTCCTCTTGGCTTTGTTCTCGGCCAGAATCGTTCTGAACGACGCGTGCTTGCAGGCTGCCTTTAGTGCGAGATGGACGGCGATCAAGTCTGACCTTGAGACCAGCGAAGAGTGGTCAAAAGATCTGGCTTTCGATTAGGATGTTATAATGACTACGGAATGTTCGTGGATGGATGGAATCATAGATAAAATAATAATCTGACCTTTGGGGCATCATTTGGTTCGTTTCGCCAGCTTTGGTTTCTTTGTCGTTTTGGAGCAAATTTGGGCAAAATGTCACTTGATAATGTCGTCAGCCACACATCGGCTTGGCCACTCGACCCACTCTTTTTTTTTGCTAGATTGTTCCTGGTTAAGATTGCCCGGATCCCGTCGCCCGATACCCCAATGGGTTCATGACCATTTTCGACTCGACATATGTAGCGTGGTCGCTGGTCTAGTGCAAAAGAAGGAAGGCTGTGAGCGGATGCGGTAACTTCCATGACGATGCTCCACAGTCTTCAAAAGGACATTGATGTTCGAACTTCGAAGAGACTTTGGAAAAACAGAAAACTGCGCGGTCCGCAATTTGGCCGCCATTCAGATTTTGGAAGCTAGAACCAGGATTCGAGGTCGAGGCGCGGCCGAATCCCGATGCCCGTCGTATCGGGCGAGCCGGCCTCACACCCCGCTTATCGAGATCCAGGTGTAGACCTCGATTCAATTAAGTTTTCTGGTCGGTATTACCTTATGTCGCATCGTGAGGACTCTGGGCCCCGGAGTTCCTTTGTCCCTGCATATGACACGTTTTTTGGCGGTACCGCGGGAACAATGAACATGAAACTTCCTTGCGTTCAGGGTATACTACTTACCCAGAGACTAGCCGAACCTTCCGTATTTCCGAGCAAGCTGAGCAAGCACACTGTTTCGCAAAGACTCGCAAAGACCGGAACTGTCGCCGTGGAAAAACGGTGAGTTGTTTACATTACTAGCAGTTACCCGTGCTACGCTACGGTGGGAACCGGATCCAAAGAAAGAGAAGAGCACGATACAGTAGCACGCAAAAAAATTAGTCGCTTGTATTACAATTACATTTGAATTTGATTACATAGGAGCCTTGGAGTTGGGGATTCGAGATTAAGTTAATGTTTACCATTGGATCCCCCAGCCCGCCGACCCGTCGAAGTTCCTTCCCCCTTGTCTTCCTGCTCGTTAGAGCGGTGGTTAAGCTTGCCCTTCTTCGGGTTCGGCTCGGAAGAGGCAGCATTGGACGCCTGGTCGCCGAAGAAGCCTGTGAACTTGAGACGCGCGGGGGTACCGTTGTTGGCTGAGATATATATATTAGTTTTGATTAATTCCAAGGCAGAGAAAACAAACGAACCAATTTTGGTTGGACTCTCTTCCGCTTTTGGTGCTGTCGAAATCGATGATGAAAAACTTCACCGAACAATCGTCGTTCAGCTTGAGACCAGTAAGAAAACCATCCACGAAGAGACTCTTTCCCTTCCCCAGAATAAGTTTATACTTCTCCCACCTCGGTGTCTCGGGGACACAGTGGGTGGGGAAAATATTATTTGGGGACCTGGCCGCAGAAAGGTATTGCTCGGCTTTTCCGTTGGAGGGTGTGGACGATTTTCTCGGGCTCTCGCATGTCGTCTGAGCTGACTGAGAGAACGGGCATTGGGGGCAGCGGTGGTGAAAGTATCAGGCGGGACATTCTCATCGCGTTGAGCAGGTACACGCCTACGGCGCAGGCTGGCTTGGTTGGTTTCGCGTATAGCGGGTTGGATCTCTCGCTGTCGCTGTTGTTTCCGTTGAGGCGTCGTTGGAGGTGCCAATAAATTCCTGTACACGCGATGAGTCCAGCCCACTGTAATTGAGAAACGGTGCTCGCACATTTGGATCATTGGATGTCGATTTCACGGTGGAAAAGAGATTAGATGTTCAATGTTCACACAGAAAGATAAGAAAGAACGTTCATTGGAGTCTTTGGAGACGACGCTACGGGTACAGCTACATCATTGGGTGTGGAGCGGTGTCCGGTCGACGGGAGAGGCAGCAACAAAGTTGTCGTAAGTTGTTTGGCTGCGGACTGATGACGTGAGTGGGGCTTTCGGGCGTTCCCGGAACCACTTGATTGACGTTTGTCCAGAGTCAACCCTCGATTGTAATATAGATTAGGTCACCGCCTCCGTACATAAGATAGGCCGCATCCATAGACAGCTAGCTGTGACCGTGACTGGTCATAAATGCCTAGTTTTCGACCACTTTGTTTATATCTCCACATTGAGGGCGTAAATGAAAAATCTGTTCCGTCAATCGATGTACAGATAGTCTGGCTAGGTTCTCCCAAAATTTCAAGGTGATTCAGGCTGTATCCAAGAAGGAGATAGATTTTTAGTCCGGCTGCTCACAAAATTGGGGTTTTACAAGATCCCCCATCAAAATTCTATCTCCTCCCTCAAAACCACCTTAACTACTTTATAATTTGGGGAGAATCCAGCCAGATTACCTCCCTATTGATTGACGGAACAGATTTCTTATTTTCTTCTCCGTTGTCGAGATATGAGGGAGATGGTCGAAAATTAGGCTTTTGTGACCAATCACGGTCACAGCTAGCTGTCTATGGATGCGGCCTATCTTACAAACATACTAAGGTAGCTATAAGCTCCTCGACGGGCCGTTGTATTCAATGCGAACACTTTTCCTGCTTTTCCGAATCGTGCGCCGCATGAGTAGTGACTGTGACTGTAAAGGAGTGACGTGTCACTGGCCACGTGACATTATGTGATGGCATCCTCAGGAAAGAGGGCGAGGGCGGCGAGAGGGCGCAGAGGCTGGTCTCCGGCGGCGCGACGGTCCACTGGGTGGCCAATCCGACCTGAGGGGTGTGTAGAATGTGTGTAGACGCGTCGGAGATGTAGCAAGACGGGATTGAGCTGGATGCGAGGTGTCGCAAATGGATGTCAAGGATATTTAGGATGGATAATGTAGCGCAGAGATCGTGGTTAAGGGAATCGATTTTGCAAGAGATCCGGGTCGCGAAAGCCTGAAGCTCTGCTTCCGGATGGATGATGATAGTGGGAGATGTCGCGATGGTGAGATGTGAAGATGACGACTTTTTCCTCGCTAGCCGAAAACGGGCGCAAGCGGCGCGCGAAGAGAGTGGTGGACGGCGGCGCGGGAGGGTAATGAAGTCGAGTCGTGAATGGGATTTGGAAGACGGTTTAGGCGCGGTGAGGGGCGGACGTCTGCGAAAGGGTGGTATGGTGGGTGCAGTGGGTGGTGTGGAAGTCGATGTGGACGGTGAAAGTGGGCCTATAACCTCGCCAAGGTTCCCCTGGGCGGTACTGGGCATGATCTAACGTCGAATATCGAGTGCCCGAAGCTCGACCTCGACGGAACGCCAACCCACCACCGAGATGATGGTGGTTGTGGTTGTTGTTGTTGTTGTTGTTGTTCCATGGGAGGAGATTCACACTTCGGATGTCAAATCCGCTGAATGAAACAAAAAAAACCGCTGAGCTATATCACGGTTCACAAGGAAGTTTACATGTCGTCAGGAGAAAAGAGCTGGAAGTTTCTGTTATATGTGCCAGATGCGAGCATTTTTCCATCACTCGACACATCGACCGACATGACTTTCCCCGCGTCGGTCGAAAGTGTACGGAGCAGCTGCCAGTCATCGGCGCTCCATAACTTGACCAGCCCATCGTATCCCGCGCTCGCGAAGAAAAGCCCAGATCTATACCTCCATTCTTCCAAATCCGCATCCGCATCACGGTCTTGGCTTGCATCCTCTTGCATGGCATCATCGGGGTCGGGCGGCGCAGATGGTTTGAAAAACCGATCATCGGCTTGGAAGAAACGCACGTCGGAAACGTTGGAGAGATGGGCGGGGATGGTGTATAATGACTTGAGGGATCGTAAATCCCATATTCTGATTGTATCGTCACCAGAACCCGTGGCTATTTGGTATCTGTAGGGCGATAAGTTAGCGAACCACTTGATATACAGAGACCATGATGCTGACCCGTTAGGCGAGAACCCGATAGAAAATATTGCTTGAACGTGCCCCATCGAGAACCATAGCAGTTCGACCGGTTCTGAGATCCCACACCCGGCCGATGGCATCTAGCCCGCTAGATATGACGAGTAAGCAACGAGCATGGGCGACTGACAGTGACTTACCCTGAAGCGACGAGTGCACCATCCGCCTGGAATTCGACGGAGTAAACTTCTTTTGAATGGCCTTCTTGTAAAAGCAACTCTTTTGACGTGTTGACATCCCATAACCTCCAAGTTGTGTCGAAGCTGGCGCTGGCAACATAGTCACCCGAAGGATGGAATGCTACACGGCAAACACGATCCTGATGGCCTTGCATTACAGCCAAGGGAGACTCGCTAGAGAGAGAGTCAGAAAGATATGTCCTCTTTGAACAGAAACAGCTGCCCATACCCTTCAAGACTCCACAAGTGGACATTGCAATCACCGGCGCCGCTAGCGAGATTTACAAGTGAAGGCTGCTGTGTTAATGTTGCTTGGGGATGCCAAGCTACACCTCCGACGCGGTCACCGTGACCTGGAGAATATTATTTGCATATCATCGCATAGTAAATTACCTTACCTCTCAAAGAACGTACAGGTGTGCAAGCAGGCACGTTCCAGATTTTGACTGTCCCGGACCAGCTACCGGTGACCAGCAATTCGTTGTTGGGAGCGAAACGCACTTGTGATATAGGACGTTCGTCGCCGATTTGTGACCCTAGGTTGGTGTATTTCTACGGAGAAAGATGAATGGAGAATAGTAAACTAAACGCGAAGTGTTACCTTGACTTCTCCAAACACTTTCTTTCTTATATCGACGATTCGACCTAGATCCATTTTACTGTCTATTCGCTGCTGGGCGATGCGGTTTTGAGCTCTGCCAAAGAAAAAGATGGAAGCGTGTAAGCACCTTGCCTTGTTTCACCTGTATAAATCCAACCTGGGTAGTGAATATTCTGCTATACGTCTACGCGCCTCGAGGAGTTCGAGGGAACCAGGAGAGTAGAACTCTTCTTCCTATATCGCAAGTCAGATCGTGCAAGACCTCAACAACATAGTTTCTATTACCTCTTCCTCGCTATCAGACGATTCCTCATCCACATGCATAGGGTCATCGCCGCGAGCAGCATTTATTTGAGAGGTAACGTATATTAGTCGATCCCGTCTGTCGGCGGCCTGCGAGAACTCAGTTGGAAAAAAAACACACGAGAGGTTCAATTTTGTTCAATGCTTCGTTCGGTCAGAGAAGGAGACAGCCACATAGGTGTGGGTGTGGGGAACGCACGGCGGTGACAAACTTGAACCGCCGGCGCCCAGGGCGTGGGGCGATGGGATGCGTGAGGATGAACCCATTGCCCCACTCTGCGGCTGCCACTCGAAATCCTTGGAGTGCTAGTGGTTAACGAGAATATAAAGGGAAGGGAGGGTGGGAGAAGCAAAGCGTCGTGAAGTCGGAATGTTCGTGAGTCCAGAGAGCTAGCAGGAAGAAATGGATGATGGTGGTCGAGGAAAGAGAAGAGCTCGGATCTGAAACATCAGATCGGCCCCCTCTCTGCCACTGTCACAAAACGGCACACTGTCCTCCCGTGCTCGGACAGTGTTTCCATTTTGTTCAATGCTTCGTTCGGTCAGAGAAGGAGACAGCCACATAGGTGTGGGTGTGGGGAACGCACGGCGGTGACAAACTTGAACCGCCGGCGCCCAGGGCGTGGGGCGATGGGATGCGTGAGGATGAACCCAAAACAGAGACGCCCAGACGAGGGCAACCCAAGCGCCCGCGGCTAACCCACAAGAGAAGGCGGCTCCCAAATTATAAAGTGGCTTGAATTTCTCAATTTTTTTGAGGCTGAGAGTAAGACCACGCTCGTGAATCTCGCACATCGCACGAACTACGGTAAGCGAGAACTGGCAGAGAGTGGATAGCGCTTGAAAGTGAAGTAGACTGAGAGTTCAACCTCAATCGATCTGTGCATATCAGATTGTCTGAAAAATTGTCACCGTCAGTCGCCGTGGAATTGATTCGGCCGAGAAGTAGATGAGTTGATATAGTCACGGAGATGGAAAGACAGCCAAGAGTCGTCAAGGTACAGTGGCCGTTGAAAATGGGTTGAGGCCAATGAGCTGCGGTGGCGTTGTGCCTTGAACTGAACATTCATTCCGCGAGACGCAGCAAGGTGAAATGAAGTTTTCCAGTTGTGACATAGGGTTCTTGTGAGCATATAGTTTTCGAGCCCAATGGCCTAAGTCGCACAAACGCTGGGGACGCGACGTCGATGAAGGTGATTATTAATTTGTCAACCGGTTGGGTATCGCCGTTGGATGAGGATGAAGTCGCCAGCGTACGTGAATGGCGAACATTATCAGATGCCTGTTCAATAATGAAAACGCTGAATATCAAAAGTAAACCCAATTCGTAACGTGTGTGTTCGTTGAAGGGCGAGTGAGGAATCCGGTAGAGAACGCATTCAGCGAAGGAGTTGAATTTTTACAAATCTTCAGTTCGAACGACAGCGGTAAGTATTCGCTTGAAGTGAGTCAACAATCATGAAAACCTGGATTGGAGTGCTGATAGAGATTTTGCGAATTTTGGTTCCAGGTGGGTAATATCCGACGTGACATAATAAATATTCAACACGGGGACAATTTTGGCATGTGAAGTTGCGAATGGGTAGCACGGCGTTGTGTTTGGTATCTGCAGCTGAATGGAGGCTCAAGCGCAGATTGTAACAGCAGGAGGTGCTGGAGTTGACGTTGGGAAGAGAGCATAGAGCGTGCGCTAGAAAGTGGAGACTGTGGAGTTGAAATCCGCGGATACTGCTGACAACAGAACATAAAATGGTATCCAAACGAATTTGCTTCAATTGCTGGCTATCGAAAGGCATGCCCCCGTGCTGGGCTTGAATGGAGCCTAAGGGAAAAGAATTTGAGAAGTCAAGGTATTCGAGGTCTTGAACCAGGTGTTGCCGATGTGCAGCATAAAACAGAGAGCTTAGATGCGAAGAGAACGTAGAGGGATTGTCGCTTGTAGAAGTAGGCAACCAAACCCAATTCGCGGTGTCACCGTGTGAGATGACGTTTCGCGTGTATTGAATGGAATTCGAAGGAGATGAGGAGTCAGAATGCGCAGCATACGCTAGCGAACGACTGGATAAATAAACGGTGAAGTCGCACGTCACGTTCGAAGCCGGGTACAAAAAGAGGGATCAGGATTGGCGGGTGGTTGGTTGAATGAAGATTAGGCCGCTACTGTAAGGAACACTATCGCCGATGAAGCTTTGAAGAGCCGTGGAGTTGATGGTTACGTCGTCAGTAGTTATTGCCCAAGTTGATAAACTAGAGACATCCGGAAATGAGGGTGGTTGAAGCATGAACAAGGAGCTCGTAAGAGTTGCAATTTAAATGCTCGGTAGCAATCCCCAGTTTGCGGAATACACTGTAGATCAGAAAATCGAATCATTAACAATGAATCTTGAGCGATGATGTTGAAAGGTATTAGAAGGGGGGTATATCCCCACTACGTGGCATGCAGAACGAATCTTGAACGCGAGATACTTGACT
Organism: Favolaschia claudopus; assembly: GCA_037176885.1. Lineage (NCBI taxonomy): Eukaryota > Fungi > Basidiomycota > Agaricomycetes > Agaricales > Mycenaceae > Favolaschia > Favolaschia claudopus. The sequence continues at coordinate 509,323 of JAWWNJ010000054.1, read as the reverse complement.
GGTGAATGGTGAAAATATGCTCTTGAATTTCGCGTCATGGGAGTTTTGAACGTCAAGCCGAATCGCGAGCCCAAGACTTGATTCGATAACTCACTAGTGCATTCGAACTTGGAAAATAGAAATGCCAGTTGAATGTGGAGTGCGCGCGTTGATTCTTGAACATTGAAAATAATCTGCGAGAAAGGCTGTTGCCCTTGTATGAGAGGTCGGGATTCGTCACTGTGAAGACTGAAAAATATGAAAGCGCGGATGCAGTTGGGGTAAGATTGAATCGTGAATGCGGACTCAGGGCTTGTAAGCCACATGAGTGTGAGAGTGAGATGAATGTAAACGCGCAGATGCCGCTTGAACTGTTGGAATCGAACATGTCCAGAGATACTTGAACGTGGGCCGGATAAAAGATTACAGAAGTGGCCAACATGATTTGTCGACATGATGGTAGTCTTGTGGCTGGGGAACATAGTGAAATTCGAAGCTGAAGGCCTGAGATATCGAATCCGGCATTTATGGGTGAAAGGAAGAGTGCAGGGCATGAGTACCGGGTGTGCATAAGGTTGGAATGTGAGCGCAACGAGTGAATTACTTGATCCATGGAGCATGAAGCGTATTACAAGAAGGTGATTACAAAAGAGTTGCGCGAAAACGCAGAGATCAGCGCATGTAAACACGGGAATGGGCGAGTTCGGCAGTCGTGAATAGAGAGTGATAGGTTCGCCAATTTCACGAAGTCTAGCTTTGACTCGATTGTCGTCGGTGGGCACGGCCATGGTCCTGGCCTTCTTTTTGCGTTCAAGCTCATCCAGGATGACCTTGTTCTCGAGCCTGACGCGCTCTGAACCGAGGTAATTGCCATCGTCGACGAGTGAGTCAAAGTCTAACATGGCTGTAGTTTTTGTCGCCAAAGACGTGGTTCAAGTGAAAGATGTGTTAACAGCAGTGCAGACGATGAATTCGCGTCGCGTCTAGAGTTCAGTCCGTTCAGTAACTTCAGTTGGAGAACATCTGGATATTGAGAAGATGATCGTTGTCGCCGTGACGCTCACGCGAGGTCGAGAATTGATGCGCTAGCCACCACGACCTTTATTCCCTATCTTTCCTAGTTCTTTCCACTACAAATGCTTCAGTCCCAGCAGGGTCCCTCTAGCCCGATTCTTCTTCCATCTCGCACCCCAGAGCCCAGAAATGACAATAATGCAGACGGAGAATATGTCTACTTCGAACGCACCACCTCCGGATTCACTTCTGACGCTGTAGCTCGTTCCACAACCGCCAAACTCAAACTCGCAACTTATTACAAGGTTGCTGTCGATGCTGCAATCGCCCGTAATGCACGGTGTGTGCTACAACTCGCTCGTGTTTCTCAGATGTCTGATCGTTTGCGTCGTCAGGCGAATCGAGCTCGAAACACGGTTAATACAGATCCCTACATCTGACGGGAAGGAGCGAGAGATTCGCAAGTACGCCAAGCATGAGGCATCTATCTTGCGTCTGCGGCGGACGAAGATTAAGCTCGGCGACTTCCGCACTGTGAAGGTGATTGGGAAAGGCGCGTTTGGTGAGGTGCGGCTCGTACAGAAACTCGACACTGGCAAGGTCTATGCCATGAAGAGTCTCCATAAAGCGGAGATGTTGAAGCGGGACCAGGTATGTGCACGCTGGAACATTCTATCGTCAAATAACATCATAATGCCGGTGCCCAGGACGCTCATGTTCGTGCAGAACGCAATGTTTTGGCCGAGAACACCTCTCCATGGGTCGTGCAGCTCTTCTATGCATTTCAAGATCCATTCTACCTGTATCTTGTCATGGAATTTCTTCCTGGCGGAGACTTAATGACCATGCTCATGAAGTACGATGTTTTCTCTGAGGACGTAACACGATTCTACATGGCGGAGTGTATACTGGCTATCGAAGCTGTACACAACCTCGGCTACATACATCGGTCTGTGCAATCTGGGTCCTCTATTCTGATTGGAAAGATGACCGCCATCATGCTGGTAGGGATATCAAACCAGACAATGTTCTCATCCACAGAAACGGGCATTTGAAGCTGTCGGACTTCGGACTGTCAACCGGTCTTGACAAAACTTCAGATGGAGAATACTATAAGCGATTTTTGGAACAAGAGAAGGCCCAAAATCCGGCACGCAATAGCGTGCAGGTAAACCCGATCAACCTCACGATGAGCCGGGAGCAAATCGGGACATGGAAGGCCAACCGACGGAAACTTGTACGATGTTTTCCTGCCTGTTATATCTTTTGCGTACTGACCCTCGTCTCCTCAAGGCATACTCCACCGTTGGAACCCCAGATTACGTGCGTTTTGCCGTTCCCCACTCCCAGCTACCTCATCCGAGTCATCGGTTTTTGTTAGATTGCTCCTGAAGTTTTCTTAATGAAGGGTTACGGCAAGGAGTGCGATTGGTGGTCCTTGGGTGGTCCGTTATGTGTTCTGATACCTACAACGTATCCTGAATTAGGTGCCCCGTCACACAGCTATCTTCTTCGAATGTCTCGTTGGATACGCCCCATTCTGCTCTGAGAATCCGGCGGACACGTACAAGAAAATCATCGATTGGCCGAACTACCTCTTCTTCCCTGAAGAGGTCTTCATCTCGCGGGAAGGGGAGGACCTTCTTCGCCAGTGCGTAGATGGTGATTATTGCCTGCGCGTGCCTCAAACTGATCTTGGATAGGATGATGACATGGGCGGAGAAGAGGCTGACGGTGAACCAAATCAAGACACACCCCTTCTTCTATGGCGCCGATTGGAATTCGCTACGCAATATCGAGCCTCCATTCGTTCCGCATCTCCAATCGACGGTGGACACAAGTTATTTCCCTACGGAAGAGTTTGGGAATGTCGCCGAGCAAGTGGAGCAGGTTGAGGGCATCAGTCGGGAGAAGGATATTGCATTCCTGAAGTACGATTCTTTGGATTTGATTCCCTTGTGTGCTCTAATAACTCTTGCTCTTTCAGCTACACGTTTAGGCGTACCGGCGTTTAGATGGGCCTGGAGGAAGATGATCGATAATGACATATTACACTTATTTTCAATGGAAACAAATGCTCAATGGAATCCATTTAACGACGGACTCGCGGCGATCTACTACGCTACACGACATAAGTATGCGAATCGACCTATGTTGTCTTTGGACCTGGCCACAATGTTTCGAGCTCGAAAAGGAAATGGATCAAGGCAACGTCGGCTTTATCGGGCCTGCGGTCCGCCGGCTCGTCTTGTGCTCTCCCTTAAGGTCCGTTATTCTACTCACGACTCGGATACGTTGTGAGTACACCCCCGCCATCGATTGCTTTCGACAATGGCCACTATTACTGAGGTCGGAAACGCCGAAATCTACAGGCAAGTTTCCTTGCCCCAGTCTCTAGCTCAACGCGCTCACCACCGATCATAGTCCTCTCAAGGTTTTGCAGCACCCTGAGTTCAGGATTTTGAGTGCAGGAGAAAAGCCCGCGCCTACCGCTAACATCGCGGCGTTTTATAATCCTGCGCATGAGATCCATCTTGTTGAGAAACCGAAGCCCAAGCCTGGGCCTGGACAGGTTCTCCTTCATGTCAGAGCTACTGGCATCTGCGGGTTCATGAATCCTTCGTCGATGAGTGCTCGGTGGCTCACAATACTTCCAGGAGTGACGTGCATTTTTGGCAACATGGCAGGATAGGAGACAGTATGGTCGTTAGAGACGAGGTGTGTGCGCCTTTCTTCAACTAGCTTCACCATCCTCTGAGAGTTATGTTCTACTGTGAAGTGCGGATCGGGCCACGAATCGGCGGGCGAAGTCGAAGCAGTTGGAGAGGGCGTGACGCAGTGGAAAGTCGGTGAGGAGAAATGATTATGCGGTGATGCAAATGTTTGTTAATCGGCTCAACGCATGGTTGTAGGCGACCGAGTTGCCATTGAAGCAGGAGTGCCCTGTTCTCAGCCCGCCTGCGATGCATGTCGCACTGGCCAATACAATGCGTGCCCTGATGTCGGTGAGTTACATCATTTTCGTTTTGTTCAGTCTAACCAACACATTCATTCTCCAGTCTTTTTCTCAACTCCGCCTTTCCACGGTAAGCTCAAGAGATTTTCCAAAACCCAGTGAAGTAATCGCGTTCCTTCACAGGGACGCTGACGCGCTGGCATCTTCACCCCGCGCAGTGGCTGCACCGTCTACCCGACCATATGTCGTTTGAAGAAGGCTCACTATGTGAACCTCTTGCTGTTGCGTTAGCCGGTATCGAGCGCTCTGGTCTCAAACTAGGGGATCCCCTCCTCATCTGGTAACATTTTTTGTCGCTCGGATTATCCTGGGAGTTGACTGTTGCTGTTGCGCTCAGCGGTGCTGGACCGATAGGTCTGGTTACTCTCCTCTCAGCGCGCGCAGCCGGGGCGGAGCCCATTATCATAACGGATCTCTTCCAGAGTCGACTCGATTTCGCAAAGACTTTGGTTCCTGGCGTGAGGACCGTCTTGATCAAGCGCGGGACGAGTGCGAAAGAGCAGGCAAAGGAGATTAAGGAGGTTGCGGGGATGGATCTTAAGGTTGCGCTGGAATGTACGGGTGTGGAAAGCAGCGTGCATACTGCTATTTATGTGAGCTGTTGGCGCCTTTTGTTGGATTTCTGTTTGATATTTCCAGTCGATGCAATTTGGGGGAAAGGTTTTCATTATTGGGGTGGGCAAGAATGAACAAGTGGTGAGCGGACCCGATCTATGGCTGAGTTGGGTGATCCGTCTGACACCCCGCAGTTCCCTTTCATGCACCTTAGTGCCAACGAAATCGATGTGAGTTTCCAGTATCGCTATGCGAATCAGGTACCGTCGCTTCCTGCTTTTTTACCTTGATTATTCTCTTGCTGACGCCCCGCTTTAGTACCCCAAGGCTATCCGACTCGTCGCTGGAGGATTGATTAACATTAAGCCGCTCGTTACTCACCGGTTTTCGCTCGAGGACGCGATCTCTGCGTTCCATGTCGCTGCTGATCCTGCGCAGGGTGCTATCAAGGTTCAGATTCAGGATTGAGTAGATAAATATCGGTAAATGCTATGGTGTATGTAACGCGTACGACATGTTCACAATAGAAATTACGAGAGACTGAGAATTACTTGACTTGGTCGTTGGAGTCTGAGATAGAAAGACAAGACAGGGAAGTCAGTCACGGTTGGCATCAATTCCTTCCTTTGAATGGCCAACATTGGTTCAGCATTTTTGAGCGATTCGAAACGACGAAGAGTCCTCTCAACCGGCACAAGAAGCACTCCTCCTTCTTCTCCACCACCCTCCGGCATGTCGAGCGTCTTTTCAGCCATCCCCTCGCCGCCCCCACCTCCCATACCCGAATCACCATCTCACCAGTCGAAACCTGTTGTTGACTCGGCGCTTTCTCTCGAATTGCGATTGCGATGGCTTGAAGCGATTCCTCTTGGCGTAAAGCACGAGCCTAGCACGAAGGGCAAGGAACGAGAAACGTTGTCTCGTGGAGAGACACTCATACGCGCCGCTGAAGACCTCCAGAAACGACTCACCAGCATCGTCAACACGAACGACGGCCTCAAGCGGTTCATGGACCATTGTCTGTGCATTCTCTGCTCTCGGCTCAAGCTTATGCACTGACCAGTCGACATCGTGTAGACGACCAACACGCACATATGCTCACGCCGGATTACGCGCTTTCTGAGACGCCTCCGACGTACGAGAATATGTCTGCGAGCGAGTTGGAGGCGTTTTTGGTGGAGATGGAGCCGGACATACGGGCTGCGGAACGCGACATGCAGGAGATAGAGGTGTTGGAGAAGAAGGGTGTTACAGGCGCAGGAAAGCTGGGAGGTGAGTTCTTTGAATTCGTCTACATAGTTTCAGTCCAATCTGGGAGTAGAATACGAAACCTTTCAGCCGCGGCTAGACGCGCTGCTGAAAGGCCATCGAGAGGACCTCGAGCTCGTCGCGTCTCTTGAGAAACGCGTCGCGCGACTGATGGAAAGCCATGCTACTCAGGTATGTGCATACTAATTTATTTGTCTAATTTTTGAACGCGCGATTAGGTTGACGCTCTGTCTGAGCTGTTCGTGGCTTGGGACGACACGATAATGGATGGGGAAGACAAGATTGGTAGATTAGAGTTAGATCGGGTAGAACGACGGCGACTAGGGTTAGAATGAATAGTGGTAGCACTTGATATGGTATATTTGTTACGGTCTAAGCGAGAATTAGCAGCGTTTGTTTGGCGGTTACGTGCATGGCGCCTGCTAAACGGCGGGTTTCCTACGTCTTGCCTGCACCCACTGACCCTCCTCGCCGTCTTGTCTTACCTCCGCCCAATGCCTCGCGTCTTGGTCTCGTCAACCCGCTCCTCATCGCCGACACTGTTCAACCCGTCGCCGATCACCACCACCGTTCACGGTATCCCCGCCATCGTCTCGGCGTCGCTGCTCTCGCTCTCGACACTTCTACTCAACTCTCAACACGCCCCGCTCCGGAGGGGATTCTCTACACCGCGGGCCGTGATGGCTTGTTGCTCTCTTGGGACCTCGGCCTCTCCCTCCGCTCACGGGCTACTTCCGACTCACCACTCCGACGCGGTCGTTGGGAATCACTCACAGGCTGGGCAGACGACGCCATCGACGAAGAAGCGGAGGAAGCAGATGAAAGACCGACAAGCGATGGCGACATTCTGGGAGACGTCGCCGCCATGACCGCCCGCCGACGCCGTCCCTCGGCGGGAATTCGCGAGCTTCCATACGAGGAGAAGTGGGAGATCGATCCCGACGCGACATCCCGAGTCCGTTGCATGATATTGCTATCTTCCATCGTCGTGTAACTTGTCTCGTGCAGCCCACCTCTTTCCGCCAATGCGCGCAGACCCATACGGACTGGGTCAACGATATTCTCCTTTGTAACTACAACCAGACCGGTCTGTTGGCCCTTGACCATATGCATGCATTTACTTAATGCAGTTCATAGTCGTGTCCGCATCCTCAGATGGCACTGTACAGGCATGGACCCCTCACGCTCCAAACGCCCCCCACCCCACCACTATTGGAACCCACTCCGACTACGCCCGGTGTCTCGCCGCATGCCGCACCCAGAATTGGATCGCTTCCGGCTCCTTCGACCGGACGATCAAACTCTGGGACCTCTCTCGTGGTCAATCGACGCCTAACGCTGAACCCCTCACCACTCTCCATCCGGCCGACCCCCAGGCAGCGAAATGCTCTGTCTATGCTTTGGCTGCCGACCCCTTCGGTCACGCAGTCGCGTCCGGTGGTCCGGAGCGCGTGGTTCGGATGTAGGATCCACGGTCGGGAAAGCGATCGGGTGCGTCTTGTGCATTTACTGTGTGGTGCGTGCTAATGGCTAGGGCTGCCGTTCAGGTAAACTCGTCGGCCATACTGATAACATTCGCGCGATTCTTTTGTCTGAGGATGCAAAATACGTGTGTTTATTTCGCTCTATATGTCTAGGTATATGTCGGCGGACGGTGCGTAGTTCTCAATCAACACATTATTGTCATTTAACTTGCATCGTCCTCACGCAGCGTCTATCAAACTCTGGTCCCTCGCCACTCAAAGGTGTCTACACACATTCACACACCACGCCGACAGCGTCCGGTCGCTCTTTTCCGCGCATCCTGCTCTCGAAACCTTCTACGCCGGCGACAGGGCCGGGCTCGTCAGTCGCGTCGATGTCTCACGGATTACGCGCGATGTCGGTGAAGGTGAATGTGTACTCGTGTGCCGCGACGGCGGCGAGAATTGGGGAACGCCGGGGTCACCTTCAGACCCTCCTCCGAAATCGGGCCCGCAGATTCGGAAGCCGCAGGCGAACCTCGGTCAGGGAGGCATCAATAAACTGGTCGTTGTGGATGACACGCTCGTTTGGACGGCAACGAGCGTGTCGACTGTCAGACGGTGGCGGATTCCGTCGCGTGGGTCTGCGCCGACCGCGAGCGCATCGGGGTTTGGCTTTGGTGGAGGAAGCAATAGTGCCGCCCGGTTGAGCCCGAACGAGCAGGAGTCGGAGTGGGACTTGCGTGAAGCCCGCTCTCTTGCGCCTAGTGTGCTGTCATACGACGACGACGGCGACGATGAAGGTGGATTGACGCGCAATGGGATCCCGTATGCCAGCCTTGTGCGACTAACAAATTCACATGACCCCTTTCCCGCGCGAAGTGTTGGCGGCGCTGGCAGCAGCAGTGGCATCAGGGAGCGCGACGCGGAGGTGGCGACGCTGTATTCCGCTGCGAGCGTGGTCAGCGTGCCGCCTCTCCGTTCACCGCTCTACGCTTCTGCAAATTCCGTCTCTGGGCACACGAACAACCTTCTTTCCCCGCTGGGGAGTGCGCCTCTCCCCAGTACTCGCGCGGCGTACTTTGCGCGCGAGCTGGCGGCGGAGGCGAGTCCGCTTGCGAGCGTCCCGGATAGCGTTGGGGCGGGGGGCTCGATCGCTGGGGAGCGAGGACTGGTTCGCGCGTTGATACTCAACGATCGGGTGCACGCGGTCAGTGTGGATACGGGTGGGGAGGTGGCTGTATGGGATTTGGTAAGGGGGACGTGTTTGGGTGTTTACGGGCGTGAGGCGCTGGGGTGGGATAGTGGGGGTGGGGGTTCCACAGGTGGGCAACAACAGAACGAAGAGTGGAGTCCGAGAGAGGCGCTCGAACGTGTGCGGGAAAGAATTGAGGGAGAGGCGGTTGTGGCGTCGTGGGCTACTGTGGACACCAAGGCGGGTGTTTTGGCGGTGCATGTGAATGAGCGGTCGTTTGAGAGTGAGATCTACGCGTACGAGGTTGGGTATGCGGGTGATCGGCGATTTGGGGACGAGGCAAAGCGTGAGTTGTGCTTTTCATCTCCGCAACCTGGCTGATTATATTTACAGTGAACCTGGGCAAATGGGTATTACGGAATCTGTTCTTAGGCTTTATCCGTGAGGAGCAGCGAATACGACATCGTCCCCGGCGCGACAGTCAAGACACTGCGTCATCTGTGCCTCGAGGGTCGTCGCCTCACCGCCCACATCATCAGCATCGCACCAGCGTCGGAAGTGATGTGTCCTCGTCTTCGCGCCGCCGGCCGTCACTCTCCAGCGAACCAACTGCACGGCAGACTCGTCGGCTGAGCTCAAGCAATTCGACAGTTGTGTGCGCTTCGAAGATGCTGCCCGCTCTCCCCCCTCAAACAGAAGACACTCCGCCACCCAGTACTTCGCCGCTACTGACACCGCTCATTCCGCTTTATGGACGGCCGCTCTCCGCATCGGCGGGTACGGGGACACTAGCGTCACTCGTTATGCCCTCGATACCTGCCTCTCCTGCGGTTGGGGTGAATGATGCGACGCCGATGCCGATGCAGCCGCAGCGACGTGTGCGGACAGCGACGCTAGAAAATGGGAAGGACGGAAAGGAGAAAGAGTCTGCCGGTGATTATTTTGGGTCAAGAACAAGGCAGACGTCGATGCACGTTGCGACAACACCTGGCGCGGACGATTTTTCGGGGTGGAGTGGGCCGGGAAGTAGCGCTGGTGCACCAGTACCTAGTACGCCCACTGGTTTGATGGGGCGGCTGAAGAGTTTTGGAAAATCCAAGCGCACCGCTGATCATGCCACTCCGGCGCTGCCTACAACGGTTGAGCTGCCCGTCGTGGAAGTAAGTGGCGGTCTCTCATGGGTGGTTCAGCTTATTCATGATGTCACAGGAGGTAGCGCCAGAACCTGTCGCGAAGACGCCTTTACTGCAGTTGCTCTCTGGCCCGCTGTCGCCCCCGCCTTCGTCTGAAGCGCCGACATTGGGTTTATCTCCACACATTCCGCTTTTGATAGAGGAGGAAGCTTCACCGGGATTCACGACAGTGTATCGCGGTACGGTCGGCTCGACTGCAGCCGACATTCATTCCCTGGAATCGGCGATGCCGATGTGGCTTATTGAATATTTATTATTACACCATCTTCCCACGCCTCCCCCTCAAGTCAAGATCAGTTTTGTGCTGCTGCCTTGGACGGGGAAGGATAACGAAGAGTCGTTACCCGAATTATTGAATACGTGCGTTGTCTCGGTTCATTTGCAAGCGTGAAAGAATAACTAACACTCATGTTTCATGCAGCCAGCAATCAAAACTGACTGCGAGTCGTTTTCTTCGTGTTCGGAAACTCGTTGCACATGTCGGTGTGATTTCTGATTGATGATTTCTTGAGCTCATTGTTTGTCACTGCAGGTACAAGAGAAACTCGACAAGCTTGACCCTCCGGCGGCTGATGCGCCACGACCGCGCGCAGAGGATCTTTATGAGATCCTGTGCAATGATGTTGTGCTGCCGCTCGATATGAGCATTGCAGCTGTGCGGCAGTATGTGTGGCGGCAAAGCGCAGAGCTGGTGATGAATTATCGAACGAGACGCGAGATGGCAGCATATCGCCGCAGATCCAGAGGGTGATACGAATTGTGCAGAGCGTAAGTTAAGTAAGTGTGGTGTTTAATGTAAGGTAGACCCCATCCACCCTCGACAAACGTCACGTGGTGCAACGTAACACCTTCCATATTCGGAATGGATGGATAAACCGACTAGCTCTACGACAACGAAGAACATTGGGGCTCTTGGACAGCTAATATAAACAATAGATTGGGCCTGAAAGCCCTCAAATCGACTCAAGGACATACCCTGATGCATATTCTACACCCCAATGGTCTTCCAAATACTAGGCAGATGAAATGGGTGGTGAACGTCCCAAAGAAGCAAGTTTTCATCAAGTTCTTGTAATATCCTCCCCCACAGGCATCGTACCGCTCCAGAATTTTGGCCACATTCTTATAGCATAGATACCTCGAATCTGGTCGAGGCGATTTGCCCCAATGTTCTTCGTTGTCGTAGAGCTACAGTGCCCACCATCACTTCTCCAACACCACCATTTCATAGTCAAATAATTTTCTGTAATTTAGGAAACCGGTCAAAAGAATGCGATTGGCGTCGAGAACCCATTTTTTCCCACGGTGTTTCACTTTTTTTTCGGGTCTGAAAAAAAATAAAACAGTGTTTTGGACAGGAATTTCGCATGGATTCAACCCAATTCGAGTCCGCGGCACTTCCGAAATGAGTGAAGGCTTCGTAGCCGAGGCTGCCATGCCCCAAATAGGTGATTGCACTGAGTTGTGTCTGTTGTGTCGGCAAAGCCCGGGTTTCACGTGACTCTAACCCTGCCTTATCATGGCTGGTTATAGCAATTAGTAATGATTTGATCACATCATTAGGGTTTGTTTCACTTTTTCCGAGGTGAGAAAACAAAAAGTGATCCGATTGCCCTGCAAACCACAAGGTGCATTGCTACACATCTCTAGAGACGCTTTACACTGTTTTTAAGTTTACCTGTGATGACGGCATAATGTAGTAGCGACTTCAACTTTTGATGCCGTTCCCTGCCAAATCGGGAACCGTGACGTGGTGACGGGCACTGTAGTCGGTTTATCCATCCATTCCGAATATGGAAGGTGTTACGTTGCACCACGTGACGTTTGTCGAGGGTGGATGGGAAAAATCGGTCATTCCGAGGCTTTTCTGGGTGCCGAAAACGCGTTTTCCCGGCCGAGGGATTTCCCCTTGGAGGAGGGAAAACAATGACCCACCGTGGGAACCTCGACCGTTTTGCCATCACCCTCGGAATGGAGAAGTTCCCAGCCCCATCTTAGTAGTTTCTGACACCTTGCTTCATAATTGTGGTGCGCCTGAGGCCGTAAGGTAGGCGTCAGTCACTTACAACGATCGGTCACATGACGTGTCACGTCACGCGTAACGCGGCAAAATTTCGACACGAAGCTGGATTTTGCTCAATTTCCAGCTATCTACAAAACACTGGAGCGCCCCGAAAAAAAGTTCCCATTGATGCGATGACGTCAATTACCATATGAGGTAGGCACTGCCGGATCCATTGCGTCGACGGTGCGTCAGGGCGGGGCGACCTCGTGTTGCAGCCTAGGCGGCCATGGTAATCAGGAGCCGCTTGTGTGCAGGAGGGATGTAGCGGAAGGTATTGTAGGGCATGGTAGGCGAGAGAGACGTTCCAGGAGCAGTGTAGTGTTGCCGGAAGCTGGAGCTAGCTCCAAGCTGAGTTCAACTCCAACTCGACCCCTTCCCAAAAGCGGCACCTCGAGGTGATGCCAGCTCGCCTCGACTCCACCCTCGTCACCCAAAGCGGACGACGTGACATTTACGGTGGTGTAACTGAGTGACATCACACTCCCTCCCCAGTTTCTGTATTGGCCGTTTCTTGGCCGTTTTCGACGTATAAAAAGCAGTTTGAGCTTGAAGAGAGCTCAGGAAAACCTTCCACATAAAAATTTGGTCCATTCTCCCCTAAAATTTTGCCCTTCGGGTGGAAAGATGAACCCTGGGACACTAGATTCCCATATCCGGTATCAGCTCTGAGCCAGCTCCGGTCAACTCGAGCTGACAGCGAGCTGATGGGCAATCAACTCGAGTTCAGCTCCAACTCAGCTCCCGGCAACACTAGAGTCGACAGAAAAGCCGACTGATGCAGGGAACTTCTCCATTCCGAGGGTGATGGCAAAACGGTCGAGGTTCCCACGGTGGGTCATTGTTTTCCCTCCTCCAAGGGGAAATCCCTCGGCCGGGAAAACGCGTTTTCGGCACCCAGAAAAGCCTCGGAATGACCGATTTTTCAAAAACGGGATTCTTAAATCGTCCAGACCGACCGTGACACGAAAAAAAAAAAAATCGTAAGTCCCGAAAGGCCAGCAGGCAACTTCCTGAGCATTCCTACAGAGATCCAGGCCATTTCAAAGCCAAATACAGTTGCGGTAAAATCAATTTACTTACTAAATAAGGAAATTCTCGTCAATTCGCTCCTTTTGCTCGTTTTTTTAGAGCGGTAAGTTGATAAGAATACTAAGAACTGCTGGCCTATATTCCTGATGTAGAAAAACTGGCTCCTTTGTATTGGTTTTGCCGGGATAACCAGCAACTTTGTCTCATAAAGTGCAGCCAAAGGCAGTGAGAAACATGACGAATCCGGTTTTTTTTTGTGCGTAGACCGGCTCAACTCCAGGAGTATAGGCCCTTTGTGCCATTTCAACGTGCTTGTGGTTTTGCTGTGCGGTAGAGCGGGTTTGATGAAAATTTCTTTATTTGGTAAGTACATTGATTTTGCCGCAACTGTAAGTCCTGAGACCAAATTCTTTGAAATTGAACAAAATCTCATTATTTGGTATGGTTTTCCCTGCAGAAACGAGCTAATAGAAGTGTAGAGAAGGTGAACCAGAACCCAGCGAGGCTCCAAGCACCAAGGAGCAGGAACGCTGTCCGAGGAGAGAGAAACGGTATGTGGAAAAATCGGTTTTTTGACAAAATTTGTGACATCTTGGACCGGTTCGTAAAAGCCCTCGGTGACCTGTGACTGGACGAGAGATTTCGTATGAAATCGAGTCTGTGACGCGTGACATATGAAACCGAAACACTTACTACAGTAGTCACTACTACTAACTTAGTAGTCACTTCTTTGAATTCAACCTAATAAGTGTAAGTCAGTAGGGGCGCTCAATTCTTAGCTCGTCGGCTCGTCTCGTCCCAGAAATTATTTAATTGCATGATGAGCTGATGTGCTGCTGATCCCACTCCGCATTTCTCTCCACTTCCCATCAAATTTGATCCCCTCATAAAAAAATCGACATTTTACGGACGAGACGAGCTGACGAGCTAAGAATTGAGCGCCCCTAGTAAGTTTGAAGGGTCAAGTCCAGTGAAAATTCCGTATGCCGAGGATTGCCGAGAGTTGCCCAAAATTGCCGCAACCAGGCTCACAATTGGAAAAATCGGTCATTTAATGCGCGGAAGGCGCAATAACTACACAAGGAGTAAGTAAATACAAGTAGGTAGATAGATAGAGAAATCACCCTCAGTCTCCCGCAATGTGGGATGAAAGACTGAGGGTGGTGGACAGACGAGCGCGGTTTATATTTGGTTTATATGTGAGAACAAGGCTGTATGATAAGTATCAGATATCTATCAAGGGCCGGAGCGGCGGGGCGGCTACCCGGAATAATTCATATTCTGACATTGTCAAGGTTCTTTCCATGTTGCGTCAAATGGTTGCGTCCCCTCAAGTTGCAATAGTTTCAATGCGCCGTATTGCCGTATGGTACCGCCTTAAATTACGAATTTCTCAGGGTTCGGCCACTGGCAAGTCGCGTCCTATATCTAACTCTGAACAGAATAACTGGGGAACTTTGAAGTACTCATTCGAATAACACCGGCATCCCTTCTCAATTGCTCAAGCTCGCCATTTATCTACGCAGTTTTGACCATGGTCGCAATTTTAGTTCAATTCGGCTGCCGGAGCGAAGCGGAGGCATCAACCGTTCTTTAACGAGATAGTGCAGCATCTCCTTCTGGTAAGTTACATTTTGTCCTCACCCTCACACTGTGCAAAGTATACATCATGAAATTCATGCAAACTGTCATGAATTTCAGGTTTCATGATGTTTTGTCATGAAGCACACCATGAATTTCAAGGGGGGTTTCATGATGCTCAGAAGCTCATTTTTGCAAGATTATGAATTCATGACAAAACATCACGAATTTTCGTCATAAAGAACCGAGCGATTTTTTCTGGCTAAGTCCACCAAGAGTTAAGTGGGTAGGGTGCTAATATCAATAATAAAGCCAATAAATGGTATCAGTCGGTCTCTGGTCTCTATCGAGTGCACACTGCTGAAAATTAGAAACAAATGAGGAGAACGGGGATGAACAACTTGAGACTGTGCAGTATGACATCCATATATTGGCGAAGCTAACAAAGTTTATAATTCCCACTTAGTCTACCAGTAGTACTCTCAACGTGATATACTGTAGTATGTCACACGGCGGTCTTGAGTTCGATGCCGGCTGGTGGCATCTGAGGTTGGTGGTTATTTATTTGCTTTGCACCGCTCTCGTTTCCAGCTATCTACAAAACACTGGAGCGCTCCGAAAAAAAGTTCACACAACGGTTTTGACAGCTCCTGCCTAATTCGGCCAGCCCGCTCCACTTTCTCCAACGACACTCGCCCTTTCGTCACTGCTCCTGGAACGTCTCTCTCGCCTACCATGCCCTACAATACCTTCCGCTACATCCCTCCTGCACACAAGCGGCTCCTGATTACCATGGCCGCCTAGGCTGCAACACGAGGTCGCCCCGCCCTGACGCGCCAGCCGTCGACGCAATGGATCCGGCACCTACCTCATATGGTAATTGACGTCATTGCATCAATGGGAACTTTTTTTCGGAGCGCTCCAGTGTTTTGTAGATAGCTGGAAGAGCCCCATAATCATCATGAAAACATACTTTCAATAGAGCTTATTAGCAGCCGGTGCTTTTCAAAATATACGATGAAAAACTAAGCGAGATCAGTGAAAAACGGAGGCTCCAAACATGCAAAACCTCGAAGACGTCATCGAGAGATGCGGTCAGGCGCACGGCCGTTCCCCGCTCCAGAGTGGCGATCATGACAAAGTAGGACGCTTCCGCGAAAGGTAGAGCTTGTTGCTCGTCGTTCCAAGAGGCTCGCAGGACGGTGAGTAGAGCAGTGAGCGTGGAAGTCGCTCAGAAAGGCAACTCAAGCGATGCGGCACGAATCGGCACGTTGTTTCCTTTCTTTAAACGGTGAAAAAGTGGTGCTCCACTTGTGGTTTTTGGATGACGTTCTTGTGCGTGAAATTTCGTTTTTCACCGAAAAGATTTCTATGAGCAGATAAGGGTGATTCCAGAGCACGTCTCCCGTACCTTATTCAATACACCCGATGGTACGATGGAAAGCCTTGTTCTTCAACAAGGAGATAGCAACGGACCGGCAACTTGTCAGACGCTGAGCGCCGTACCTCGGAGTCTTCATGGACGTCTATCTGGACGATATCATTATCTATTCGGATACTGTTGAAGATCATATCAAGCATGTCCGATTAGTTTTTGATGTTCTGCGCAGGGAAAAATTGTACCTTAGCGCAGATAAAATGCAGTTTTTTGCCGAAACGCTGAAAATTTTGGGTCACATCATTGATGACCAAGGAATCTTAATGGACCCGCACAAGGTCGATGCGATTGCGAACTGGAAGACCCCAACAAATAAGGGATTGCTTAGCAGTTTTCTGGGGGCAGTAGGCTACCTGGCCGAAGATTGCGAAGGTATTCGGATTCCAATGGGAGTTTTGACACCGCTTACCGGCGAAAAGAAGGCATGGCGATGGGGCGCCACAGAACAACGTGCCTTTGAACAAATCAAAAAGACTGTTCAAATGCATCGTGATCATCATAGAACCTCGGTCGATTATACGGAGGGCGCACCAACGATAAATGTCGTTACCGACGCATGCTGTACCGGAGCGAGCGGATATGTCAGTCAAGGAGACGACTTGAAAACTGCGAAGGTTATCACCTTCTGGTCTGGGAAGTTCAACTCAGCACAGCAAAACTATCCAGTCCATGAACAGGAATTACTGGCAGTCGTCGAGTCCTTGAAACGTTTTCGCGGCATACTTCACGGCGCGAAGTTTCGGATCTGCACGGATCATAAGGCATTGGAATATCTGATGAATCAAAAGAATTTATCACCTCGGCAACACCGTTGGCTTGATGTCTTGAATGAATTTGACTTTACCATTCATTACATTCCTGGAGAAACAAATGTATTAGCAGACGCGCTATCTAGGATATACAGTGATGAACCTTCGGGAGTTGTCCGGGCGCCGTCCGAATACGTGGGACCTGACGATGATCAGCAGGAACCAGACGGGTGTGATGCCGATGATGAAGCCGAACTGACCGCTCCAATCTACACGGGAGCAGCGGCTGTTCTGGAGGGCGCGACACGACGGTCGAGTCGACTAGCAAACATTGCTGCAGACTCACGATCGTACGGCGGACCAAAACGTCGGCAAAAGCGTGCTGATCACTCACCTGAGCCAGCAGAACCCGATGTGATCCCGCCAGTAGATGATGGTCCTCGACAAACGGTATTAAACCCGGAAGATACCGCCGATCCCGAGTTGAAGGGCGCAAACGAGGCATCAGATTCAGGCACTAAACAGACGAATCAGTCTGTCCAAGCGGCGAAAACTCCCGATCTAAAGGGCATAATGACAGCCGGAGAATTGGGCTTACCGCTACCAGATGGCTTGAAGCACCGCTATCACGAAGACCCATTCTTTAAGGAAATCTTGAAGACGCCACAAGAATACAAAGATTTCTATGAACGGGACGGGTTAGTCTTCAAGAAGCGAGAAGGAATCGAAGCCTTATGCATCCCAGATGTAAAGATTGGACAACGGAGCGTGCGAGAAATAATTATCAAACACGCACATTCGCTCCTAGCTCATTTGGGGTCTCGGAAAACTTTGGATTTCTTAAGGGAAGAGGTCTGGTGGAAAACCATGGTCGACGATGTCGACGCGTACTGCAGATCATGCTCAATATGTGCAATGAGCAAACCAAACAACCAAAGACCAATGGGCTTACTCCAAACGCTCCCTGTACCACGGCGACCTTGGCAGTACATTGGCATTGACTTCGTTGGACCGCTTCCGGAGTCAACAACGAGGCACGGCTCGTTCGACATGATCTGTGTTATCATTGATCACTTGACGTCGATGGTGCATCTGGTTCCTACCCGTCAAACTTATGGCGCTAAACAGATTGCGGAAGTTATATTCGACACCGTATACAAGTTGCACGGCTTACCAGAGCGAATCATCAGCGATAGGGACTCCTTGTTCACCAGTACATTCTGGAGGAGATTAAATCAATTGCTCGGAGTTGAATTAAGACTCTCAACGGCTTACCACCCTCAAACTGACGGTATGACTGAACGAGCGAATCGTACCATGGCACAGATGCTTCGGCAATCTGTCCAGCCGGATCAGAAAGACTGGGCGGAGAAATTACCTGCAATAGAATTCGCGATGAATCTTGCTCGTTCCGAGACAACCGGCTTTTCCCCGTTTTTTCTGAACTACGCGCGGACTCCTAGACCAATGATTTGGGATAACGAATCTGAATATCCTGGAGTCAGAAGATTTGCCATGAGGATGAAGGAGGCATGTCGGAAAAATTGAAAAAGCCTGGTAAGGCCTTGGAGCACCTAACGGCCTAATAAGGCCTAATAAGGTTCGAGGGGTGACCGTATAAGGCGTGATAAGGTCTGGTTAGGTCTTCCCAGGCTGACTTCCCGTTACAAAACTGAGTTGGGGTTGTTAGAGACATGGTAGGTGTGGTTTTATTGGATCTTTTTCGGCGGAAAATTGTATTGTTTTTGATAATTTGTGCTGTGATTGTATGCCAAGATGGCTGATTTGAATTTCAAAAAGGTCCCCAAACCGGTGGAATTACAGTTGCAATTGAGATCGTGGGAAGGAATTACAGTTGACGTGCTAACAAACAGGTCTTGAAGGACTCAGATTTCAGGAATTACAGTTGCAGTTGTGATTCAGTCACAGAAACCAGTGGAATTCTGGTTGATGACTGGAATTCCGGTTGCACCAATCATCACCCCCATTTCTAAAAAAAATATAAGGACCCATGAGCACCTATAAGTTATAAGGAAATGAAAATCAAGTTGCTTTCCAAAGAATCAATGCAAAAATATAAGCACCTGCAGCTGCTTATCAGAAATCACAAAAAACTTATAACACCCTATAAGAATGACTTTCCCACAGTTGTCAAAAAAAAAAGTGGAGACACAAAAGCTTCCAAATGAAGCAGAAAACACTTCTGTCTCTTCAGAAATGCCCCAATGCCCCTTGTTCAAGAGCTATAAGAGAAAGACTTGAGGGAATCAATGCACTTCTAAATTAAGTAATTGATAGCTGTCAGAATCGATTCCCATGACTCCATGACAGTGGGAATGACAGTAGGAATGGTGACATAATCCTCACAGGTATATAAAGCCCCCACCCACATAATATTGGATTTCTTTTAACCCCCCACTATCCATTTTGCGACTCAACCTGCTTATCTAAGCATCCCACTTGCTTACCTAAGCTTCCCTCTGCCATCCAACACTGCCTCATCTCTATAATCAATACTTATAAAGGTCCTTCATGCCTTATATTAAATTATACAGTCTTTTTCTCAACCACACCAGCAAACTAGGCCCTTGATTCATTCTTTTAAGGGACCATCTCAGCTTATAAGAGACACTCAACCCTCTTTTGGTCCGTAGAATTGTTCTTTTAAGGATCCTTCAATGCTTATAAGATTTCTGTAGTCCTCAAATTCACACTGTGGTCCTAGAACCCCCTGACTTTCCCATAGTTCATCCATCCAATCTTGTAGGGAGAACCACAGGAAAATGCCATGGATTCCACTGAGAACTTGTGAATTTCACCTGAACATTTTCACTGGGTCCGACTATGTGAGTGGAACATTCCATCATGTTTTTTCACATAGTTTTGCAGTGGATACCATTCAATTGACCCCACAAATGTATGTTTGTTTCTCCTTATTACTGCTCTAAGCTCACTATAATGAATATAGATGGCTCAACCTGTGAGCTCAAACATTGTTGCTCAAACTATCTTCTTACCCAGACTCAGCTATCAAAGAAAATTCGACTCAACCATCGTGGGGACCTCATAACTACACCACTTCTTCATGCAACCAATGTGGCGATCAATACTGAACTTCTGCTTTACATCTGTCTCCCCTGCATGAATGCGCACACTCATTCTACCGATGGAAGGAATGGGATCCTCGGCCACCTTTCCAGGGTCCATGGAGGCTACGAGTCAAATGTCAAGAAAGAAATTCTCAATCAGACTCATGGATACCAAATAAGCTCCAAGTACAACATCGAGCCTTCGAATGAACCACGTCCTGTATATAGTGGTATCAACATTGTCGATAATCAAGCCGGATGCATGTGTCTTGTAGAGACGTCGAACGGCGTCGTAACCGACTCGGAGAACATTTGCGTCTTTGTGCATAGTAGTACTGCATACTTACAGCAACCACCAAAGAAATGAGTCGTCAAGTCGCTTTGCTGCTCTTCTGTAAGTGTCGCAAAGCGGTCCTCGCCGAGCTTGTGTTGAAGAGCCTTGCCAAGAAGTTCTGTGCGTTTTGCTTGTGGTCTGTGCGAATTTCGAAAGCTGTAAGGGATTGATCACTACACACTATGCTCTAGCACTCACAGCTTTGCCAAATCATCAGCCGAATGGATGGGCTCGCTTGTCCGAGCAGGTCTTCGTCTGTCAGACTGGCCATCGCGGAAAGTATCTGACCTGTCAGAAGATCGGGATCGTATATCGCCTCCTTGCCTAGGTCGCGGAAGGTAACCACAATCTTCTGATCTTCCGAATGAGTGAAAGCTTTTTTTCCTTCACCGAACTTCTTTCGCATATAATCATCCACGTCCATTTTTCACCGTCCTGCTCATCCCCCTCCTTCGGCCTGACGGCATTTCTGAGAAGTTTGACTCGGTATTTTCGTTTTATTTTGCTGTTTATACTCAAAATTTCATTCATGTAGCGCGGGGGACCCCCCTTGACGCTCGCCGCGGAGGCCCACTGCGTGGAGCCAGGGATTATGGGGAAGCTTGCTTCCCCATTCATCGGTATAGGGCTCCAAAATGCAGATGCTTACAAATCTCCGTCCAGGTGTTTGTAAGCATGTCCTGGAGTCCTCGGACTTTGGGAACAGCCGGCACTGGCATTGCCATGTGACTTTCGGACTGTGCGCCGAATGAACTTTTCCGAGCTTTTCCGAGTGTTCAACTTTGGTTCAGGAGGGTTCAACCCAAGTTCAATCGGCCTGTTTGAACCTCATGTGCTGTAAATAAATATATATACCCTACCAGCACCTATATACTCAATGGTTGCTTGCTCCTCAAGAAAGAATTCAGTAAGCATCAAGTTTTGTAAGTTACAAGCCTCGGCTGCCTCCCAAAAGCCTCCTCAAGTTACAAGCAATTTTAAAATCGCCACCAGTGCCGGGGCTCGGGGAATGCTTTGAGCAACTGCAAGAGAATTACCAGACTTTGTGCTACTACCAGTGTCTTGAATATACTTACCACTATCCAGTACCAGTGAGTATAAGCTTTAGCTGTCAAAATTAATAACCCAAAAAAAACAGGGTCACTGAGTGTGCAACCAGATTCATAAGGAGTAGAAGGGTTTTGAAGGTGAATATGAGGGCGGTTACTGAGTACTGAGGGGGTTCTGAGGTTCGTCAACTGAAATAAGTTGGTTACCCAAATCGGGCGAAACACTGCTTGAGCCAATGATGTTGCCCGAATTTAGCAAGATTAGCTACTGTACATGAATGACTTGGACGTATTCGACTACGATATTGAATTCCCATTCGCACTGAAGCAAGCTTACCCTCCTATGTGGACCATTGTCCACATACCCAACATGTTTTTAAAGCGTCGGGGCGGTATTTTCATGCCAATTCCGTGCTATTGATTCAAATCAAATGTATTGATGTGCCGGAATGCCGAGTCCCACTGTTGAAGCTCAAATCTCCTCATCCGAGCCTCCGAGTCCCACTGTAGGGCTTTTTCCGAGCTTTTCCCGAGTCCCACTCACACCCTTTTCGTCATTCCCCATCTCGTCCTGCCGTGCCGACAAGGACCCCGGATAATACCCTTGAAGCCTACGGACAAAAATCGCTAATTTTGGCCCTAAACCTACGTCCCAACCGGACAAAAATTGGGCCTGGAGACGCGGGGAGCTAGGTTCGTGTCCGGACAAAATTTTATAAAATGGCGTCCAAGGGGTTGGTCAAAATTACCTTGCTTGACAAGGTCTCTCCACCTAGTGAGTGTATACACTGGGAGGAATGCACGTGGGAGTCATCACCGTGACTTTTTCTTCCACCACCACCACCGGGCGCGTTCCTTCGCCCGTGCTCTCGTTTTTTAGTTCTGAGAGCGCTCGCTGCGAGGTCACATCACCCTCACCGCAATCATAAATATACCATCCTTTTTCCTCCGTCCCTTAGCACGAGCTCGCAGCATTCCCTCATAATTAGCTAAGCAGCACATCGGATGTAACCCATTGATGCCCGTTTTCTCCCGATACACAGCTTTCCAAATATTGATCTCATCAAAGCCCGAATCAGCGCTCACTCAGACTGGCTACACCAACTCAACACTCAGCTACAGTCTCCCTGTTCAGGACATCTATGGTCGCAATTGTGCGACATTCTTGGATCACTCCGTCTACCGCCCATTGAACTGCTGTGTCTTTCTATCTCAGGGTCTCGACGAAAAATTGACGAAAAAGCCAATATCTTTCAAGTGCCGAGTCCGACTCGGAGTCACACTTGCGAAATCTGGAAAGTTGAAACGGTTCTGTTGAATTCTGGAGACTGGAGGTCGTAACATCTTCGGGTGTTCATGCTACATAATGGATAACGGAAGAAATATTCTCGTTGCATGCCGCAGTCAACTGCCAATCAACCGCCCAATGCACGTCTGCATCCCAAAGGTTCGAGAGTCGACTCTCCATGATCTCGAACCCTTCAGTTCGACTAGCACCTGCATGTATCCATTCAACTTCTTTGCGGAACCGTCGATTCAACATGGCCTCCTCAGATCTCTGAGTCTAAGTTCAACGTTCAACGATGATCATCATCTCTTGGGTTTTGCCAATCAATTTCGCCTCCCTCTGCGCCAAGAAGTAACGCGGGCAGCAGTGAATCGTCAATCCGAATCTATTCAGAGAGTGGCATTTTGGTCTTCTGGTCGAGTAAGCTATCTCGTTTCTGCTCACCCATATACATAGCTCAACAACTTCACCAGAAAAATGATAATGAGGTTGCTGTCATTGCACCTCTCGACGAAAATATGCCCTATCTGACTAGCATATGTTATTCTGATCTTGCTCATGTCCGAGTTCCAGGTTCACATGTCTATCATGCACACGAGCAATGCTCGCCGTATGCTGCATGTCAATCCCTCTATTCATACGTCTATCCTCAGCTCTGACATCCACCGACAGACCCGGTCGCACCTTCACTCGGTTGTTGCTGTCCCCTTCTCGCAGCTCGCTTTCGACACCACTCGGCACGCACGCAACTCCGTCTTCCCGTCTCCGTTACGCGAGGTCATCATTACCTCCATTGTCGATCTTGCTCTTTTCCGACACCATCACCGACCTCGAGACCGGCACCGCACCCGTGCCCAGCTTGGGCTTTGGCATCCCGACCATCGTCATCGTCTCGTGCTCTTCGGGGAACCTAGCGGCGCATGTAAGCTCACGGGATGCATGACGAGAACACTGGGGCCAAGAAGAAGGGAGGATGGTGATACAACAGATGGATGGTGCAGAATGAGATTATGGATGGTCTGTGGCAGCAGTGCGCTCTGATTTATATACGCCCAGCACACGCTCATCCTATCTTCAGATTTTAAGAACTCAGCCGATCTAGACTTTCATTCATCTGACCCGGAACACGAGAACTGTCCATCATGAAGACAGTTCTGCCCCAACACGCCGCCAGACGGTCGAGACTACACCAATCGAGGTTGAATGTTGACGGAGCGATGACGAAGACAGAGAAGAGGAGCAAATCAAAGGTCCCACCGTTTGATGTTGAGCCAGTTTTATGCAGGAGAATGAGGATCTGGGCGGAACAGCAACTTCTGGCGGGATTTGAGAATGCGACGATCGTGACACAGGCGTGGTTTCTGCAGGGGGACGAGTTGTTTGAAGCGCTGGTGAAGTTCGTGTACGGTGTCAGAGGATGCATAGTGGCTGGTGCCTGTCGCCACAAAAATTTTGGGCTTCTCTTGGCCGAAAATACTGCTCATATTACAGTGACGGACTGCCATCCTTCTCAAATGAACTCAACTCTCATTCTTGATATCTTAGTCGGGTTACTCCCTTTGCAGCTCGCGAAACCACCCTGGTCCACTTCGAGATCTATTTACATTAAATGCCACATTTTCCGTACGATTGACAGTATGATGAATCAGTGCATTCCCCAAGCAAGGTGTCTTCCGACGCAGTCGGAGCTTCATAGTAAAAACAGCTGCCCATTTTACATCCAGATCCTTGTGGATTTGATGCCCGAGATCCGAGGCCACGTGCCTGGCACCAGCGTTGGGGGGACAAGCTTTAGCTCCCTGCCTCCGGCACGGCCGACTCGCTGCGCTCGCCGGCCTCCCTCCGTTCGGTCACACAGCTTGTTGGGGCTGGCCGCCCCAAACCCCGCTGCGCTCGCTCCGCTCGCGACGTCTAGTACGATCTCAACATCTCGACATTGACCCCGTGATTTTCTGTCAAAAGTCACGCGACTGATGGCCTGGCCCTGTTTTCAAGTATAGGATAGCCATTGAGAAGGTAATTAAACCTTACATCCGGTTGCCGTGACTTCATCCAAATAATAGCTAAGGATCAGTCGCGGGTTGCTGGGTCACAATTGACACTGTATGTCACCGGACCCTAGTCTACTGACGATTGGACAATGGACACAGGAGGGGGTTTTAGGGGGTATGCGGCCCGTAAGCGGAATTGGATAGCATCATGGCCGGAGACCCACATGTGACACTGGTTGAGACACGTGCGTAACGGCATTTTCTCCTGAGCGGCTTACTTCCCGGCAGAGCTGAATTTCTCAGCGACACAAGCGGATGTGGCTAGAATGCTCCTGCAGACTAGTATTCTTTGTATTCACTCATTACACCAAACGCTCAAAAAAAAAAAAAAAAAAAAAAAAAAGGAATAAGGAGATCAATCACCTCTTAGTGCCACGTTATAAGTCACGTGCGGGAAGTCGAAGACATTCGCGATGGATTCCATAGCCAGCGAAATCCAGACCGCGCCGGGATGCTCTATCCACTTGGCGGAACTGCCAAGGAAGGGTGAAGATCGAACAGCAGTCCTGCAATTTCAGCACGGATTGATAATTGCTATATTTGACGGTCAGTCTCTGACACGCCATATACTCAAGTACCATGGTCCATATGTACTGACTTGTGGCCAATTGAGGCCATTGCGGTTCTCAGTTATCTGACTACGCAGCGCAAACCCTTCCGAAGCTGCTTGCTGAGCGCTTGGACCCCGTCTCAGATCCTGCAACGGTGCTCCGCGAAACCATATAAGAGTTCGATCGGGCCTTGCTTTCACCGATTCTCATCCAATTTGATCAGAACGAGAACTGGTCCGATCCCAAATGGCTCGACTCGGAGGTTGAGTTGTGCTCCCGTTTCGGACAACCAGCAGACAGTCGATATATATCTGGACTGCGTGCGACCGCGGGCAGCACAGTACTCGTTGCCTTTCTCGATCAAACCAAGCAGCACTTATGGGTCGCTTCGCTTGGAGACAGTGATGCTGGTACGTACCCTGTTCCCCTTTTCTCGTGTTCACTACTTAGCACTCTTGTACAGTTTGTGCACGAAACATAAACAACACACGCACCGTCCACTTTCTTAGTGAACGCCATAATTGTGATAATCCAACTGAAGTCGAAAGGGTCCGACAACAGCATCCCAACGAAAGCGACGTCCTCCAGTACGACTCACTTCTCGGCACCCTTCGCATCACTCGCGGTGGGTCTTGGCTACTGCCATTCAGCGAAGTCGCTAAATTCATTGGAGGGCTCGGTGATCACCAACTGAAAGTACCCATCGCCCTCGCTACCCGCATACTCCCCTATTACTCCATTCCTCCTCGCCTAGAAGCCTCCGAAATTTTATCCCGACACTACTGGACACCACCTTACGTATCCAACAAGCCTTACATCCACTGCCACGACATCCTCGAGGGTGACACGTTCATACTTGCCTCTGACGGCCTGCGCGACGCGTTGCTGCTTAGTATATCTGAAAACCAGAAGTTTGACATCATCTTTGCTCTTGCCGATGGGAAGCCAGAGTTTTCATCCGCAGCTTTGCTCCAACACGAATGTATTGTGGCCAAAGATGGAGACAATATGGCTGAACAAATCATTATAAACACGCTATTTGGTACAGACATGAAGAAACGAGCGAGGGAACTTGACCAAAGGGCTAGTCGAGATGATATTTCAGTCGTATACCAACCAATAACTAATACAAGGATTAAATTCTTATCTGCTTACGCCGTTTATATGCAATCCAACCAAGACTTCAAAGTGAAGTAAGACATTAATCAATACAAGTTAACTCGCCTTCAAAAGCAAAGTCGAGTAAGAAATAGGTTTTTCATCAATGAACGCCCTCCCCGATCGCGCCCTATAACACACTATCGGGTGGTCGGGGCAGTCGGGCACGATAATTCTCGATGGGTACCCGAGCCCCTTCGATGAGGCAACGGTCGGGCCGACTGCCCGACGGCTCCCGATAACACACGATCGGGCACGACCGGGCTCGATAACAAGAAAAAGAAATTTTGACATGTGGTTGCAAGTACGTAGTTGAAGGGTTTGCGAAGTTGGAACTTGGCGAATATTTGAATAGAAAACCGATTCAAATATTGAGAGAGGGCTCGTTACGTAACGTAGTCCCACGGTTCGCCCGGACCTTCGCAAACTCGTTTTCGACAGAAACCTCGGGGAGAATCCCATCTTATGTCCAGGAAAGTGCATTGAATCAATATCGGCACCTAATTTGCGTCAAAAACCAGGTTTGACCCAATTTTTCGAGCTGTATTTGGACGAGTTGTATTTGGACCAGCTTATGGGCCTGGTTGGTTTGGATTGGCGGGTTTTAGGTCTTGCAAAGGGTACGGAGGTGATTTCTTACTTGTTTTGACCAGGATGGTCAAGTAGATATATAAAATTAGCTTTGTGAGTGCTGCGAATTTATGTAACCAACCATGCTGAACTCCTTCTGAAAACCAGGTTGAATCCCGCCTTTGGTGGTGGTTTTCCTTGCGGTTTTGGCTCCAATCGTCTGGGATGAGTCCTACCAGATACTTCTATGTGATATGAATGCTGAAAACTCTTAGAATCTGGCCATGTATTTGCCATCAATTCTACTCTCAGTCATCAAAGCCGCGAAGTCTCATTTTGTCTTTTTCAACAACGGGTTGTACGAATATTCCCAAACGTTGTGTACCTGTTTTCTACCATTCATTGCACTCAATTCCACATTTACCGATTTTTTCGTGAATATCTCATGCAGAAATGGCCGGTTGAACCAGAGCCAATTTGGCGCAAATTGTCCGCCTCGTAACTCAACAACCGCATCCCATAAAAAGGTAAAATTTTGGGTAAAGACTCCCAGGAGGATGAAGTAAAGTTTGGCCGACTCAAGCTTGTGGCAAACTTGGAGTTTACTTCAGACTGAATGAAAAGGTGGAAAAACCGTCCGATTTTGGATTTATGGTAACACGGACTGGACAGCTTCGGTTAGGCCCACCGCCGTGATCGCCAAGCTGATTGGGATGATGGGCTGCCCGTTTGGAATACCAGGACCCCGAAACCTTCATCTCAAGCCGCCAAGTGGGAATGGATAAATCCAGGCCACGAGTAGCAAATCCCATGCAAGAAAGAGCTATAATGTTCATTCGTTGGACAAATCGTGTTCCAAACACGCAGTTCTACGGCCTCAAGAAACGTTAAGTATCTCATCATCCCCCGGGCCACTTGAAGTTCAGGGCCGAAGTACTCATATAGCGAACTCTACATTTTATTTGCTGTATTCCAAGGCGCAGAAAATAATAAAATTAAAGGACTGTGTGTATCCCCGCTGCGTCATAATTCCAAAATACGGTCCATTCCAATTGAAATCCAAAACAGCTCACTTTGTTTTATTTTATTGTTCATTCCAGTCCGCCTGGGCAGCAGGTTTGATGGTATCTGTACGGGATCTACAGTTCAGCTTGTATCCAACACTGACTTATCAAGCTCAATTGCTAAGGGTGGTGGACTTGCTGCGATTGACCCCGATCCACGTCACTCAAGAGTCCGTAAAAAGTAACTTGTGAGAATTAACTTGTGCGGAACTTGCCCGCTTCGGCATGCGTGCCGCAAGTTAACTTAGATTCCCACGCTTGCGTAACTAATAGTAACTTGTAACTTGTGCGGGTACAGGTGTGGCGGTGGGCACTGTATAAGGCCTAACACGGCCTTATTTGGCCCTATAACCTGTTTTCGATTTTTCCGACAAAAGCACGAGAAATATCCATTTTTCTCAAGCCATTTTGGAGCAACTGACCCAAGAAACTGGGATTTCTGTCAGTTTCTGTAATCTTTTAGCTTCTTTTGGCCCCTGAAGTGGCAAAATTATGGCTCATTTCGGCAGATTTGGGACGAATATGGCTTACTGCAGAAGCACTCGTCATTTGCGGGCTCAGGGAAGTCTGGGAAGAGGGCAGGAGAATTTTTCGATTTTTCGCCTCAAATTGGCGGATTTTTTCGACTTATCGGTCACACTCATAAATGGCCCCGGTGACCTGTGACAGAAAAATTTAGGACCTAGGCATATGCGGTTTTATGTCCGATCCAAAGTGACCCAAATATGGCGCTTCCGTACGCAGGGTTTTTACCCGTTTTTTGCCATTTCCGTACGCAGGTCTGATCGGATGGTCGAATTTTGTGCGTCTTCCGTACGCCCGTCTGAAGAGACATCGTGGCGGCGCAGATCAGTTTCAGCGCCAGTGCTCAGAGACCCAGACAGGCGCCAGAGCCACGGCAAGTAGGTCCGGCCCGTGCCGAATTTCTGTCCAACTGGTCCGAATTCCGGAAACCGTACGCAGTACTGATTGGACCTTCTGCCGACTGACCCGTTGCGCGCTCATAGGATCCGACTACGGCCTTCGGGACAGCTCAATTCGTACGCATTTTTATTGGACATAAGTAGACGGTATTTTCGACCCAAATCCGTACGCATCAGGATCGGACCAATAACCGCATATGCCTAGGTCCTAAGAATTTTCATAAATTTCGAGGCCGGTGACGCGTGACAAATGAACTGACCGAAATGCTACAGTAATGCTAAACTTGACCTGTCCATCGTCACGATTTCAAATGGAGTCGACAATCTCCAAACTTGCAAATCTATCACTGACTATCAGTGTTACATTTGAGGATACGACGATACCATTGACTTAGGTACACAAATGGTTTGCTAGCCGGTGTGCTGTACACCCTCCAGTCGCACCCCAAGAATTGCCCTTTAATATTCTGCGCAACATCTGATTTCCTGCTCCGTGCACTGGTAGTAAGTAGGAATTCGTTCGAATTCGACCTTACAAATCCTGCCTTCAAATTGGTGAAAGCCACTGAATGAACACTGTGCTCGAATTCAATTCAAAGCTGTATCCTCCAACCGAACGATGTCCAACCTCGGAAATGAGTTAGAAACAGTGGAAATGGATACCGAGCTTGATGTACCAATCTCCAGGGATTCCGATTCAAACTGGATCACAAAGCAAATTCTATAGAATAATTCGAAACTTAACTGTTGTGCCGCACCGGAAATCGACGTTTGTAAATCTTGACCGTATAAGATGTGCCGTTTTTGACCACTGCGAGTTTACTCCTACGGATGAAACTGTCTGGAAATCAATTCGCGCACTGACCTTCCCGCGGTTGACTCGGGCTCAAAATCAGTAGTGTAACAGTGTGTGACATGAGTGACAGTCAGCACTGCCATCACGGCAAAGCCTTCCACGACTCGGCATTACCGCGGCTTCGTCTTTCCCCGCGTTTTTTACTATGTTCCTCATGACCCTGACCTCCTAACCCTAACCTCCTAACCTTGACCAGCCCTAACCTTCTAACCCTAACCATCCTAACCCTGACCCCTAACCCTGCTCGACAATGTAATTTTCTGGCCTACGGCAGTCATTGTTGCGGGATGCCGGGGTCTTCGGCAGTGATTGATATCTGTCACGCTGATCTATCATCTATTAGTATGCGACAGTTGGCTACCATTAATAGACAATGTGCCGTGTATTCCAAGAGAGCGTTAGAGACAAGTTATTTGATCACCGATCAATGTCTCAACGCTCTCTTAGTCAGCCGACTTTGCGCTCCGGCTCGCAAGCTGGCTTTGAGCTCAAGCTGTTAGCTAACTAAGTCGCTAGCCAATAAAATATAAATCAAACTTTGGGGAAGAGGACCGCTTGAACTCAGCAAAGTTCAAGCAGCTCTGTGAGTGAGGTATACGGATGCCACTTCCGGGGGTGATTTTGACAAGAATTGCCTAGGTACGTAATAAACGGTTTCGTCTAGGCTTATGAATTATGTTTAACAGTTTAACAGTGTGATATTCGTCTACGTAGACAAGCTACTTAGGTACGTGTACCTCGACGAACCCAAAAAGAAATAAAATGCCTAGTCACCTATATTCAGCCACGTGACCCAATGACATAATCATCCATCGAAAAAGTCCATCGCTGTCGACGGCGGGCTACAGTGAAGTAGCAGGGGCTCCAAGGAAGCATGAAGCCGAGTCGAAGTGAAGGAATAGTCTCCATCGATGCTATGAGACGGGGCAGGGGCGCTAAAAGTGCGACACAGGCTGGATGCGCGCTCGACATTGTGGATGACGGACGCAGGGAAGTCGGCAAGGAGGAGGGTGCGGGTGTAGAGTGAAATGGACTGGCGGAGTGCAGTAAGGTGTTTTCGGGCGTGCTCGAGTTGTCTCAAGAGCTTGTGGAGCCTCGTCGCTGTTTTCCTGCCAAGGCGGTAACGGGCGCAAGCAGCGTGCGATGTGAGCGGGGGCTGCTTTGAGCGAATGGCTAGGAACTTGGCGGTGCGCGGGTTCCAGCGCGGGCCTGGGAAGTGAGGCGTGTCAGCTCGTGGCTGTCTGGGACGAAACGGGGGCCACGGTCGGCGGGGGTTTTCTTGGGTGGGGGGCGTATTTGGGGCTGGGGGCATTGTGCTGGGCCGAAACCTCGTCCGGGGCAATGGACGGTCCTGGGCTTATGATCTATCGGCCGCAATCGAGAGCCCGTGGCACGACGCAGGCGGAACGACGACCAGCCAAAACCGATGGTGATGGTTCTGGTTGTTGTTGTT
Organism: Favolaschia claudopus; assembly: GCA_037176885.1. NCBI lineage: Eukaryota > Fungi > Basidiomycota > Agaricomycetes > Agaricales > Mycenaceae > Favolaschia > Favolaschia claudopus. Next base: position 478,391 of record JAWWNJ010000054.1, on the reverse strand, counting down.
GTTATGTCTGTGGAGAGCCGGCGGAATTCAAGTTTTCAAGTAGCAAAAAGAGAAGAGAAAGAGAGAGAAAGGGGAGAGACTCACTATGTATCCGAGACTCTGTTTCCAAGAAATCGGCGCTTCAAAGTCGCTGTAGCACTTTCCAGAGCGATCACAATCTTGATTTCTTATGCCTTGATTAGGCAGTTCAGAGGAATTCAAAATATGGTAAGAGGTATGTCCTTTCGGAGCAACTGCCTCCTTGGGACATACTCTCAGCCAATCAAATTCAAGATTTCCTCCGAAGTGTCCTCGGCCGTTCCCCCAGTGAGTCCGATAGGGCCGAGGATTGGCCTGAGTTCTCGAGAGGGAGAGATGTGTAAGCAAGCCATTGATATATTGGGCGTGAACTCCGAAATGGAGCTCGCTGCACTCCGCGCGAAGACGAAGGAGCCGAGGCAGCCCAAAACCAACAGCTCACCCTGAAGCAGCCAAAGGTGGGCGAAATACAGGGGGAAGCGCCACAGGCTCCACAAAAACAGGGAGGAGACGGACAGCAATGGGGAGGCGAGAGGGGAGGGAGGGGGAGGGGGAGGAAGGGGTGTTAGGAACGCACAATGACAACAGAGGGGAGAGAGACAGCGACGCTGGCAGGACGGGTACCGGACTTGGGGAGGGGCCAGTGTGGATACAACTTTGAAAGTGTGAGCCAGCGGAAGCGGGAAAGTGCATCAGCAACAGAATTCTCGTCCGTTGAGATCCAAACCGGGCGAAAAGTGAAGTCCTGTTGAGCGGCCAGGAGAGCGAACTGGCGGAAGAGAGCTTGCGTAGGCGGATGGTCAATAGAGCCAGACTGCAAGCAGGTCGAGATGGCCTCGTTATCAATACGAAACACCACCTCCAACCCAGCCCAACAGTGGCCCCAGAGCTCCGCAGCCCTCAACACAGCACGCATTTCCTTCCAATGGATCGGATGACGTGCATACTTCGCTGGTACAGGCTCAGTGAAGAACAGATCGCCGCTGCCCCAATGGCCACCCAGACCTAGCTTACCACTCGCATCTGTAAAGATTTCGACAGTGGGACGTGGAGGTCCAATAGCAAAAATGCCATTGAAAGATGGGAGGAAGGTATTCCACCACGCAATGTCGAGGCGGGCAGAGGGAGGAAGACGGCGGCGGTGGTGGCGGGGAAGGAGGGAAAGGCGGCGCATGAAGTCCCGGATACGGCGAGTGAAGAATCGACCAACTGGAATTACCGACTGAGCAAAGACGAGATGGCCGCAGAGCTGCTCGAGGTCGTAGTGGCTCGCAGATCGACGGGACAGGCACCCATCCAGAAGAACAAGGAGGCGAGCAAGCTTGTCCTGAGGAAGACGAGCCTGCATAGCAATACTGTCCAGCTCAATGCCGAGGAACTCGAGGCAGTGAGTCGGACCCTGCTCCTTGTCACCGGAGATTGAAAAGCCCAACTCGGCGCTCCAAATGTCGCTCCTGTAGGAGGAAGCTCCCTCTTGTCGCTTCCTCAGCTCTACCCCTTCCAGCCCACCTTCACAGTGTGGCGCCTCGACACACACATCCGGTGGGGCCTATGGCCACAGCGGAAAAAAAAATTGGATGGTGGTCACAGGGTGCACTGGGAGGTTGTACGAGGGCTGGAGGTATCCGCCATGCCGTCTAGGATGTCGGGGCACACTGCACCGCACGTAGCGGACAGCAGCACCTAGCGGTGCAACGACACGGGGATAGAACCAAAACAACCGCCTTCCTGCTGCTAGGCAAGGTGTTACAAGCCGATCAACGGGATCGGCCATCACATGGTCAACTCAAGACCCCAGTTCCCACCGGGGCTCGTAGAGAACGTAGCCGGACGGATATAGGCCCATGGAAACACAACATAGGGAGCGGCAGCAGGATGGCAAGGAAGGGTTGGTGGTTCAAGAAGGGCGCAAGGGATTGACACCGTGCCCAATGCCTAATAGGGCGGAGGCCAAGAGACGCTCCTAATGTTGCGGCATCGTGCACAAGGCTACCTTGATACACATGGCTGCGCTGGGTATTCCAAGATGCCGCAGGTCGAGGACACAAAAGCTAGCTCAACCATCACGCACGTACCGTGACTAGGGGTGTGCGGAGGCATAACGTAGGGTAGCAGCGCAAACAATGGCAGGGCAAGGTACCTCGTCGACATGACATCCAGCCAAATATACCAAGACGCCGCAAGCCGGCTTTGAAGGCCGGCCATCACGCATGCACCATGACTAGGGGTGTGCGGAGACGTAACGTAGGAAAGTGGCGTGAGTGGCAGGCCGAGTCAACGGAAGGAGGGGGGAGGACAAATGTGGTGGACGTAAGAGACCCATTAGTAACCCAATGCAGAGCATGGTGGGAGAAGGACTAGGAGCGGTTAGTGAAGGCGCCAGGACACAGAGTCAAGGGGATGGGATGGAGAGTGGAAGGGAAGGGTGCAAGTCAGACACCAGGCTGCAGAGAAGGCAGCGGATGGCCCCCAGCAAGCCCAGACATAAGCTTCCCGCTCTTGCACAAACACACGAGTACCCAGAGAAAGCAGATAAAGAGGTATAGTTGGCTACAGCCTGCACGATAGGAGAATCCTTCGAAGGAAGGGGGTGGCAACTGTAGCAGCTCGACGAGCTGCCAGCAACGAGTTGCCCCGCCACCCAATCTCCATGCAGACTGCAGGCGCTCAGAGGTCCCTAGGCACCGGCGGACACCCCTAAGGACGGGGAGGCCGGGGAGATATGGACTTGAGCAACCTTGCAACTCTCGACAGTGCTCCCTCCAAGCCACACCCACGAAGGCAAGAGGAAAGGAAGCTCGCTGGTCAAGAGGGGGAGTGAGACTCGAGGCCAGACGACACAAGAACAGGCCCAAGGTCACAGAGGGAGAGGGGAAGGAGTAGTCGAAGTGCCAGTGTGAGCCAGTGACGAGCAGTGGCATCTGGCACGAGCCCAAACGGCAGTTGGCCACACACAAGAAGAGGAGAAGTCGACGAGAGGTGGCAAATGCCGAGGAGGGGGTCCATGGGATGCAGGAGGGAAAGGGAAGAAGACTTTCAGTGGTAGACACACACACCATACTTGTGTTGCAGTCCCAAAACCCAAATCCTACACCAAGCCATGGGGCAGAGGCTACTCAGCGACCTCCATGCCCAAAGAATGCACCAAGATGGTCTGCTACTCTTGTGAGGACAGAGGAGGAGGGAATAGGGTCCGCTATTGGTGACTCTGTTCTGCTGTAAGGGCAACAGCTGCCAGGGCCTGAGGCCCGAGGTACTCAAGAGTCCAACAAGCACTGGGCAGAGGGAGAATTCTTAGTGGGCTAGCTACAACAAGAGGAAGAGTGTCTACTCACCTGGGCAGAGGGAGAATCCTTAGAGAACAGAGTAAGGAGTCTCCATGCCCAGGCGTCACAGTAAAAGGGCGCGTGACGCGTGACTTCTCACGGTGCGTGGGAACTATGTAGTAGCACAGCATCTATGATGTGATATCAATGATCAGATGATCCAACAGTAGCAGGGAGCCAGGGATATGCCCAGAAGAGGGAGGATCACAATACTGGTCCAGAGATCGTAGACCGACGAAGGCCCGAAGATACCCTGTGGTCCGGGGAGCGTGGTGTGACACAGCTTCGCTGTTTACATTGAAAACACCCCAAACTCACATACCAACCTCCCAGTTTTATTCAACCATTCTATTCTATATACCCTTGGCTCTCTATCCTCCGACTTTCACCTCTTTTGCTTCACCGTGGCCACCGACACAAACCAGTTGAACCGTGGGAATCTCGGATGATCGCATCATTTCTTCTTACCTCGACTTTTGAATATCCATTCCTGGCTCCCACCTCCAGCGCAAAGCCGATTTCAGGGTCCAAACACGCTCATATGGTCAAGATCACCTCGAGGCAACGATGTCAGCAATTCCTCATCGACCCATGTGGAACAAATAACCCACATTTCTCCCCGACTCAATTTTATTGGTTGAACTCGAATCCAAGGTGAAAGAACATATTCTGTGCCTTACTACGAGCATGTGGTCGAGTTCCAAATCATAGAAACAACCCCTGAATCTTGATATTTGGCTGTGCAAGCCATATGGACATCTCCTTCCTATTTATTTTGTACCGCATGTATGGACCCAGAATATTGGTACCTCTCTTCGTATTTATTCACAAATGTACCTCAATAGCATCGTACCAATTACTACCCGTTTCTACATAACCTCTGGTGCCAACCGACCGTCTCCTTTGCTTGAGGTTTGCAAGAATAACATCTTGGAACCCATATCTTCTGCCACACTCGCCCTCCCGCCTAAATACTCTGGATTTAAATAACCAACGGTAAAATCGATCCTTACTTTATTTTAACCTTCCAGCCTACAGATCACTGTCTTCCCTTAAAACCCTCCACGTCTCATCGAAATACAGCGAGGTCTTCGCACTGGGTCGACCTCTCATCTATCTCGACAACATTTCCTATTCGGGTTGGATTCGGACTGAACGCGCTTCAAACCCACTCACCCGAGTTTCGTAACCTAACGCCTGGTTTAAACGTTACTTCGGAGTATTCAATATACGACGTCACATCTGGAGCCCACCGCGAGGGGTTTTGAAGTGACAATCAGCTCCCTTTCCTTCCCAATATTGAATTCAACTCACCGAATCACATTCTCTCGTCCCACCCCGTCTCGCATCCCTCGCTATAACGCTCGCTCCACCATCATGTCAACCACACAAGTTCAGCCACGGGCTCGCAGCCAGGTTGATATGCCCTCTTTGAATGCTCGAGGCGCCCCAAAGAAATTTACGGGCAAACCGAAGGACGTCGCTCGTTTCATTACGCACCTCGACAAGCTTTTTGCTGAAAACAACGTTACCTCTGAAACGGAAAAAATCGAATGCTTGGCCGACTATTGCTCTCGTAATGTGGTCCATATCCTTGAAGGAATGAAACATTATGCCACACCGAATTGGGCGCACCTCTCTACAGACATGCTGTCCTTATTTGACGCCGACAAAGACCATCAGCGGCACACGTTCAGCGATCTCGTCAAACTCACGAATAAATGGCGCAAACGGCCGATTAAATCTATGTCCCAATGGCGCCGTTATATTCGCGCATATACCAAAGTTTCGGGTTGGTTGGAGAACCAGAAACTAATCACCCAGGCAGAGGCAGAGCGCTACCTCTGGCACGGAATGCCTTCAGCACTCCGAGAAATCGTCGAGGAACGTCTTCTTGCGGCGGATCCCACTCGGGACATGTCAAAACCGTTTCCCAAAGACGACATTATCAAGATTGTGGAGGCCAAATTTCGCCGAAATCGGTTCGACGCTGAACTTGATTCCTCTGAATCTGATTCAGAGGATAGCGAATCCTCCTCGGACGATGAAACAGACTCGTCTGAAAGCGATTCAGACGATGACTATGTCCCCCGCAAAAAGAAATCCAAGAAGTCGAAAAGAAAGACAAAGAAACGCACGCGTAAAGCCAAAGACTCGGCACCTCTTCCTACCACTTCTACCCCCAAGTCGAGTTCGAAAATCGCACAGGAGTCTACCGACGAAGTTTCCGAACTCATAAAACGGATGAGTCGGATGAGTATTGAGGATCCTGAGTACAATTATCTGTACTATCAGGCTACGAAGCTCGATCCTCATGCTGTTAAATGCCTTCGAGTGCCTATTCTCACAGTCAGCCAACCGCCTCTTCCCCCGAATAATTTTCGCAACAATCAATACTCACCTCCTGGCGCTTCTCAAAATCAATCGCAACCTCGTCCACCCGTTCGTGCTGAAGATCGACTCTGCTGGGGTTGCGGCAAAAATGGACATGGATTATGGGAATGCACTGCTATTCAGGAAGTCGTTTCTCGTGGGGATTTGAAGAGAGGAGATCGTGGAACCCTCGAATGGCCAGATGGAAGATTATTGCGGCGATACGGTCAACAGAACGAGACCTTGATTGATGCCTTTAATCGGCAACGACAGCCCGCTGCTGCTCCACCTGCTCAGGCGAATTTCACATACACCTCGAGCGCCCCAGTGCAGGCATGCAATACCCTTGAGACGATTCCTGAAGAGTCTAGGCTCGAATCCAGCCTGTGTATGGAAGCAAGCTTGTCGATACACAGGCTGGTCGATCTGAGTTTGAATTGCCACGTCACACCGAGTTACCAAAAAAGGTTATTCCACTAGTTCCTCGCAGCAGCACATTTTCGATGAAATTTCTTAATTCAACAACACAATGAGCATTTCTGAGTGTTATTGTGCACACCTGAGCTTGAACCAAGCTGAGATTGTGCCGTGGGCAGGAGTTCTGAACACATTCAGCGACACAGTCGCACCACGTGATGCCACGTATCCACTGTACGAAATAACCTTTTTTGGTAAGTTGGTGTGACATGGGATTTCAAACTCAGATCGACCGGTCTGTCTATCGACAGCTTGCTCCATAGACAGACGGTCACCGGTCTATGAAGAGTCTATCATGCCCGTCTTTGTTCAATCGTCGACAACGGATGAAGAACTTACCAAAATATTTGCGGTGACCCGATCATCGGATAGATTCGTCGAGAAGCCATCGCCCTACCCTAAACAACGACCTCAAACTCGTTCACATGTAAAGGACTCAGGAACTCCTTTGCAACCTGCCTTGGAACAGCAACCAGTCAAGCGCGAGCACAGGGAAGAACAGATCCCCATTCAGCATCCTATCGACGCAATTGAATCCCGCATTGATTTTTCCAAAGACGATGTCATTATGGAAGACTCACAGCCGGTTTCGAAGCCGAATAATTCAACGACAAATCCACCAAAGCCGGCCAAGAAATCAGGACCGAGACAGTCGGCAGTGTCTGCCTTCGTTGATCCTAACCATGTCCTGAACACCTTACTGAACACTCCAATCACTTTACCAGCGGGTCAAATCCTCGGTATCTCTTCTTCTGTATCCAATGCTCTCAGCGAAGCAATTCGACTCAAGAATCACCCCCGAAATCAACACGCAGTAAATTCCATTGCGGAAAATCTTTCCGAGATGCCCATTCAAACAAATCTTCCCCGTGAAAACACTGCCTTTACCGCAGCATCTTTCGTGTCCAGGGACAGTCAAAAACTCATTCGGGTCCAAGTTACTATCAACGGGAAAAATATTCTGGCTATTATTGATACGGGTTCCATGCTGAACTTAGTCTCTCGAGGAGCCTGGCGAAAAATTCTTCCACATGTTTCCATGGATATCTCGAGGCATGTGAACATGGGGGACGCAAACGGTGGCCAAAAGGAGCTCCGGGGATACCTTTCCGACGTACAACTCACAATGGCCGGTGCGAGCACGAGCGCGAATTTTTGGGTCGGAGAATCCTTCCCCTTTGATATGCTACTCGGCAGACCTTGGCAAAAGGGAAACTTTGTGTCAATAGACGAACGAACGGATGGAACGTACCTGATCTTCCGTGACCCAGACACCGGAAATAATCGTTTCCAACTATTAGTTGAAGAGGAAGAAGATCAGCACATGCAAAGCAACCTTGTTCCTATGCCGGGGTCATTCATGACCCACATCATTCATACGGCCGTCCCGTCGTTTCCTGCGCTACCTCGCAATCTATGCATCTTGTGTATACACACGAAGACGAGATCTCCTCGATTGCGGAAGACGAAGACCTTCCCCCTCTTGAAAACGAGATTCCTAGAGGCGAAATCTGCCCCTCTTGTAAAATACTCATGATGCATAGAGCCTTTGAACACATTCACGACTGGGAGACTCAACGAGATGGGTTCATCCTATTGGCCAACTCTATTTTGACAGCGGACCGAATGCCGAACATCTTGCTCAATCCGGAACTCAACGGAGTCTCGGTCCATGCTTTCTTCACAGGTTTTGCACGCGTTCAGGCACAAGAAATCAACGAGGAATTCAATTATTCATTCCGAGTTGCCCGAACAAACCTTCTTTTGTTCTGCGATCTCTACGCAGATCGGTCCCTTGTCGCACCCCGACATTTGCTTCACTTTCAAGGATTCTTGCAAATGCATCCTGAGCTAGTTTGGGTTGCGGAAAAATTGCAACTCACCCCAACGGCTTTTATTTCAAGAATCTCCCGCCTAATTGAGGAACATGCACACGATTACAGTAACATTCCGAGTGGTGCCTTGGGATTTACTGCGCACAGTCTCGACCGAAATAGACCGTTGCATCCCCTTGATTTGAAGCGCTTGGCAACGAATCCGTTGCAATATCTATTCAACATCCTGACAATCAGACCAACATTCCATATCTCCGACCATGAGAGCAAACTCTTGCGATTGGTATTAATTCGGCGGCCTTATTTATTGCCAGAAGCAATCTCAGACAACCTCTCACCTCAATCTTTTATTTTGACACTCCTTGCCTTCGCTCGCAACCTCCCCGAATTTACTTCAATCCCATACAACTCTCTGCCCCCATTATCTGACATGGACATTCGCCCTTCCTCTTCCCCTGTTGAGACAGGCTCCCTATCGTTAATTTCTCCCATCTACATTTCCTCTCGTGAATCCACTCCAGCCGACTCGGTTGGAGAACTCGGATACCCTGACTCTCCAGTCCAACCTACCACCGACATCCCTCCTGCCGTTGTAAACGATAACGGTACTGGCTACCTCTATAAACGAATGTCGTACGGCCACTCGGATGCGCCTGACCAATCTGAAAATGGTTTAAACTTGCGCTTTCAATACTTCCCGTCCAACGCAGCTGCTGAGCAGTCCAACCCCGTTCCTACCTGTGTCCTCGATGCAGTCATGCCGTTGTTGACTGTTGAACCCACGGGAATCTTACGCACCACCGATCCGAGGCGTCGAGGCAATTCCTCTCTGTACCAACCTCCATCCTCATCTGAGCCTTCTTCCCATTCGCTTTCCACGACCCCTACTCGTGCATCGACCCCACGCGGACCTAAGAACCCAACCACCCCTTACACTCGACCCCGCATTGCGCATTCAACCGCTGCGACTCCAATTCCACAGCGCGCGGCATCCTCCGTTGTGCAGCATGCACGCTTTACACCCCATGATCCACCCTCAGTCCTCAGTGCGCACCCGACTCGCGTCGAGGGAGACGAAGCAGATAAAGCTACTCAATGCTTTACTTTGGCTTCAGTTTGCTCAAATACTTATTCTATGGATCGCATCGAGCCGGATGGCCGCGATGAAGTCCGTGTGAAGCATGAAGGCAACAACCCCCGCCCCGTTTCCAATGTCGTTCGAATCTGGACCTCGATCTGTAATTCGCAGTTCACCAACGAACACTTTCAGTTTCTTGAGGCTCAGGATGAGCACGATCGAACTTCCGGACAAGCTACCACTTTTCCTCCTGGCCTGAACGCCTTCCGTCCTTATTTGGGCGAGAGCGGTCTTCGTGAATTTTCGGTTGGCCTCGAAAGTCACAAAGAAGATCCCCGATACTTTGATCATCTCCGCCGCATCATGTTCGAGATATTTTCTCAGCACCGTGAAAACCTGCGGATTCGAAACATCCTCCACGGCGACTTCATTACTCCCTTCTTACTCAATCCCATTCCCTTTTCCAACACCTACGAGCTTGGTCCCAAGGATCTCTTCACCATTTCTTGTGCAGGAATGCGTCAGCTCATTCAGGAAGGTATCGCATTCGTGGTACGCCTCCTTAAAATCCACAATCCTCGCTTCATCGCTCTGCAAACCTTAAGCTTGGAAGAGAAGCTTGGCCGACGTATAACTTACACCACCGAATACAATGCTGCTCACACTCGAGCATTGGCCTTTTATGACTCGCCAGTGAAGAAACCAACTCCTAGTTACCCCGGCGACTTCAAATCGCGCACTCACTTGTACCATCCCTTGATCCATCCATTCGAACACGAATTTCTACTCGCTGCAGCCAGGCTCCTCCTCGATTCAGTCTACAAAAACTGGCAAGATTTGGCAGTTGTAATCAACAAACTCCTCCAGTTCAAATTCGTTCATCACCACGAATTTTCCGACATACTTGCCAGCGGGATACTGGGAACCGTTCCGCATGTTCAGATCTTTGCCGACGAGTTTGATTACACCACTTCGGACTCTCCCTACGTCAACTAGTTCCACTCCAATATTAACCGCTCTATGGACTATATTTCTCGCGTGCCCCGCGGACGGCACTCGAACGTTCAAATATTTATTCAGACAAATCTCTGCGCTCCCTCTTATCGATTCTATCCTCCCTCATCCTTGATTTATTTATCCGTCGTGGCGATCGACGTAAAACTTGCTACGGCTTCAATATGTTATCACAACATCAATACCCCCACTCCACTATACTCTGTGCTCTATTGATTACTCTCCTATTTACTCCAGCCTCTCTCTACCTATCGTTCGAGCTCGTCGCCCGCTACGGCACTAAACTGGCAAAACTATTTATCATCATCACCCTTTCACGATTGACTTCGTACTCGGAGAGTCAAATATTTTCCCTGATCCGACATTCCACTCCTTCCCATTTCACTTCCACCGCGCAAACCCTCTTTATTCCGGGAAAATCCTACGTGCATTTCACGAACGTCGTTGAAGTTCGAGATTCAACTTCCAATCCACATTCGGCCGAAAGACCGAGTTCAACTTTGTCGGCAGTTCCCGATTATGACATCGACACAGCGTACGAGAAAACAACGGGATTTGCCGTTGATCCGCACTTGGACCCCGCCGAACCTCTTTACACCACCCTTGACGATATAGAAGACGGCGATATTCTCTTCCCAATGACTTGCGACGAGAACGGAGTTGCTGAAGTTCTCACTGCCTACAAGAAAGTCGGAGTTAAAATCAAACCGCTTGCCCAGCCTTATCCCGAGCATGCCCGGACTCGACGCCAATTTCCCGAGGATCCTCTGCAAAGTCTTCCTCCGCTACCCACACGTCCTCCCGAATTCTATCCCACGAAGAAACTCGATCGTGAACGGATGGACAGTCTCGACATCAACCATGACGGGAATTTACTTCCTGAAGAAGTCAAGCTTTTTGAACATGTCATGCGATTGAACGAGGACGGTCTAGCCTTTGTCGAAACTGACCGCGGCACGTTTCGGTGTGACTATTTCTCCGATTACATCTACCCCGTCATCGAACACACTCCCTGGGCCTTCAAAAATATTCCCATTCCCCCCGGCATCCTTGATAAAGTCATTGAGATCTTGAAGACGAAGATTTCGCATGGAGTGTACGAACACTCTCAAAGCCCCTATCGGTCCAGATGGTTCTGTGTCCTCAAGAAAAGCGGAGCACTCCGCCTTGTTCATGATCTACAGCCTTTAAACAAAGTTTCAATCCGTGACGCTGGTGTTCCCCCAATTCTCGACGAGTTCGTTCAACCATTTGCGGGCTGCCAGATATTTACGGTTTTCGATCTGTTCTCTGGATACGACGCTCGTATTGTCGACATTAAATCCCGGGACTTAACGGCATTCATGACGCCGCTTGGGCTACTTCGTCTCACTTGTCTGCCCCAAGGCTTCACGAATTCACCCACCGAATGTCAGCAATGTATGGTTTTCATTTTACAACACGAAATTCCGCATACGGCCAATGTCTTCATTGATGATCTGCCAATCAAAGGAGCGAACACGCAGTACCCTGACTCGAGTGGGAACCCAGAGCGAATTTCTGACAACCCAGGGATCCGCCGCTATGTTTGGGAACATGCCCAAGATGTCCATCGTATCATGCATCGCATAAAGCATGCTGGCGGTACCTTCTCAGCAAAGAAAACCCAAATAGGACGCACAGAAGTTATCATCCTTGGTCAACTCTGTAACTCAGATGGTCGGCTCCCTGACCCCGATCGCGTTGATAAAATTTTGAACTGGCCGGCTCTTACGGATGGAAGATCAGCACGACGATTCCTTGGATTGTGCGGCGGCGTTCGCATTTGGATTCCAAATTACTCCGGCCTTGCTCGCCCTCTCTCTCAGCTCTTCCACAAAGACGCACCCTTTGTCTGGGGCCCAGCTCAGATCGAAGCCTTTGAAACGCTGAAACGATATGTTACCACAGCCCCTGCATTAATCAACATCGATTATACGGCCGATTTGGATGTTTACCTCGCTGTCGACTCAAGCTTTCGAGGCACCGGATTCGTTCTATCCCAGGAGGACGAACACGGCCGTCGCAGACCTGCACGATACGGTTCGATCCCTTTCAATGAACGTGAATCGCGCTATTCGCAGCCTAAACTCGAACTCTACGGTCTCTATCGCGCACTTCGTCACTGGCGACTGTATCTGTTTGGCATCAAGCGACTGAATGTTGAAACCGACGCAAAGTACATCAAGGGAATGCTTAACTCTCCAGACCTCCAACCCAACGCGACCATAAATCGGTGGATTCAAGGAATCTTGCTCTTCGACTTTAATCTCATCCATGTCCCGGGCAAGACGTTCCACGCCCCCGATGCACTCTCCCGACGAGAACTCGGTGAGGGAGAAATTGTTGAAGACCACGATGATTCATGGCTGGATGATATCGTCCTCCATGCAGCTTCATTCAATATCTCTGCGAACCTCGTTCATTCATTCTATTCCTTTCACACTCAGTCCAATTCAGCCCCATCTTCGTTCCCAACCGCCTCCGTCTATGTCAACCAAACAACCCCAGCCCTCTCTCCATTTGATGCTGTACTCTTTGATATCAGACACTTCCTCATCACGCTTCAATTCCCCACCTTCCCTCAGAAAGATCACAATCGTCGCATGCAGGCTAAGCGCCGCTTTCTCAAGAAAACTGCAGAGTATTTCATGAAAGATGAGCAGATGTTCCGGCACAATGGGCCAGACAAGCCGCCGCAGCTCGTCGTATTTGACCCAGAGAAGCGTCGGGAGATTTTAACTCAGGCCCACGAAATGCTTGGGCATCGAGGCGAATATCCTACCCTCGAAACTGTTCAACTTCGCTTCTTCTGGCCTCATATGCGCACTCAAGCCATCAAACACGTTCGCAGTTGCCACGAATGTCAGCTACGCACCCGAATCTCGATGCAAGTGCCCCTTACCATTTCTGCTCCCGTTACCATCTTTGCCAAAGTATACATCGACATCATGTATATGCCGAAAGCTCAGGGTTTTCGGTATATTGTTGCGGCGAAAGACGATCTATCTGAGGTCTCAGAAGCTCGCGCCCTTCGCAAAGCTAACGCCCGCTCCCTTGCGAAATTTTTCTGGGAGGAACTATACTGTCGATATGGAGTTGTTCTCCAAGTCACCACAGACAATGGCCCTGAATGCAAAGAGGCCTTTGCGCTTCTAATGGAAACATTGAATATACCCCAAGTCACTATTTCTCCCTACAATTCTCGTGCAAACTCGGTGGTTGAACGCGGCCACTATATTCTTCGGGAATCTCTGGTCAAGGCCCGCGCCGGAAATCTCAATCTATGGCCCCTCAAACTTCCCGCAGCCAAATTTGCTGATCGTGTTACATTTCGTCGAGCCACGGGCCAAACCCCTTTCTACACTCTCCACGGCTTCCACCCCATTCTCCCATTTGATCTTGCCGAGTGCACTTTTCTAGTCGAAGGGTGGACATCAAACATGTCACCAGTTGATCTCCTCGCACTCAGAACTCGTCAGATTGAACGAAGACCGGATGACTTGAAGGAAGCTGCCGAAAGACTCCTCGCTAGCCGCATGCGTTCAAAGGCCGAATTTGAGCGCAGATATTCCGCAAGATTCTATCGCGAATCCTATCAAACAGATGAACTAGTTCTTGTGCGAAACTCTCGCCTCGCCACCGACCTGGGACGGAAATGGAAGAATAAATGGCTCGGCCCTTACGCCATAGTTCGACGAACAACCGGCGGATCCTACGTTCTCCGAGAATTGTCTGGGGCAATTAGCACTCAAGGCATCGCCGCAACACGGCTACTTCCTTACATCTCTCGAGACGACCCTCGTCTTGCCGAACTTGCTGAAGGGTTCCCTCTTGATGATGGCATGGAAAATCCACTGAATGCAGAAGAATCGGACGAGGACAATCCTGATTCATCTGATGAGGATGAAATGTGAAGGCTATGTATACCCCTCCCCTTCATTTGAATGATTTCTGTCTCCCTTCGACCTCGTTTCACTCCCTCTCCCCTCGACGCAACCGAGGACGGTTGATTTTTCGCGTGCCCCGCGGATGTGACACAGCTTCGCTGTTTACATTGAAAACACCCCAAACTCACATACCAACCTCCCAGTTTCTGTTTACATTGAAAACACCCCAAACTCACATACCAACCTCCCAGTTTTATTCAACCATTCTATTCTATATACCCTTGGCTCTCTATCCTCCGACTTTCACCTCTTTTGCTTCACCGTGGCCACCGACACAAACCAGTTGAACCGTGGGAATCTCGGATGATCGCATCATTTCTTCTTACCTCGACTTTTGAATATCCATTCCTGGCTCCCACCTCCAGCGCAAAGCCGATTTCAGGGTCCAAACACGCTCATATGGTCAAGATCACCTCGAGGCAACGATGTCAGCAATTCCTCATCGACCCATGTGGAACAAATAACCCACATTTCTCCCCGACTCAATTTTATTGGTTGAACTCGAATCCAAGGTGAAAAAACATATTCTGTGCCTTACTACGAGCATGTGGTCGAGTTCCAAATCATAGAAACAACCCCTGAATCTTGATATTTGGCTGTGCAAGCCATATGGACATCTCCTTCCTATTTATTTTGTACCGCATGTATGGACCCAGAATATTGGTACCTCTCTTCGTATTTATTCACAAATGTACCTCAATAGCATCGTACCAATTACTACCCGTTTCTACATAACCTCTGGTGCCAACCGACCGTCTCCTTTGCTTGAGGTTTGCAAGAATAACATCTTGGAACCCATATCTTCTGCCACACTCGCCCTCCCGCCTAAATACTCTGGATTTAAATAACCAACGGTAAAATCGATCCTTACTTTATTTTAACCTTCCAGCCTACAGATCACTGTCTTCCCTTAAAACCCTCCACGTCTCATCGAAATACAGCGAGGTCTTCGCACTGGGTCGACCTCTCATCTATCTCGACAACATTTCCTATTCGGGTTGGATTCGGACTGAACGCGCTTCAAACCCACTCACCCGAGTTTCGTAACCTAACGCCTGGTTTAAACGTTACTTCGGAGTATTCAATATACGACGTCACAGTGGGAAACCGGAGCCGGAGTCCGGAGGGCCGGAGCTCGGGGGTACCAGAGCTCTCGGAGGGCTAGAAGTCTGACCGGAAGACCAGTAGGGAACCGGGTTGCGCTGAGCACTAGCTGTAGGAGCGCAGGGTCGACAGGAGTCTGTCGAGGAGGGGAACGGGGGGTCGGAAGGAGGAAGGTGTGACAAAGGGGGAAGTCTGGAGGGAACAGCGTTCCCAAGAAGGCTGGAGTGATGCAAGGAATAGCGGAGCGGGTCGGGGAAGCGGGGGGTTCCCCTGACAGCCTGTACGAACACCAAACGGTAGGAAGATGTCAAGGAACAGGCGTAACTTCCACTCGAAACCCATGAGATGCACATGGTCAGGGTGAATCGGAATATGCCTGAATGCAGCCTCCAGATCTGCCTTATAAAGGAAGGATCCAGGGCCAGCTTCCCGTATGCGATCAATTGCCCCCATAACAGCCTCGTAGACCAGATGGCCATACTCAGCTGGGATCGCGTCATTGACGGAGGATCCATGGGGATATGAGAGATGGTGAATCCGACGACGTTTCTCGCTATATTTCTTGGGTACAGAACCCAGCGGAGAAAGGACAGGCTTAACAGTATCAGCCATGTCCGTGATATCAATGATACGCCCAAGAGAAACCTTATGGGCAATATCCTTGTCCACCGTCTCGGGAAACGCAAGTGCAGAGGGAAGGGGTGCAGGGGCCGAAGAGGAGGGGGAAGGCATACGTGCAGGATCCACACCAAGAAGAACACCATAGCGAATAGCAGACACAAGGGTGTCCGTAAACTCACGGTCTGGATAATCAATCAGCGCACTGGCCCAAGCGTCAGGATGTAGCTTCGTGGGCGGCATTGGCTTTGAATGGGGAGATGTGAGGGGGAAGAGCAGATCAGTGTTTGGGCGAGCCGAGGGGAAAGGAGGCATTGGGGGTATCTCGGAAAGAATGGGAGCATGGTCAGATTCGACGACGCTGGTAGATGACAGGGGAGATGAGACTTTCCTGCTCATTGAGCAGGGAGAGCCAGAAGCATCTCCCCCTCGCTCACCCGGCTTCATTAACACACCAACAGGGGGACTTTCCTGAGGCGGAGTAGGCCGAGCTACATCTGGGGATTTTGACGAACGACGTGCGCAGAAAGCCGCAGAGTGGGCACGGTCACCGCAATGGGAGCAAACATGACGACGGGGACACCGGCGTCGACCATCCCAACACCCTCCAACGCGATTATGGCCCAGCATGTCTGAGAGCGCACCCGAGTCCCAGCAGTCATCAAAATTCTTCCATCATCTGGCGGTGTCCATGGTCCTCGGTCGGGAACACCAAAGCGAAGAACTCCATCAACTTGAATGAGTCTGGGGATAGGTCGAAGAGGAGGCATCGAAGTCGACCAGCCGAAGGCGGGGGAGAGGATGAGATGGCAGCGGAAGCACCCAGAAAGGAAGGGAAAACACGAAAAAAGAGGGGTATGACGGCGACGGGGGGACAAGACTAGAAGCGGGGAAGGAGACTCGAGGTCATGGAGGGGGAGGGGCTGGAGAAGAGAAGGTCTCAAAGAGACGGAGTGACTGATGGGTGATCGCTTAGCCAATCCCTTCGGTCTGTCCAGACCACCTATGAACCATTCTCGACGCTGAATTCACGATGAATTGCCTTCAGATACTTTCACAAACATGCTCTGACGCTTTATTCATGTTTGAGACAGTATAGCAATACATCAGGCACAATTTCTTCGAGGTCTTCACTGAGGACGTAAAACCCCGTGAATTTCCCTTAGCCGTTGTGTGAATTTGATGATTCACTGCATTTTCAAGGGAATTCGAATTCACGTAGTTGAACATTCACTTACCTGATTCACGTAGCTTGTATGGGTCCTGTCAAGTACGTGAATTTCCCCTGAACATATCGTGAATGAAATGTGTGAATCCGAGCTACTGGACTGGTATCCGAACTCTGTGAAATTCCCTCAAGAATCAAGTGAAGTAATATACCCTCAAATTGGCCCAAAAAATGACATTCCAAGCTCCGGGACCATTCCTTGAAATTCACCCAACAACCCCGTGAAATTCATGGGGTCAAAGGTGGCCCGAGCAAGGTACATGGTTCTGGTCATCAGTACTGGTTATTTCCACATACGGTAAAGACAGTCAATGCGATTGTAATTAGAGAACTTTGTGAGTTAGAATCAAAGTAGTAGAGTAAATAGAATGTCAGAGTATCAGCGCAAAAACAACTTGAAAACAATGTAGAGAAGGAAGGCAACAGAGAGGACTGGTCGGCCCAAGCGGCAAATTAGCATTTTCACCCCTTTTGACTTGATTTTCATGGACTTGACAAGTGAAATATAAGAGTATTGTACATGAATAGGAACCAAGTGAATCCTTTTTCATGAGAACTTCACATGAAATTCACTCCAAAACTAAGTGAATGAGCCCCATGAAACGTTCCATTCACTTAGTCCAACTACGTGAATTGAACTGGGTGAAATTCACAACTTTCCAGTGAAACTCACCTGGTTCTCGGGTGAATTTTCCCCGAAAACGAGGTGAATCAACTAGGTGAAATTCACGGGGTTTGCCGGCCACAGTGTCTTGAGCTCAACACCAAAACACAAACCTCAAAGCTCAGTTGACCGCCGGCAGCAAGTTCAAGTATTGTGCTCTCCAAGGTGGCGGTTAAGGTGCACGATTTAGGCTTATATAAAACTGCATATACAGGTAAATTGAGTGAGGGGCCATTCGTCTCAATTTTACGTTCACGGATAAATCCGAAGCGGTATAAACTACATGTGGGCTCTGTTTATCTCAAAATTCAGACAACTATGTGGCCCAATGAGCAGGTATAACAAACATGGTAAGAGAATTTATATATCAGGTCAGGAAACCACCGTCTGGACGCCAGGAGAGAAAAAAAAAAGACGCACCAACATTCGGACTCCAATTGCGCCGTCCTCAGGCTCTCAACTAGGCACCCAAATGTAGATTTTTACCAGCAATATTGCTTTCAGAAAAGTTGAAGACAACGATGTCTTGATCCCCCGCATTCCGAGCACGAAGCGACACAGGTGCGCTGTTGTTGTAAGATCGAAAGCAGGTAGTTGGGGTGGGACGGATTGCGGGGCGGGGGAAGGCAACGAAATGAAAATTGGCAAGGCTTGTGGGGGGCCGTCTTCTTCCTGCGTTCTTTCTAGCTCCTCTTGAACGGTGCATGCTTGCAAGGACTGGTTGGGTGTAAGTAGAGTGCGACGCGACGAGGTAAAGAGACAGACAGAAGTTGATCCGAGATTGACAGCCATTCATGTGACCCGGAACTCGTCGGATCATACGAGTATGCCTTTTTCGGACATAATCCTCCACGGACATGATTAATGAGCCTTCGTCTATCCCGCTCAAGGTTGGTTTGGGTTGTTTGATCAAAATTTCTTTATATGGTAATGCATTTAATTTCGCCCAAATTTCGCCGCAACTGTACTTCGCTGAGTTACAACCCCATGAAAACCACTCCCACCCATATACAATCAATAGTAGAAATCTTATGTTCAGAGTAGCGACATACACCGTAAACGGTGTGCAGTTACATACTATAAAAATGGAAATTTATTATTATGTTGGGGCAGATGACTCGGCTCTCGAGTCCGCAATACCTCTACAGCAAGGGAGGGCCTCGGCAGCCCCCCGTGTAGCTAAAAATCTACACAGGTATGCAAAAGACTAAGGAGAAGCTGGGGATGGAGGGTGGGACGACAAAGAAAAACTAAGGAGGAGGAGGGCAGCGAAGGCGGGGAGAAAGCGAACGTGGTGGGAGGAAGCAAAAAAGATGAGATGACGAGGAGGGGATGACGTGATCTTAGCCAATCCCCTTGGTCTCTCCAGACCATCCAGGATTGGCGCTAGTCACTGAGAGAGAGAGAGATGCGTGAGAAATATGATTTTTGTCTACTTTTGGGCAGATGACTCGGCTCTCGAGTCCGCAATACCTCTACAGCAAGGGAGGGCCTCGGCAGCCCAAGAACAAAGCTCTGCGCAAGCGACCAGCCAAAGGTGGGGGAGGAAGAGCGCAGAAGCCAGAGGCACTCCACAAACAGTATGCTAGTGCCAGCCAGTCTCACGTCGCCGCGCAAACTGTGCTTGACGGGAGACAGCAGCAGTACGTGTGGGTCCGGTGCGAGGAAGCTTTGGCGCCCTCAAGGGACGGGGGAGCGAGGCTGGCAAGGATGGAGGGGGGACAGATGGAGGCACGCGTTTCGAAGAAGACCGTTTTGCAGTAGAGGGGGCAGGGGGAGCGGATGGAGGGGGGACAGATGCGGCTGCACGTCTCGAAGAAGGGTGTTTAGAAGTGGAGAGAACCAGGGGGGTGGGTGGAGGGGGGAGAGGTGGAGGCGCGCGCTTCGAGGAAGACCGCTTGGAAGCAGGGAGGGAAGGGGGAGGGGGTGGAGGGGGGAGAGGTGTGGGACGGGCTGGAATCCGGATGAAGAGACGGGGAGGGGTAGCGGGGGCAACAGGGGGTGTGGAGGCAGGACGGGAGCGATAGACGGCAGAGGTGGAGTGGAGTTTGGAGGACAACTCACGTAGCATGGAGAGGGGGCAGTCAACATAGAGCTTCCACGCGTCTGACTTCCAGCGGCCCAGGAGCTTGATCTGCTCCTGAGTGTACCCCGCCTCTGCAGCAGCGAAGGCAGTTCCACGGCGGAAACTGTGGCCGGTGAACTCACCCGAGCTATACCCAGCCCTTCGAAGGCAGTCGTCAAGTGCGGAGAGGGCAAAGGAGCGTGAGAGGGGTGCACCCGTGGAGGTGACGAACAGCGGAGCATATGGGGAGACAGCTGGACGACACTCACGGTACGCTCTGAACCTGGCAACAGGACAGGTTGGGGCACCAACAGCGGCCCCACAAAGGACCTGAGCCCCTCGCCGTCCAGGGTCCGTCTTGCTTGCCTGGATGGTGCAGAGAAGGGAGGAGTCAGTGACATTCGAGATGCAGCCCTCTGTAAGGTTGATGGAGGGGTCAAAGGCTGCACCGTCAGCGACTGTGAACTCCCCGCAGCGCATGAATGCTGTCCAGGCAAGGGTGAAAGCGGAGGCGAGCATCCTACCATCAGGGTCGTCTGGGAGCTCCGCGATAATGTCAGCGAGGATCTGGCGCGTGATGGGCCGACGAAGGCGGCGGGGCGCAGTACCGTACCGGCGTTCAGCGGCGCTGATGAGGCGCTTGAGAATGGGGTCGTCAAGCGCCTCAACCGACCATCCATGCTCGATGTGGATGGTGCGCAAGCTGGAGAGGTAACGGGAGAGCGTAGCAGGCTGGACAAAGGGAGCCTTCTCTGCGATCCAGAGCTGGAGACCAGCGGCGATGGCGGGAAGCACCTTGCCGTCAGGATGGGTGAAGCCACGGCTTCGGGCGAAGACAGAGTACATGGCAACGACACCATCGTACCCAGCGCGGGTGGCAGGCTTGAGACTGTACCAGATGAGGTCCGCAACGGCTGGGTGGAGGTGCGAGTTGGCCTCGAGCCACTCCGGTGAGGGAGTACCCAGTGAGGACGGAGTCGGTCGAGGTTCACCCACTGAAAACGAGAAAGGGCATCAGCAACACCATTCGCAGCAGTGGGAATCCAGACGGAACGAAATGTAAACCCCGCACGCGCCGCCAACAACGCAAAGGACCTGAAGAGCTGCTGGGTTGGAGGATGATCAATAGAACCCGAGTTAAGGCAGCTAGCGACAGCAGCATTATCAATATGGAAGATAACCTCAAACCCACGCCAGTGTGGGTGCCACAGCTCTGCCGCGCGCAGAACAGCCTGCATCTCCTTCCAGTGGATAGGGAGGCCCATCCGCCGCTTGGGACAACGTTCTGCAAAGAAGACATCACCCTCAACCCATGTCCCACCAAGGCCAAGCTTGCCACTAGCGTCAGTGTAAACAGCAAGCTCAGGAGGGGGAGGGGAGATAGTGAAGATGCCATTGAAGGACGGCAGATACTCCATCCACCACAAGAGATCCTTGCGGGCCTCAGATGGAATGCGACGCAAGAGGGTATGGGGAAGGGAGGAGATGGAACGCATGAAGTCACGGACTCGCCGTGTGAAGTACCGCCCTATAGGTATGACAGACTGCGCAAAGACAAAGTGACCACAGAGCCGCTCCAGCTCGTGGAAAGAAGCAGAACCACGCTCCAGACACACTTGTAGCATGCCCAGGAGGCGCTCCAGCTTGTCCTGGGGAAGCCGTGCCTGCATCTGTACCGTGTCAAGCTCAATGCCCAAGAACTCGAGACAGTGACAAGGGCCCTCCTCCTTCTTCTCAGAAAGCGAGAAGCCCAGCTCGCGCGTTGTCCGACGGAAGTCATCGCGCGCCGCAAGAGCGTAATCAGCCCCCAGAGAGGCAGACGTCACGTTGATCCAGTCATCAAGGTAATGCTGGAGATCGCGCAACGTTGCATGCTGGTTGGTAAGAATCCAGTGATGAGCCTCTGCAAAGAAATTATAGAGACGAGGGGCAGTGCGCAGGCCAAAGGGAAGGAATATGTCAAGGAAGGTACGACCCTTCCAACAGAAGCCCATATACTTCCAATCAGCGGGGTGTATGGGGATATGGCGAAAGGCAGCCTCCAAGTCAGCTTTGTACAGGAAAGCACCAGGACCAGCAGCACGAATGCGGTCAATAGCCTGAAGCACTGCCTCAAACACCAGCGAACCAAACTCGGCCGGAATGGCGTCATTGACCGAGTGGCCACGGGGGTAGGAGAGGTGGTGGATGCGACGGCGCTTGGTGGAATACTTCTTGGGGACAGAACCAAGGGGAGCAAGGAAGGCTGTAGCGGCGGCAGGTGTGGCAGAGACGTCGATGATACGACCGAGGGAAACCTCAAGGTCAATATCAGCGTCAACAGTGTCGGGGTACTCAAGGGCAGAGGGGAGGGGAGGGGGAGCGAAGGAGGGTGGACGGAGAATATGATTATTAACGACACCAAGATGTACACCGTATTTAATGGCAGCAACGACGGAGTCAGCGAAGAGCCGGTCAGGATAGGAGCGCAGCGCATCACACCATACATGGGGTCGGAGTTTCACAACGGGCATGGGGAGGAGATGGGGGGTGGTGAGGGGGAAGTGGAGGGTGGTGTTAGGACGGGTAGGAGGCGGAGGCAAAGGCTCAAGGAGCTTGTTAAGGACCGGCAAAATATGGTCAGTTTTGATATCCAGAATGTAAGGGGGGAGAAAAGAGACTTCCCTCCTCGCAGAGCGAGGAGAGGATTCAACCTCTCCCCCTCGCTGGCCCGGTACTTGAGGTACGACACCGGGTGGGCTAACCCGGCGCGAAACAAACCGGGCTACATTCGGGGATATGGAAAGACGGCTAGGCGCTGCAAGCGCCGAGGAGGGGGCAGGGGGGTGCAAGAAAGACGAGGCCGTCAAAGCTCGTCGCACCAAAGCCCTGCCCCCAGCGCCACCTCAGGGCGCAGCGGCGGAAGGCACAGCCGCGGCACCTGCGAGGGCACAGGAGAAGAGAGGGTGGGCACCTCCGCATCCCCGGCAGACATGGCGGCGCGGGCACGAAGGTGCGTCACAACCCACAGTAGCGTTGTTGTAATTGTAGCATACCTGGGTGCGAGCAGCGCTGGCTGGAGCAGGAGAAGGAGCAGGCAGGGTGGGCGGCATAAGGAGGAGGGGAGTGAGGAGGAGCTTGGTGTGCAGGTGAGAGTCACCCCTGCTCCAGGAGATGGGGTTGAAGAAGGGGTCACGACTCCGAGCCTGCACAAAAGCAACGTGGTAGTCCAAGACGGACGCCCACGGAAACGCGCGCGCAAAGCCGATGACGTTGGTGAGGTGCGCGTTGAGGGCCTGGGCAGCAGGGAGGGCGGAGTTCTCATTCTGGAGCACGGCAGAGAAAATTGCCCAGGCTTCGGCGAAAGTAGCAACGTCGGGGACTTCGCGGAGCAGCGCAGTGGCGCCGGTGACAGTGGGGACCGGGGTAAACACCAGTCCGCCATCAGCGTTGGTGGTGAGGACGAGGGGGATGGGCGGTGGGGCAGAGACGGTGGGGAGGAGGCGACCGAGGTGGGTCGGCGGGAACTCGAACTTGCCGATTTGCGTGATGACGTCGGCGGCAAGGTGCGGGTAGAGAACAGAAGTAAGCAGGGCCGGGTACTTACCATTAGAAGCGGGCGGGAACGCCAAGGGGTCGGCGGGGGCGCCAGTGAGCTGCTCAATAGCAGACGCCGCCGGTCGCTTCGAAATCTCGCCGGAGAGATTATTAACAACTCCCGCCAAATCTTCCATCATCTTTTTGAGGTCGTTGAACTGCGAGGCAGTGGGGGCCGTGTCAGTGGTGCCGGTCATCGTCGACGGGAGCAGTGATGGGAGGTGAGGTGATGATGAAGAAAGAACGACAAAGAAAAACTAAGGAGGAGGAGGGCAGCGAAGGCGGGGAGAAAGCGAACGTGGTGGGAGGAAGCAAAAAAGATGAGATGACGAGGAGGGGATGACGTGATCTTAGCCAATCCCCTTGGTCTCTCCAGACCATCCATGTTGTGGATGCACCAGAGGCAACTTTCCCGGACCCTCCGAAATCGGTTAATTGGAACCAAGCGCGCGTTGCCCGAGAACGACAGGTCCACAACGCGTACACCGAAGCAGGCAGATAAGCGCTTCCTGGCGCACGATATTTTACGAGCACTTGGAAAGACGCCGGCTGATGATGTGCAGGTGCAACATACCAAGCTACGTGCGATTATGGAGACAGAGAATGAGCAGCCCCCGCCTCTTGTACTGCAACGCGTATCTTCGAATGAGCCGTCTGCGCAAAGCACGCCGGCTTCGTCATCGCTTGAGCCTTCGTCTGCCGGCGAGTCGATTGTACCCTCGTCTGTTTGAGCGGTGACAATGGGAGCGTCTGCACCCCAGCGCATAGCCTCGTCACCGACCTTGCTATGTTCCTTCCTCCTTTGCCACCGCCCGATGTCGATGTGAAGAGGCTTCTGGATCTGCTTGGACATGAAGCTACGGTAGACCAGTCGCGAAATTCAGAGAGCCAGGAGTGGAGATGATGGAGAGATCGATTTGAACGAGCTGAGGCGACGGCGCATGTTAGGTGTAAAAGAATAAATGAATTGAATCCTGACTCCAAATGAATTACTCGTAGTCCCAGGTCCAGATCTAGTTGAATAGCTCGTGATATGCATTCCTACGTGCGGTCACACTGTAATACATCTGCCAGTTTGATTTGGCCAAAAATATACAGTAATGAAGAGGTCGACCTGTAAGATTTAAGCATATAAACAAAATCTTGCGCAAAATCATGTATTCACCTTTCGATAATAACGCGCTATAGCCATCGCATCCTGAAATCGCTGTTGCATGTGCCGTGGACCTCCAATATATGAAGAAGGGAGGATGAAGCGCTGCCCGAGGTCTCCAAGGTTCAAGTCACCATCACGATTCGACACAGCGTCTTCCAATCCGTTGTAAAGAGAAGCCCGCATCTGTTTCTGGTTATACCGGTAATAGTTGAGGCGGTTCTGGTCTACAGAAGCGAAAGCATCCACCAGATACTGCTGAAGCAGACGTCCACCCCGTAAAATGGTAGAGAATTCATCCCGTCGTTGGAAGAGACGGTAAGCGTAGTAACGGATTTGGCTGAGACGCCTATTTGCGTCGCGTCCCGGTTCCGGTTCCATGAGCAGGTCAGGGTGCCATCCGTGTTCGCCTCGAGGGAATAAGAGAACGTAGAATAGGGGAGAGTAGGCGGGGTGCTGTTCGGAGATGCGAAGCATCGGCGAACCGGTAGAAGGAGCGCGGTAGTGGAGAATTATATCTCGTCGTTCTTCCTCCGGACGGCGGCCGTCCTGAGTTGCCGAAGACCCAACATCAGGAAGCACAACGGCGACCTCGTCAGTTGAGGGAAGGTTGTATCGGCGACGATCTGTCCCGGGCAATACCCGAAGGTTGACACGTGCATCATGAACGTTGCCGCTCATCTCGCGCAAAATTTCCTATGCATGCTTACAACATGCTTATACACCGCAGCGTAAGAACCTATATGAAGTTTGATTAATCAATGCCTGTCTCAACATAAAATCATGTTTAATCATTCCTCTGTTAAACACCCTCCCCGCTTGGCGGGCGCAAATCCTGCGAAACCGTGCTAGTCTCACCCACCCTCCTCACCTTCGTTCAACCGTGATTAACCACTGTTTAACAGAAATCAATCCAGTCCTTTCGGCTTCTTTGCCCTGTTGAAACCGGTCATTTTCGTTTCTGAATGCTGACAATTGATGGACTTGATAGCCTGGAATGCCGCCTCATCATTATCAGCTAGCCGCGTTTTCGTTTTCGATTTTCGTTCATAAGTACCGAACAATATACTTACAGTTGCGGCAAGATCATTTGTCTTACTGTAGTATTTCCACATCTCAACAGATCCTGACGACATACAATTGTGTTGGCTGGTTTGTCTGGCAGGGACCGGGGGTCCTCAATTGTGATACAGTCGAAATTCTTAACCCATACCTCTCGGTGGATGGCTAAGGCTATGGGTTATGAGAGGGTATGGGTTGATGGGGGCATTACATAATATTTAAATTCAATATTCTCTTTTAGAAAATAGGTGTCAACACAGATTTTTGAAAATCTACGCATGATCAGCTTGCGCACTGTGCGCATCGCTTAAACACCACCAAACAAGAACGAAAAGTATAGCACATGATCAGAGCCTTCAATTCGTTTTGTCACTTGTCACAAGCCCCAAAAACGAAGAAAATTTTGGCGAGTCACAGTGTCACAAGGGTCTCAGACGAATGGTCCCCCAAAGTCACACGGATTTTGGCCTGTTTTCGGCCCAAAATGGGGTAAAAAACGAAAATTTTCGCAAGTCACACCGGTCCGGACTTCCATCAGGTTCGTATGAAATGTCACACCTCAAATCGGCTTACGAATTGAACAAAATACTACAGTACCTTTTATGGGAATTCTCATCAAACCTGGCCTTTTCCCCCCAGAAAGATGTTAGTAGGGCAATTAAAGTGCACAGGGGCAAGAAAATAGCCCAAATAAGCAAAGACATTAATCATTTCCCCCACATTTTCCCTACTGTTTGGGCCAAGTTGTGATCCAAAAACAGGCTCTTATGGGTTAATGGACTGTCCTGCGGAGCCAAAGGACTGTGGTTTTTGGTACGCTGATGGGTTGATCCCCTGCGAAGATTTCTCTGCAACGCCCAAAGGCCGGAAAATTAACAGTCCAAGCGCTATCACAGGACAGTCCCATGAGCCGAGTAATCTGTGGATCGCTGAGCAAGCTATCGCGACTGATAAGGAAGGCAGATAATCAGGTAGGCATAGTGGATTCTCTTCACCTACCTATTCTCGCTTGGTTGTGCGCGATCTGACACGTGTTCAGCGTGTTTTTATGAAGCTTGAGCACAGTACATTGATTTGGCTCATGATTCTCGAAGGAAAAGCGGAATAAACACGCTCTTTGACACGCGTCGAGTTTTGGCTGCATGCAGCCAAAAATCATAATCTCAGATATTTGCACGATGTTTAGCGTGTTTTCTAGGCCAGACATACCTATAATGTATGTATATGTAGAGGTTTCATGCAAACTCGTTGAATTTTGAATCTCGAGACGCGCCGGAAATTGTCCACAGATTGTGTCAAGACTGCGTTCACCACCATACACAGCGCCGACGTAGACCTCGACAGCTCTCCCTCTTATACCCCAAGCATCCCAGCGACTTTTCTATCACCATCTCCCTCTCAAGAGCCTCACCATCATGCCAAACAGAAGGACTCGAAGCTCGATTGTCTGTGCCACAAATACTCCCGGAGGCTTTGGCTCGCCTTCCAACCAATTCCTGGGGCAACGGTGTGTAGTAATAATTCATTTTCTCATCCCACCCACTTGCTCATTGTTGTTAGTCCATCTTCTCCCTGCTGCCTCTCGGGTGCTGGACGCAACGCCGCCCAAGTACTTACTCTCAGTATCCTCAGCTCTACCGGCTTGATCACCACCAACCCGGAGTCTTCGTTGCGCGCCGAAACGCGCTCCGTCACTTCAAGACTCAGAAGCGCAACCAATTCTGTGCGGTGGAATGCAGGGGATAGAGACATAACTGCTACTGAGGGTAACGTGCAGATAAAGTGAGTGGCAAAGGTGGCAGGGGAGAGAGGGCAAGCATACCTGCATAGAGCACCCACATGACACGGTGGCGGGATCCGTAAGGACGAATACGAAAGGGTGAGACGAGAGCAAACCAGCCTCGCCGCTCAGGACAATGAGGGCATTTCGAGGGGATATTTGGAGAGGGAGACCCGATTACACGATGCCAGAGGCATATAGAAGGCGTAAGATAGACCAGCAACGACACGCTCGAGGGAGAGTACTGTACAATTACGTTCAAATCGTTAATTACGCGTCACACCTACCTCTGTCGAACCGAATTTTTTTCCCTGTGTCACGCCTCACACGGGCCATTGTCGAATGGGCCGCTCGGTTCGCAAAAATCCTCTAAATTGGGATTTTGCTCAAAAAATCACTTTGCTAGTGGTATGGGCCCTCTGATGTGTTTTCTTGACTTCTCATGTTCAATTTCTTCTAAATTTTCCACTTGAAGTGATTTTCAACCGAATTCTCGGCCTGAAATGCGGTTTTTTTGCTCAAGGTATAAAATCTCTCCACCGCATTCCCAGTCCTCGCGGAAAAAATGCAAACTCACATACTAAATGTTTTCAGGCTCCTCCTCGCGAGACTGGGGGTTGTCGAAAATTTGTGCCCTGTCGCACCACGCCAGGACCGAATTGGTTCAGGCGCGTCACGCGTCACCCCCCATGTCGATTTGAACAGTACAGTGCCAAGCGCCACTTCTCCAACACTGCCTTTTCGGGCGGAAGAAAATTTTTGTAATTTATTTGGGATTTTCTGAGGAAGGAAACCGACCAAAAGAATGCGTTTGGCGTCGAGAACTCACTTTTCCCACGGTGTTTCACTTTTTCGGGTCTGAAAAAAGTAAAATCTTCATTTTGGCTCTGATTTTGGATGGATTGAGGCCAGATTGTCATGCAGAAACCAAGAAAAAGTGGTAGCCGACTTACCTGGGTGATCCGCCCAAGGCTGGCACGGCAAAGTCCGAGAAGCACGTGATCTTAACCCTAACCGATATGGCAATTTGATGATGGCATCAACCATCATTAGGGTTTGTTTCACTTTTTCGGAGGTGAAAACACAAAAACTTGTTATAGTCTATTCTCCTGGCTACCACTTACAATCAAGAATCAAGTGAATCGACTGTGTTTCCGTTGAGAACGAGGGCAATTTGTGGGGCGACTCAATATCGCCAAATAACGTGACAGCGAAACACTACAAAACACAACAAATTGAGCCATTCTCGCGCAAATCGACCAGCTCGTTCAATACTTTCGATGCAATCCGCCTCAAAATGACTTTCTATATTACAACTGTATGTCACCGGCCACAATGCCAGAGGAAGAAATGATATTTCGCCTTGGTGCATCTGCCGGCGTAAACAAAGCTTAAACAAACAAGGCCATTGCCGGCGGCGAGAGGGTTTTCAACACAATTCCTTTTGTGGTTTTGGGTGCTCAGACGGTGGGGTGCCTACATGCAAAGATTTGGCCCCGGGGCCCGGGGGAAAGCGTTAACCGTGTGTTCGGCGAGTGTTTCGCTTCCTAGTGCCGTTTCGCTTCGGGGTTTGCGACTGTAGTTCTAGAATAATGTTCTCTTTAATCTATAGTGCACCCAGAGCACCTTTCTCAAATATTAGCTGGTAGACACAGGACTATGCTTTACAGCCGATTCGGAAAGTAATGAGAATAGGGAGGTTGTGCGAGCGACCCAGGTCGCTATTAAACCGCTTAGATCTCCACAACGAGCAGTCTCAGATGTGAGACCTCAGCGACCTAGGAATGTCCCAGGACAATACTATTCTAGGTCGCTTGGAGCTCACACCTGGTATTCATCGCTGCGGAGATCTGAGCGGTTAAAAAGCGACCTGGGTCGCTCGCACAACCTCTCTAATGTCACGCGCTTCCCGGAAAGGAAATTGCCCCTAGTCGCCCCTCAACGTTCGTTGTGTTCAAATTCGGATCCGCTCGCAAATTAGAGGGGATTTCCTTTCCGGGAACGGCCAAAAAAAACTTGACATTCTCATTAAGTAGTTTCCGGATCGGCTGTAAGCAGTTGAAATGACATAATTACTTCCCCCAAGAGTTGGGGTCGATAAGTTAGCTCCTAGGATCCATATACAAATTCCAGGCATAACAGAAACTAGGACTGACAAACAGGGAAAGTCGACACAACAGGGGAACTCCATAAAAGGAAATGTTGCTCCGCCCAGCTAAAATCGAACGCAGGACCTCGGCGAGCACTAATATACTCTAGCTGACTCCGACTCACTTGTTCACGGCCGCTCATCGCGCTCTCATCACCTTTTGACCTACTTTACTTATCCTCTCTGGCGACGTCATGGTCTACCTCGACAATATTCTCATTGCCCACTCAGACATCCGTCGGCATCGAGAGATCGTCCGAGAGGTCCTGCGGAGGCTTCACGCAAACAAACTTTACCTTCGAGCCGAGAAGTGTGAGTTTGAGCGGACCTCCATCGAGTGCCTTGGCGTGGACCATGGAGTGCAGGACGATAATCAGGACATTACCCTGCTTCGACCCGAGCTGTTCCACGTTCGGGCCACCGAAGCCCTGGTTATTGCTGGCCCTGAGGCTCCTCTCTTGCGCGACATTCGCGATGCGCTTGCCGGGGAACCCGACCTTGAAGAGCCCATTACCCTGACTGCCAAGGAACTCCTCAAGGCCCGAGGTGTGCGGTCTGCCCGGTCTTCGGAATGGCGTATTGAAGGTGGACTCCTTTACTTCCGGGGGAAGGTTGTCGTCCCCCGAGACAAGGACCTCCGCCGACGCATCCTGGAGCAACACCATGACACGCGCGTTGCAGGCCATGCCGGTCGTTTCAAGCCTCTGGAGCTCGTGTCTCGGAACTACTGGTGGCCCCAACTGTCGCGCCATGTCGGCCGGTACGTTGCGACTTGTGACTTGTGCTGCCGCACCAAGGCGCTTCGTAGACTGCCGATTGGTGAGCTCCACCCCACAGAGGTCCCCGAGGAGCGCTGGCACACCGTCTCAGTCGACTTCATTGTCGAGCTTCCCGAGGCCCATGGATACGATGCAGTCATGGTCGTTGTCTGTGCCCGGGGAAGAGAGCGCACTTCATGGAGTGTCACACCACCATTGACGCGGTTGGCGCTGCTCGGCTGTACTACCGGAACGTCTGGTGCCACCATGGCCTGCCGGAGAAGTACATTTCGGATCGTGGCACCCAGTTCATTGCAGAGTTCGCGCGCGAGCTTTGGCGCCTCGTTGGGGTCACCCCGGCCACTTCTACGGCCTACCGTCCGCAGACCGATGGCCAAACGGAGCGTGTTAACCAGGAACTCGAGCAGTACGTCCGGCTCTTCACCAATTACAAGCAGGACGACTGGGATGAGCTGCTACCTGCAGCGGAGTTTGCGTACAACAACCACATGCACTCCTCCACGCAGCAGGTACCGTTCATGACGGACACTGATCGGCTTCCACGGATGGGCTTTGAGCCCCACGCTGCACGTTCTAGGTTAGAGGCTGTAAATGAGTTCCACGATCGGATTGCGTTAGGGGTTTCCGAGGCGAAGGCGGCACTCGTCAAGGCCAAGGCAGAGTACAAGCAGTACTATGACCGCCAGCGGACACCAGCTCCAGACATCAAGGTCGGTGACCGGGTGTGGATTGATGCCTCAGACATCCGCACCACCCGCCCTTCGGTGAAATTCTCCCACCGGCGTATCGGCCCCTTCAAAGTTCTGAAGGTTGTTGGTAATGGTGCCTTCGTACTGGAGCTGCCGCCCCGCTACTCTGCCCTACATCCCGTCTTCCCCGTTGTGAAACTCCAGCTTGTGGAAGCCGATCCATTTCCCACTCGCCCCAGACACCAAGAGCCGCCACCCGTCCTCGACCTTCCTGGTGACAAGCAATGGGAAGTTGAGGAGATACTGGATGCCAAGATCCGCTACGGGAGTCTATGGTACTGGGTTCGCTGGAAGGGTTATGACACGTCCCATGATCAATGGGTGAAGCACTCTAATGTCTTTGCCCCGGACGCTGTCACTGCATTTTACCGCAAATACCCTTCCAAACCTCGCTCCATTGCCGTCACTGCCTTCGATTCCCTTCCCTTCCGTGACCGCTCTTCAACTCCAGCTCCGATCTATGCGTCGAGGCGCCGCATTCCAAGGGGGGGGATGATGTCAGGGGAACTCCCTCTTTTGGCACTACACAGCCACCTATGACGCAGGCCTCCTGCAGATTTCCCACTTTCCTGTCAAATCCCCAAAGCCCTATGTCATCGTGGAGTAAGGCATGTGACTTGGCCTGGGATCATTGCCGATTGCTCCGAGCTTGTGGGAACTAGTTACCATATGTTTACTGCACCTACTGTAGCGTGGGAATCCTCAGCCTTTCTTCTCTTATTCTCCCTCGCTAGGTGCGCTTGATGTATTCTTAGTAGCTTCTTAATTAACGTCGGATTCTCCCTCGCTAGACCCTCGAGATATCTCGGGTCCTAAAGGTTGCCCTTACACACACTGGGTCGCGGTGGGCTTGAGTTGGGGATAGAAATCGTATGCTCAACGGACTTTAATCATTCCAGCCCTGAATTAGAGCGCATTAGCCGACATTTTCTACAAGTTCAACCACTGATTGGCCCAGAGGACAATGGAACATTGTCCTCAGGTTTTGAAAATTATTTTCTCTGTAGACTAGGATGCAAAACGAGGGATGTGAAGGGAGGCGGTGAAACGCTTTGCGTTAAACAGACAAGTACAGTTGCGGCAAAATCAATTTACTTACCAAATATGGAAATTCTCATCAATCCCCTCCTTTTGCACCCAGATGAATGGTTGTTTTATGCGGTAAGCGGACAGAAATACTTAGAGGCTCCATCTTGTACGCCTGGTGTAGAAAAATTTGTGTCTTTGCATTGATGTTGGCTGGATAGCCGCCAAGTTTGTGTATATCAAAGTGCGGCCAAAATCAGTTGGAAGTATGATGAATTTGGTTATTTTTTCTGCCTAGATGTATTCAATCAAAGAAGTACAGGCCTTTTGTGCCATTCCAGCCTACATATGGATGGTTTTTCTGTGCGGTCGGGCAGTTCTGATGAGAATTTCCTTATTTGGTAAGTAATTTGATCTTGCCGCAACTGTATGTAGCAGCAAGCAGAGAGAGTGACAGCGCGAGCAATGAATGAAAGATTTTTGATATTCCCTGATTTGAGTTCAGTAAGAGTAAAGGTAGTGTATGAACTGACGAACGGGCGGACGAATGGGTCTAAGGTCCAGTTGTTCGGCGTCAACAAAATGACTTTCATAGACGTCGTGGCAAAGAGACTCTCGTCCATTCGGTGTCTGTAATGACCGTTCAGCCCGCGCCTCTGTGCTGGTTAGTTTCTGTACCGATGATAACGTGCTCCTAGTGTCCGGGGAAATACCGTCTATAGATCATCAGTATCCGGGGGTAGTCCTGTGTTTACCGCGCCCCTCTGACCGCGTAAGAACCTTATTATGTAATCTTATATAAGCAGAATTCACGGCGCGTTTATCTTGCTCCAGAGACGCGTTTTCTGTTCAAATTCTTGGTAGATTTTAACTATAATAGCCCGAACTACACTTCTATGTGCTTAGACTTGCTGGAACCTCTGTGGAGTTGCCGCAGAGAGTTGGCGCTGGAGGCTCGTGACTTTCGGCCGAAGGCCTTCGGACGAGCAGAAAAAACTTGCAACTTATCAAAAATGCTTGAATAAAATTCATTCAAAGACCCAGAGACAATGTAAAACAATACAATAGGCTGCCTTTTGCTGAAATTAGAGAAAATACTGAGAGGAAGTAAGAGAAATGGAAGCTCGGCGGTTTCCGGCTTATATAAGATTACCTAATAAGCTTCTTACACGGTCCGAGGGGCGCGGTAAACAACAGACTCTATGTAGCGAGGGCACCGAGCTGGTATACATAGAGCGTCTGTCTAGGAGAGACTAATCCGGGGGCTGCTACCCAATAAGGCGAGTACCTACAAACATGATGAAGACCATTATCTACGGATGAATACATCTAGCAACCTGAACCACAGCAGAAGAACTGGCGCTCACCGAAAAAAAAGTCGCGAATACGGCACTCTCGAGCGCAGAACGAATGAGACGGGTGATCAGATGGTTTGTTTCTATGCCCCGGAGTCAGCTGAGTAGCATGTGAGGAAAATATGTGCAAACTATTGAATCCTGTTCGACTCTTGTGGAGGTAGTAAATCAGCAGCAATCTAAAGTTGTGCGCCATCGGTTGACAATAGTTCAACAGAGAATAATGCATACGTTACAATCAGATCGTTGGCCACAGTAACTGCCAGCCAGGAATCGACGACTGGAGTAAGGCGAGAGCCCTGATCGAACCTGGGTCAATGAGTCTTTGCAGAAGGCACCTAAATGAAGGTTTTCTACTTCAAGCCGAAAGCAAGCACGCTCGTCGCAGCCGCAATACATCCCTAGAAACTCGAAACTCGAATCTTTTGTTACAGACACAATCATGCTACGGACGTTGGAAAATGTGAGGAACGCCATTAGGACGAACAGGATGCGGCGCGACTTTGACAGGCAGAGAACTCGGTGCGCCATGAATATCTGAACGGGACAAGCCGATCTGAACAACGGGCATCAGCGAGAACCCCCACCCCCACGCGAATAGGATCTCTTACAGTCCAGATGAAAGGGGAACGGCGGCTAGTGGCCAGGGTGCGGACGCCAGAAACGCTTGGTTAAAGTAGTTCTCGACTAGGTAAAGCCACACAAAATAGGCGGAAACAGCAGCACAAAAAATGCTGAGGAGGAATTCCCAAATGACAAAGTGACCGGGGGCCTAGCCACATGCATCAGAAACCCTAGAATGAAAAGTATCATAGTATGTAACCTGCTTAACCAAGTGACTTATTCCAGTCCCGGCCCCTCTCCCCCTCATGGATGTGAGTCATTCTTCGGCTTCGAATTCTGGACGCGTGTGAGTCCAGGAACGCCGAGCCGTGCCGAGCGGCGTCTAGGCGCCTCGGCGAGCCAACCTGTACCGAGGAACGCCACGAGGCTGCCTCGGCCGACTTGCGCGCATTCCGCCGCAACGTGCGCCCGATATGGAAACTTTGATGGCGGCACCCCTTGCTGCCAACTCATCGGCATGATCATCAATCAGCCTCAGAGGAAGATCGAAGGACTATATATGTACATTTGCAAGGACAAGAGGTATCTCTTGTCGAAGCTTGAGGAGAAACACCGGCATGAAGCATGGAAAAACACGATGATTTTTTTTCCCAAAGAAACCAGCAAACTTGGACAACATCGGGCCATATACACAGAGCAGTCTAAATCTTTTACATCGCTCATCGACAGAAAATATAGGTCATACACTGACTAGCCAGCACACACAGGATGACTCCATGGTTTCGGCAGCCTAAAAAAAAAGCAAAGAGGCAGAGTCGAACCCACAACCGCCATCCTTATCACGGTCCCCAAGTACAAAACCACTACACCAGGCAGGTAGCACTTCTGAGCACTTGCTTTCTTCACCATGATATCACGCCCTCCACCTCCAGCTGATCACCCCCCAAAAAAACTCTGATCGCCGCAATTCATGCCGTCATCAAAATTCCCATATCGGGCACGCACGTTGCGGCGGAATGTCAAGAGTGCCTCGGCCGAGCCTGTCGAGCCATAAATAGCCCAGCCTTCCACGTTCGACACGCTCACCAAACTGTCGCAGCGACTCGTAGCAAGTTTTAAACGACACGTCCCATGGTGCGTATCATCCGCCCAGACGGTTTAAAACTCTCAGGAAGCTGCGCCAAGGATACAACCGTTTCGGAAAAAGAATGCGGGTTTTGATTGATTTTCGTTTTCGAATCAGCTATTCGTCTCTTTCAGCGCATTCTCTTGCCAGAGAGTGAGTTGGTGAGGCTCCCTGAACCTTTGTGAATACATCAGAGCTCCAATCTGACCTCCAGCAGGGCTCAAATGCGTGCTTGAGCCCAGTTGTTTACACCGACAAGCTCACGGCAGTTGTGGAGACTTGTGGAGCCGCACGGTGCCGTTGGAATCGTCAACAACTGTCAATTAAAATCGAAAAGGAAAGAAGATCAAAACTGAAACGGTAAAGTGTGTCCAGCTTCACCGAGGCTCCTCGACGCACGATTGGTTCCAGAGACCGCCAGAATGCAGTGGTTGGTCAAGCTCACACTGCCATGCAATCCGTGTGAGTTTGTCCCGTCCCCCAAGTGAGGCCCTGGGCCCATTATTATTATGTTTTCATGGAAACCGACGAGACTGAAGCCGTCCTTGGGAGAGTCTCTTGGGGTGATGATTCAACCGTGTGCGCAGGGTGGGAGCAGGAGCCGTCATCTACCATAAAAATAAAGAAGTCTTTGCAAAAAGCTTTGGACTGGGCAGCCGAGCCGAGGTGTACGACGGCGAAATTACAGGCTTACTGTTTGGAGCGGCAAAAGCCATCTCCATCGCCGCCACCGATCCGCAGATAAAAGAGATTCACTTCTTCGCAGATAACGTGTCCGCTATCAACACCATCTGTGACCCAAAACCCAGAGCGGGCCAACTTTCCGCGCATATATTCCACAAAAGAATCTGTGCCTTCCTTGACGCTGACCCAGAACATAAAGTCGAGATTGGGTGGTCACCGGGCCACTGCGACATCGACGGGAACGAGCGAGCAGACGTGCTGGCGAAAATCGGAACGGAACTCGCGGCGCCACCAGGAGGAACCCGCTCGCATGCACTCAGGAAATCAAAAGAAAAGGTCCACCGGTCCTGGGTCAAGGAATGGAAGTCCGCACAGAAGACGGGGAGCTATGCCATGGCAAACCGTCTCCCCCCTTCCCTAAAACCGACCGCACATATCACGTCGTTGTCGAGAGAAGTCTTTGGGCGGGTTACACAGTGCCGAATCGGACACTGCTTCTCAGGCGAGTACTACAGCCGCTTCGTGCCATCTGAGGACGTTGACTGCCCCTGTGGAGAACCCTTCCAGTCGCGCGAACACCTGCTTCGCGAGTGTCCTCGCTATGAGGACCAACGGTACATCCTCAAAAAAGTCTCCAGGGACATATCCCTGCCCGAAATACTGGGCACTAAAGACGGAATTTCAGCACTAGCTGAGTTCTTAGAGGTGTCCGGAGCATTCACTAAGACGGGTCTACCCCGTATGCCGCAAGACCTCCCAATTTACGAAGACGAACCGGAACCGCCGGACGACTTGTCTGATGTAGAAGACATGGGCTGAGCGCGAGGGCCGCGCGCATCACAGCCTTGTTCAACAGGGACATCGAAACACCCTCCCGACACCATCTCTGCACACCCGTCCCACCCTATACCCTTCCCTTTCTTGTACATATCTTCCACACATGCGCTATGGTCTTATGGTTTATGTTTCCGCTAATACCCCCGAAACCCCGAACTTAACCCACACCCTCACACGACTATACTACACATCCATCGGACACTTCCATTGCACCACCAACAACTTTATTTATCGCCTCCGGGCACCGCGTCTTAGGAGATCGTGTACTTGTTGCGGGATAAAAATGCAGAGACAAAAAAAAAAAAATCGCGTCAGATGATCATCCAGCGCCGGACTTTGGGGCCGGAGATTGAGCACCTTTTCTATACAGTAAACACTTATATTAGCCAGATCCGTGAGAGTCGGACCTGTGCCCTATATAAAGAAGTCCCTAGCGAAACGTTCAATGTATGGATCCACCTTTGTTTTTGGGCGCTGCCTTACTTGGACTCGTACGTCCGAACTGATCACTGAACCGCTTCAAAAATTCACTTTTGTCGCCAGATAAATCACTGTTTTTTCCACACTTATGAGCCCTTGGACGCCACCTTTCCCTCCCTCTTCCTGGTTACCCAGCCCCCTGCTTTTCTCGTATTTGGCGGCGGCTCACTTATGTAGCTCCGATCTCCTTTACACCTACGTCGTGTTCCTATGCTCTTTGGGTCTTTCTATTGTTGTGTATCGCCTCTCGCCTTTCCATCCCTTGGCACAGTTTCCAGCTCCCACTATCGGAAAGATCACCCAATTATGGACATTTTGGAAGACATTGCAGGGATACAAGTATCTGTACCACAAATCACTCCATGATAGATATGGGCCATATGTTCGGATAGGTCAGTCAGGCTTATCGTGTTTTGCGACTTCTGGCGGTCCAACGTGGTGTTTAGTGCTAACGTCGAGCTGTAGGACCAAATGCAATCTCCGTCATCGACGCACCAACCGTGCGAGAGACTCTGAGCCGAGGTGGTCTCGAGAAAGGACGATGTCAGTCATGGTCTTCTTCTGCTCATCTTTGGTGTCTGAAAGAGTGCCATGCGACTGACACAGAATATGAAGCTTGAAGAATTTTGACCACAAATGCGGCTTGACATGAAGTCTCGTCCAACTCTATACAGTGCCAAGCATCACATCACGGTTCCTTTTTTGGCAGGGAACGGCATCAAAAGTTGAACTCGAAACTACATTATGCCGTCATCACCATTCAACTTAAAAACAGTGTAAAACGTCTCTATGGATGTGTAGCAACTCATCTTGTGCTTTGCAAGGCAATTGAACAAGTTTTTGTATTTTCACCTCCGAAAAAGTGAAACAAACCCTAATGATAGCTGATGCCATCATCAAATTCCCATATCGGTTAGGGTTAAGGTCACGTGCGTCCCGGCCTTTGCCGCCCCAACGTTCGGCGGATCACCCAGGTAGGTCAGAGCAGACTCGGCTACACTCGGCTACCACTTTTTGGGTTTCTGCACACATCTGGCCTCAATCCATCCAAAATTAGAGCCAAAAGCATGATTTTATTTTTTCCAGACGCGAAAAAAGTGAAACACCGTGGGAAAAAGTGAGTTCTCGACGCCAAACGCATTCTTTTGGTCGGTTTCCTTCCTTAGAAAATCAGAAATAAATCACAAAAATTTATGTTCGGCCGAAAAAGCAGTGTTGGAGAATGATGCTTGGCACTGTATGGATTAAGATAGTCGACTGTAGCTATTTTGTGAAAGTGCATAAATCAAAGTTGCTCTGTATTAACATTTCGCGGTGTCATCTTCACATACAACGGCCCCCTCGTCAGAACAAAAAAGTCCCGCCTCCCACTTGGCCAGGCTTCGGCGTTAAACTCATCTGCAAATTCCAGATGAAATGACTTGAACAAAATACAGAGCACCATCGACATTTCGCGCTTTGCGAGCCTTTGGCCGACGCAGTCCGCGGGGCCGAGTGAAAAAGGTAGGAACGCCAACGAAGGCTCATTCCCCTGCAACCACCGCTCTGGCCAGAATTGGTCAGGATCCGGAAAGTACTCTGGGTTGCGGTGTAGGGAGTAGGCTGGCGTCGATACAGTTGTACCGGACGGAATGAGTCTGGGATCCGCCATTAAACCTCATATAAAGACGAATGGAAACCACGGATACAAACTTTCCGGCAATAATTCGAGCAGGCTGAGAATGAGATATTTGTCTAGTACCGTTTGACGGGAGGGGAGGATGAAGACGGAGCGTTTCTTTTCTAAGTGCAAATGAATACATCTGTATTCATGCAAACGAATGTTAAGTTGACTCACAGGCATGCCGAGAAAAAATTCAGCCCCTGGTGCTTAGTGGCATCGAAAGGGTCTTCTCCGTCAGCAATTACGCTATCAAGTTCCGTTTGGAGACGGTCGTAATAATCCCGATGAGACAGCAGGAACCATATGAAGCTACACAAAGTCGAGGCCACAGTATCCGAAGCTACATTGGACATAAGCAATAAAATACATGGCTTATAGGATGACGAAAGAATGACCTGCGACAATGGCCACGATGCCATCGGCAACCGAATTTTCAAGGGTTGGTTTTGTTTTTTCGATTCCCGCTTCATCGGCCTTGGACAAGATCATTTAAACACCCGATTGAGGAAGATACAAGGCCATACGCACAAGATGATACCAAAGGTCTTTAGTACCCACAGCAACATTTTCAATCCGCTGCTTGGCGAGATTTTGTCCAAAACTGTTGATGTTCTTGACAACGTGATCCACTCCCGGGATGGATTGTAGGGTGGAAATGAGCCATGGAACTTGGCCGACGACATTGGACGCTCTAGCAGCAGCATTTTGTTAACCGCAAGATAAATCAAAAGTACAAAAAAGACTCACTTGACGAACCATCTAATCTGCTTTCCCAGACCATCCGCATCCCGACCATCTTTCATCATTTTAAATTCTCCGCCGAAGGCTAGATCGCCCATGAGATCCAGTCTTTAAAATAATTCAATCAAGAATATCACGCTGGCATCGCACTCACGCGAAAAAGTCGACCCAAGCCACGAAGTCGATGGAGTCATGTTGATCGCGGCGAAGATGAGCCACGAATTCCCGCGCACGTTTCGCGACCAAAGGTTCGTATTCCTTGATAGCAGCAGCGGTCATAGCGCGATTCCATACACGGCGCTTGTCTGTGTGTGGCGTCCCAGAGAGACAAACGATGGGTGGTGGTGTCGAGTTATGCCGCCCAGCTTCGTAGTCTGTGTTAGTCGCATGGCACTCTTTCAGACACCAAAGATGAGCAGAAGAAGACCATGACTGACATCGTCCTTTCTCGAGACCACCTCGGCTCAGAGTCTCTCGCACGGTTGGTGCGTCGATGACGGAGATTGCATTTGGTCCTACAGCTCGACGTTAGCACTAAACACCACGTTGGACCGCCAGAAGTCGCAAAACACGATAAGCCTGACTGACCTATCCGAACATATGGCCCATATCTATCATGGAGTGATTTGTGGTACAGATACTTGTATCCCTGCAATGTCTTCCAAAATGTCCATAATTGGGTGATCTTTCCGATAGTGGGAGCTGGAAACTGTGCCAAGGGATGGAAAGGCGAGAGGCGATACACAACAATAGAAAGACCCAAAGAGCATAGGAACACGACGTAGGTGTAAAGGAGATCGGAGCTACATAAGTGAGCCGCCGCCAAATACGAGAAAAGCAGGGGGCTGGGGAGCATAGGAACACGACGTAGGTGTAAAGGAGATCGGAGCTACATAAGTGAGCCGCCGCCAAATACTCCCAGAAGTTATTTAATTCCATGATGAGCTGATGAGATTTCTCATCAAATTTGACCCCCTCCGAGTCGGCAGAATTTAATTCTACAGACAACGGGCCGGACCCTCGCGGACCCCACATGCCATTTCCTTTCCCGCACCTGGACGGCTGGGTGACCCAGCAGTTTCATTGCCAGGTCGACATCAGTGATGACCAATGTACACTGACCTAAAATCTCCCACATTCCAACGGCGGCCACGGCAAGTCCAACAATCGAAAAGAAAAGGTTGAACATTTTGACGGGCTGGCAGCCG
This sequence comes from Favolaschia claudopus, assembly GCA_037176885.1. NCBI lineage: Eukaryota > Fungi > Basidiomycota > Agaricomycetes > Agaricales > Mycenaceae > Favolaschia > Favolaschia claudopus. The sequence goes on along the minus strand of JAWWNJ010000054.1, from coordinate 437,691 downwards.
CATTTGCACACAAATTATTCAACCTTGACCGCTCAAAGGGGGGATAGCTGACAAGCCACGGGACGCGAGGAACCAACCGTATCGGCTGTTGACGAGCGCCCTGTGGTTGCAGTAGGTTTCAGCGTTTTTTTAATTCTTTCTATTTTACAATTGAGTAAGCATGTGGGACAGCAAGCTATGAATTCTTCATCTGGCAAACAAGATCATTGGTTTCCGTGCGAAGCACGGGTTCATGCTAGTTCACTTACCAAATAAGGAGTCCGCAAAAAGTGACTTTGATAACCACCATCATGCCCAAGCAAAAGGCAACGACTCGCGCGTGTACCGCCTCTTCTGCGTCCCCCCGCTCCTCCCTCATCCATGCTAACGATTGGCTGAAGCCCTCCAATTCGCATGATCCCCGCATCTTGCAATATGCGGCAGATTTCATTCTGTCATTCACTCCCACCTTCTCGCAAGCATTCCAAGGCTGCAAACTGTGACAATACTGTGACTGCTGACTTAGCCGGGTTCCAGACAAGTTCCAATAGGTTATATATAAAGGTGCCACAATAGCGTGTATTTGCAGCCCCCCAAAATACGATTTTTTCACGGCGAGACTCGCTTAATTGCGAGCAAATCTACCCTTCACATGTGACCGAGGCTGCAAACAAGGGCAAAGCGTACGGAGAGTGGCTGACTGTTTCTCCAGCGAGGAGAAAGTCGCTCGAATTCGTTCATTTCTGGTCAAATCAGGCTGAAATTTATAGGGAACACTCGCCTAGACGTAGCGCTTCGAATATTAATGATACCAAAATCTCGCGAAAAGAGTCCGAATTGGCAGACTTTGGAATTGCACGCTTGACCAGTTGACGCTGACTCAACTTCGGATCATTGGGATTCCGAAGCTTCGCGAGCACCACTCGCCATGTTATTTTGTGAGAGTGGTGGGAAATTTTGGGAGAAGGCTTCTGTTTTGGGATGTGTTACTTCTTGTCACCTCTCGTGCACTATGTTACGCATGTACGCGTCAACGCGTACACTGCTCGCTGGTGCTCGTCCGCATGCACGTATCCCTCTTGGCTTAACGCAAAACAACCGGCTCCACCTCTCTATCGACATATGTCGATCCTGCGTCATCGCGCCACTCGGTTGGGCGGGCAAAACAGTAGAAAAGGCGGAAAAGGTGCGTCTGCTCAACAACTCGAATACACCATGTCCCCAACAAATAACATCCCCCTCGACTTTATTCTTGACCCTGCCAACCTTCCGACTCTTCCTCCTCATCTTCTCCAGCCAATGACTGACGAAGATGCTGGCAGCAGACCGAGCTCGGGTTCTACGCGGCGCAAAATATAGAGCAGCATCCACCACCCTCTCAGCCTCTTCTCTACTCCTTCCCGCCATGCCCTCCTTCCCCTGAGGAGGAATTCCCTCCCTCTGTCCCTCTTCCTTCCCCGACGCATCTCCGGAATGTGATTAATATGCCGCACGGATCTCTTCCATCCCAGCAAAACCCACTGCGCCCACAAAGGCGTCTACCGACAGCCCCGCCCGCCCCTCAGTCGATGAGAACGGCGATCCAACCGATGGGAAGGTTTCGAAGCGCACGATAATCGGCGGCAGAGATCTACTTCAGATTGAAAACTGAGTGCTGATATATATATGGTATTCGCTACTGGGTATGTTTTTTCCGTATGTCCTTCTCTTCGTCTGACAAGGGTTGCCAGATTTGAACCCGGCTCCAAACCCGCGCCGTTTCTAGACGACTCGGTCTTCGACAAGACTGGAAGAATCGGAGGGATAGATGAAGAGGGAGAGGCTATCGGCGTATGGCGTCCCTCAGGTCGTAAGTGAACTGATTCTTCGTCCTCCTTGTTCACCTATGGACGTTCTCAAGTGGTTCGCGGGCGGAGATCTGTTCAGCTGCCGTTTTTACTCTCGTCTGCTCGCTTTGCAGATTTTCCGCATGCAAAGCAGTATGGTGGGACCCGAGTTCTAACGTGCGTTTCTTCTGTACAAATGTATAATTGCGATTTCTCTTTCGGTGGACTATTTGACTTATCATTGTTGTAATTCACCTGTTGTATTAGTAGTGTTGTAGTTCGACCACCAATGTCGAATGTAATTACTTACTGTAGATACTGTTGTAGAGTTTGCTTCGGATCACCTTGTTGTGTGTACCAGCTTGTGTTGTAATACGAAGCTTTGGTTCCTACTAGTCCTTGATAGTCCTCTTACAGCTCTGAAGCCTAAGGTGTGCACACTTGAAAAAAATTGTGATCGAGATCATCAACGTCACGACTGGTTCCTCCTTTGTCCCAACTCTTTCAATTTGCGTCGTTCGTCGACTCTTTGTTGTCTTGAAACTCAGTTGCTCCACACAACGGCCCTGCTTTGCCATGCATTCTGGCGAATCAAAATTGCGCTCAAGCCCCTCAATAGAGGCAGCATCGTCATCATCCTAAGGAGTTCTGCAAAATTGCCGAATCTTCGTTGAACAACTCCACGAGAGGGGTCGTAGTACTAGCGATATAAGCGTAGGAGGTCATGTCTTTTGGCTACGCCGACATCCCTTCCACTCCGCCGTCCTGGTTCTTCCATTGTCTGTTTTCACTCTTGGGCATCACCGACTGGCACTGAGTTTTTGTTAAAAAAGAATCCTTCGACAGTGGACGCAACGTACCATGGCTGCCATGAATATCCGATTGCTCTCACTAACTGAGACTCTTTTGCTTCATGTAAGTCATGCCGAGATTTTCTCTCTTTCCATTGAACCCTTGCGCCCAGTTAATGGGATGCGCCGCCGTCGCGCACTCCCCGCGCTTTCTTCCGGGACATCAGCTGCAAGACGTGCGACGGACCCCAACCGAATCAATGCCTCACTTGTCCAGAAGGCAAATTCAAGAACGGTGACTCGTGCATTGACGGCTGCCCGGCGGGAACCTACACTATCCAACCTACAGGCGAATGTGAGTGCCTGCTTTACCTTGTTATCATGGCATTGCCTCTAAATCTCGTGTTTTCAGTCAAAATGCTCCCGACCAAGCAAGTCAAGCTCCTTTTACTTTGGGACTTCCTCGGTATCCCTCATAAGGAGAAGAAGCAACTGCACGGCTCATCCCTACCCATCATCGTTTTCGAAATTGACCCCAACGCCATGACGGCAACTCTTCCCCCCAGCTCAAAAGCCGCAGGCTCTGGCAAATACATTTACTGATGTCTAAAACTCTAAGTTTTCGGTCTGATTTCCTCGACTTGATAAACGAGTCCAAAAAGTTTAAGTTTCTTGTACGTAGGAAACTCCACATAGTTTGAAGCATTTTTGGGGACACTAAATCTAACCTTTACTGTCTCATTTATCTGTGACTTGTACTCTATAAATTGTGTACAGTTCATTTGCTTCTGAAAGCTATTAGGATACAATAAATTTATTGGACTCTAACCCGCAACCTCAGCTTGCCCCCGACAGTGTCTCCGCACCCGGGATCAGCCAAATGATCAAAGAGATCAAGCATAACTCTGGGAAAAGATAGCAATCAAATTTGAGGGTTATGTCGGTGTATGGCTCTCTTCACATTCAATTTCAAATTATTAATCAATATATGCCTAGGTTTGCGCCAAACCCATCATGTTTATCGACGAGAAGCAAAAGAAGAGCCCGCAATTCGCCGGGATCCCTTTTAATTCCTATGGAACAATCTCTGTGCTCACTGCATTCAAGTCACCGCCTCCGTTCGTCATTGCACTGGTTGTTTGTCCGGCAAATCCTGTTGGAATAACGGTGGAGCAATGGGCCAGTGCACCTATGCACTGCAATGTTTTGGTAGTCGTCAGCACTCCGAAGGTTCTCGGTCGGCGAAGTGGAGGGAAAGCTGTTGTGGTTTGCGAGCCCAACATCACTGATGTCGAGGCGCGTGAGGATATTGCCAAACATATCATTCACAATCGTGTTCTTGACATGCTCAAGCATATGAAGAGGAGTTCGAGTCAGGTCTGGGTCAACAACAAACGCGAGGTGCGTAACAATGCCGGCATTTGTCTGCGGCTTGCGCTGGAGTGGATGGTGGAGCTGGCGGGAAGAATCCGTTGAGCATAAGCCGGAATAACAAGGGAAGGGTGGTTGCAATTCGTAGCATACATATGTAAAGACTTTTCATGTGTACACGGAGTTCGAATTGATTTTCCTAATTAGGAAAGGTGGAAAAACGCGAATTACAGCAAGAAACCCCGCTATATTTCGCTAAAAATCACACAGAGCGTACGATTGATAGAGATTTATTTATGGATAGCCTCAAATGATATCTGAATGGCATTGAAAACACGCAACTCAAGTTGCAATTTCACTCAGTTTCATCAAATCTAGCTACAGAAAACCTGACTTAGTTTTCTTCTAACACTGGTAATAGCTGCCTATGGAGTGTTGAGTTATAAGACTTTGCTAAATACAGCTCTGCAGCGCTTTGGACCTGTGCAGCAGGAGCGTTTGACACGAATTTCCTAATCGGGTCAGGAGGGCGAACCACTACCTTCCTAAATGGGAAGGACAATTTGCAAACACATAAATTTTCTTATCGAAGATTCAAACAAGTTGCGCAGAAGTCGGCACAATTCCAAGATTATTTCCTCCTTGTTGTCAAGCACAGCGACCGAGCTCGACGGACTGTCTGTGTCTTCAAGCCGATAGAACCGTTTGGCCACAAGAGCTTCACCATGCGAGGTTTTAAACTATGTTCAGAGTAGTTAGATATTCTCAATTCAGATCTGCAGAATATTTTACCTCGAACGCATACTTCATTCCGCCCTTTGCAAAGTGGGTGTCCCGAATCACCCCCGAGACTTCAATTTCCGCTTCTTCGAATTCGGGTACCCCGGTAATGTTGTCTGCAGTACAGATAGTCTTTTTAAGTGTAACAGGCGACACCTTATGAGCTACAATTGCACTGGAACTGGTTGGGACAAACATCGACTTCAAAGGGCCCATGGATGCTGTTCAGCAAGTCGAGTCAAGAAAGCTAGCAACAGAAAGAACCTAAATAACTCACGATTTCGGCGTTTGGTAGCTTCATAATCACGGTTTGCACCTTCGGAAGTGCTACTTAAGGCTCGTTTACGACGAGAAGAGACCAGGGCAGAGGATAAATCGTCTTCCCCGGAAGACCGAAGATGAAACTGTGAAATTGTTAGCGCAATGAAATTAAGGAGGCTGAAAGGACAACTTACTGCTGATACATCAATATACAGCTCCAGGTAAATTGCCGCTCTATTTGTCTTCGCCATGCCCTTCCACATTGCCGGAACACTGCTCATAAAAATTGAGGCACGACTCGGGGCACTATAATAAGCGTAAAAATCCCGAACAGTCATGTTCGCTGTGTTGGGATCCAGAAGAAGCGAGCCATGCCAGCGAAAAGTGACCTCTTCCCTAGGTAAAAGCATAATAATTAGCAATTAACACTGGGTATTTTTTCAATGTATACGCACGCAAGGAGGGGCGCGGAATGGGAGCGACACCATTCAACATTGAGACTTTCAACAAGAGATGCCTTGACATCTTGCACAAATAAATCACCGAGTCGCGGGAAAGAATCAGACAATAAATATACCTGGCATGGGTGTGGAAACAGCCCATTTTATCACGCTACTACCGAGGTCTGTATTCACGGCCTTCGCTTTGCTTTCGCGAACCTGGCTTCCGTAAATAAACAGCATAGGATTCGAAACGCACAACCTACCTGCCAAGCAACCATAATTTTATCCTCACCCGGGGCCCCACCACCGTGTTCATGGTTAAGGAGAGAGGATGTAGTGAACAAAGTCCCTGGTCCTGGTTTCTGAGCCATTGTTCTACCTTTGTTGAAGCGATTGCTGGTATGGAGTGCGCGATCCAGGTGCGATTCGGGAATATTGGATTGCGAAGCTAAAAAAGATTAAGTAGGTTCTAGATGTTAAGGTGGAAACTTACGAGTCGGTCTATAGCCAGCACCTTGAATTTCCTTCGAGCATGCCACGGAACCGCATGTTTGAGCCTCTCCCTGATTGGGGGCAGGCATATTATTGCGGCGAGTGACTCCGCAAGACACACATTGCGGCCATTGCTAGGAAGCAATCAATATTGTCACAAATTCCATTATTTCTGAACACACCGATATATCATTGTAGCTTTCACTACCAATTGGATGTGGCTTGAGTTTTTCGCACTTGCAGCATAGCTGGTTGTCTTGCCGAAGTGGAAAGCCACAACCGCACCCGTCGCAAATGTTAGTGGATGAGGACATGTATGAATGAGAGAAGAGCCAAAGAAAATGGATGAAAGAGTGTATGAGGTTGACCGAAAGCACACTGGGTTGGAATAATCGCTGCTTGGTCTTTTTATAATCGAAATTTGCGAACGGACCAGCTTGGCAGTGGTAGTGTTTGCCTTGGCAGCTAGTATATAACCGCGAGCGCTGGTTTTACCTCTATCTCCAAAACAACTTATAACCAAATGCCCAATCCGACGGGTAAAAATGGTTACAGATCTCAAACAAGTAGGCTGCCTCGCTCTAGATTTTTCTCAATTCACTCACATCTGTCAAAAGAGCCTTCCGACGAGATTCTGAAACAACACTGTGGTTTCCGAACCCCCTGACTTTCCCATAGTCGGTTCACAAGGTTTTAATGGGAAATTCACTGAAAAACTATGAAGTTGTGAATTTCACGGAGATATTTTCACTGGGTCCAACTATGTGAATGGGACATTCCATGGTGTTAATTCACATGGTTTTAGAATGATATCCACCACATATTCCAATGAAAACTTTTTTCACTGTGTTGGATTCCCTTCCAAATGCTCCGGGAATTCACTTGAAAAGTATGTGAAAACACAATGGAAACTGCATGAAAAATCTATTACTCACTCCTCGCTTTGCCCACTATCAAACCCACAAGTATTGGTTACACTTCATCTGTACTGAGGTACTAATACTGCAGATTTACAAGTCTTCACTAACAACTATTAAGCTACATTGCTTAAACTATCCAAATTGACTAAGTATGTTACTGCATTAGGAACACAACCAGTACTGGTGACCAGATAGTCTCGTGACCAGCCTCTCACGACATCCCAAACTGTCACTTTTGATTGGGGGAGCTTGCTCCCCCTTTTGTCAGAGCCGACACCAAATGGTGATGAGGCTGTGCTGAAGCGTTGATGGGTATCGTAAATCAGCATGTGCCGTGATGAGAACATGTCCCGATACTGATATCACTGATGGTCTGTGATCCAGCAGGGACCAGCACTAGTGTTGCCACCGAGTCGAGTCCAACTCGAGTCGTGATCCGACTCGACTCGAAAAAGGGTCAACTCGATCGGTTCGAGTTCGGCCGAGTGTCAACTCAAGTCCGACTCGAGTTGACAACCCAAAACGGAAATCTCTGATTTAGGTGAGAATTTTTCGCACTAGCTATCAAATTAGCACGCCCAATTGCTCTCTCTACAATTTCAGGGCAGAATCTCACTTTTGAGTTGCTCACATTCTAATATCAGTTTGCGTCGGAAAACTCCGGTGGATGACGAACTGTGACTGCGGTACCGGTGACATGACGACACACGCGTCACTCCGGGCATTTCCGTGGAGGGGTTGGTGGCGGGTGGGAAACGTCGTGCGGAACTCGCTGTCAACTCGAGTCGCAACTCGATCCCACTCAGGGCGATCGAGTTGACACCGAGTTCCGACTCGAACTCGACTCCACTCGACTCGGTGGCAACACTAACCAGCACAAGACCGCCTGATCCAGAGTGATGTAGTGCTGATTCCGTTGATGGAACGCTCTGGCAGTGTCTTCTAATCTCGATGCCTGCATCCAGTTTACCGCTTCATGCATAAAACAGATGTCAAATCATAAGTAGTCTTCAAATTTGCGAGGTACTGTATGCAGACAATTGTGTTCATGAATTTCTTCAGGTCTTGAGCTTGCACAACCAACACACAACTCGCAAATTCAGTCATCAACATTCCCGCAGTCCTCTTCAGCATCGCCAAAGTCCAATCGTCTTAAAATTATCCTACTGCTTCCATAGTAAACCTAACATACTGTACGGTGTACATGCATTGAATTTGAATTTGAAATGCGGATTCGTGCAAGCTCCCCCACCTGTAGGCCGGGAATCCGGCATACAAAACCTACGTCTATTTTTCACACGCTAACAGGCCTCTTTCCGACTCTTCCATGGCTCTTCGGACTTTTTCGGAGCCCTTCGGAAACCCTTCCCGCACATCCGGCGGAGGGTTCCCACGCTTTGCCTCACCTCTCGGGCGTATTTCTCGCATCTTCGCGCACTGTGCATGTATGTAAATACTAAATATAAACATCTATCTTTGCCCACCACCTTCTTGTGTCCTTTTCTTAGCTTCATGTCTTCTCATCTCCGCTTTAAATACCAGGAGCTCGGGTCCGATGATTTTAGTAGGGAAGAAGATGGAGTCTCTACAATTGGTGGTCGTTCTAGTCCTCCTGACCCTCGCTTGCTGGACAGGGACATCTCTTCAAATGCAATGCTTGAGGACTGGCCTTCAGATGATTCAAATGATGGAGATTAATAATATGGAGCCAATGCTCGGGCTGCCAAGCTTTCAAACATACAGAAAACTCAGGAAGTGCTATCTGCAATTCGGATATTGAACCGATACTCCCTTCGAATTTTTTTTGAAGAGATATTTACCTCAAAAGACAGCACAATCACCAATTTCACCCAGACTTATCTAGGGCAAAATGGCTACACCCATCTTCTTGACTTGATATACACAGATAAAACTTGTCATGATCCAACTTTAACTGGGTGGATTATATCAAAGGCTGGAGAAATTTGTGCCAAAGAGGCCACTTGTTTGACTGAGACAGCCCGAAAAGGACCATTCTATGCAGAGGCACTTGCACTACGGCTTCCATCACAGTCAGTCACAGTTGAACACTTGAAGTCTTTCTCGGTTCGTCGCCTCCTCCAAGTATACGAGGGTGTTACCCCGAATCTGCAAACCCTGCTCAAGGCAGTGATTCAGAAACAGAACCCAGATTCAGACTTGGAGAGGCAACAACGAAACCCGGTAATGTTACTATTACGAACCAAATGTTTGTCCAATGTTAACCATGCAGGGCCGAACAATGATTACATCCATGCTTTTGAATTTGCGAAGCAGAGAAACAAATCTGCATCAAGCTATGAATTGCTTACTCTCATACAACTATCAGACAAAGGCGGTTCCAACTATCTCCAAAGATGCTACCCGATTAGCGAGCAGGGTTGCTAATGATCTGTCTAAAATGTGGCTTTTGCCCTATGATAACTTCAACTGGGTTGAGAAAGCTTGGGAGACATCGGCTACTCATGGAAATGCAGTACATGATCAAGTATCTGCTCTCCTGGTTGTTCTTGATTTGCCTCCAGGATCTGATGGTACAGATGCTGCTCGACTATCTGACCCTCTCACCTTTGAACAAACCAAAGGCACCAGACATCACCTTGAGCCTGATATTTCTCTGGAACAAATACTGCCCCATGCAGATGATCAAAATTGTTTCTTCAACCACTCAGCGATACATGTCTCTCATACTTTGGCTGAGGAAGTAGGAACCTTATCAGAATATCGCAATCTCCTTGGTCCATTTCACGAAACACACGAGCTTCCAGCTAAGAAGACTGAAGAATATTTCTTGCCCACATTCGATCAAGAGCAGACTTCAACTCGAGGCAACATGATTGTTCTTGACCACTTCTTTCGCGATGTTCTCAAAGTTCCCAATGAGGTTTTTGAAAACAAGAATTATTTTGTACTTGGTGATAGACTCACAACTGCTCGAGATCGCGCAGCTCAAGATCAAAGGGCACTTGACCGATCTGAGCATCGCTTTGACCATCTTGCCAGCATTTCAATTCTGAGTGGTCTCATGCATGTTTCAATGAATCAAGTTCAGAATATAGGCAGAAATACCTGGGGAACTGCAGGTGCATTTGATGCTCTCAGTCTTGCAACCTTGTTATCGAAACTTCCAAATAGTCCCAATTTGAACTTGAAAAAAAGTTGATTTCTATGCTTGGCTAAGATTTTTTGATGTTATTTTGCGTGCACTTGTAATGCGAGCTGCAATGGTGATCTTGGATATACTCGGCATTACCAAAAGTAACCGAAATTAGAAATGCCTCGCTTGCGACCAGCTAATACAGTTAGCAGTTGGTTCAACTGGTGGGACAGGGGGGGGGATGGTCATATGCTATTGCACATAACACGCGCCGAAGTTATTGGGCTTTCCCTGTGCTGATTTTCTATGTTTGTTTATTTATGTGTCAAATCAACAATTTCTTGCTCTGTTTTAGTACCCTCATTGAAGGATCAGCAAACTCTGAGTTCTCAGGTACAAAGTCATGAGATAGTAAATATATTTTTGAGGTACTCACCCACCTGAAATCCTGGTGAGTGTGTTCTAAAAAAGGCAAACACCGCCAAATTAATGGTATTTTGAAGATTAATTTATTCAGCCACTGTGTGATACCTTACCCCGAGTTTATATCATAAAAGTTGTAACAAACACGCTATAAATGAACCCTTCATCGCTCAAAGTTCCTTGACCATCGTAATTTCTGGGAAAAAACCCCGAATTCGGTTACTTTTGGTAACTGCGAGTATCTAGCGTGGAGCAGTTCCGGAAGACAAAAATGATTGAGGCTTCATATCGTGTCTTGTGTTCTCAGGTGGCTTCTAGATACATTATACCTTCTGTGGATCGACTCGAAGCTGAGGGGACAAAGTCTTTGCTTGGAAGTACAGAGTGCGGAAATGCAATTCTTCTAATGCATGACCTTATGACCATGAGGGAAATGCGTGACGCAATCAAGTTTGGGCATCCTGATCGAGTAGAGCGTATGTTGAAATATTGGACACCTATCTTTATGCTGGAGGGAGCTACAACTATGCAAATGAGCTAATGGAGCTCTTACACAACTTAATTCATGACTGGCCACCAGAGACAGCTCAAATACTTCGTGCGGGCATGTTTATGAACAATCAAGGAAAACGTAGAACTTTCAAAGAAACAGATATTCGGGTTGAACAATTCAACAAATCTATCAAATCCCATGCACACGGAAGCAATGCCCGACCAGGCTTGTTGGAGAGAATTACTCCAGCGATTGGACATATTCAAGAGTTGACTGAGAAGATGTTTGATGAGCTTGGTGTATTTGATGCAGACCAACGTCACACTGATGTCAAGCTGCATGAGGATGTCATTTTACTCCTGGAACATTTTTGCAAAGCCGATGTTCTTGATTTTTCCAAAGACAATTGCAAAGCATCCAGCCATCTGGTTGTGGATCTCTTTCAGACTGGTTTACATCGCCTTTCTGGCCCTAAAGGTGGTCATGCAAAGCATTTGCAGCGGCACGATCTCCGGTCTCGCCAACGTCATGATAATGAGCTACCACCAGGCTACTATGAAAATTTCAACCAATCTGATATACAGCAGCTGGGATTGGATAGCTTGGATGAAGAGTTTGATAAGGAACTTGAGCAAGACAATGTTCGGCCACAAATTTCCTTGATTGAACAATTGGATGCAATCATAATTGATTCACTGAACGAGTATGAGTAGTTCTACTTAGTTACATTTTGTAATCAAATATCTGTAGACCATGATAAATCCATCAGGAGCATCTCTCCTTCCTCTAGTTTTGCTGTTGGAGCCCTTTTCCTTTTGCGTGTAGATACTGGTTCAGAGACAATAGGTAGCTCAGCTGTTTCAACAACTTGTAAAGTAGGGAGGACATTGAGATCTTCACATATCTTGTGGATTTGTTTGAGAAGGGGAGTTGAGAGGGCAGCCCAATGAAGAAGTATAATTTCTCAGATCTTCCAATGTAATAATCTTTCCAGTGTGAGTCGAAATTTCTTGGAAGTCAGCATCAGAAACCAGTGACTTCGGCCCATAACTTGGCCAGTCATCTTTCCAGCACTTCTTCCAGTAATCAAGTCTCCACTCTACAAGTCTTTTGTATATTGTTTCCTCTCGAGGTTTTGTTGTCTTCACACTAACATAGTCTGATTTGGGTGCGGGGTTGACATCAATCCATTTATACTGTCTGGGAGGTTTGTATTCTGGGTTACATCTATTGCAGCATGGCATTGACTCATTCCGATACCAGTTATTCGTATTTCCCAGATGTCTCTGAATTATCTTTTCAGCACATTCCTTTGATTGAAGAAGCTCAATCATTTGTGGATCTTGATTTTTGGGATTGTCAACAGTTATATCTTTGAGCATGCTAGGTTCAACAAGGAGCACCAAAACACAACGTTCACCCTTCTTTCTCCCTCCCCTTCCTCCACGCTGACCAACATCAGGGATAGTGAGACCTTCACATCCATATTGTAGGATACGTTGTACTCCTGGAAAATTCATTCCAGCACTGATCTTTGAGGTACCAAGCAGTATGAGGGTTTTTCCATCTCGAAAGTCCTGTAAAGCAAGCTCTTGATGACGAGGTGAAAGACCAGAATGAATTATGTCAATGACATGGGTAGGCAATTGAAGATAAGCTGCTCGATAAAATGCCCACCAAAACATCTCTGTCAGCCGATCAATATCGTCACAGAAAATACAAGATCTGCAAGTTTACAGCCCAGTGAAAGTATGAATGCAATATATATCAAGAAAGCTTTGAATGTCGTTTTCCATAGGAATGATAATAGTTGACAATTCAGGACGGAAATTGACCAGATTGATGAGAGTGTAGTCTGGGTGGAGACCTGCATACGTTACAAGCGAGGCACGAAAAGCCTCGGGACAAGTGGCAGAAAGACAAATCAGGGGAACATCATTTCCAATGATGTTCCGAAGCTGGTAGATACGAGAGTAGGATTGGTCTCGCTCGCTCTGAGAGAGAGAGAGAGAGGTACTAGATCTGTATAAATTGGCGGAAGGGCTAAACTATGAGCCCCGCAGTGCTCCTACAAGAGGGAGGGCCTCGGTAGCCCACCGTGTAGCTAAAAACTAAATAAGCCTAACTAACACAAACACGCAAATGGGACAAGTAAGCTGGGGATGGTGGGTGGGACAACAAAAACTAGTATGAGAACGAGGGCAAGGCCACGGAGGTAGATACGAAGCCACGGAGGCCAAAAGCTGGAGGGGGAGATGGGGGCGAAGGAAGAAAAAATCTCTGAGGCTGACAAAGAGAGAGGGCACGTGCTCACTACCAATCCCCGTGGTCTCTCCAGACCATCCAGGATTGGTCTCGCTCGCTCTGAGAGAGAGAGAGAGAGGTACTAGATCTGTATAAATTGGCGGAAGGGCTAAACTATGAGCCCCGCAGTGCTCCTACAAGAGGGAGGGCCTCGGCAGCCCAATGAAGCGAGTGCAATCGACCAGCCGAAAGGCGGGGGAGATACTTGCACGGACGCCAAAGGCCCTCCACAGAAAGCCGGGTGGTAGACCGCCAGATCGAAATACGAGAGTGACGGCGAAGGGCGGGAACATTGTGGCCAGAGAGTCGAAAAGAAGGAGAGGGGGATGACGGCCCGTTCCACAAGCTTCACATACCTCTGGAGCTTGTGGAGGGTTGCAAGTGGAACGGGCACGGAGCAGCCCACTTGAATTGGGGGCTGCAGAAGTCCGCAAGGAGCCAGCGGATGAGAGAAGTGCCTCCGAACCCCGCGAGGTCCTCAGGCCCGTCGAACTAGAGCTGTGTACAATGCGAAACAACAAAAACTAGTATGAGAACGAGGGCAAGGCCACGGAGGTAGATACGAAGCCACGGAGGCCAAAAGCTGGAGGGGGAGATGGGGGCGAAGGAAGAAAAAATCTCTGAGGCTGACAAAGAGAGAGTGCACGTGCTCACTACCAATCCCCGTGGTCTCTCCAGACCATCCATGACGGCCGCCAACCACGAGCCTGATGTACTAGATGTGCTTCATCGAGGTATATAGCTGATAATCTTTTTCTCCATGCCTGTGAGTGTAAAAGCCGAGCAAATGCAGGAGACTCCAATGTTTCTGGGCAGACATAAGCAACTGTCATTTCGCCTCTGGCCACAGCTTCATAATCTTCTTCGCTGTGTTGCTCTGCGTATATAAATTTAGAGGAAATGTTTCCTGTCTTGCTCCTGGATACTCATTTAATTCAACACAATTTTGTCAAGGATTGAAATTGAATAACATACAACATCTCGCCTTCCAAACCAAGACTTGTGAAAGGGGTAATGACAAGAGAGATTCCTTCACCGCGTGCAACCAGAGGTAAGGTCCAAGTAAGAGATTTCCCAGATCCAGTGGCTGATATCAAGACACAGTCACCTCTGCCCATCAAAACCAGATTGCAAACTTGTACTTGAAAAGAGCGAAGCTCTGCTCCTTCAGGTAAAAGCCCTGCCTCTACTGCTAGCTCATTCCACTGAGAGGGATCAAGAGCTTCAGTCTTGTTCAGCAGAGTATTCTGTGACAGATTAAAGGCAGCCCGAGGGGAAGTACCAGGACTGTTCAAGGAATATGGTCTGAAAGATAAAGCTTTAGGTTGAATTTCATAGCCATTTCTATACTGTTTCTCGGATGGAGTAACAGCTAGAGGATTTCCGGGAGATGCCATATCTGTAGAAGCATTCCGAAGACCACTTGGGCGGCGTGGAGTAGATACAAAAGAAGAAGCACTTGATGCTGATGAAGACCGGGCATGGTGTGACCTGTTTGAATGAGAATTGGTGCTCATTTGGAGGCTAAGAGACTTGGGATAGCTAAAGTCTAAAGAGGGTGTACAAAAGCAAGAGACAAGTGCTAAAACTTCGTCGCAAACATGCGAGAAACACGCCCGAGAGGTGAGGCAAAGCGTGGGAACCCTCCGCCGGATGTGCGGGAAGGGTTTCCGAAGGGCTCCGAAAAAGTCCGAAGAGCCACGGAAGAGTCGGAAAGAGGCCTGTTAGCGTGTGAAAAATAGATCAAAAGTGATAGAGCAAGGGTACGGTTACCTGGCCGATGATAGTTCCAGACTCTCACGACAGGGTTCCCAGTTTGGGATGTCGTGAGAGGCTGGTCACGAGACTAGTGACCAGAACCATGTACCGTGTTCCGGGCAACTTGATCTCCATGAATTCCACGAGGTGCATGGGTGAATTTCAAAGACTCGCCTGGAAGCCAGGAATGAATTTTTTGAGCAGTTTTCACACAACTGCATTCATTCAATTTTCAAGCGAAATTCACATAGTTCGTTTTGGCCTAACATAATTATGTGAATGAGCTACATGAAGTTACAACCCCCTGAATCTGAATTCACCAGATAATCCCATGAATTGTGGAATTCATGGTCCGGCTATGGGAAATTCAGGGGGTTCTACTTCCTCAGTGCAGTCGCTAATGAAGTACGCATCTCGAGGATATTCACGCGAAGAGAAACTCCGGTGTCTTCAAGATGAATTGGGATATACAATTAAGTCTGACTTCCTCTAATCTCTTCGCATTCGGTTCTAAATTATATCTGTTTCCAAACGCAGAACACTACCCTCGCGCCTGACTCGGACTCAGACTCCGACGAAGACTGGATTTACTCGTACGAATAACGTTGCAGCGCACTATGGCGCAATGCGTAGCTTAGGGATCATGTACTATGTCTGTGGACGGGACTAAAAAATCACCTTTTTTCAAAACGAAAAAAAAAGACAAAAAAAGGGAAAATAGGACTGGATAAAGGAAAGTTGTTCGTGTGTGTGACCCACTTGGGGCTAAGACGCATCCAAGCTAAATTTAAAATGTCGAGAGCACCAACATTTGCCTTGAATTTGTCAACGACATCCTGGGCATTCCAGCTATCTACAAAACACTGGAGCGCTCCGAAAAAAAAGTTCCCATTGATGCGATGACGTCAATTGCCATATGAGGTAGGCACTGCCGGATCCATTGCGTCGACGTAGTGTTGCCGGGAGCTGAGTTGGAGCTGAACTCGAGTTGATTGCCCATCAGCTCGCTGTCAGCTCGAGTTGACCGGAGCTGGCTCAGAGCTGATACCGGATATGGGAATCTAGTGTCCCGGGCTGTCCCAGGGTTCATCTTTCCACCCGAAGGGCAAAATTTTAGGGGAGAATGGACCAAATTTTTATGTGGAAGGTTTTCCTGAGCTCTCTTCAAGCTCAAACTGCTTTTTATACGTCGAAAACGGCCAAGAAACGGCCAATACAGAAACTGGGGAGGGAGTGTGATGTCACTCAGTTACACCACCAGAAATGTCACGTCGTCCGCTTTGGGTGACGAGGGAGGAGTCGAGGCGAGCTGGCATCACCTCGAGGTGCCGCTTTTGGGAAGGGGTCGAGTTGGAGTTGAACTCAGCTCGGAGCTAGCTCCAGCTTCCGGCAACACTACGTCGACGGCTGGCGCGTCAGGGCGGGGCGACCTCGTGTTGCAGCCTATGCTCTTGATTGGACATCCCGTTGGCGGCCATGGTAATCATGAGCCGCTTGTGTGCAGGAGGGATGTAGCGGAAGGTATTGTAGGGCATGGTAGGCGAGAGAGACGTTCCAGGAGCAGTGACGAAAGGGCGAGTGTCGTTGGAGAGAGTGGAGCGGGCTGGCCGAATTAGGCAGGAGCTGTCAAAACCGTTGTGTGAACTTTTTTTCGGAGCGCTCCAGTGTTTTGTACATAGCTGTCATTGTGAGTAGCCCGACTTCGAAGATTACAACGATACAGCCGTTTTGGAAACAATATACGGGTTTTGATCGAGTGGTGCTTCGTTTGTGCTTACGTTTGTTGACAATTCTGTCATCGGCAAAGCCGGGAGCACCACTTTGTGGGGCGCTGCCGTACCACATCAAGTGCCGCTGGTCCCTTGTTTCGGCCCTTGCTCGCAAGTCATGGCCGTGTCGAGCTTTGGGCAAATAGCAGCTGAGTCTTAATCCTAAGTTCTGTTAAGCTCCTGTTTTTTCCTGGTGTTCTCTGGGTGGCGGAAGCAAAACTCAAATTCGGCCGAAGTGGAGCTGGTGATGGGAAGCACAACAAAGGTAAGCACAAACGAGTTGATCAAAACCCGTATATTGTTTACAAAACGGCTGTAGATAGGCAGGATAACTCACGGCTATGATATCCGCTGTGACGCGACCAGGCTTTCTGATCACCCTGCGCAGTTCTCCCGGCCGAGGGGTTTGGAAGGGTAAAACAATGACCCACCGTGGGAACCTGGACCGTTTTGCCATCACCCTCGGAATGGAGAAGTTCCCGGCTTTGTCAGCACGCGCGCGCGGTTTTTCCTAGTCTCGGAAACCCAGACGTCTCCGCACAATCCGTGCAGAAGAATACAGAGGCCGGAGGTATTTCCTTATATAGTGAATACAAGACATTTTTGACAGTTGACTGATGGTTGGCTTGTGGGAAAATTAAAAGGCTTGGAGACGTCTGGGCCGATCGATGTGGTGTCACCTACCATCACTCGACGCGCCAGGATGCTTTGCCCGCGAAAGTGGCTTGCACATACCCAACCACAGCAAAGTGCATCGTAGCATCTATTACTAGCAGCTCTAGCAACCAATATACAGTGAATATGTGGTCCAATAGCGCTTGATCGTCATACAATGGGGCCTAACTCTTGAAATATACCGCGAACAAAATCTACAACTAATCTCGTGAGCTGGCACATCCGAGGTCAAATATTCTCGAGGGAGGCCATCCATCATTGTCTGGAGGTATTCCTTGAGGTTTCCAGCCAGGAGCGACGCGTCAACGCGCAAAATTTTATGAGAGGAGAGAGTGATGGTAGGTGGGTACACATCGACCGGCCCAGACGTTCCTCCGTCAAAAAATTCTCCCAGGCTCAAAAATCAATCAGCTGTCAAAAATGTCATTCATTCACTATATATGGAAAGACCTCCGGCTACAAGGAATGAGGAGGAGGAACGTCTGGGTTTCCGAGACTAGTTTTTCCGTGTTGTTTAATGTGTTTTGGAGTTGTTTTGGAGAGTGCCGGATCTGTGGGAATCTATCCACGTGACCTTCGGGGACTTTTCGGTCGGTTTCTAAATTCTAGAAAAATCGGTCATTTCGAGGGCTTTATTTCGCCGGAAATATTTGACTGCCCCCCCCTGGACAAAAATACCTTTTGTATGAAGCGGGGGCTGTTTTTATGCTTGGAATGCACAGATCCTCGAGAATCTTCGAAGATCTTCGAAGATCTTGGCAGATTTGCTAAAAAATCGAAATTCAGTTCAACTTTCTTTGAAGATCCTTGAGAATCTGCGAATAATTGAAGTGTTTTTTGCACGTTGAGAGTTTTTTTTGTGTTGCAGATCCTTGAAGATACGTGAAGAGTACAAAAAACAATCCAGGCAAAAAAAGAGAAGCCGCTGATCTTCGAAGATCTTCGATCTCACGATTGTTTTTTTTTTGTGCAACTTGACACTGTTTTTCTTTGGCTCTTCCACCGTCAACGAGTCCACAGATCTTTGGATGCCGACTTCTTGTTTCCTTGATTGCACACTTTGCTGTCTTGTTCTCGCCGCCGGCCTCTGCTCTCCACATGGTCTCTATCTTAAGTTCCGGACGCTGACTTAGCTCTCGGTCTGGACTCTCGTTCCCAAGAAACCAATGACTCGGCCTCACTTGCCAAGATGAAGTTCGCTTTCTGTCTTTCTCGCTCATGGCAGACCCGCTTTCCAATCTCCGTGCTGCGTATAGCGTCTTGGAATCTCGCGTCACTACAGCACTACGCACTCAGCTTGGCGACACGGCTAGACTCCGTTTGCAGAGGGATCAAGCTTTCCGCTTGCTTGAAGCTGCAGAGCCGGTGCGTTGAGGATATTTTGAGGCATATATCTACTTACGTTCATTTAGCATCGCGCCCTCTTCCCTCCTGCTGAGTTTGCGACGCTACAGCAAAGTGTCGCTACCATGGCCGATCTCCTTGACGAAGCCTGCCACATGTCTACCGACCCGCAGGAAGGCCCCTCCATCACAGTCATCACCGAGTCCTCCACCGGTCGCCGTGGTCGCCCCAAGAAACAGATCGATCCCGCGTTTCTGCAGGAAGCTCTTAGTCTTCGTGGCTCTTCCGGCGTTGCTTCCGTTCTCAACTGTCACCCCCCGTACAGTCCGCCGCGCAGCGCTTGATCAAGGCATCGCTACTCCCGGGGTTCCTGTCTATCCCAACGAGAGGCTTGCGGACGGCACCCAGCAGCGCACCTGTACCTCCGCCTCTCGCTCGGCCCCTTCGACTCTCACAGACGCTCAGCTCGACGCTGCCATCGGAGAGATTTTGGACATCTTTCCCGCGTTTGGGAGGAACATGATTGCTGGTCGGCTTCAGGCTAGCGGGCACCGGGTTACTCGTCAACGCATCGTCGATTCCTATCTCCGAGTCCACGGTGCTCCCGGTGAATTTGGGGACCGCTCTATCCATCGCAAAGCATACAAGGTAGCTGGCGCTAATTCTCTCTGGCATCATGATGGGCAAGACGGTGGCGTCTTACGCATTTGAATATTTGATTCTCTGCTCACTCATTGCGCAGGTTTCAAAATTGTTATTCATTGTTTCATCGATGGAAAGTCGCGGTTCATCACCGGCATACACGCCGTCAACAACAATCGCGCCCAAACAGTTCTCGACCTCTTTCTTTACGCCGTTTCTCGATACGGGACGCCCAGTCGCGCGCGGGGTGACCATGGAACGGAGAACATTCTTGTCGCTGCTTGGATGGAGGAGCATCGCGGGAGCGGTCGAGGATCCTATATTTGGGGACGGTAAGGCTGTTGATGAATCTCATCGTTGGCGTCTGCTAAGTTAGGTTTTAGAAGCGTACACAACACCCGTATTGAACGACTCTGGTACGACGTCACACACGGCTTTGGACAGAAGTGGAAGAACTTCTTCCACGATCTCGAGATCAACCACGGCCTGAATCCTCGCAGCCCTGGCGACATCTGGCTCCTCCATCATCTCTTTTTAGATTCCATTAATCAAGACGCGCAGGAGTGGGCGGAGGCTTGGAATTCTCACAAGGTACAGATCAAACGGGAGCGTAAGCGTAGTCCTAGGGATATGTTTGTTTTCAGTATGGTTCAGGATGGCCCGCGTGGGCTAGGGGATGTTGTGGAGCCGGTAGACGAGCCTGTTGATGACATAGCTAGCTATGGTGTCGACTGGGAGGTTGCTAATGACCCTAGGCTGATGCGTCATCTTCTCGAAGAAAACCCGCAGGACTGGGAAGACGAGAATCCCTTCCACGCCGCTCCGTCTCAACTATCGGATGTTCCGTGCAAACCGCCCAACTGCCCGTTCACCGTGGAGCAGGTCGCTTTGCTGGATCGTATTCTGGCTGAGCGTGTGGATGTTACGTCAAGGAACATGGTCATACGGAGAACAGTTTGGTGTGAGGCTTTTCATATCTGTAGTCAGTTTGTTCCGCAGTTGTAGCCGCAACTAATTTATTCTCGCACCTAATTTTGCCCGGTCCCATTTACGTTCGTTCGTTTCCTGTCCTACTGTTATTTCTCTTTGAGTCTGACTCGAGCTCCGTCACAGAAAAACACCTGTCTCTTGCAAAGCTACCTATATACGGTTAACTACGTTCAGAATTCCAGAGTTTCATTTCCGCCAGTTGGGATATACAGACAAAACTCACATCGCTTAGGGTGTTCAAGATTCGTTATACCAGTTTTCCAGCAAGGTATTGCTTTGGCGTCTACATTGCGAGTTTTGTAATGAGAATATATGTATCTGCCCAGGTATTCCGCTACATCCTCTCTCATACCGTGACTAATAAATTGTTTTTAATATGCTAGATCATTTCTCTACTCACCAATGTTCTGATAGACTGGTCAACTCCACATCTGCAATGTGAAACTCAGACGGTTCTCCCGGCGGGCTCCCTTCTATTCCCTCTACAGCGGCGCTCAGAAATGTCTCTTGGATGTTTTCGAGTCGGCTTTCATCATCCCCAACGTACGCCAATGTCACGACTTCTTCAGCAGCACAAACCACCGATCTCGAAAGGACAATGATGACAGCGTCTTTCAGCGGGCCCTCTGTCGAGGTGCTGTTCTTAAGTGCTTGGTCGACACTTGTCAAGATGACGGAATTCTGGTCTCCGACTCTCTCGACGCCGTTTTACGCAATCCTTGGGTCTACTTCCAGCTTGGGCGGTCATCACGTTGCTGGCAATCCCAAGATCGTGGACGCCGTTAGGATTTTGGGAAATGAGACCTATACAATTTTGCAGGAAATGACTGCAGGGCAGGCTCATCCGGATACTCGAGAGGAATTGCAGTTAGCCGCAGAGGAGTTGAAGTCACGCAGTAAAACAGCGAGATCGCCGGTGAAACGGACCACTCGCAAACCATACGAAGCTCCTGAGTTGGAAGCAATACTTCAGGGCAGCTCGCTACCACTCATCGGTCTTGCCGGTCTCATAATTCGGGAGGCGCTCAGTTGGCGGCGTGACCTCCCTCACCAAGATATCCGCTTGCGCCGTCTTCTGCTCGGTCAACCTGCTGCTCAAAGCTCTGCAAATATGGAGCGCAATCCCGACCACCTCAACCCGTGCCGCGAGTTCAATCGCTACACCGAATTGTTCAAGGCGCACTGCCCACCGGAGAAGCTCACCGGACCAAAGGGTCTAGCAAACACGTTGGCGTGGTTTGGAACAGGACAGGGCGTAGGCACTGAGCAGTTCCTGAACACCCTCCACACTAGCGGTGGGTTTTGGAAGGACGAGCTAGTGGGAATGATCCAGCAGTTCGCGACAGCGTCTGAGCGTCGTCATATGCGAACTGCACCACCATACGACAACCCTAGGGCATGGGGAAATCAGCCCAATGACACTCTCGCTGCTCAACCAGCGAAACGAGTCCCTCAGACTCCCACTGATCGCAATGTGAATCCAGGTCTGAAGCGCAACCGCAAAGGGTTGCTCAAAAAGCAACAGGTTTCTGCTGCGAAACCGAAACCGGAACGACTCACTCTCGAGGAGAAGTTTGGGCCTATGTTCTCACCGGAGGTGGAGGACGCTTGGCTGCAGCACCTGGGACCCTTGGCTAACCAAGACCCAAGGGGCCGCTCTCCTGCCGACCTTCCCAGCTGGACCGCTACCCTCGAACTCATCAAAAGCATCAACATACCGGCATTCAAGACCGGCTTGACGGCTATGCAGCTTGTCAATACGCTCCCGTTCAGCGGCATTGTGCAGATGCCCACTGCGATGGCGATGGCGAATTGGATTGCAGACAATCAAGGGCTTGGCGCGGTTGCAGGGCTCCAGCTGCTCGGCTTCAAGACCACGACCAAGAATCAGATACGAGCCGCTTTCATATGCTTCCACAACTATCTTGACAGCAAGTTAACAGCACTCGACAAGCAGGTGCTGGGCTTTCATCCTCCTTTCACCGAGCACGTACTGTGTAAGATACCTCGGTGGGAGAAGTACTTGAAGGCTGACGGCTGCTCTTCTCCCTCGCAAATGCTGGAGGAACTCGGCGACATTGAATGGATCTCTGGCAGCAACGCGCAAGACCCAAGTGCGATGCCATTCCCGCTCGTTCCCAATGAGAAAGATCTGGAGCTCGCGCTGGAGAAAGGCGGTGAAGAGAGGAAGGAATCGGTATGTTCAGAGTGGCTCAAAGATTCCGTTTTCTCAATCATTACACAGGACAATGAGGACACCGATGAGCATGAAAGCGAGGAAGAAACCGTGCTCAGAGTAAGATCCATTCTGACTTGATGATACTGCACTTTGCTAATTTCTCACAGCCGCGGGCAGCACAGAAGCGCAAGAGAGTTATGTCGATGTCTGAGGGTGAAGAGGAAACAATCGGACGGGTGTTGGTAAGAATTTCGAGTCTCTGGGGAATCAAGTTGAATTAAGGGATCGTATCAGGCACCAAGGACATCGAAGAGAGCTCGTCGAAGAGTTACTTCAGAGTCGGGAGACGCAGATGGGATGGAAAGCTAAGAGACACTGTTGTGTATTACTATTTGTCTTTACTCTTCTACCTACCACCACCTGCTACATACTTGGACTTCGTATCGACTCATCCCTACTCAATAATCAGCAAGCCTCTAGCGCAATATATGAGGCTAAGTACACCGCCAATTGGGGGACACATGGCCGCCATATGTCGTCCAGAAGTGGTTCACATGTCGAGTAAGAGTGGTGGCCAGCTGGCGATGAGCTGGTATCCAGGTTTGATCGCTAATGGATCCATTGTGGAACCACTGGGGAGCTGGCCGCCAGCTACGGCTCACCTGGCATTCATTCTTTCGTAAATTTGACACACATTGGAACGGATAATAAATAAATTGTATTGAGCTCACATAACATACAATGGTACATAAATGAATACTATAGCAACAATGACTGAAACCATACCTTTGTGGCCTGTCCCCGACAGCAGAATAGCCTCGCCATAGCACCCCAACACTACTATCATGGCGCAACTATCGCGGGACAGCTTCGAACACGCGTGGATGTGAAAGAAGACCTGGTAACCATGATTAACGAGGAACAATGAACGTCGAATGAGATACGCGCACCTGTCAACTCTCATATCCAGTCGCTGTAACCGCCAGCCTTGAGAAGTGACAATATGTAGTAGCGAGGTTAAAGCAAAGGCTTGATGAGGATTTGATAGAGGTTCCAGCAAGGTCTTGAAAGAGTTTGTTCCTTGAACGTTGACCTTGAGTTACGCTTGTCACTTGAAGTGCCTTCCAGCATGGCCACTTGAAGACTTGAGCTCGCATGAGAGGCTTGTATTTGAATTGGCATTGAGGGATGTTTGAGGATTTGCGCCAGAGGCTCGCATAATAACTTGATCGTAGACCACCTTTGCTGCATCTTCAAGAGGGTACTTGAGTCTTGAGGTCGATTGTAGCGAGCAGCGAAACGCGACACGGAGGACAGACAGCGTACGAAGCGGTACGAGGGGGGTTTTGGCAAGAAGGCGAAGGCCGCCGTGGAGCAGCATTGAAGGAGGAAACCAAGATTCGAGAGGGGGCGCTGGAGGGGGACATGGTGGAAGGAAAGAGAGAAACGAAGCGAAAAAGCCGAAAAATCGGTCATTCCGAGGCTTTTCTGGGTGCCGAAAACGCGTTTTCCCGGCCGAGGTATTTCCCCTTCGGGAAGGGTTAAACAATGACCCACCCGTGGGAAGCTGGACCGTTTTACCATCACCCTCGGAATGGAGAAGTTCCCGAGATCCGTATGCTGCGGGAGGTCTGGGACGCGAAGATTAGCCTCTGCTAGTGGCATCTCCGTCGTGCAGTGCTTTCCCGAAGAATACGAGGGGGGCCTGCCAGATCACATCACACCGGTTGTACGTGCATCAGGGCCTCGTACGATGACAATGGGCTCATTAATCAAGTCTGTGGAGGATTATGTCCGGATAAGGCATACCTTGGTGATCCGACTTGATCCAGCAAGTTCCGGTCAATGATTGACATGGTATTGATCAACCTCGGCCTTTTCCGATGTTTCCGTTGAACCTTCGTGACCATGTACGGTGGAACAAGAAGAAATGCTAGAAGAAGAATGGTCATTCAAAATGTGCTAAACTTAGGCTTTATGAACAGCCATATGTACTGCTATTTTATACCCTGCATAACTTTCATATGGAAGAATACGGTACTGAATACTTACTTGATCAAATTTACCGGACTTGGTGCCGCTGCAACTTGTATTATCAATGTGTTTGAAGCTACATCCAGATGCATAGCATACACTGAACTGTCGATTGATAGCCATTAGTGGTTCCATTGATTTGATTTGTATACGTTGAGAAAACACTTTTGAACTCAATGTGTGGTTGGGACCGTTGGGTGCGGCGCAAATCCTTGTATATCTCATGCAAATATCATAATTCCACAGATTTTACCTCAATTAACTTGACATGTTCAATGGACGGGCCGAGCAATATCAGGAGATGAGTCTAAGTTGTTACATTCGAAAATATGTTCAGCCCATTTACATAGAATTCTTTGATACCAAGCACGAACACTGTAAAATCGATAATATTATCGATTTTAATATTATAGCAGCTGAGATGAGTTCAACTTGAATGGACAGGTTCCGATAAAATTCGAAGCTCAGATGGCGTTCAGCGGGGTAAGTAGCACAGTGCACTCTCTGTTCAAAGGTTTTTAGAACTGATTCAACTCGCTGGCCGCACTCAACGCGCTGCTAGAGTATTCCATTTTGTTTTGACTTTAACACGGTGTGAATTTTGCTGCTTAGAATACACGATGAAGCGAAAGCACCAAAAGTGTATGTCAAATCTCGTTCGTCGGCTTTTTCGGAGCTGTTGTGGGTACGGCCGAGGGAGTTTCCGAGCGAATCTTGATTTTGATTGGCTGGATTATGTCCTAAGGAGGCAGCTGCCCCGAAAGGACATCTTACAGTGGCGGCAAAATCTGATGTCACCCCCAAAAAAGGAAATTCTCATCAATTCGACTCGTTTTCTTTTCTGTGCCCTGTTTTCTGTGGTCGGACCTTTCACAGTGCATTTAAAACATAGATTTAAAACCCATGCACCCTTTTCCATCTTAGGATACCTCGAAAATTGACACTTTTTGGGCAAGACTTTCCAACCATCGTTGGCCCAGTCCTCCTCAATGAATGTACCTATCTTTCTCAATCTTCCTTCCACAGGCAGTGTATTTGCCGTGCCAATGGATCTGTGCCCTTGTCGCCCCCAGACGGCGATGGCAAGGGCAGATTAGAGGCGGTTTGATGAAAATTTCCTTTTTTGGGGGTGACATCAGATTTTGCCGCCACTGTACCATATCTTGAATACCTTTGATTTGCCTATTCGAGACATAGAAATCAAGATTGCCCGGCGCTTTTGTGGGAGCTACAGAAGCTCTGGAGAGGTAATTTTTGGGGAACAGAGTCTCAGATACATAGTGAGTCTCTCTCTTTTCTCTCTTTCTCTCTCTCTCTTTTGCAACTTGAAAACTTGAATTTGCCGGGCTCTCCACAGACATAATTCATAAGCCTGACAATGACCAACGGGCTTCGCATCACCATTCCGGCGAGGAGGACGGGGAGGAAGAGGATGAGGAGGTGGAGAAGGCGGATACTCTGGGGGTGCTGAAAGACAATGGATCTGCAATGGAGAAGCGCGTCAAAGATTAGGAGAACGAATTACCTTTACCTCATTGCCACAGAAATTGTCCCGGCTTTCGAGGCGAAGATGCAGATTTTCGATCCCAATTATCGCCCTGGTCGTGCTAAAGCCCTCACTCCCTTCCAGAGACAGTTCAAGAAGGGTTGGAAAACCCTTGAGTCTCGCGCTCTCGGCGACCGCAAATATCAAACAGACGTTTCGCGCTGGACATGTTCTTGCGGGCAGCAAAAATACAGCGCACTCCTCCTCTGTAAACATCTCGTTCAGGCGGTCAACTCACCTGACCCCGTATTCTTTCGTGAAGTTGTTATCTAACGGGGCAGCGGCACCGCGAGGTGTAAAGCGTAAGAGAGCCGCCACCCCTGGTCTAGAAGCCTCTAGTTCTCGAGGCACTGGGAGGATGGATGACCCCTTCCAGCTCTCCTCCTCGCCGATTCGTCAGGACGAGTATCTGGATGAAGAAGATGTGAGTTTCCAAGTCATATGTATTGCATCCTGCTAATTCTGTTACAGGATAATGTTCGAGAATATATCAAAGTACGCATTCTAGAGCTGCAGGAGGGCGCTCGAATCCTTCAAGAACAGCTGGATAATCCGGGAAATCCCCCCTTATGGCTCAGGTCGATGAAAGCTTACAAGATTGGACAAGATGTGGCGAATATGGTCGCGGATGTTCGTCATATTTCGGGCACTGGAACTACTCGTCCAACTACGTGGGCCAAAGCTGGTAGCAAGAGCTCTGCTAGGTACACTCGAAACACAATGGGCTATCAGTAGTACACTAAACACAGTTTTCTCGAGTAAATTCCGTGATAGATTTACAAATGCAGTACATATAACCCTGAGGAATACTCTGTATATTGTTATCGGAGAATACTGACTTCCCTGAAGTCTGTTTGAATTTATACAGGCAGAATCAGAAAAATATCTTTGCATCTAAATATATCTCATGGAGCGCAGTTGAGCTGTAAAATGAATGAATACAGAGTACACAAGCCGTTACTATATGTAAAAAGGAAGCCCTAGGATTGTGTGCCACTGTAGTGAGGTCGGAAATTAATCGCAAGTCAGTCTCGGAACCAGATGATAACGATCCCCGAGATTGACCTGTCATTACGTGACGATGACGGAGTTAGATTTTCACTCTACATTCGCTCAAAGTCCATTTATAGGTGCCTTCATCTTATATATCGTACAGCTGTTTTACGGTTTTTGTCCGGTTTTTGATGGAGTGGGGCATTTCGTTTCTTGTTTACACCTGTATGCCTCCGAGTCGCCGTATGGCTCCACTCTGGCCTCAAATTGGGCTATTTGCGGCATTTTGCTCCACCAGTGAATGCAGGGGGGCTGCGGTGGAGCGGTCAAGCTGTCGCCGGCTGCTCGGCGATGGCACGCACCAGCAATCACAGGTAAACAACTTCTGAAGAGCCCCACTCCATCAGAAACCGGACAAAAACCGTAAAACAGCTGTACTTAGATGCTATGCATATGGATAAATAGCTCTCGCTTTGACTGCTGAGCTCTTTCGGAAGTCCCCGGACGTGCATTGACAGAGGACATCAAGCGGACATCACGGGCTGATGGGTTTACGGCATGCGCTCTTGGGTGAATAGCGTTTACTCTAGGCACGATGCAAGACAGTCGCGGCGACATTATCCCAGCCTGTCAACCCGAAGGCTGCGAACGTGGTTACGCAGGCTCCCAAACCCACTGCTGGGGGCGATAAGGTTCTGGAGGAAGAAGAAAAAAAATCTCGCGACGCACCTTCTGCTCAATACACTATTCTACTTCCCTGTACGTTTTACTGTTAATGCTCGAGTGCTACGGACCGAATGCGAGGCAAGACTAGTGTTGCCGGAAGCTGGAGCTAGCTCCGAGCTGAGTTCAACTCCAACTCGACCCCTTCCCAAAAGCGGCACCTCGAGGTGATGCCAGCTCGCCTCGACTCCACCCTCGTCACCCAAAGCGGACGACGTGACATTTCGGGTGGTGCAACTGAGTGACATCACACTCCTTCCCCAGTTTCTGTATTGGCCGTTTCTTGGCCGTTTTCGACGTATAAAAAGCAGTTTGAGCTTGAAGAGAGCTCAGGAAAACCTTCCACATAAAAATTTGGTCCATTCTCCCCTAAAATTTTGCCCTTCGGGTGGAAAGATGAACCCTGGGACACTAGATTCCCATATCCGGTATCAGCTCTGAGCCAGCTCCGGTCAACTCGAGCTGACAGCGAGCTGATGGGCAATCAACTCGAGTTCAGCTCCAACTCAGCTCCCGGCAACACTAGGCAAGACGAAGGAAAATCAACGCGTGGGACACCGTATTTCCATTTCCGGATGCGACCTCGGCGCCACCTCGAGGCAAGGTGATGTCACCTCAAGGTGCGCCGAGGTTGAAAAATCGGTCATTCCGAGGCTTTTCCGGGTGCCGAAAACGCGTTTGCCCGGCCGAGCTATTTCCCCTTGGGGAAGGGTTAAACAATGACCCACCGTGGGAAGCTAGACCGTTTTACCATCACCCTCGGAATGGTGAAGTTCCCCACCCTTGGATTCAGGTTCCGGGAAGTCACACCCTGCACGAAATTGTCGCAAGCGCCGCCGTTCCTCGAAGCAGAAACGGGATCCTGACCGGAAAGATAAAATGATTTCGAAGACCATACCTCCAAAGGAATACGACGGCTCACCCGATGCTATTGCCTTCCACCGATTTGTCAAGGAAGGTTCGAAATACGTTCAAGTTGGTAAAGTTCCTGCCAACCAACGTGTGTTCTACTTGTCTTATTATTTGACGGGTTGTGCACTTGAATTCTACAACAGCAAGGTTGAGAATGACGAATATTCTTGGATCTTGACTGAGTTCTTTTGGGAGTTGTTCAACTTCTGTTTCCCCGTGAACCACCGGGAGAAGCAACGCACTCGATTGCGTCAGTGCATTCAAGGTTCAAAATCAGTTTTGATTCACAAGGCAGGATGGGAAAGAATTTTCAATACCATTGGTGTTGAAGTCAACCTGGAAAAGGTTGTCGACATCCGCAAAGAAATGTAGATAAGCTTGATCCTGAAACCTTTTCCTGGGCTGAAGTCACCACTGGTGCGGAAACCGCCGACAAGATTGACGACAATGACGATGAACTTGATATAGCTGAACCGAGTCAACCGAAAACTCGATCCAAGTCCGATGACCGAGAACTGGATTCTGATTCGAACGAGAAACGTCGTAATGGAGGCGCGCTTTTTTGGTTTCCAGTGTTGAAACTGAACCTACCACCATCTCGCGACAGCGGCAAGAATTTTTCGGTTAAGAAACGAAATGAATACCTTGCCGCTGGTTTGTGCTTCAACTGTGGCGTGCACGGACACCTTGCGCGAAATTGCCCTTTGTTGAGCTCGGTGGTTTCCAAAGGTAAAGGACCTCCTGGATTTGCTGGCCACGGCATTCATTTTGACACGACCGTTGATCGCAATGCTCTGTAGTTCATAGGCGTGTAGACGATAGAATCTTATTATATAATCTTTGTGGCTATGTTTCTTACGGCCTTTTCTTTCTTTATAGCGTCTTCCCTCAGGCGTAGAGTATACATAGGGTTAATTCAAGGTTACTGCTATTTGCAGAACATAAGGCGCCGCCAATTTTTTTCCGTTTTTGGACAGTTTTACATAACAGAATCCGTGTCCCCTCGTTCTTGCTCAATTCTTCGTGTATTGCCAAGATTCAACTTGTAACCTAGCACTGTGGTTGTAAAACCCCGTGAATTTTACTTAGCCGTTGCATGAAATTCACGATTCAACGAATTTTCAAGTGAATTCTGTCGGAAAAACCCTGGGCAGCTTGTCTCAGCTCGTAAGTCAATATAAGCCTCCATGAGGTCATAATCCATAAGGGGATTATAGCGCATAGGTGTAAACCTCTCAAGCCGCTATAATCCATGCGGGGGATTATACGGGATTTAGGTGTCTACAAGCCATTACTGTGCATTTCCGCGCATTACCGCACATTTAAGAAACGAAGGGCTCAATTATCATAACAAAAACATATATTCATAGGCTACGACAACGGCTAGGTGCTACCCGCCACAGCACGGATCGCCTACGAGGTAACCTCGACTTGGAATCCGATGCCGGAACTACCTATGAGCAAACGCTGTGCAAACGTACCACACGAATCATACCCGATGCAACACAGGGCTGGAAAGCGGTCATTAGAACCGGAAGAACAGAGAAGAGACTGCTAAACGCACCGATGATACTAAATGGTGACAAGAATTGATTCCAGAGAATTCAGACAATTTCAGACACAACTAAAAGTCGACTGGGGCGACAACTCACCGGGGAACCCGCGAACATTTGGCCCTCGTAGTACACCTCAAACTTCGACAGAACCAGCGGGGAAGGACAATTTCGTAGACCGCGCCGACTGTAAGTTAACAAGGTAAGGTGAAAGAGACTTTCAAAGAGTTCGAACGACGGAAGACGTGATTCGAAGGCAGACGTGGATCACAGGAGGTGGTAGCACCAAGAGGACGACCTGAATACGAGACTTGTGCGGTAGTTGTGGTGGTGGTTGGGGAGGAAGAGGCGTGGGACGCTTTCCGCAGCACCTCTTGGTATTTGTGAAGGCCAGCTGTGGAGTCTGTGTGAAGGTGCCGTAAGCGATCCCGGCAACGCCGGCACAGTCTTAGGGAAACTGAAGTCGATACGCTCACCAGCTCTGTAAGGTCTATGGACCAGCCAAACGAGATTTGTACTATGTTTGAAGAGGGTGGTGAAGCTACCGCAACATTTGGTACTGTTTCGGCGGTGAGCCGATTAGAACGGCTTATAACTTGCTTATGACGGATCATAATCCCCCGGTGGGAGGCTTGAAAGCCGTGATGAGGCCATAATCCGGGTCAATCCGTCACAAGCGAACTAGGGTTTTTCCGACATTTCAGATTCACGTGGTTGGAAATTCAGGTACCTGATTCACGTACGTACTTCCTGTATGCCATGCTGAGCTACGTGAATATCACCTTGTTATTGGGTGAATGAAAGTGCATGAATTTGGCTTGGGATACCTGGATTTCAACTACGTGACATCCACTTGAAAATTGGTTGAATCAAGTCGCCTGGAATCGTTGAAAAATTGCAATTTTAGCCGAGGTGGAACTCTCTGAAATTCACTCTCAAACTGGGTGAAATTCATGGGGTCAGAGTTGCTCCGAGCAAGGTACATGGTTCCGGTCATCAGTACTGGTTGCGCTCACCCTATATCAAGAAATTCAATCTATATAATATAGTGTTCGGTGATTTGTATTGCAACTAAGTAAAGTCATATATTCTAGTAGTCAGTAGTAAAGTACAGATAGTCAAGCAATGTAGTATGTAGTAGGATTCCAGCGATGTCTGGTCAAAGCAAGATTGGCCCAATTGATTTTTCACGAATTTTCACGTAGTTTATGAATGAATTCTCAGGTAAATGAAGGAGAATTGAAACTATCATTCCGTGAAATTCAATGGAAAACTACGTGAATGAACCCCATGAAACGTTCCATTCACTTAGTCCAACTAGGTGAATTGAACCCCGTGAAATTCACAAGTTCTGCGTGAAATTCATGGGCTTTTCTGGTGAACTTCAGGTGAAGATTGGGTGAATCAACTGCGTGAAATTTATGGGGTTTGGGGGCTACAGTGCTAGTAATTACAACGTCAACATCGTCGTTGTTCTATTAAAATGACATACGTATACAGTACAGTTCAACAACCCACTCCCTTCTTTGCACCGAGTCGTTCTCTGCGGCCCTAGTCCCCCACAATTCCTACTACTTAGACTGCAAAGGTGCCGCCAACTCCCACTATGCTGCCTCTACCTGCCAAACATCGGGTTGGGAGCTCGAGCGCTGAGTGAGACCTAAGAACTTAGTATGTCCTATCATAAAATCAATCCTTTTCATTCCTTGCATCTTCTCCCGCACGTAATCCTGTCCCCGGAGCCGCCTGTATCGTTTACGGTAGGATTTGCAGACCTTTTCCCTATGCCTCGCCCTTTCCAGACTGTTAAACTCCGTCAGCGTCACGTTGGTGCGCAGTGTAGTGTATAGGCCCATCAATACATCGTTTACATTCACGTAACGTGCATTCGAAGCAACAATCGTGATTCTCCAAGGTATGCATGCGTGGATGAGTGTCAGCCGCAGTTGCGGAGGGTCTGTGGCGGGCTCTCCAAATAATGAGGTAGGGAGGCCCCTAACAAGTGATGTGATGGATGACGGTGGAAAAGAAAAGTTGTAGTTAATCAATAATGGTCTTTGAGTGAACGCCAATAAATGGTGCACTCGTGCTCTCGGTGTGCGGGCAACTCTGATTCTGTATGGCGTCGGCCGCACGAGCGTCGAAACCTCTCCTAGAGGCGATATTGGATGATAAAGTGCACGCGAGATCAAGGGTGAAGAGAATCGAACGTGGCGCGACATTGAAGTTTGTACTTTGCGACACCTAACGCATGTTATATACAATCGAGTGGCTTAGGGGCCGACAGCCCCAAAACGCTTCCTTGATTATGTACTTCTGCTGATTGATCCGCCGCCGCCCCTAGAGGCTACATTGGGGCCAAAAAGTCCTGGCTGTGAGGATTTGAATCTGGACGGACTTTTGGAACTGTAAGAACAGCATTCTTGAATCTTGACCATTGTCTGAAGGTCGCTGTAAAGTTGATCGGACATGAATGACGTGCCGTTTTGCATGTATGATGCACAGAGGAGGTGGGAGAATCGGACGAGGGACTCGATTTGTTCGGATAAGGAAAGTTTGACATTGATGAATCGCTCGAGCAATGCGTGGAACATCTCTCCTAAAAGACTGAGAGCCTCAAGCTCCGCCGCCTCGCTAGGATCATAGTTGGCAGGATCGAGCTTCCAAGCTCTACAATGCAAAGCAGGAGCTTGATAGCCTTCGAAACGTTCTGACCATCCGCGGGATCAAGCAGCGCATGAACAGATGTTTCAGACCAGTCATGATCTGGTAAACGCTCGAGCCACAAACTGAGAAGCTCTCGGTTGACGCAGACATTTTTGATCACCATTCCTGCATTTGAGGAAAGATCGCCTCGAATACCTAATTTGATAATAGGGTCGTTCACACATTCCTTTTTCCTCCCCTTTTTCGCTCCCTTTTTCACTTCCTTTTTTGCTGTTTTCGGCATTCTCTTCGTTTTTTGCCCAGTTTTTTTTGCCTTTTCCAATCTAATAGTTAAAAAGGGAAGATCTATGAAGAAAGATGGGATCAACTGTATAGTACTAGCCAAAACAGTAGAAAAATGGGAGCGAAAAATGGGCTGCAAAAAGGAATGTGTGAACGCTCCGCTCAGAACTGCCTTTTTACCTACATTTTTCGACTCGACTTTCTTCCTTTTCCACATTCCTTTCATTCCTTGCCTAGTACATGTTGACTTTTCCATTCAGAGGTGTAAAGAGGTAAAGTTTACAAAAAGAAAGAAGTTCTACCGAGCTTTTTTGACCAAAATGCAAAATCAGCAAAAAGGAAGAGAAAAAGCAGAGCAAAAAGGACGCAAAAAGGGAACCAAAAAGGTGAGGTGTGAGTGATAAGGAGCGGTAAATGAAATGAGCAATGGGAACTTACGTTTGAATTCGTGCTTGTAGTCAGAATCTGCCGTTAAGTTGTGTGTACCAACACTCCAGGAAGATTTTCCACATATTCATAGAGAGGATTCCCAGGACGGATCTCATCATGCATGCAAGTGCCCGTCGTCGGAGTGGACAGCCATCGGTAGAAACAGAAAATAATGGACCATTTTTACGTTCCCCGTCCGGAGACCGCTTCCATGCTTCTAAGTACTAAGATTTGAATAGTTCGCATGGTTTCCTGCCATGATGACTTTTTGCATGTTGGTCCGATGTAAATAGGCTTTGCTCCATACTTCGTTCCCGCCAGGCGTGAAATGGCGGCCCCACCTGCCTCATGTGCAATTAATGTTGCCGTTACTTGGCCGTTACTCAGAAAGTCGAGTCTCGACTTGAAAAGTCGACTTCGGGAAGGACTCGACTCGACTCGACTCGACTTGGGTGCACCCAAGGCATTTGAAGTTGCTCGAAGTCGACTCAAGTCGCTCAAGTCTGCCGATTTCTGTACAAACTGACAGGAGATGATATAAGCACATTCGAGGTATATGTAACATAGGTAGAATGTAGTAACATATCGGCAGGATGTAGAAATGGTAATTAATGTTGCACAAGTCTGTCCTCTGGCATATCTACTCGTCATCACAGAAAGTAACCGGAAATTTGATCGGTTTGGGCCAAATTTGTAGTTTTTTGTGGTGAATTTTTTATGAACATAATGTTTGGCATCTACTGACATCTCATGCACTGGTCATCTCAGCCAGGAAAATTCAGTACAGCTCGTAGACTAAGAATAACTTTGACACTTGTGATTTTGCGCAATCAAGGGGCACCCATCCTTAAAATCCTGGACACGGGGTCGGAAAACTGACTTAAGACTCGCTCGACCCCCACCCCCTCTACGTAAGTGTTACATAAGCTCCGAAACGGGTAATTCCCATCAAAAACTGAGAAAATTTGTCCAAGTTTTGCCGTGATTTGGACAGTATCAGTACACTTCCAGGACAGTTTAGTGCTCGAATGTGGTATCCCACACATTTTTGAATTTTCCTGACCAAAACTTGTCGTTCGGGTTTGGCCGAGGGACACCCAATATATTATGTAATCAAATATTTTTTATCACTTGTTTTTCTGACCTTCGGAAACGTGTTTTCAGACCAATCCAAGGTTAGGTCGGAAAAGTGGAATAAGGCGACCCAGACCCCCACCCCCCTCCTAGCCGGTGTCTCGGGATTTGCCGGTGGGTGCCCCTTGTGCGCAATTCGACAAAAGCGCAGCATTGGACAATGATTTTGGCACATAGTTATGAGTTTGATACTCTTGGGTAGTAGATATGTATGGAATGATTCCACAGCACAAGAATTGGACCGGAAAGATAAGTGCAAATGCAAAGTCTAGGCAAGTTTTGTCCGAGGGCACACAACAAACATAAACAGATTTGCGTGCTGCAACATTTTCACAGCTGAAAGTCATATTTTGAAGGGCAGTTGCTTCCAAACTGTCTGTAACTACAAGATAAGACGGTGAACTAGTATTATGCGTCATTCGTGTACCTTCCAACAGTTTCATTCGAACCAAAACCACAATTTCAACAATTCTGGCTAAGATCTTTGCATGCACCTTTTCTTGCCAATATTACAGGTTGAAGGTCATACAAAAGGCTGCTCAGGGTACCCCTAAGTCTGAACAACTACCATATCACACCACAATCACCCTACATGCGTCTCAAACAGGGATTTGGTTACATTCTCTGCATTATTCACAGTCAAACTATTGCAAACCGAGGCACTCTCGAATTTGTGCAGACTCCTGGTCAACGTATACAACGGCAATCTTCTTCAAACTCATACGGGGTAAATGGAACATACCAAACTACAATATAGGATACAAGTTCCGTGAGAAAAACACGTGACCGCGTCAAAATAGCACAATTTCCGGTTACTTTCTGTGATGACGAGTACGTACTCGTTGTCCGCAAATTTCAGAGAAAATGTAAGTTGTGAGCGAGCACCGGCTCTCTCCGGTTCTGTAGTACTCGCAACAAGCTTTCGCAACCAATCTTCATCGTCTTCTGCTGCCGGATTGGACTGCCATCCCGGGACCCGACATGAAGTTGAGTCGTGATTTCCTGAAGTTAAATTTGAGCATCTGTAACGCCTCCATCAGAACGGGACTGATACGATTGCGCCGTTTCGTATCAGTCTCTGCCGTCGAAGAGAAAACGCGCTCGGAAGGAACCAATGTCGCTTGGATGGGAGCATAATCACAGAATAAACGGTAGGTCCTGGGCCAGGTCGGTTTCCCGTGATTCTGACAACGTTAGAGCGGTGGTTTGAGTATGAAATGACGCTGTACTCACTGTACAGTATCCGATCATGTCTGTTCGCTGACGTGAAGGTATTGGACTAGTCATTTTACCCGATTGAACCACGATATTCTACAGGTTATTGGCCCCCGAAATCGAACACGCTTCTATCTTTGCTTTACTTTTAAATCATCCTCATCTTATTTATCTGGAACCGAACTGAAACCGAGCCCGAACCCGAACCCGAAACCGACTGACAATCCCATCCACTCCAGTTCGGTGTTTGAATGGGTGCTGGGCCTATTTCAATTGGTTCGTCTTTAGCGTCGAATCCAATATTCATATCAATATACCCCGAGTACCCGTTCTCCTTCAACATTTGTCGTCGAAGACGTTGGAATACCACGCGGTCATGCCACGGAACAGGTTTACCCACACCATACAGCGAATTATCCTCCACCTTAGGTTTGGGTGCCGCGACATCAGGTTTCGGCGGAGCGAAATCCATCCGAACCTTTTTCTGGTCAACCGCGGTGGCTAGCTGATCCACTGCGTATTTCTTGCGCTGCTCAGCCTTCTGCCGTTGAGCACACGCAACTTCGTACGCAGTACGTGCGGTCTCTTCGAGGACGCGTGCCTTTTCGTCCTCTTCGGCGGTCTCTCGTTGTATCTCAAGAACACGCCGCGAAAATTCCTCTTGTTCCTGAGCCTGCACTTGTTTTACATACTCAAGATCTGCCTCCTCCACCGCGTCATTCACGGCCACCTGCTCAGCATACTCACGGTCATCGTTGACACGCAAGTCTCGAAGTTTTTTCATCCCAAGAAGAGACTGCTCCCGGCGACGACGATCCTCATGTGAGCGCCATGTGTTTATGTTCTTTGTCAAGAGCAATGGCGGCTTCCGCGAGTCGTTTCCCTTTAGTATTCGTGAAAGTAACGATCTCATCGTCGGAGTCGTAGACAACGATGGGCGCGGGCGCCGGCTTTTGCGACTCACGACCACCTTTATGTGGTGAGCAATCGATCGCGCGATCTTTTTCGCTGCGGCGCATCGCTCGCTGACCATCCGACATAACGGCTTCATCGCGAGAGCCGCTGTATTCATTCAAAACAGAAGAGGGATATGGAGAAATTGCACTGGGCCCTAGTTGTTGAGCACCAGGCCATGCATAATTTTGCGAGCGCGACTCCGCACTCGCGGTATGCATACTGCCCGGCGGCTTCGACCTTTGCAGCGACGCACCATCGTTGTTGACAGGAAGTGCGCCTCGTACCGGGCTCGGAGAATAACGTCGACGACGCCGCGGAATATCACTCACAGTTTTCCCCTTCCTTGAGAGTTTTCCGGTGAGCCTTAGTTTGCAGTGGGTCGTCAACATCCCTACGGAAAATTCTATTTGGCACCCCGGGGTGCTGGAGTACCTCGACAGTACCCCGGGTAGTACTATATGGCACCCCGTTGAACCCGCCCTAATTTGGTGACCCAACGTAAATTTGCTACAGATCCCATCAATTCTGCCATCAAGCCGTTCACCAGCCTCGAGTCTAGTGTTGGTTTAACTTGAAGTTTGCATGGGCACACTGAAGCAGAGAACTAATGTAAATGCATATGTATAGCAGCAACCCTTGCCAGATACAATACTCATTTTTCTTCGCCAAACCCCCGCGGTAAACAACAGACTCTACTCGTCATCACAGAAAGTAACCGAAAATTGCGTCATCTCGACACGGTCACATGATGATGTCCGGCCGCTTGGACCTCAAAATAGAATGTATCATAGTTCCATCAAGTTTCCATCAACTGATTGACAAATTATTTTTCTTTTAAAAAGTGAACTGAACGAACTGAACTAAGAATTGAGCACCCCTAGTAGGATTTCGTAGTATGAATTCTGGGGCAAACAAGTTTGTCTTGCTTCCTACAGAGACGGTGCAAATCAGAGTATCTCGATACTAATCCATACATCTTTCGTTTCTTTAACGAAATGGCAACTCGGCGGTGCTTGCGGCCATTGTGAACTTTTCAACCGCTTGCTCCCCTTGCGCAGTTTGATCTTACGGTCATGACGTCGAAGTTTCTGTGCGTCTCAACGTCCGACATGGCTGGATGGGGAAATTCCATTCTGTGGAGCTGCTACGCCAGAGCTGTTCAAGTTCAACTGCGAGATGCTGTAAACTGCGGGACTCCGCCGCAGCGATAGAAAACCGCTAGGTTTCCTTCTTTCCTCCTGACCCTCTCCCACCACTGTCCCGCTCAGATTGTGCTCGTCGTCGTCGCGACGTTGCCCAAGATGGAAAAAAAATCGCTATTCAATTTGCGCCGCTTATATCTATGTCGTCAATGACTCAAACGAATCGTCAAGTCATTGCTATTCTTGCTGCTACCCATGGATTCTTAGAACACCGCTTGAAAACCACAAGTCGTTACTCAATATCGTGGCTTGCCGCTTGAGATCCGAACATTTTCGCAAGTCTGCCTCAATGGGACCGTCTGGACTCCTATCTCACAATCTGAATCGCTGGTTCCTGCATATGGCAACAAGTTTTTTTTTGCTGACAGTCCTTATTTGAGTGCTTTCACTGTGTTCCAAGGACCAGGCTTTCTTCAAGCTACCAGGAGTTGGACATTCAGACGGTTTCCTGCATTATCAGTCGCTGACTACTGCTGTCGATCTAGACATTCATCACTGCCTTGAACTTCCTTCCGAACTTTCGGCTTCATCAATCCGCGTGTTGATAGAACAGATAGCAATAGGTTCGTCTTCTATCGCGCGCATAGATTTGGACGGTGTTCTGATTTCAGACAATAGTGCGGGCGAATCTGTCGAGTCAATCCGACGAGTCTGGTGTTCCACTAGGTAATTTTGTTTCAAATCTTCTGGCGTTCCGCTGAATGGAACCGTTATTGTTATTGTCCATTTTAGCCAACCCATCGGTTGTATACACCCAGATCAAGCACTGAGGGGGCGCACAGTCATTTCGGTAAGCTTCAGTAATGTTCTGGCCTTCAACACTTCAAGATTATTTTTTCCGTGTGGAGGGGGTCAGCTCAACCTGTAAAATCAGTTTCAATGGTCTTTCTCCACTCTCAAATTCGCACTTGGACATGGACCTACCTAGCAGAGGCCCGCGATCTCCCTCCTTTGTGAGTGTCAACCCATTTTCGCCAGCCGGAGCGAAGCGAAGGCGTATCTTGTACAATACAAGATTTTGTCCAACCTGCAAAATAACCGTGGATGTCCCACTTTGGGTACAAGATATCATGGTCCACAATACTAGGGTAGCCCCTGGACGTTTCAAATTGTTTCCAAAATTGAGATTTCGCAAGAAAAACCAGAGAAACAGTTTATTTGGCTGTTCTGCCGAGGTCATATTGTGTCCCCGCAAAATGATGCCTGGAGGGCAAGTGAAAGTATATAACAGCGTTTTATAGTCTCCCCTATCCCACACCAGCAAGTTTGGAATGATACAGCTCTTGCTTTCTGTCTCAAAGTATCTCATGAATTGTGATGCATAAAGATTATCCGTCAATTAACTCAATTTCGGCACCATCAAAAGTAACCACTCTGTATTGGGTCGTCAAGTGGATTTCCCATTCTTCAAGAAGGTGTATAGAAGGAAGACATACAGACCTACTTCCTCCATGCCTAAAACTTGGATTCTTGTCCCTATTAATTCGTTTTATACAATGATTTTATCAGATTTCATCAAAATATGACAAGGAAAGATCATCTGATTATACAGTGAGTACCACCTATTTATGCACCGAATTTCTGTTGTATTGGGGGGCAATAGATGCCAAGGATTATGTCTACCTATTCTACATAGATGGTACAATACTACAAATTTCATCGAAAATAATCGAATTTTCGGTTACTTTCTGTGATGACGAGTATATAGTAGCGAGGGCACCGAGCTGGAAAATATAGAGCGTCTGTCTAGACACCATCTCATGTTTCATGACCATATTCATCAAGTAATATTGTGTTCATGGAGTAAGTATGGTATCATCAGAGTACATACCGCTTACGACCACGCCCGATGGTTCATATTAGTAAGCGCATGTGCTCAACTCATGAGCTCTTCGTTCAGTATCAAGGCCGTCCATCTCTAAGCGTGTCTCAGTCAATTTGTTCCCCCTGCGACCATTAACGATGTGAGTAGAAGTATCATTCATCAGGTGTTGCTGATCACCGTGTCAGACTGCGCCATTAATATTCTGGGGCTATTAGCCCTTAGGACCTTGGATACAGTTGAACATCTCATAATGCATAGCGTCCGTGGACCCACAAGCGCTATGCATTATGAGCAATATGCATTCCTACATACTGTCACACATTGTGACATGTGTGACATTATCACGAATTTACTATATACGGAAGTGCGGCAGATGCCAGATTGTCCACCAGTTGTCGTAAAAGCGGTCAAAATCTTGGATTTAGCTGTAACATGTTATAATCTGGTGTTTTTGACGTGAATAGTACCCATATGCGTTAGAAGAGTGACACAAACGGCCAAATTGCCACCAAATTGTATCAGTTTTGCGATCTCATGATGCA
The DNA here is from genome assembly GCA_037176885.1 of Favolaschia claudopus. NCBI lineage: Eukaryota > Fungi > Basidiomycota > Agaricomycetes > Agaricales > Mycenaceae > Favolaschia > Favolaschia claudopus. The sequence continues at coordinate 397,122 of JAWWNJ010000054.1, read as the reverse complement.
TAATGCACTAAAAACTTGCCCCAAACCTTATGCATTAGGCAATATGAGAAAATGCATAAAACACCACCCTACCAAGTTGGTGGACCCCAAAACACTATGCAGAATGAGGTTTATGCATTGTGAGCATATGCATTATGAGATGTTCAACTGTAATACGCTCGCCAAAGCCGGCCGATGTTGTTAGCAAAGTTAGGACAAATTGACCTTTCGCCAAAGGGAGGTTGAGGTCAAAGTTCGGACACGACCTCGGCCCGAGTGAGGTTAGATGTTAGATGCATGCCGAAGTGCACATCTGTCCGTACATACCAAGCGCTGAACGCCGGCAAGCAGCTCAATCTGAGTCGGGGGTTGTGCAAGATAGCGTCAGAGTCAATTTTACACCCATGCGCTTAGTGTTTTTCCGGCCTTGGCTTGGCCTGAAAGCCGTGGCTTTGGCTTTCCGGGCCAAAGCCAAAGCCAAGGCCGAGCCATAAAGCCATGGCTTTTTGGCCTGAGGCCAAAGCCGGAGAAACACTACATGCGCAACACTACATGCGCTTCGCACACCCGCGTAGGTATTTCCCAAACCTTTTCCCAGGATGAGGTCAGCGGCAAAGTTAAGTTCGGAGAAATTGTTTTGAAGGGCCAAATCTGCATGTAACCTCTGAGCTAATGTTGCCGCGACTTGGACTTGAAGCCCCTCAAGTCGACTTGACAGGGCCGACTTGAGTCGAGTCAAGTCGAGTCAGACCACTGACTTTGACTTGACTTGCGAGTCGACTCAAGTGACTTCAAGTCGAGCATAATAGGTTTTTTTTTCGCATTGGGCTTAGCAAGCTTGTAGGATCACTTTTTTTCAATATAATGCGCAAATCTCAGTGTTTGGACTACATCGAGCAGAAATTGCTTAGGTTGGACAAGCAGATGTGAGTAATTTTAATGTGTATGCAACGGTAATCACAGGTAAGAGTTGTTCATATGGGAATTAGGTCAGGTATCTCATCGTCGTCTGAATCATATGCCTCTGCGACCCATCCTTCACATGTGAAGTGAATTATTCCAACGAAATGGCGAAGACCCCGCTCCAGTCTGAACGCAGCCGGATGGGAGGCATACGAAGCTGCCTCTGTTGCAACTCGGTGAACAGCGCGCCGGCTAATCCAATCCAGCATACCCTGTAGATTAAAAAATCAGCGTTGTGTAGCCTAGCGGTAACCAGATGTTTGTATACTTACATTGAAATCCCGGCCTCTACCTGCATAGACGAATAGAGGATCGTTGGTGCTAAATCTTATGACCGCAATCTGATCCGAGAGCGAATTGTCGACGAGGTTGACGAGCGCGAGCAGCTTTTGAAGGCGAAGATGTTGATCCGGGTCTCTTTCACGGCGGATCCACTAATGCAGGGTGAAGTCGCGGGGTAGCAAGTATGCCCATCTTGTCTCCTATGATTCACAAACAATCCACGTTGATTTGGGGGTACGATGAAGCGAACAAAGGTATAAGTATACTTACCGAGTTACGACTCTTCAAGTTGAGGTTGATTGAATTTGACACCATGAGGGAGCTCAAATAGTGTCGCCGAGTCCATCGTATAGAGTAGTACCCGGGGCTGTCAGGCAACATGGAGCGCCTATGGTCAGAGGAGTGCACTTATGAGTTGCGCACTGACGCATTAATTTCGGGGCTATTACGTGCTCTGATTGACTCGGATCAACAGATTGATGCAGGATCCCACGCCCACTCTTGCCCTCTTCGTCGATGTCGTCGTCGCGTCTTCACTGGAAGTGCCGTTCTGGCACAATCTCGTCTACTCTCTACCAATGAAAACTGCTCAATGATTGTATTCTCAAGCCTGAACTCTTGTCTGAGCTTCAAATTTCACCGACTACACAATTTTCCGTTTATTTCAAGCCAACCATCGATGCATCTCCACACCTGACACCGTACCTGGTCCTCAACGTCTCTGTACATTGGCTAAAGAGTGGTCTTCAGCTTCATTCTTACTCTAGTACAAGCCTTCAACATAGGATCAACATAGGTAAAATTTCGTGCATTCAAACCGTTTCGGGGGCTTCTCCAGCCTCCGACTACCTGAGCTTTCATTTGCGCAACTGCTGGGGCTTGAGATAGTTTTCATTTCGGGAAAATTATTAACAATAGCAGCCATTTGTCTGTCAGGGAACTCTCTGCTCAACTTAGCGTCCAATTATCTTCATAGACCAGAATGGTGCTGGCACGTAATTTCGGTGAGTAACTTGTTCAAGTTTCTCCGAACATCCTGGGTCCTCATCGACAAAGGTAGATTAGTATTCTTTTCGTGTTCCTCTTAAATATGCTCGGGGTTTGAAGCATTTACAACCCAGTGCGCATTCTCTGTCTCAGTAACCGCAAAAATGCCCCTTCGACGAAACAAAAACACCCCCGCGCCTGAAGCACCTCTTGAACCCGAACCCGCTATTGAACCACCCCTTCGGACAAGACGAGGCACTGCTCAACTCCAACCAACGGCTGGACCATCTCGGTCATCTGCACAGCAAACTTCTTCGGCAGCTCGCACAGCGAGCACTGGACAAGAAGAACGAGGCTTTGCTGCTCTTTCTTGTATGTGTTTCATTACTGTTCTCACCAAGGATCTCGTTTCAATGGATTGATAGATCGACCAAGCGCTCAAAGTCTTAGAACCCGTGAGTCTCCTGATGGTTTTGTCATACCGATAGCTTAATACATTAACCTAGAGCAATCTACTTCAAGCTTAGGCACGATTCCTGAGGCGGTATGTTGAATTTATTACGTAGAATTGAACAGTAAATGAACAAAGCTATTCATAGTCTATCGATGCGGCTCCGGAAGTCCTACCCACTCGCCGTCGTGAACGTGGAGGCCCCCCGGAACCTCCAACGCCAGCTCGCATTCTGGTTCAACGCCTGGCGGCCAATCGATCACCAGTTGCAAGCCCTGGTATTCACTATGCAGGTTCTGACAACGACGACGACGACAACAATGACAACAATAATGACTCGCAGTCAGACAATCCCCTCTTCAATCCTCTTGCTCGGCGATCTACCATGCGACCGCTTCCTCTTTACTCTGACGAGGTTGATCCCACATCACCTTCTGAGCCTTCCGCACCGCATTCCGAGCAATCCGCTCCATCTCGCGCCAGTGGTCGACAGCGGCGTGTCATCGTTGACCCGGCTCCCCCTTCACCATCACCTCCTGCACGGCAACCGCATCACGGCGGACAACAGCGACTCGCACCGTTGGCTCAGACGGCGGAGTCATCCGCTGATGAAGCTGCTCAGCCTGCAGCTCCAGCTCGTCCGGGTGGTCGTCGTCGTCGTGCTGACGATTCGACGAGCACTGATGACGATGGGTACTGCTGGCTGCGGGAGAGTGCCCTTAGCGAGATGACTGAAGATAAATTCGCAGATTCCAAGTATTTTTACGGTTTCTCTAAGGTCGATGGATCCGCGAAGTGTCGGATATGCCAGTAATTCCCAATTATACTTACTACATTTGCTGTCTTACAGACAGGTCTATTCGGCAAGAACCAGTCTGACTACCCGCCGCAAGCATCTGACCATATGCCGCAGTATCTCCAAATCATCGCTAAGTACAACCTACCCAACAAACTCCCACTCGAACGTCAAAAACAACTGGAGGAGCAACGAGCCAAAGCAGCAGAACGGATTCCTTTCTCTCCCGAAGCTTTCATCGATCATTTGGTCAGGGTTGTTGTCTCGGCTGATCTTGTAAGATAGAGAGCATGGGATCCCCGCACCTTACTTAAGCACGTTATGTAACGCTTATTAATCGTTCCCACGGCCAAATCCCCAGTCGCACAAAAAATTTCGTGCTCTTTCCGGCCTGCGGAAGGGCTGACCTACAGACTTAGAAGACATTCTCGCTGTTTTGGCTCTGAAATCTTGGTTTTTGCTTTGAAAAGCATCTTCCACACTGCAAGGAGGTTCTGTCACTCATTGGGCCGCAAAGGTTTGACAGGTCCCACCCTTAAGCGAGCTGCCGAAGCGTGCCGAGATGAGTATCCTGTGGCTGTGCTGGCCAAATTTTCCTCCGAAATTTTTGAAAAGTGTCCCATTTGGTGAGAAAACCACATAGAAACACTCAGAAAAAAAGTGGTCTGAATTTTTTTGTGGGTCATATAGCAAGAGACCAAGGGACATTTTGGCAACTCTGCCCAATAGGAACCCTTCATTGAACCTCTATCTAAGACTTTTATTGGGCAAAATTCCCAATCTGGACCAGCTGCCCCAGCTCACCCCCTCCCCGAACACATCACGTGAATTTCCTTTTTGGGAACGCGTTTGCGCCGGCCACTCATTGGGGGCACAAAAATGCATAAGCACCTCAGTGGAGAGTCGGAAGGGTGTGAAAGATGCTTTGAGAGCACTAAGTCGACGAATTCAACAGCGTAAATGCGTAAATATGACGGAAATTGGGATCCCGTGCGGGTATCCCACTGAATATACCTTTTTCATCAATTGACATGTTCTTGTGCCTTTTTGCTTTCCACTCTATTTCCAACCCAATTGAGGAGGTTGGGAGGGTTTCAATTGTATGCCAAGGAAATAAATTGTGTCTCTTGATTGTGTCTCTTATAGTCCTTGAAAGTTCATAGCCCTTATATCTAGTAATCAATATATGGAATGTGAAACCTCTGCTCTGGGTTAGTCCATAAATATGGTGAAATTTTGGGAGGCAGAAAACAATAAACACTACAATTCACTGGAGACACCCTTAATTGGTGATGTTGGGGGCTTGAACCTCTCAAAATGCTTCAAGGTCAATTTAGTACATTATTCCGTCTCGCCAGGTCCCACCGCGCATAATACTGGGCGATGCTGGGCATAAAGTCGGAAAAGCACTTCGAAAAAGCGCAGACCACCTCCCGGAATCGAACCCTCAGCCATCATATGATCACGTGATGTGTTCGGGAGGGGGTGAGCTAGGGGAGCTGGATGGACCTTAGCATCGTGCTATCTCGACGTCGAGCGTGACAATGTCACAGTGTGATGCTGACATAAGGGTGCGGGGATCCCACGCTCTCTATCTTATGTTTTTCCTCTCTTTCTTTGATCCACGGTCGCTGTCTGAGTTGACTGTAGTCTATCAATCTGATAGAAAACGAAGACTTTCGAAAGTTATTGCTCCTCCTACGGGAGTCGTTGGCCGACGAAGATATTCCGCACCGCACCAAACTTCGGAATCGGATCATCGATGCCTGGACTCTATACTATGAAGAACTCAAGATTGCTCTGCAGGTCGTCTCGTTACTCTATTCTGAAGTTATAGATTACTGATTATGAAGATCTAGGCGTCTCTCGGAAAAATTAGCTTTACTGCTGATATCTGGAGTTCGAAGGGTTTGCACCCGTATCTTGCGATCACCGCGCACTGGCTAGGACACAGAAAGGAAGACAATCAAGTTGTGTTGCGGCAAGCATTGTTGGCATTTAGACGTGTTCGCGGTGCACACAGTGGGCATCGTCTCGCACGGATTGTGTTCAACATTCTCAGGAGCGCTGGAATACTCGATAAAGTACGCATGCATGGGTTTTGTCTCTTATTTTCTCTTGCCTGTGCTGAATAAATTCAAAGGTTGGGCACTTTACGCTTGAAAATGCATCCAATAATGGATCAATGTTGGCCTGCCTCAGCAAGCTGCTACTTGAGGCGGGGTTTTTGTTTGATGAGAAGCAGAATTACATTCGGTGCTTTGCTCATGTTATCAATTTATGTTCTCAAGCTGTGATCAAGGTTATGGAGAAGAGCGACAATGATCCTCTTTATTCTGATTCCGAAACCAGCACCGCAACAGAGACAGATTCTTCCGACGCTCCACCCCCAGCAACACGCGTCACACGTAGGAAGAAGAAGGCTGGCCCGATCGTCGTGCTCGCAAAACTGTCGCTTTCGTCCGAAAGTCGGGTCAGCGCCGCGACATGCTGCAAGAGATCATCACGACAGGCAATCGTAATGCAGACTGGAGTGTGAGTGAATCAGATTTCACCCCAGTGACGCTTGCGAATGTTACTGTTTTACCGGATGTGAAAACACGATGGGACTCGGTGTTTTACATGCTCCGACGGCTGCGATACCTACGCCAGGTGAGTTCAGATCATTATGCGAACAAACCTTGTGTCATTCATTGCTTCATCTCAGCCCCTCTACACATTTTTCGCTCTGAAGACCCGGGATGTCCGAACATTCGCCCACAAATTGGAGGACGAGCACTGGAATAAATTGGAGCTGATGGAATTGATACTCGAGGTATTTACAGCGTTTGTTTGACCTGACACTACCACTCTGATATATTTTTAGCAACCACATACCGTCCAAACGGCTATGTCGTCTGAAAACATGCCAATCTTGGCCGGCGCCATCCCGTCCTTTGAGCTGTTTGTCAGTGCATGGTTGGATGATGCCGATCTCTGGAGTGCGAATATTCAACGATTCATCAACCCCGGCTTAGCGATCGCAAAGAAATACTATAACAAAATGGGAGACACGGATGCCTACATCATTGCCATGTGTAACTTTCTTTCTACCCTATGCTGTTTGAGCTGTTTGATGAGTTCAACTCGCAGTCATCAATCCTTGTATTCGATTTGAATGGATCAGAAAAAATTGGACCCGAAGAGAATCAGACGAAGCCAAGAAAATAATTCTCGAAAAGGTCTGGCATTTTCTTTTGTTCATACAGCAAATATTCACGGGTTTGAGTTCTAGCTTCGAACTTACGAAGATGCCGACAACGATACACCTGCATCCGAGTCCCCGCTAAACTCTGGCTCGGACTCGCGTGCACCTTCCCGTTCCCATTCCAGGTCCGGGACACCGGCTGCTGCCTATGCCGGAATAGCGAGAGCTGCCGCCCGTTTTCGCAATGTTTCACAGACACTTGATTTCTCCGATAATGCCAACACTGGCACTGTGATTCAGACCGTTGAAGACGAGATGAAGCACTACATGAGTAGCCCGATACCTTCACGTCAGCAAACAGACATGATCGGATACTGGACAGTAAGTACGACGTCATTCCATACTCAAACCACCACTCTAACGTTGTTAGAATCACGGAAAACAGACCTGGCCCAGAATCTACCGTCTATTCTGTGATTATGCTCCCATCCAGGCGACATCAGTTCCTTCCGAGCGGGTTTTCTCTTCGTCGGCAGAGACTGATACAAAGCGGCGCAATCGTATAAGTCCCATTCTGATGGAGGCGTTACAGATGCTCAAATTCAACTTCAAGAAATCACGACTCAACTTCATGTCGGGATGGCAGTCTAATCCGGCTGCGGAAGACGATGAAGATTGGCTGCGAAGGCTTGTTGCGAGTACTATAGAACCGGAGAGAGCCGGTGCTCGCTCACAACTTACATTTTCTCTTGAATTTGCGGACAACGAGTACATAAATATGCCAGAGGACAGACTTGTGTAACATTAATTACCATTTGTACATCCCGCCGATGTGTTACAACATTCTACCTATGTCATCTATACCTCTAATGTGCTCATATCATCTCTTGTCAATTTCTACAGAAACCGGCTGACTTGAGCGACTCGAGTCGACTTCGAGCAACTTCAAATGACTTAGATCCACCGAAGTCGAGTCGAGTCGAGTCGAGTTGCTCCCGAAGTCGACTTTTCAAGTCGAGACTCGACTTTCTGAGTAACGGCAACATTACTCTGAGCCTACTCCCCCCTTTTGGGGCCCAAAAACGCGCCAAAATGGGGGTCACAGGCGGAAATTGGGCGGAAACCTTTCGTACAGTGGCGGCAAAATCTGATGCCACCCCAAATAAGGAAATTCGCATCAAACGGCCTCCAATCCACCATCCTGGACGCGTTTTCACCACCGATAGCCCGTGCAGGATGCGAAGATAGCAAGCAAGGCTCGAACAAAAACAGCTCATTTCTTGAGGGATTTAGACGGGAAAAAGTGGTAGGACAGAAAGAGTCAGGCTCGCAGCCACCACTGGGAGGCGAAGGGAGTCACTCGGGAGATGTTGCTTGTGAATTCGGGATTGGTGCGAGGAGATAATGAGAGCCCCGTCTTCAGCCTGTGCCTCATCGTGTAACCTGTGGTTTTCTAGACTTGTTGTCAGTGTCGCCTTCAGGGGGGACAGTGGCAGTCCTTGTTTGGTTACGCCTGACACGATGATTTCATCCGTAAGCCCGTAGGCCGTTTTGATTCGATATGGGACATCGGCTTGTGCAGAACGGTCAAATTCTATCATTGCGGAGGAGGACCGTATGCCTCCACAGCGTCATAGAATCCCTGAGTTTCGAGATGGTCGAATCCCTTCTTTTGGTCACGACTCAGCGCAAAAATGGGCTGCTTCTCCCGATTTGACCAGGCTTCAACTTGGGCCAGGAACGAGATTAGATCACGTCCTTGCACTCCCGGTTGCGTTGCAATCTGGCCTTGTGGGAGGATTTCAAGTTTAGCGATGTACGGAACAAGGAGTGAGTTAAGCCAGGCAAATGGGATGTTGACTAATTGGTTGTTGAAACATACACCTCGGGTGTTTGCCCGTTGCGTGCGAGCACCGCGTTTGTGGATGGTTGCCATGATATGTAGTTGACTTCACTGAGGATGGTTATCTGAAAATTCAATAATTCAACCACAATTTAGTACGACATCGTTCCCGTTTTGATTCCCTCCGGGGAAGTGATGAAACCAGTTGGATACTCCTCCGATGAGAGGGCCAGAGGCGGTGGATTGTAAATGTTTGGTCCGTAGAGCCTCTTTGTCGACCCGCCAAGTGGCAAGAAGTGCGCCGCGGATTTTGTTTCGTGTTGTGAGGTCCTGTCGACGGAGGATCTCCGCTTTCTCATCCCGGTACCGTAACTTGTTCAACGCACGTCGAATCGACTCCAGGTAAGAGTCAAAGGGCATGATTCTTCTCGAAGGATCCGTTTGCGGAGCAGCTTGATACGCGTTGAAGTATGATCGAGGCATCGAGCCCAACATTCATGAAGGCACCTTGGACTGTGAAGATGGCGGGACGAGAGCGCAGAAAGCAGTCGGTTTACTCTTCGGATTTCCTTGACGATAGCTCAGAGGGTGGGGCTGGTGACTTGTCTTTTTCCTTGCCTAAATTCTGCCTTGGGGTATTCGAAACAGGAATGCGCTGCTTCGTGAAGAATGTCGGTGAACCTTTTGTAAACTGTTGTCCAAGTCTCCTCGTCATTAATGCGAGTCGCGCGCACGTCGTCTGAGGCGAGAAGCTCCTCGACAGCCTTCGAGAACGAATCAAATTGATATTTTCTACTTCGTCTTGGGTAGATCGAGCGAGGGTCATAGAATGGCGTGGAGAAGGCCGGAACTTCTGCTTGAGAATTCCATATTGGAGGGGGTTCTAATATATGCTGTACCTGGCTACGGAAGAGCTATGCAGCAGTACGGTAAGGGTTGGCGGGGATTTCATATAGTAGGTAGTTTGGAAACGGTAATATAGACGAGGCGCATAGGGCGATAGACGCTACAATTGCTCGGGGATCCGTGGCTGGAATGAACACCTTCGAGATGGCGATTGAACCCCCCAATACCCCCACAGTCGAGTGCGCCATCCTGTCAATGATGCTCTGTCCGAACGGCCCTTTGTAGGTGAAGGTGTTTGTCGCATTTCGGTCCGGCTGCTCCATCCAAAGGTCTTTACCGTTGGTTATGCGCAGGAAGTCAGCATATTGGCGTCTAGCGTGAGTTAATCGATAATTTTCGCCGGTGGATTCTACGGATGAGGTGGTTGCGTTACAATCTCCTTCGATGGACCATGAGTATGGGGCTTGTTGACAGAGGTGAATGATCAGCCTCCAGAAGTTCGATGCTTCCTCCTCCTCAAATTCCCCATAAAGTCCGATGAAACGATGGCAGAATCCCTTTCCGTTGGATGTTGGGATAATCACGTCCAAAACGACTGCCCGTCCTTTAAGGCAGGGATGGACTCACCTCGACGCGCTGAGCGTGGAGGGAGTCTTCTATCCCTACAATGACACCCCATTTGCCCGTTTTGCTTTTCCCTTCTGTTCGGACACCCTGGGATTTGTATGTCATATACCCCTTGACTTGGATGCGTGAAGCCACCGTGGATGTGGATTTGGTTTCGTTGATAACAAAGGCGTTGGGGCGCAGCGATGAAGTGGCATCGTAAACTGCCGACTGCTTCATGACGTCTCTGAATCGTGGGAAGCGAGCACAGGTAGCATCACGACAGATAGAAACATGATAATGAAAGCATGTACAGTATTGGTGTGTAACAACCTCTGTCTACCTCTACGCTGTTCCCCTCTCTTATTCCTTGGCTGTGTCTTTAATCCTGAAGACGCAGGGCGTGAGATGGGTCTAGCGGAGGTGGGCAGAGGCGTACCTCGACCATGGCTCTAACATCTTCCTCCTCGTTATCGTCAGAATGACGTGGGCGATTGGTAGATGGCTGATCGGTCGGCTCGGGACGAGGACGCGAAGAGGAGGGCTGAGGTTCGGGGACATGTCGGCGTTCGGTGATAGACAGCGTCGGGGAGAAGTGTCGGTTGAGTGTTGCCACTTCACTCTTGACTTGATCAACCGCGGCTTGCTGTTCCTTAATCTGTCGGTCCAATTCTTCAGCTTGCGTGGTGAGAAGGGGAGCGGCTTGTGGATTTGAATTCATCGTCATGAAGATATTCAGTGTTGACCGCTGGGACGTGAGATTCTGGAGCGTCCCCGCAAGGGTGCGCCGGTGTTTAAACCGGCGACCTAGGGCCGGTCAGTTAGTCCGGCCGCCAGGCCAGAAAAAAATTCTTTGACCCCCTAGTTTGTGGGTCGGGACGCAGTCCCGGAGGTGCTTAGAAGCGCCTAGTTATGGTATGAAGTGATGAAATGAGTCCTTGCTTGAAACATCAGTCCCGGACACAGTTTTGGTAACAATGTGTTCATGTTTGGCTCTGCCTCTGGATTAAAAGTGTTGTCCGGCAGGTTCCTGCCTGAGTAAAAAGGACTTGATGGATGCCATTTGCCAAACCATCCCATAGATGATTTGAAGTTGATTTGAACACATTTTGGACGTCCAGTTGGTCCGTTGAAAGTTCAGCAGCGCACCGGCAACTAAAGCGTGAGAGGATATCACCGTATATGGTGCGTGGGAACGCTTACGTAGTATATTAGTCCGAGCTGAAGTCGGCCCTATATCTTTTTTTGGGATGTCGGCGCACCCTTGATGATAACCGGTTTAGGATTTTTCCGACACTGCCAAGGGGCAAAACCTGCTGACCGCGACTACCCAAAACCTTGCTGTCAAGACCCCGAGAACCTCACCGACCACCACCAACGATTCCTACGCTGTTCATTCGATTCGCCTCTCGATTTTGTCAAAGTATCTCAGTCTTAGGCATAGTTTGGATATACAACATATTGGGACTCTTTTGAAATGTGGGATAAGCTTGTATTGACCTGCAAAGGCGGAGGAGAGATTTGTTTGTGCGCGCCAAACAATCTCCTTATTTGGGGGGGGAGGGTGTCGTGAGAACCATGTCCACGACAATGAGATCAAGCGCCTCTTGCCCTAGTCTCGTGACCAGATTTTTTTTTTTTTTTTTTTTTTTTTTTTTTTTGTATCAGCATTTCTATACCGCAACAAGTAAACCAACTACTAGGACGCGGTGCCCAAAGGGCAATAAATAAGTGAAAAAGTAATTCTAGTGAGGGTTCGACCGTGGTTGGTAGAGTATAGTCTTGGAGTAGGTGGGTGAGCGCTTCCATCGACTGTGAGAACAATAGCTCGACATAGGAACCATAGGTGAAGAAAAAATGGGGCATAAGTGGCAGTCAGCCATTACCTCGGGGGGCGCCGTCCGCTTGAAGCCCGAGCTTTGTACGGGGTGGCCCGACAATGTGATCCATAGAGGAAGATGCCGTCCTGTAAGAAGCGACGCGCATCCTCCTCCTCGATGAAGTCCACGCGGACAGACACTTCCGACTGGGGGATGCTATCCCGCTTGTGAAGGAAGCGGACATTACCAATTCGATACTGTGCACCTGGAAGTTGGTTGCGCTTCGCCAACTCGCGCACAAAGTCGCGAGAGTGCGGAAGCCCTCCCTCCTCCAAGATTGGCACTCGGTGGAAAACCACCTTGTGCCATGGGTCTGCGGGGTAAATGGGCGGTTCAGCATCGAGGGCGCATCCCAGAAGTAGAGCGATGGTCCTCCATAGCAGCGAGCGGTGGGCTGCGAGCGCCTGGGATGAGCAAGCCGGCGCAGTTGCGTGGAGAACCAGGTTGCCACTCTGGGACATGGAGGTGGCGCTAACTGCTAGCCGACCATCTAGAACGCTGTTGATGGCCCTGCATAGTGAATCGGGGTGTGGTTTCTTCGTGGGGTGGGCGTTGGACAGGTCAATGATCAACCGAGTGGATGAAATCGTCGGTTTGGGCGACACCGTTGGGCTCCGTTTAGGAGCGGGACGTGAGGGGCGCTTCGGCTGGGAGGTATGTGGGCGCACAGGTTCTGCCTTGACGGCCTCTGCAAATGTGGTGGGGCTGGGTGGGCTTACAGGAGCCATGCTGGGTTCCGGGTCGGGTTCGGGAGTGACGAGGCGCTTAAGTTTTGATGTCCAAGGTTCAAGAGTTTCAGTGATCTCGATAAACAAGGGGAGGAGGGCTGCAAGGTTGTCCTCCGTGCCTTGGGGAATCTCCACAGGGTTATCTATGTAATGGTCTTGTATGCATTGTTGGAATTCACGGCGTGTCTCCAGAAAAGCCGTTGCTTCCTTTCTGAGCTTGGTGGACAGGTAGTCGATCGTTGTGTGGGACTGAGGGACGGTGGCCTGCGGGGGCGCTGAGTTTGGGGCGTGGTCATGGCGGGGGGTGGGGGTGACTGGTTGGTTGGTCGTGGTGCCGCTGGAGACGGTGGCGGGTGATGCGTCAGGACCATCAGCTCGGCCTTTCTTGATTACGCGGGACGAATGTGGGGACTTGGTAATGGAATCGTTTCGAGACTTCTGTAGAGGACGGGGAGGGGAGTCCGGTGGCCTTGGGCGCCGAAGGCCCGTAGCTTCGTGACCAGACTCTTATGCCATCTCAAAGGGAACCCTGTCATAAGAGTCTGGAACAATCAACGGCCACATAACCGTACCATGGCCTTATCAAGTTTGATGGTGTTTTCCCACAGTATGTGGACTTTACTTCCCCTCGTTTTGCTCACTTCTTCCTTTTCATGACCTGCAATTTCTTATGACAGGGTTCCCTTTGGGATGGCATAAGAGTCTGGTCACGAGACTACTCTTGCCCTTAGCTGTGTTGACTAGCTATATTCGGAATACCTCAAGGTCCTGCCACAAGTGACCCCAACGGAGCTGCCTTGCCTACTGAGGGCACTGAGCAAAACCCCATTGTGGTGTCGGGAGTGACTTCCGAGGAGATATGGATGATGACTTTCTCCTCTACTTCTTCAAGTCGTACGTGCTTCATTATTCTTCGGAATGGTTTGTTGGGAAGGTTCTAACACTCGTCGTTTTTCAGGTCTCTCACTCCGCTCAGTGACATGCCGAAGGCTCACTTTCGCCTTCACGCTTGCTATACCTCGCTCGCAAGTTTAGGGTACATCAATGGGTGCAGAGCTGTGGGGAAACCCTCATCCCCGTCTGCGGCTCTCTCGACAACGACGAAGCTCTGGCTCTTGGACCCATCACTCTCAATATCATCACGCGCGCTAAAGCGGAGATTGACAAGGAGCGCATTGGCACCGCGTTCACTCCGGGCAAGCTCAAGAATGTGAAGCCTTTGTGCTTTGGAGAGTGCTCTGATCATAAACAGTGTGAGCGTGTGTGGAAGGAGACCTGGTGGAACGTGATTGCAAAGAGGGTCTCGCATCCGACTCATCCCCCAAAATGGAGACACCCTCGCTGGACTCACAATCAAAGGCATGACTAAAATGCCAGATCGAAGGTATTGCACTCTGGTCGACCGTCTTCATCAACAAGGAGCACCTCATCGCGCATGCAGTTGCAGCTGTGCGCCAGTTCCACAAGTTCTATAGAGCCACTTAGACATTGATAGCTTGCATGTAGTGAATAGCGGTTTCAAAAATATGCTTTATTTGACGGCCATTTGTGGTGATTGAAGAGGGAATGCTAGGTCGTGACTCGCAAAAGACACCTGAACAGGAAAGGCTGCGCACCGGCCGGCAAAAAATACATAAGTACAGTGGAGCCTCAGGTATGCGTCTCATCCCGACCAGGACATAACCACTACACCAAGCAAGCTTTGAGGTCAAAGAAGAGCATCTCCCCAACCCTTTCTAAGAGGATGTACAGCCGTGAAAGCTTGCTCCCATGGCTGCTGGCCTGAAAATATGTCAAGAGGTCTCAAAATAAAGTCTTGTGTTGAGATTGAGGAAGAAAAAATTTCACCAAACAAACAAAATTCAGATGAAAAAAAATATTTTCGTCGGACCAAAAAATGTTTCGGGACAGGAAATATTTCGGCCGATTAAACCACCAGCTTGAACAGCATACGTTACCGTTACCACTTCAAAATTCTTCACAACGGAAATCTGTGTAACGCACCATCGTGACCATCCGGTGGGTGCCTGAGAAGCTTTTCGGTTAATCGTGTTTGCTAGCCTGCGTTTAGGGGTGATATTACGCCAAAAGACAATTTATCATCGCTTGTAACTTAAAAGCTCGGTCTGTTCCGATTGCGTATCGGTCAGAAATCTATTCACCAAGCGACGGGAAAGTGACGGAATTCACCGTGCTCTGTCATTATTTTCTTGCCAACGGCGTTTCTATCTAAGTTACAAAAGTGGAAGAATTCTTTATGAGATGTGTTTTGTGACGACTGTGGACTTTTGCGTCGCTAAATTCACACTAACTACTACGCGAGGAGCAAGTGGCCAGGGGATGATTCTTCCCTTATGGGGGATAGATAACTTTGAATTCTCTATCGATTGTCCTTTTTTGGGGGGTTGTCAAAAGCCCTGTGTCTGATCGGCTATGATCCCCAGTGAAAATCCCAGCTAGACAGATTGAGCCGGAAAGAGGTAGAGCGAGATATTGAGAGCAAACGAGGGGGAATCGAGGTATGTCAACAACAAAATATGATTTGTATGCCGGAATACCGGCCTACAGCAGGGGAACTTGTGTAAATTCTTATATGGCACACAGATTAACAATATTAATGTTGTGCTGTTGTTTAGGAAGCATAATTCGGCTGGATTCTTTTTCACGCACATAAGTACTCAAGTAGTACTCTACTCTTGTGAACAAAACTTTACTTATGCCGGGCAACGACGTTCTGAGGATGAACCACCAATCAAATTTCTGACGAGCTTATCATCGATAGAATACCTATCCACTCAGAACCGTGGTCTCTCTATACAGACACTATAACTGAGCAAGCCGCAAGATTGATATCATTTATTTTCATCGCCTCTTTACAGCAACTTTCTGGAAAACTAATGGCGCCAGAACCTGCTCCTCTGTACCGTGTATGAAATAGAGAACTGTATTTTCCCTTCCGTTGAGCAGCCTCGGGCAGGGTCAAGGACGGGTGCACCATCAGTTGAAAAGGATGCGCCATCACGCTGCAATCAGTCTGGATCAGTAGGGATCAGGATGGATCACACGGAAGAACATCGTATCACTCGGAGCATGCCAATCTTGACGTGCGCACGTCAAGGGCAGTGACGCCATCAAAAAGCCGTCTAGCACAGCTGATAAAGGGGGAGCAAGCTCCCCCAATAAACACATGCTTCCCTAACATCCACTCACAATCGCCAGACCTCGACGACTCGAGGCTGTCGAGCGACGTGCCCGCTGCATGGTCCGTGCGCCATTGCGTCATCAACGACGTCGAATAAAATAAAATCGTACGTTTTTGACTTTGCTCTTTCCTTTCCTCCCACCGCCATCCTCCCCGCCTCCCGCCTCCCTCCCTTTCTGCTGCTCAGCCTGTGCGGGCCAATCGTGTCGCTAGTCGTTTACGCTCTCGGGCTCTCTTCTGGCGCGTCTCTTCCAGGTAGCGGTACATGGCGAGTACTCATAATTTGTCTGAGAATCTTGGCTTCCATCTGCACTTGAAAACAAGGTGAATGTATACTGAATGTATACCCGATTTATGGTGCGCAACGCCTCAGCAACCTCAAACCGCGAGAATTTGTGGGTTGTTCTTTCGCCTTTTTACGCTCAGGCTGTACATTCATTGAATCTCGTTCTCTTTTCCCGCGCATTCGTATGCGTATGTCGGTTTGCGGTAGGTTCCACGGCTTTTACCTTTCTTTCGCGTACTCACACTTTGTTTCTAGCATCTCTTTCTTCCCCTCTCGTCTCTCGTTCTCTCCACCTTCCCAGCCCAGATCCTTTCGGTCCAGCCGCTTCTCGCGTTGCGGGGCAGTGGCGCTCTCTTGCAGTTCACCGAGTTACCGTTCAGATATCGATGGGTGCGTCTCTGGATTTTGTGTTATCTCTCGTTGTCTTATTCCCTCCTCAGAATGTTGTACGTCGTCGCGTCCACAACATCTTTATCAAAGGTATGTACTATTCAATTTTTCTTGGCGATTATGTTCTAAATTGTCCCATAGTTGCTCGCCGTCTCTAGCTACAGGATCGTAAGGGTGTCCAGCCCAGGTTCTCTCGGTTCGGCGGGTGGATTTGGAGGCAGTGGGAGCATTTTGTAGCGTACGGATGTACCGTAATAGGACGGAATAAATGCATTTTCATTTCTATTTTTAATTGAAGAACATTGAGAATCTCGAGGGATCTCGTTGCAGTGGTTGACATCTCGTGGCACCTCGACAGTGCTCGACCTACCTCAAAATATCAGGGAGGTAGAACGAGGTCAGTCCGGATTTGCGAGATGGAACGAGGAAGGCTGATTTCCTCGATCCGCCTCCGAGGCTCTTTCCGGCTCGATGTATCTAGCTGGGATTCTCACTGGGCACCTCTTGAAAGAGACCACCACGGGAGATCACCTGATTTATTTCCTCGTCATTTCACTATCCGATTCTAGGTTCGGAACAAGCCTTCTCCGGTCCGGGCAAGCCGGACTAACTCGGAGAGAGGCTTGGTCCAAACTACCAAAAAAGGCCAATGTCCTCATGATTGTCTACTGCTCGTAATTCTGCACCAACGCTCATAAAACAAGTTCAGGCTTAGTTAATGGAAGCATACCCATATGCTCATGTATTTGAATTGATAAAATACCTCAATTTTAGTGTCCTATGCTTGGACTTTGTGCTTGTTTCGGCATTTTATAAACCACTCTGGATCGCCTTAGTTTTCAGCTATATGCACCTGGTTTTACCTCAGAGTGGCTAATATAGTTATAGCCTACAACTTCTCAACCACAGTTCTGCTATGAAATTCAATGCTTCGCACAAGGAATCCAAATTTCGCTGCGCAGGGTGAAATGTCACGTATGTGACATGCGTGACAAACGCCCTTGCCAAGCTGCAAATCATATTCCTAGTGGGTGCAGAGACATAAAGAAACTCAAAAATTACTCAGAAAGCATACATGACATCCATACATATGTTCAGGAAAATTTGGGACCAAAAAACAAATGTCGACTCCTCCATAGAGGATTTTGTGCAGCCTTTTCTTGCTCGTCGAAGCGTACATCAGCGGGCTGTATTGGAGCAACACGGGCTTTAAAATAATAATTTAAGTAGCCCATGCTGCTCATATACATCTCAGGTACATATTATACACTTACAGAGAAGGGATTCCGCCAACGGCTGAGCTCCTGGACCGAGTTCAAGACATCCCTCTTTTTCTTGAGCTTGGCACAAGCCCCTTCTCAGAATCCGTGTGTCCGCACGTGAATGTCATGTGAGTTGAGAAGGCGGCTTGATCCGAACCTAATCCGATTCGTTTTTTTCACTAAACGCTATTGACCCAACAGTGTCGCGAGCACGTGATCAATACGTGTTCGCGAAGACATGCTGAGTGTGGTAAGTTACTAACTTAACCCTATAAAAATATTCTCCCTTGTGAATTGGGAATATCTTTCAATTTGGAAGGTATACATGTACGTCATGAGAAGTAAAGGACGGATTCTTGGCCCCATACATATCAGAACAAATCTTCTGGTGCGCTAAATGTTTTCGGCTGACGAGTAAGTGGGCAGGTAATATGAAATTATGGTGGACTGCCGGGGGAGCCTTAACGACCTTGAATGTATGTAGGGATGTTCATTGAGTATTCATAAGTAAAAGTCTGAAAAAAAGGAAAATATGGTCGGGATGCGAACACGTATTGATCACGTGCTCGCGACACTGTTGGGTCAATAGCGTTTAGTCTCTGAGAGAGAGAGAGAGAGATACTAGATCTGTATAAATTGGCGTAAGGGCTAAACTATGAGCCCCGCAGTGCTCCTACAAGAGGGAGGGCCTCGGCAGCCCACCGTGTAGCTAAAAACTAAATAAGCCTAACTAACACAAACACGCAAATGGGACAAGTAAGCTGGGGATGGTGGGTGGGACAACAAAAACTAGTATGAGAACGAGGGCAAGGCCACGGAGGTAGATACGAAGCCACGGAGGCCAAAAGCTGGAGGGGGAGATGGGGGCGAAGGAAGAAAAAATCTCTGAGGCTGACAAAGAGAGAGAGGGCACGTGCTCACTACCAATCCCCGTGGTCTCTCCAGACCATCCAGGATTGGTCTCGCTCGCTCTGAGAGAGAGAGAGAGAGATACTAGATCTGTATAAATTGGCGTAAGGGCTAAACTATGAGCCCCGCAGTGCTCCTACAAGAGGGAGGGCCTCGGCAGCCCAATGAAGCGAGTGCAATCGACCAGCCGAAAGGCGGGGGAGATACTTGCACGGACGCCAAAGGCCCTCCACAGAAAGCCGGGTGGTAGACCGCAAGATCGAAAGACGAGAGTGACGGCGAAGGGCGGGAACATTGTGGCCAGAGAGTCGAAAAGAAGGAGAGGGGGATGAATCATGACGGCCCGTTCCACAAGCTTCACATACCTCTGGAGCTTGTAGAGGGTTGCAAGTGGAACGGGCACGGAGCAGCCCACTTGAACTGGGGGCTGCAGAAGTCCGCAAGGAGCCAAAAAAATCTGGAGAGAGGGCACGTGCTCACTACCAATCCCCGGGCCCGTGGTCTCTCCAGACCATCCATCTCGCCCACCTCCGCACATTGCGCTTTTGGCGCGGCGACTCCGTCTCTTTGAGACTTTCCCTTGTCCAGTCCCCCTCCATGACCCTGAGTCTCGTCCCCTGCTACTAGTCAAGCGGCAGCTCCACGCAGTGGTGCGCCGCAAAATTTGACGAGGATGCCAATTTCGCTGGGAGTTCACCTGAAACGGTGAAAAATCTGGAGGAAACAAATCTAATTACTTTGAGGCAAGGTTCCTGTACCCAGAAAGTGCAGAAAAAGGTCGCATCAGCTGAAGAAAGAGGTAAAAAGAGCGTGTATCGAGCAGCTCACTGGCGCCTCCGCCAACCCCTTGGCGTTCCCGCCCGCTGCTAATGGTAAGTACCCGGCCCTGCTTACCTCTGTTCTCTACCCGCACCTTGCCGCCGACGTCGTCACGCAAATCGGCAAGTTCGAGTTCCCGCCGACCCACCTCGGTCGCCTCCTCCCCACTGTCTCTGCCCCACCGCCCATCCCCCTCGTCCTCACCACCAACGCTGATGGCGGACTGGTGTTTACCCCGGTCCCCACTGTCACCGGCGCCACCGCCCTGCTCCGCGAAGTCCCTGACGTCGCTACTTTCACTGAAGCCTGGGCAATTTTCTCTGCCGTGCTTCAGAATGAGAACCCCGCCCTTCCTGCTGCCCAGGCCCTCAACGCGCACCTCACCAACATCATCGGCTTCGCGCGCGCGTTTCCGTGGGCGTCCGTCTTGGACTACCACGTCGCTTTTGTGCAGGCTCGGAGTCGTGACCCCTTCTTCAACCCCATCTCCTGGAGCAGGGGTGACTCTCATCTGCACACCAAGCTCCTCCTCACTCCCCTCCTCCTTATGCCGCCCACCCTGCCCGCTCCTTCTCCTGCTCCAGCAAGTGCTGCTCGCACCCAGGTATGCTACAACTACAATAACGCTACTGTGGGTTGTGAAGCACCTTCGTGCCCGCGCCGCCATGTCTGCCGGGGATGTGGAGGAGCCCACCCTTCCTTCTCCTGCGCCCTCGCAGGTGCTGCGGCCGTGCCTTCCGCTGCTGCGCCCTGAGGTGGCGCTGGGGGCAGGGCTTTGGTGCGACGAGCTTCGACGGCCTCGTCTTTCTTGCACCCCCCTGCCCCCCCCTTGGCGCTTGCTGCGCCTAGCCGTCCTTCCATATCCCCGAATGTAGCCCGGTTTGTTTCGCGCCGGGTTAGCCCACCCGGTGTCGTACCTCAAGTACCGGGCCAGCGAGGGGGAGAGGTTGAATCCTCACCTCGCTCTGCGAGGAGGGAAGTCTCTTTTCTCCCCCCTTACATTCTGGATATCAAAACTGACCATATTTTTCCGGTCCTTAATAAGCTCCTTGAGCCTTTGCCTTTGCCTCCGCCTCCCACCCGTCCTAACACCACCCTCCACTTCCCCCTCACCACCCCTCATCTCCTCCCTATGCCTGTTGTGAAACTCCGACCCCATGTATGGCGTGATGCGCTGCGCTCCTATCCTGACCGGCTCTTCGCTGACTCCATCGTTGCTGCCATTAAATACGGTGTACATCTTGGTGTTGTTAATAATCATATTCTCCGTCCCCCCTCCTTCGCCCCCCCTCCCCTTCCCTCCGCCCTTGAGTACCCCGATACCGTTGACGCTGATATTGACCTTGAGGTTTCCCTCGGTCGTATCATTGATGTCTCTGCCACACCTGCCGCCGCTACAGCCTTCCTTGCGCCCCTTGGTTCTGTCCCCAAGAAGTATTCCACCAAGCGCCGCCGCATCCACCACCTTTCCTACCCCCGTGGCCACTCAGTCACTGGTGTTTGAGGCAGTGCTTCAGGCCATTGACCGCATTCGTGCTGCTGGCCCTGGTGCTTTTCTGTACAAGGCTGACTTGGAGGCTGCCTTTCGCCATATTCCCATACACCCTGCTGATTGGAAGTATATGGGCTTCTGTTGGAAGGGTCGTACCTTCCTTGACATATTCCTTCCCTTTGGCCTGCGCACTGCCCCTCGTCTCTATAATTTCTTTGCAGAGGCTCATCACTGGATTCTCACCAACCAGCATGCAACGTTGCGCGATCTCCAGCATTACCTTGATGACTGGATCAACGTGACGTCTGCCTCTCTGGGGGCTGACTACGCTCTTGCGGCACGCGATGACTTCCGTCGGACGACGCGCGAGCTAGGCTTCTCGCTTTCTGAGAAGAAGGAGGAGGGCCCTTGTCACTGTCTTGAGTTCTTGGGCATTGAACTTGACACGGTACAGATGCAGGCACGGCTTCCCCGGGACAAGCTGGAGCGCCTCCTGGGCATGCTACAGGTGTATCTGGAGCGTGGTTCTGCTTCTTTCCACGAGCTGGAGCGGCTCTGTGGTCACTTTGTCTTTGCGCAGTCTGTCATACCTATAGGGCGGTACTTCACACGGCGAGTCCGGGACTTCATGCGTTCCATCTCCTCCCTTCCCCATACCCTCTTGCGTCGCATTCCATCTGAGGCTCGCAAGGACCTCTTGTGGTGGATGGAGTATCTGCCGTCCTTCAATGGCATCTTCACTATCTCCCCTCCCCCTCCTGAGCTTGCTGTTTACACTGACGCTAGTGGCAAGCTTGGCCTCGGTGGGACATGGGTCGAGGGTGATGTCTTCTTTGCAGAGCGTTGTCCCAAGCGACGGATGGGCCTCTCTATCCACTGGAAGGAGATGCAGGCTGTCCTGCGTGCGGCAGAGCTGTGGCACCCACACTGGCGTGGGTTTGAGGTTATCTTCCATATTGATAACGCTGCTGTTGCTAGCTGCCTTAACTCAGGTTCTATTGATCATCCCCCAACCCAGCAGCTCTTCAGGTCCTTTGCGTTGTTGGCGGCGCGTGCGGGGTTTACATTTCGTTCTGTCTGGATTCCCACTGCTGCGAATGGTGTTGCTGATGCCCTTTCTCGTTTTCAGTGGGTGAACCTCGACCGACTCCGTCCGCACTGGGTGCTCCCTCACCGGAGTGGCTCGAGGCCAACTCGCACCTCCACCCAGCCGTTGCGGACCTCATCTGGTACAGTCTCAAACCTGCCACCCGCGCTGGGTACGATGGTGTCGTTGCCATGTACTCCGCCTTTGCCCGAAGCCGTGGTTTCACCCATCCTGACGGCAAGGTGCTCCCCGCCACCGCCGCTGGTCTCCAGCTCTGGATCGCAGAGAAGGCTCCCTTTGTCCAGCCTGCTACGCTCTCCCGTTACCTCTCCAGCTTGCGTACCATCCACATCGAGCATGGATGGTCAGTTGAGGCGCTTGACGACCCCATTCTCAAGCGCCTCATCAGCGCCGCTGAACGCCGGTATGGTACTGCGCCCCGCCGCCTTCGTCGGCCCATCACGCGCCAGATCCTCGCTGACATTATCGCGGAGCTCCCAGACGACCATGATGGTAGGATGCTCGCCTCCGCTTTCACCCTTGCCTGGACAGCATTCATGCGCTGCGGGGAGTTCACAGTCGCTGACGGTGCAGCCTTCGACCCCTCCATTAACCTTACAGAGGGCTGCATCTCGAATGTCACTGACTCCTCCCTTCTCTGCACCATCCAGGCAAGCAAGACGGACCCTGGACGGCGAGGGGCTCAGGTCCTTTGTGGAGCCGCTGTTGGTGCCCCAACCTGTCCTGTTGCCCGGTTCAGAGCGTACCGTGAGTGTCGTCCAGCTGTCTCCCCGTATGCTCCGCTGTTCGTCACCTCCACGGGTGCACCCCTCTCACGCTCCTTTGCCCTCTCCGCACTTGACGACTGCCTTCGAAGGGCTGGGTATAGCTCGGGTGAGTTCACCGGCCACAGTTTCCGCCGTGGAGCTGCCTTTGCTGCTGCGGAGGCAGGGTACACTCAGGAGCAGATCAAGCTCCTGGGCCGCTGGAAGTCGGACGCGTGGAAGCTCTATGTTGACTGCCCCCTCTCCATGCTACGTGAGTTGTCCTCCAAACTCCACTCCACCTCTGCCATCTATCGCTCCCGTCCTGCCTCCACGCCCCCTGTTGCCCCCACTACCCCTCCCCGTCTCTTCATCCGGATTCCAGCCCGTCCCACACCTCTCCCCCCTCCACCCCCTCCCCCTTCCCTCCCTGCTTCCAAGCGGCCTTCCTCGAAGCGCGCGCCTCCACCTCTCCCCCCTCCACCCAACCCCCCGGTTCTCTCCACTTCTAAACGCCCTTCTTCGAGACGTGCAGCCGCATCTGTCCCCCCTCCATCCGCTTCCTCTGCCCCCTCTACTGCAAAACGGTCTTCTTCGAAACGCGTGCCTCCGTCTGTCCCCCCTCCATCCTTACCAGCCTCGCTCCCCCGTCCCTTGAGGGCGCCAAAGCCTCCTCGCGCCGGACCCACACGTACTGCTGCTGTTTCCCGTCAAGCACAGATTACGCGGCGACGTGAGACTGGCTGGCACTAGCATGCTGTTTGTGGAGTGCCTCTGGCTTCTGCGCTCTTCCTCCCCCACCTTTGGCTGGTCGCTTGCGCAGAGCTTTGTTCTTGGGCTGCCGAGGCCCTCCCTTGCTGTAGAGGTATTGCGGACTCGAGAGCCGAGTCATCTGCCCAAAAGTAGACAAAAAATCATATTTCTCACGTATCTCTCTCTCTCTCAGTGACTAGCGCCAATCCTGGATGGTCTGGAGAGACCAAGGGGATTGGCTAAGATCACGTCATCCCCTCCTCGTCATCTCATCCTTTTTGCTTCCTCCCACCACACTCGCTTTCTCCCCGCCTTCGCTGCCCTCCTCCTCCTTAGTTTTTCTTTGTCGTCCCACCCTCCATCCCCAGCTTCTCCTTAGTCTTTTGCATACCTGTGTAGACTTTTAGTTACACGGGGGGCTGCCGAGGCCCTCCCTTGCTGTAGAGGTATTGCGGACTCGAGAGCCGAGTCATCTGCCCAAAAGTAGACAAAAAATCATATTTCTCACGTATCTCTCTCTCTCTCAGTGACTAGCGCCAATCCTTGGTACTTAGGCAAGCAAAGCACTCCGAGTAATTGCTATGACAAAACAGCGGTGGCTGAAGATCTTGAACAATCTTGCGTTCAACGGTTTACTTGACCTTCCCCCTATCGACCGCCTCAATATCTCAACTGACGCGTTGATCCTGCTGGTTCAAAGAGGGGTTGCGGGTCCTGCCTCTTGGCTATCCAGTTTCCCCCCCAATCGACCGGAACGTCAATTGACCTTCCTCGTGCGAAGTTTTAGAAATTGTTGATCTGCATCTTTTCGGAGGAGGTCAATATGCTCGGATATGCACCGTCAACTCGTTAAAATATATCACGTTGGCACCGGCCACGAAATTTTTTCAGAGTCATATCCTATGGACCATGAACACATTCTCTGGTCGACGGAGTTGTTGGCTGGCGGACAAACACTTCGTGTCTTTCTCATTCCAGCTACAAGCCCCTCTTCGTAGGTCCAATTTGCGTCTGAGGTTCTGCAATGTTGACATGAAATATGAAGTGACTGGCTAACAGTTCAAGAGGTTGATCTCCAGACCGGTCAGGTTAAAGAGGTTTTCAGCTCAGTCTTCACTGGGACAGGCTTTTGTAGAGAGCCAGGTCTCCTGGGAGAGTTGCTTGTGTTTTCTTTCATGCCCAACCATCTCAACCAGACGGTGGTCGTACTGATTGATTGGCAGCGTAGAAAGTGTCTCAAGCTAGACTATATGAGCTATCCATACACTGCTGTGAGCATTTTTTTGCCCTGAGAAATTCTACACTGCCTAGCGCTTTGATTTGGGCAATGGCGTTCATACAGCGTCCAGAAATGTGAAAAAAACAGCGACACCATCACTTTTTGTGAGCACGAGTATACTCGTTTCCACCCAGAACATATTGGCACTTCGCCATCTGATCCGGGGGGACTCTCGAGTTAAGCTGGCCGTCGGCAAGTTTCGGCCGCCGCCCCATTCAAGCGGAAACGGCGGGGTGCCAAATAGCGCTACCCCGGGGTGCTGCGGCACCTTGGGGTGCCAAATAGAATATTCAAGAAATTTTCCCCGAAGTTATGGGTTATGACAGCGACGACTGTTTTTTGGTTGGCTTCAATCTTTCCAGCTCCGCTCCCTCGCTTCCACCCATGCACGATTCGCGTCCGGGCATAATTCAATTTGCTCATCTGTCTGTCTGAAACCAGTTTCCTGCGGGACTTCCTCAAGATGAATGCAGTGTGAAGTCATCTCAGACATACTTGTGACGGAACAAAGAGGAGTTATCAAAGGCAATTTTGAGTCTCAACACATTTCGGAAAAAGGGGGCAGACATGTTCAAACTTCATATACGGGATGTTTTGGAAGAGAGTTGCATCTTGGCACCTCCCGAGTCTCACTCCGCCGCTACAACACATCGCAAGTACGAGTACCCATGTGTTGTAGCGTCTGTCTACGAGAGACTGCTCCGCCGCCTTCTCTTCACCAACCAAATCCGGCCCAACGTTTCTAAGGGATTCCCGCCGCTGCCCCCCTTACGCCCTATGACCCGCTGTCCCCTTTTCTCCCTACTTACCTCACCTTTTTGTACTCTATATAGTTCCAGATATCCATACCGACTCTTATATTCTCGCTACGAACTTACACAAGCAAACATACATATCACAATCGGCACTAGTGTTGTCAGGGTCGGGTCGGAGACCCGAGACCCGACCCAAGCCCGGGCTTTTGAGCCCGACCCGACCCGACCCAGGCCCGCGCTCAACGAGGGTCGCGGGTCGGGTCTCAGCATCTGAGAGACCCGAGGCCCGGGTCGCCGACCCGGGTCGGGCACCTAAAATTTCTGGAGGGTGTTGAGGACCTTGGGTGAAAGCATTATTTTTTTTTTTTTTACTTCATAGGCTCACATTTTCCGTTTCTAGACTTGAAGATACCTAGATTTCATGCGAATCCCAAGAGAGAATGGCGGCAAGTCAAGTGCTGATCGGCAACATCCGAATCTCATCACCTCCCACGACCCAAATACGGCAATTCTTACCGCAAGCTATGAGCAGTCCACCTTGAATCCATCTAGAGTGAATTGGGAAAGCAAATTGACCGGCTTAAAAGCAATACCTATAGCTCGGGAGGTCTCTTGACATGAGATCAATTTATCCCGTGTGCGACCCGGGTCGCGACCCAGACCCGACCCGAGCCCGACCCGACCTTAATTCCAGGGTCAGGTCGGGCGTTGAACTCGACCCTGACCCTCCCCGACCCGACCCAAGCCCGGGCTTGGCGGCCCGACCCGACCCTGACAACACTAATCGGCACTCAGCACAAGCTCACCCTTCCGCTGATGCCTCAAATTCAATAATAGCGTGTATAGCGCAGGAGAACACAGCTCAATGGCTAGTCTCACCAAGTCAGACTCTACAACATTTATGATAGTCGATAAATCTATTATATAGAGTCTGAACTTGATGGCGCCTGTCATCCAAGACCTCGGATTCTGTGACACACGTGCCAGTTCACACGGTCGGATAAGGAAATGACACGTCGTTCGGAAAACTTGGCGGTCCAACTTGAGCCCAAGATGGAGCTTGTTGGCTGCATAAAGGGCTTGGAACCCCACATTTACACTTGCCGGGGCTAATATCTACCATTGTGAAGCTTTGGGCGGGGTCGTAACCAGTACGTATGCCGAAGATACTATACTTATTCCATGAACACAATAAGTGATGGTTATGGTCCTGAAGCGTAAAATAGCACTGAATTATGCCTATCTAGAGTATGGGCTGGGCAGTCTTTCAATACTTCTCTAGGCTTGCGAAGTCTTCACAGTGGGTCGTCAGGGGTCGTCGCTGCGTACCACAGCACCGAAGCGTATACGTGTCAATGTGTCATGCCCCATTGGGGCGTGGGGAAATGCACATGATGTTACAGCCGTGACAAAACCGAGGTCCGGGTCGAACCCCGCCAACAATTTCAGACTACTCAATGGCAGACAAGAAGGTGAGACTGGGAACCTTCGCAGAGAACGCACACAGGACGTAGTGGACATCACTGACGCTCAGAATGAGCGGCGGAAAAGACAAGGACAATGTCGTACGACTTTCTTCCCTTTTCTTCCACTGTCCCAGCAGCAGCTACCAGCGGGGCTGTATACCTTTGCTCCTACCGTATCAGAATATAAACCGAGGTGGCTGGAAGCCAGTAGAGCTCGATCGGAACAAGAGCTGCTGGAGTGCAGGTGCAGGAGCACACGGAGGGGCACAAGAGTCTCAGAGAATATGATGTATGTGGACAATGGTCCACATAGGAGGGGAAGCTTGCTTCAGTCTAGGCTCGTTTCACCCTCTCTGTATGGAGGACATGAAGTCTGAAGATAGTAGTTCAGATCATAGCTTCAGTCCGTATATGCAACTTACTGAATTACATACCACATAGTACAGAGCAAGTACACTCGGTGATCTATTCTAAGTACTCATGCAACTGCTGAAAAGGGTGATTGATCCCGTCGCCGGGAATCTATGCAGCGAATATTCGTATTCCCCACGGGCTCAAGAAATTGAAATTCAGTAAGAATATCCTGTATATTGAATCCATAAGTATTGAGTTATAAACCCAAAGCCTCTCTCCATTCTGAGCATCTGACACACTGTGGTTTCATTTGGCTTCTGCAATCTTTGCAACAGGAAAGGTGATCGAAATGCTGTTCCGTTCAATGTTTTCTTCCTTCCCTCAAAGTTAGCAGAAGGTACGTGATGGCTGCCACTTGTGCAATATAGCAGGTCAGGATTCTCAGGATGTGGCTCTCTAGCAACTGGTCTTCTTCAACCTTGAGCATTGGGTTGAGCATTTCCCTGTCTTTGTACTATACTTATTTTGCACTGGCTGTACAGGATTCTGCTGCACCGGAGGTGGATCTGGACCTTGAGTTCTACGTGTTGGTGACGGAGGTGGACTTTGAATATCCTGGTCTTCATTCTGTCCTGCTACACTGACTCGGAATTAATATCGGATCACGTCACTCGTGAGAAAGATGTTGCTCGCGCGCTAGAGCGTAGGAGGCTTTTCGAGTTTTTATGTACCCAAACAAATAGTAATGAGATGTACTACAGTTGCGGCAAAATCAATTTACTTACCAAATATGGAAATTCCCATCAATCCCCTTCTTTTTACCAGAGATGAATGGGTCTCTCAAGCAGCGAGTTAATAGAAATGCTTAGAGACTCAAGCCTTTATGTCTGGTGTAGAAAGATCTGCATCTTTGTATTGATTTTGCCGGGCTAGCCGCCGAGTTTGTCTAAAACAGTTCAACCAAAACCAGTGAGAACAATGACAGATTGGATTTGTTTTTGTGTGTAGAACTATTCAGCACAAGGAATAGAGGCCCTCAATTTCAGTTTCACCTCCCAATGCATTGTTTTTTTGTGTTGTAGAGCGGTTCTGATGGGAATTTCCATATTTGGTAAGTAAATTGATTTTGCCGCAACTGTATATACATGTAAAATATCGAGCAAGCAAACCGGCGCTGGATGGGCAGTTTCGTGATGGCAGTGGATCCCTAGCGCGCACCATGGTCCCCAAATGATCTCAAAGATTCTCGGTGATGTTCATATAAATTTGGTGCCCAGAGAAGAACCTCAAAGCCTTCAAGCTCGAGCCACCCCAAAGCATGCTTGGAGCGATGCTTTGAAGCGCCGTCCTGCTGAAAATAGACAGTCGAGCGATCCAAATCATGCTTGTCGAGGGTCCACGGGAGGGTTTCGGCCAGGATGTCGGTGTAACCGAAGCGGTCAATGATTCCGATTCCGGTGAAGTTGTCCGACTCCATATCGGGTAATACACCCCCACACCATCACACTCCCGCCACCGTGTTTGACTTTCTTCTTGGTATATCGGGCGTCGCTTGCTTTCCCCGGCGCTCTCCAGCACCACTGCCGCCCATCCGACCCAATGATATTGAATTTTGACTCATCTGAGAAGATCACCGCCCGCCAATCCTCCGGTGTCCAATAACAATGCAGTTCCCCCCATTCTTTTCGCTTCCTCCGGTGGGCTGGTGTCAACAAGGGTCGAGATTGACACACATAGGCATTCAATGCTTGTTTTTTGAGGGCAGCCCAAATCGTATCGACGTGCAAATGGGGGAAATATTTCCTCTGCAAGTCCGAAGCATTCTTGGCTTTGCCTGAAGACAGCAGTCTAAGGGCTTTACGGACATCCCGCTCGTTCATTTTGCGTGGGCGTCCTTGCCTGGGAGCCTTCGCGTCAAAATTGTGGGTTGGTCCGTAGCGGGCATTGATTCTGGAGACGGTAGAGGGCGCAACATTTTCCTTTTCTGCCACATCCCGATTCGACCAGCCAGCCTCCTTCAGCGCGACAATAGCTGATTTCTTCGTGGCAGAGGTGTCGCACATGATGTAGAGAATGAGTTGTATGCAGAGAAAGCAGAGTTTAGAGCGTCGTTGTGGTGGTTCGGATTAAACAATGTGACAGCTGTCAAACAGGGAAAAACAATTGGATCACGTGTGCGCGATGATCACACTCTCTTGCCACAACACCGCCGAATTGGACCTCAAGCTTTTATGTGCCTTTTCGCTGGCGCGAGCCCTTTTCCGCTAGCGCGGGGCCCTTAAATCTGTACAATATTTTTCTCCAGCTTTTATGCTGTTTCAGGTGAACTCCAGCAAAATTTACATCCTTGTCAATGTTTGCGGCGCACCACTGCGTGGAGCTGCCGCTTGCCAAGGATGTAAATTTTTCTGTTCGTTCACCTGAATCATCTCCAAAGCTTCCGAGTCTTTGGGCATAGTTCACGGGCCTATTTTTTTTTTTTTTTTTTTTTTTTTTTTTTGGCTGTTACAGCCGTTTTGATTGAGTGGTGCTCGTTCGTTTGTGCTTACGTTTGTTGACGATTCTCGGCAAAGCCGGGGGCACCACTTTTTGGGGCGTTGCCGTACCACATCAAGTGCCGCTGGTCCCTTGTTTTGGCCCTTGCCCGCAAGTCATGGCCCTGTCGAGCTCTGGGCAAGTAGCAGTTGAGTCTTGATCCTCAGTTCTGTTGACCCCCTGTTCCTGGTGTTCTCTGAGTGGCGGAAGCAAAACTCAGATTCGGCTGAAGTGGAGCTGGTGACGGCAAGCAAAACAAAGGTAAGCACAAACGAATGAGCACCACTCGATCAAAACCCGTATATTGTTTCCAAAACGGCTGTAAACACAGAATTTGGTTGCGGGCGCCGGCCCGGACGGCTGGGGTTTTCCACCCCAGACCTCGACCGCTGCGCGGGGCTTTCCGCTCGCCGCGGAGGCCCACTGCGTGGCGCTAGCGCTCGCCGCGAGGCCTACTTTTACACAGGATGGAACAAAACATGATTTTAAAAGGTTGGCAGTCCTGGGAATTGAACGCGTGAGGGCCGGGAACTGGTGACATTGTCACATTGTGCCAAAGTTCCCGGCGCGAGTTTAAAATCCTGTTTCGTGGGAGGACGAGACAAGATGACGGCGCCGCACATTAAGTGACTTCGAGAATCTTGAAAGCTTGCAACCAGGAGAAGAGGAGTTTGGGTATTGCGGTAGCAGCCAGGGGAGAAAAGGGGAGAAACAACTAGCGCATGCGGAGAATGGTTGGTGGAGACGGAAAAGGCGGTTAAAACAAGGGATGCGTGTGACTAGGCCGGTCAAACATCTTGACGAGGAGAGCGGTGGGCGAGACAGTGCTATGTCCGGACTCCGGAGAGCACTACTTGCACTCTACTTGTAGCCTCGAGTGAGCTTGATATGTCGTAGTACATGTACTGCGAAAAGCGGCGGCGGGTTTGTTGTGCCGCGAAAACCATTTATGGCACGATGCAGGGCGGAAGGGATTGGGCTGAGACCTTGAACGGAACGTACACCAAGCTGTGATACTCATCGTCGAGAGCCGATCCTTGTGTTCGTGTCAAGAGCATCTTGAGCAACAACACTCGAGTGCGATTAAACGGTAGCTTGCTGGATCCATGGGGTCTTTGTCCTTCTTCAAAATTCCAATGAGTACCGTACAATTTCATTCAAATCGACAGGGGGTGTGACGCGTGACCCCGCTCGACAATTCGACACGACCGAAAATTTGCGTGACGCACCGCGAAATTTCGAAAGAAAAAAAAATTCAGCACCAAACACGCTGTTTTTTTCCCATTTTTGGAGACATTTGGATCGGCGTGACGGATTGGCCGTTCGACGGAGGCCCGAGTGACGCGTAGAGAATTCGAATCGACAGCGGGGTGCGTGACGCGTGACTTTAGAATTGAATGAAATTGTACGGTATTGCAATTAGCCAGGCCCTCGGGGCGTCTTTATTCTTGACAGAACATGCTTGGTGGTCTGCAAGATTCAGTGTTTGGAGCAGACGCTGCTTCAACGGCGGAGCCAGCTATGTCCCTTGTTCCGCCGTCAGTGGCGGCGGCTCCGTCGCCTCTCTCTTCAATTGCAGAGACCCCGTCGCAAATAGTAAGGTAGCCTGCAGTGTTCGCCCTAAGGGATAAGGCCTTATTAAGGTTAATTGACATGAAAGCCATACCTCGAGTAATGGCTTTGATCATGTCAGCTTTCTTGGATATGTTTTTAAGTAGTGTCTTCTGTAGGATTTCGTCTTTCCACAAGCTTCTACGGACATCGAGCTGTTCCCGAAGGCACGGTCCAGGCTTTTTCTTGGTGGATTTTACCGGCAGAGTCTGCAGTTGGGCGCAATCAGTGATAATGACGATGGATTTGAGTCGTAAAATTTCTGCAGCAGCCTCAGCTTGTTTTGCAGCCTCTCTTTCACGTGCTTCGTGCGCAACCCGAGCCTTGAACGCGAGTAAATCATCCCGAAACTTCTTCATTTTACGGCTGGCGTCTTCGATCCGTGCCAGGCGCATGACATAAACCTCGTCGTCCTCCGTGAGCATCGCGTCGACAAATGCTGCGGTGTTGTTACGAATGTATGCTGCTTCGGCGCTGAAATGCTTGACTGTGCCGTTTTTGTCCGTCAGATAAA
Organism: Favolaschia claudopus; assembly: GCA_037176885.1. Taxonomy (NCBI): domain Eukaryota; kingdom Fungi; phylum Basidiomycota; class Agaricomycetes; order Agaricales; family Mycenaceae; genus Favolaschia; species Favolaschia claudopus. The sequence continues at coordinate 365,096 of JAWWNJ010000054.1, read as the reverse complement.
CACCCAAGCCTCCAAGAATTGACTCGTTAGCGGCGTTTGTCGGAGGGATATGGATCAGGAGTTGCTCGGCTGGAGTGAGGGTGTCGATAGCTCCGCCAGGCTAAAAATCGCGGGAAAACCGTTTCCATGCCGGAACGATTGATTTGAGGAAGCCGATAAGCAGACTTTCAACGACGGGAATGAGGTCGGGATGTTCGTCGAGCCAGAACCACACCGAGTCCATTGCAAATTGGTCGGAGAATGGTTCGCCATCGAGTGTCGCCTCGGAAGAGATGCTAAGAGGGCTCAGGAGCAAGTCTGTATCAGCGATGAGTTTTTCGATATGGGTGATAATCTGCTGATGGAGAGGACCGAGGTGAATGTGATTGACGCCAGGCTTGCTGACCATTTTGAAGTAAGCGTCAGGTACCGCGTTCTTGTAAGCCGTCATTACGACAATCTCGCACATCGTTGGGAGGTCGTTCAAGCCCTTGAGTGCATTTTCCTCCATATGATTGAGTCCAGGCGTCGTTTTGGTGTCGCGGATGAGGGTGAAGAAGTCAATGTAGGCCGAATGATACTTCAGAAGCTCGGCGGCTCCAGCCAGATGAGAGTTATAACGATTGTTGGACGTGTCAGGGAATTTCGCAGATGAGACTTCGCCGTCGATATCGAATTTGACTTTAGAGAAATAGGACCGATGAAAATCTTGATGTCCACGTTTCTCGTCTCGATGCCGAAAGAGATCGCCGCAGATGCTGACTATATGCCCGCCTCGTTGGCTAGCCTTCATGGCGCGCTCAACTGCTGCCGAATCCGCTTCCTCGCCGAGAGCTATAGTTGCTGCGTTGTCTTTGTTGGCTAGAAGAACGGGAGGAGTGCAATCGAGGGTGTCCCAGACAGCCTGCATCCCCGCAACTCCATATTTCGTGCAATTGTGGTCCTTGTGTTTGCAGCATCCAGCAACAATGAAGCGGGAGAGAATGAGCCGTCGTTCCTCGGGCAACGCTTCAATAGTGGTGGATCCTACGTGGCGAGCAAGAGATTGGAGGGCTTCTTCCCGAAGGCTTGCCGGAATGGCGCTGTGGTAATTTTGATATATCCGAAGTGTTAAGCGAAAAAAAACTAACACACCTGCGATCAAGGCCTTCAGGATCCTCACTGATCTCGCATACCACCTCCCACAACGCGTCTTCTGCCTCGGACTCTGACATACCATCAAGCTTTGCTTTTCCAAAGTCCGTTTCCAACACCTCCATCTTGCGCTCTTTTGTCTTTTGCGCCACCAAGCGAACATCGGCTGCGTGATCGGAGTTACAGTACTGTATCATTTCGATCAATTCTCCCTGCCTGTGACGCGTGACCCAAATATTCGAATTTTCGTTTTCTTAAATGCCTCTACTCGGCATTACCAAAAGTAACCGAAATTAGAAATGCCTCGCTTGCGACCAGCTAATACAGTTAGCAGTTGGTTCAACTGGTGGGACAGGGGGGGGGATGGTCATATGCTATTGCACATAACACGCGCCGAAGTTATTGGGCTTTCCCTGTGCTGATTTTCTATGTTTGTTTATTTATGTGTCAAATCAACAATTTCTTGCTCTGTTTTAGTACCCTCATTGAAGGATCAGCAAACTCTGAGTTCTCAGGTACAAAGTCATGAGATAGTAAATATATTTTTGAGGTACTCACCCACCTGAAATCCTGGTGAGTGTGTTCTAAAAAAGGCAAACACCGCCAAATTAATGGTATTTTGAAGATTAATTTATTCAGCCACTGTGTGATACCTTACCCCGAGTTTATATCATAAAAGTTGTAACAAACACGCTATAAATGAACCCTTCATCGCTCAAAGTTCCTTGACCATCGTAATTTCTGGGAAAAAACCCCGAATTCGGTTACTTTTGGTAACTGCGAGTAGAGGACCGTGACACCTAAAAAAATTCGTAAATGGCTCAGAGCACGCTGCTTGGCTTGACCACTATCTCCGGAGCATCTACAACCCAGTGGAGAGCAAGAAACGAAGAAAATTGGGTCTGAGCAGAATCCGGTTGATTTCAGGTGGGTTTGCCTGTCAAATAGACGAAAGATGAGCTAAAATGAGGCGAAATTAGCGCTTCTGAACCATTTTCAAGACTTGAACATCAAGATGGACTTCGGGGAACCATTTGATGAATAAAAAGCCTGTATGAGCGAAAAATTCGATTTTGGGGCAAGTTTCGCCAATTTCGTGACTTGTTTGGGACATTCATAAGACGCCTCGGTGACCCGTGACAGGTACGAAAATATTCGTAAAAAATCGGCCCTGTGACGCGTGACATACGAATTGAATGAAATGGTACAGTATAGGCAACTGCCTTGCGCCATAAATCATCGGCCTCGTAGGTTATTCCTGCCTGTAAATCGCGCTTTCCGAGCGGGCTATTTCGGTAGATGTCGACAATGGAACTATTGACAATATCCCATCCATTGAATTGAGTTTGAGCGGTGTGATCAAGGGCGTGCTCAACCTCGACAAGGCGGGTTGCAGGAGCCTCGGCAGGTGAATCAGGGTCGGTTGAATAGGTGGGGGCGGTGATGGTGATGTGGCGGCCCTCGTATTTGATATTCCGACGACTTATGCCATCGCTGCTGAGAGTGACCGCTAAAAATTTGGTGAATGTTACCGCAAATTCAATTGAAAATTTGAAATGAGCCTTACCTTTCGCGCGCGCGAGTTCAAATCCTAACTGCAACTTGGCTTTGATTCCAGCCTCTGTTATTACCCGGCCTACAGTTCGCCGACTGATGGAATGTTTAACTTTCACTCCCAAAACCCGCCCGATCCGTGTAATGAGTCCACCTATCTTAGCCTGGGCGCAGCCTGCACGGTGACAAGTCAAAGCAAGAGAGCGGTAGAGCGTCGAATAGAAGTGCCGATGCCAAGTGATGAATACAGATTTTCGCTTTCCAACGATTCGAGTCTCCTTCAACGCCTGTTTCGCCCGTTTTTCTCGCATCTGTGTATTTTTTAGTTTTTGCTGAATCTGTTGTCGTTCTTTCGTCTGTTCGGCGATTTTGCGATTGAGTTGTTGGACAGTGAACAGAAGGCTCTCGAGGCGAAGCGATTGGGAGGATGATAAGCGATTGGCCTTGTCAGCGCGAAGGATAGCCTGCAGTAATTCTTCCTTTAATTGATCCATTTTGGTGTCAATTCGAGCTTTGTCTCGTTTTAGTCTATTGATACTCTGTGCAGAAATCGTGACAGCCTGATCCAGTATAGTGTCTGTAGCAGTGGTGAGGCTGTTCTGAGCGGCAGAAAGCTGCTGTGCCGTTGTCGGATTCGACCACTAACAAGGTCATCTAGGCGAGAAGCGGCGGCTGCAAGGGCCGTTGGACCGATCACGAGTGGGCCATACCTATCAGCATCGTTCGGTCTGCTCGATGACCTCGAGTCTCTCTCTCCCGTACTCTAGGTTCTTCCCCATGCACACTCCTTGAATCCGGTGGGAGCCTGTTCTCTTCAGATGCTGCTCGCTAGGTGGGAGTGTTGAGGTCCATGTAGCTCGCACATCTGTACGGGATGCTCAACCCAAAGCTGCCAACTAGATATGGAATCTCTGTTGTGCTCAGGTGTACGCAACATCTCTCTCGCAAAATGTGTGCATACTCGGTGTGACCAAAAGTAACCGGAATCGGAAATTGCGTGTTTTCAACCAGATTTTGTGGGTGACTGCTGGGCAAATTGGCCCAATTGGCAGTGTATGAACATATACGATTGCATAAGAAGCAGGCAAAAGGTTGCATAGTCCCTTTGTCCTATTATTACACATTCTTTTATGTATGCTTTGAGGCGGGAAATTAGTGTGCCGAGTTGCCTCTCTCACTGAACAACGAGAAACACCTGGCAACCTTAGATATCGGATTTGTAGACCATTGGGATACTAAGCACGTTTTTGGGGTGCTTACCGGCCTGAAATTCCGCCATCTCTCCTTCAGAGAACGCAAACATGTCCAAATTGGTCCAATTTTAAAGATTGATTCCCCAACTCAAAACAAAACATTGCATGTCATGCCCATACCATGGAAGTGGTAGAAAAAATAATTTAGAAGAGCCCTGTATTACTTAAAGCTGTTTGAGCTTCGAAATTCCCCTCTAAAAAGCCAAATTCCGGTTACTTTTGGTCACACCGAGTACTCTGCTATCCGAACAGGGTCACTGTGCAGTCAAAGTATCATGAAATTCCTCATGTTTTTCACGACGATTCATTAGAAAGTTCACAATGAATTGTCACGAAATTCATGATGCACTCTTGAAATTCATGACGCAACATCATGAAAGTGCATCGTGAAATTCATTACGGTTATGGGAACATTCATGACGTTATTTTCATGATGTTTTGTTGTGGATTCATAACGATAACATCATGATTTTGGCGGTGAAAAGGAGCAAGAAATATGAAAGAAATATATCGACAACAGCCAGAGTCGAACACACGAAAAGCTGTCACTGACACACTGACAGAGGCAGCCGGGTATGGTTGCGGACCGAACTTCGCGGCAAGTCGCAGTCCCAATTTGGTAATTGATACTGTCACGTCAGTTTTCATTGAGACATCCTGGGATTGCGTAAATAGCATTGCAAGAAGGTAATAGAGCCTTTGCGGTGAGCCGCCAGTGAGCCGCCACACGAACTGGCGGCTCGTGCCACACAACGACTACGGATGCTACTGGGCCAAGTTAGCCACCTTGAGATGCCCTTCATAACAGCTGCTCAGGGTGGCTTACTTGAGCCCAGGTGCTCAGCGGGTCGTGAGAGAAATTAGCCGCCAGTGGCTACCGCAAAGCCTCTAATCTACAAACGTACTGGAGCAAAACTTCGAAAAAACGGGTTTTCCGTGTTTTGCACGGCAATTTCGCGCTTTTGATTGCGGATCACTCGGACCGGTTGCTGTGCAGCAGCATCAATGTCGCCTGGCCATTGCCGTTCTCCTGGTTAGGAGATTTCACTTTCACTGTGGGGTCCGGAAGAAGGAGTCTGGGGTTGCAGAGGCAGAATGGCAGAGAAAGACTTGATTACCTGCCTCAAACTCGCGAGTTTAGTACACACAATTTTGGTTTTTCGCTGTTCAAATTTCGCGTTTTGTAACCCTAAGTTAGGAGTACCTCCGATTCCTCTGAAATAAAAATATTACCTATAAACCATACCCTAGTTCCGGCTAAATCTCGAATCCCGAAGGATTTTGAGCAAAATTGGGACTGGTCATGAAGTTTTGGCCGCAACCATACATATATCCAAGTCAGCCAAGATGGATTGAATCCGACTACTGAACCCGTTCCAGATATTACTGACCCACCTTTTGGCCACCTTCTTCAACCCCTCTTTGCATTAGGGAGGGATACACTGACTCGGAGAAGGTATGGGATCACGGCATCTGTGAGAAAGATGCTCATGTTGCGCAAGATCGCGGGAATATACTGGGAATTTTTGTGACTCAGTACGGAGTACACTATGTGTAGTATGTGCATGTAAAATATGGGGAGGCTGCGTCAAAAAATGAGAGCTGTGCAATGGATTTATTCGTGATGGGTGATCCAATTATATATCTGCTTTTTGCCGCTTTAAGAAATACAAGTAAGAGAATGAGTTTGAGAGAGAAAACGGACAAGAAAAGCCCACAGAACATTAATAGTGAGTCAGGCCTATGGGGGTAATACTGTAACATTATTAAGCAAAAATAGACGCCTTGAACTGAAAAAAAAATGCACACCCTCCAAAATATACACAGGTTCGTCTTGAAGAAGAAAAAACGCACAGGTACGGCATTTTCCGAGCCATCGGCAGTCAGCCCCAGACTGATGATCAATCTGATCTCGGCAACGGATCAAAGCCCCAAGCATTGGCTAGCCTTTCGAGTTCATTTTCAAGCTGTTTTTTCTCTCTCTGCACGGCAATGTTCGATGGATGAGACAGTGATACATGGAGTACCTACAGTATAAATATATGATTTTTCCACCTTCCATCATCTTCCTTTTTCCAAGAATATTAGACCGGACACAAGAAATGCATTTACAGTAATGTATGTATTCAATTGAACCCCTCGAGGAACTTAGTGAGCTCTGGTAATTTGAAATACATTTTTGGAAGTAGATTTCCGAATTCGTAGACACGATGGGCTTGATGTATGGGCGGCACTATAGGTACAGGTACAAACGGGGAAAACCTCTTCGTGATTTTCGATCAGATGGCAACTGATGACCCTTGACGGGCCGAGATCCTGGTATCTCAAAGACCTGTGTATTTTCTGCCGGACCATGTGCAGCTCCCCCTCTGGAATACAGGTTGTGTATTTTTTTGCCGACCTGTGCGCAAATTGTGGAAAACCTCCATTAGGTGCGTATTTCGAAGCCAAAATCCCTGTAGCGGTGCAACAAATAATAATGTTACACTATTACAGCCATACAGGCCTCCCTTTTCCTTCAAAATTTTGCGCACCCTGTTGGGCATACTGCCGTATAACTTGTCAGTATATGTTTGATCTATTTTCTCCCACTCCTCCTTCAAAGTGATCCTAGAGAGTCCCGAGCGCGTACCATACGCTCCAAATGATCCCAAAGATTCTCTATGATGCTCAGATCGAGCGGGTACGGGCACCAGGGAAGAACATCAAAGCCCTCGAGATTAAGCCACCCCTGCGCGTGCTTGGATTTATGCTTTGGGTCGCCGTCTTGCTGGAAATAAATGGTCGAGCGGTCCAAATTACGCGAGTCCAGAATGTCGAGGAGGGATTTCGAGAGGATGTCAGTGTAAACGAAGCGATCCATGATCCCTTCGGTCCGATGAAGTTGATCGACACCGTGTCGGGTGAGACACCCCCAGACCATAACACCCCCGCCGCCGAGTTGGACCTTCTTCTTCGTATATCTGGAATCATACGCCTTTCTTGGTTCCCTTCAGCACCACTGTCGGCCGCCCGAATCAATGATGTTGAATTTTGACTCATCTGAAAATATGACGGCCCGCCAATTCTCTGCAGTCCGGTAACAATGAAGTTCCCCCCACTCTTTTCGCTTCCTCCGGTGCTCTGGCTTCAACAGAGGCTTGGATTGGTGTACATAGGCCCCTAATTTACGCTCTCGTAGCGCAGACCGGACCGTATCGACATGCAAATGCGGGAAATATTTCCGCTGCAGGTCAGATGCATCAGGAAAAACCTCCTTTCTTAATTTGGGCAAATGATGCCGAAATTATGACATGCACTCACAATTCCGCGGGATTTCAGTGGATTTCACTTTATTTCTGGGAATTTGGAGAGATTTTGGTGAGCGGTTCTAAATTCTACTCCTTCTCACCAAATATCGATGAAGTTCCTGCTTGTTTCCTGGGCCGGTAAAATCCACTTTGGGTGACTATAATAAATTAGAGGCAAGGTAGGGGCAGTGAGAGATACAAGAGGGTACCGGTACGAGCATTCCTTACGCATTTCCAGATGACCCGGCCAGATCTTCGGCCTCAACACGTCGACTGTAATGCAGCAACAGCTATGCATGTAGAGTAGGGTAAAGTGGGGGACTTGTGAAAAATTTCGACAAGTCCGTAGCCGATGTCAAGCCGATGTCCTCGGACGACGTTCCGGAAGTAACCGGGAAGATCACAGCGGGCATCAATGGCCGTTGATGGTTGACGTGGCACCCGCACAACTTGTTCCAAACACTTCCGTAAGTCTGCCAGTGCATCTCTTTCTCCTACCACCATGTTCTCCCCCACCTCTCCCTCTTCACCACACCCACCGTAGCCTTGCGGCCCTCTTCCCCGTCCATGCCTTCGAAAGTGAGCATGTCGTCCTTCCCGCGTCTTTCCTATTCTCATCCATCGCTTACAGTTCCTCGCTGTCTTCATCCGCCCACCGAGAGTCGATACCTCGGGTGCTTCAGGTGAGTGTTAGTCTGATCAGGTCTTGTTGTCAAGCTTAACCAATTCCGGTGTAGATGCTTTCGGCTGACCACCTCAGTAGTCGGCTCGGGATGGCATCGACCCTCTTCATGTCAACGATACATGGTGAGTTGCTGCACGCTTGTCTACATTACCTCTCTCATCCGCTTTCCAGTTGAGCGGGTCGTCCCCGCTGCTGTTCCTATTGTTGTAAAGATCTCTTTCCCTGGTATGTGGTCTTGTCTATGCCGCTCCTCCTCATTACTTAACATGCTCTTGTGCCCACCAGTTGTTGGCTCGTTCCACATCACTTATGTCGTCGACATGGCTTCGGCTTCGTTTTTGGGTTCGTCTTGTCTTCCTCCTTCTATTGCAAAGCTAATTATGTTCTTTCTTACCAGTCTACTTGCTTCTGACCTGAATCTATGCATGGAAGTTATCTGGAGAGCCATTGTTCTATAGCTACATGTATTCATTGTCCTTATGTAGTCCAATATACTTCTTTGTCTTTGCATTTTCATGACTCTTGAGTGAAAAATATAAGATCTGAGCCAAGGAAAAGGTCTCGAAAGGTCTCCGAAATTTGGCTAAATTTCTCTAAAATCTCAAACGCCGTTTTCATCGAAAACATAATTCGGCTAAATTTCCCGAAATGCGATAATATCCGAAATTTGGCGAAATTTTCCGAACTTTTCGTGACATTTAGCCAAATTACGAGGGGAGGTTTTTCCTGATGTGCATTCTTGGCTTTGCCGGAAGAGAGCGATTGGAGGGCTCCACGGATGTTTCGCTCTCCCCTCATTGGCGTGGGAGATTCGGCCTAGGTGCTTTCTCATCGAAGCCGCGCGTTGGACCATAGCGGGCATTGATTTGGGAGACCGTAGAGGGCGCAACATTCTCTTTTTCGGCTACATCTCTATTTGAGATGCCTGCCTTCTTGAGGGCGTCTATGGCGGCCTTGTTTGCGGCAGTGATGTTGAACATGATGTGGAGAATGAGTCACAAGAAGTCTGGGGTGAATCGAGCGCGTCGTTGTGGTGGTTCAGAGTGAAAAGTCTTGGGCTGCCAAATGCGGAAAAAGTATTGGATCACGTGTACGCGATAATCACGCTCTCTGACGACAACGCGCGCACATTGGACGTCGAGTTAATACATGTAGAAAGGGCTGGGTAGTCTTAGAGGTATACGCAGCACTATATATCACCCCCAAAATTTTCTCACTCGCGCCGCAGTTCAAGCCGAAAGTTTGAAAACCAGGTGATCCCATACTTTTTCCGAGTCAGTGTAGATGATGTGTGAGTAGGATATTTGAGTACATTTTGTACTCAACAACCTGGCTAGTGGACTTGGCAAAAATTCGTCAGTCTTGCATGTTGAAATTCATGATGTTTTGTCATGAATTCATATGCTCAACAACTATTGTAAAAATGGGTTTCTGAGCATGATGAAAGGCATCTTGAATTTCATGATGTGGTTCATGACAAAACATCAGGAATCTTGAAATTCCTCATTATTGTTTTGAATTTCATGACAAATACTTCGCACAGTGGGTGCTCATATGTAGTTGCATTTTTCTTTTGTTTGTACTGAATTATGTGAATATTCCCGAACCGACGTGGTGTCTACCTGCCTACCTGAGCTTTTTCATCTGGGGCACTGACTTTCGGGCTCAATACAAACTGCTGTCTCGGTTCTTCCCACATCGGCGGCGAGATTTCAGGGATCCCGTTTCTCGGCATAACTTGGGACCCATGAATCTACAGTGTTCTCTCTGCGACGCCCTTCTGTGGAATACCACAAGGGTTGAACGGAGCGAACCTGGACCTGTTAAGAACGAATCGTTAGAGCCCTTGGCACAGAATGAATTCCGGGAGAAGTTTCATCTCTGTATATAAGCAATATACCAGAGATTATGCAGTATGGTGGCCCAAAAATTCGGCGACTCACTCGTTAATTTGGCATGTTCAAAACACGATCCACATAGAAGTTGGGAAGATGGTTGTGGGCAATCAACATTAGTCCGGAGAAACCAATCAAGGCTAATTCGGTGAACTCTGTGGATAACTAGCGGGGGAGTGCGAGATGAACAGCTATGAGCGATGCATCATTCGTACAGACCTACAGCTCGAAGCAAGTGGCGAGGTGTAACAGAATTTGAAGCCGATCTCACGGAGTCTTCATGAACGATTAGTTCATGTGCGGGTGCTTGTATTGAAAATTGGGGGTTGAACGAGGCAGCGGGGATTCATACTTTGGCATACAAAGCAAAATATCTGGAATCTGCAATAATGTGTTAAAAAAAGGTGAGGGAGAGAACAAAACACAATGAAGGAAGGCACTGACAGCTATCTACAAAACACTGGAGCGCTCCGAAAAAAAATTCACACAACGGTTTTGACAGCTCCTGCCTAATTCGGCCAGCCCGCTCCACTCTCTCCAACGACACTCGCCCTTTCGTCACTGCTCCTGGAACGTCTCTCTCGCCTACCATGCCCTACAATACCTTCCGCTACATCCCTCCTGCACACAAGCGGCTCATGATTACCATGGCCGCCAATGGGATGTCCAATCAAGAAATTGCATAGGCTGCAACACGAGGTCGCCCCGCCCTGACGCGCCAGCCGTCGACGCAATGGATCCGGCAGTGCCTACCTCATATGGTAATTGACGTCATCGCATCAATGGGAACTTTTTTTCGGAGCGCTCCAGTGTTTTGTAGATAGCTGGAATGAATCTGAACTGTAACAAACCAAATCACTGACCGGGGAACCAATGCGATGTCACAGCACTCTAGGGAGTCAATTGTCATCGAAACGACGACTCAGGACGTGTATATATTGTGATTACATCAGCCAAACTAGTACTAACCTCGCAAAGCCAGCCTTCAACACAATTGAATTTGACTTCGTACCTCGATCGCGTTGACTTGAGGCCTTTTTGATCTTGCAAGAGCCAGCAGACAGTCCAGGTATGCAATATGCGCTCATCATGTGCTCTAGCCCTGTATCGCATGGTTTCAACAGAAGACGCGTAAGATTTTCTGTCAAAAAGCACGTTACTTTCTGTCAAAAGTCACGTTACTAACGTCACCTTGTGTTTTCATGTATAGGACATGTCGATTTCATTGAAGAAGTGTCGCTTCAAGCGAGTACTTTCGCTGTCGTTCGAACTCTATGCACCATCCCCTCTCATATCGCTCTTTTCAATCAGGATTCAGTTTACATTCCGATCCGTAAGTGAGCATTTGTAAAGATGCTTTCTCCACCCGCTTCCTCACTCGCTATTCAACAAACACACACATTACGCATCGACCATACTTTTGATATTCAGCGTTTTCAACCTCGAACACGCATCCGGCCATGTTCGCCAGTCAGATAAGCTGGCGACTTTATCCTCATCTAAAGGCAATATCCAACAGGTTGACGATTTGATGATCGCCTCCATCGACGTCCCCAGCGTTTATGCGCTAAAACTATTGTATTCGACAACTGTATGCTAACGATCACCCTCTGTCACCACTGGCGACCTTCATTTCACCTTCCTGCGTCTCACGGAATTAATGTTCAGTTCCAGCCGCAAGGTCACTGCAGCTCATCGTCATCGACTCATTTCTAACAGCCACTTTATCTGGGCTCTTGGCTCTCGTTCTAATTTTTGCGACTATACCAAACTCCGAGTCCTTCGACTTTTCTCACTGCAGACTCGGTCCCGATAAATTGTCTTGGACTCTGATTTGACTCAACTCATCCATTTCTCAACCGAATCAAAAATCCAGAGCAACCATGCCCCTCCTTTTTCAAACGATCTGATGTGCACAAGTCAATTCGAGGATGAACTCTGAGCCTATCGCATCTTCGAACTCTATCTAGTCAGGCTAGTCTCACCCAGCTCTTGCTTACGATTCCTACGGATCAGCGGTATTCACGAGAACGATCTTGCCCTCACTGCCAGGGCTCAGCCCCATAAAATTGAGAAATGCAAGTCAGATTCTACCCTCAGTGCTTACGACCACATTTTCCGTCCAGTCAAGCCATTTCATAGTTTGGGAGCCGCCTTCTTTTGTGGGTTAGCCGCGGGCGCTTGGGGGGAGCATAAGAATGGGCGAACTTCAGTGCAATTTCAAGGGTCATGTCACACTTTAGCCTGTGAAAAGGACCAATCAATTTATAGTCCGCCGTATCTTGTCCGTATCTGCTCCAGTTTGGGGATATAATCGTAGATAAGATCCTCAACTATCTCATGAGAATTAGTTTCAGCCATAACACGCCGAAAGGAGACGAGAAGTGGGCAAAAGAAAAGTGATCATTGCCGAATTAGGCAGCTGATGCACCTTAAGTAGTGTCTTGCTCGTACCGCAGACACACTCGTGGGCTCAAACTTTTTAAGACTGTACATAGGCTCTATATCATGGGGCTGAGCAAAAAGAATCCAACTACAAGCTGTTGTGGATAGCCAGAAAACAAAACTAATCAAGGAACCCTCCCTATCCAAGGAACCCTACTACATAGTACTACACTGTAGGTATTCTTTTTTTAGTTTCCGCACACCCTTGGACTTAGCAGAAGATAGGCCAGCTCCTTCATGACCGAAATTCATGATGTTTTGTTAGGAATTCCGACCTCACAAAAATGGTAAGTTTCTAAACATCATGAAAGCAGTTTTGAAATTCATGATGGCCTTCATGACGAAACATCATGAGATATGAAATTCATGACGAAATTCATGCCAATTACTCTGCACATGTGAGGGCTCTTCAGAACTCCTTGTAGACCATTGTAGAGAGCTCAGACAGAGTTTTTCCGAATTAAATCATTTTTTTGTGACACTTCTGTTCTACGGCAAGAATTTCCAAAGTGACCGGGGGCCGAATATACACAAGCTCCCCCTCCTGTAATACACAACCTACGTCTTGAAGGGTAGACTGCATTTACTCGTCGAGGCTGTTGGTAAACACGAGCATATTGCAAGGGTTCATTTTTTATGGCGCTTGACAGATCGCCCCTTCCCAGAATTCATATCCGACGAGTCCAGACGAGAAGCTGTAGCCTCACGCAGTCAGAATACGGAGTCGATACGAAGAAGAAGAAAAAGCAAAGAAAAAGAAAAGAGCCCCATTTACCGTTTGAATTGTGATTTACACACTTTTGACGGTTCCACGCCCCACGACAGCCTCGAGTGTCGACTCGGCACTTCCGTTTCGTTTTACGCCCCTTATATGAGCCGCCGTTTCCCATTCCTTTTGCATTGTCTGTGACCACAAAGCCATAAGTAAATACGAAGATCTACTTTAGTACCTTGTTAGGGAAATACTGCAACATAGATTGATATTTGAAGCTGAACTGGATTTATTGAAAGTGAAACAATGCTCCCGAACCAATAAATCATCGGCATCAACTATCGGGCAAAAAACCATGCAGGTGTCCTTGGAAAAGCTAAATGCAGTTATCTTCGTATCCAAACCCATGGAATTATGCCAGAATTCGGTCAAAAGGGGTTGAAAACAAGGAAATCGCCCAAAAAGGAGCGTCACATTTGATCACATGACGTAGGTTCCGTATGAATGAGCCCTACCTTCAGTGTTCGCCCTTAGGCCTTAAGCCTTAAATTCAGGTCTGGCCGACCCTTAAGGCTTATTAAGCCTTATCCCTTGATAACCCTTAAGACCTTGAAGGCTTAATTTCCTTTTTAGGTAGGTAGTTCCCACCCTCAAACAGGCGTAAATTTTTCAGTGGAGCAGGTATATCGGGGCATATTTGCACAAAAAGCACTTTAATCAGTGTCGGAAAATTCCTGGATTGCTTATAGCGGCGTGGAAGTAGTTAGAAGGTCTTCGAAGGCCCCAAGCCTCGGGGTCTCTTATAATGTACAGTTAAAACCTCATGATGGCCTCTAAGACACTCGGGTGACCTCTAAGCCACTCTAATCCATTACGCGATTAGAGCCTTCCAGCACCTTGGAAGCCGCTAGGATCCACTGGCTTGCACAATAGGTATCCTGTAGTTATCCTGTATTTATGACAGTACTACATCACACATGAAGAGGGATGAACACAGTTTTATTTCATTTTAAATAGTGGTACAGTGGTACAGTATAACTACCTGCGCTACTTCCCACGGCACACGGACGAGCGCGGCGGGGGCGAAGCACAACGAGATGAACACCGAGCATGCGGCGAGTGATCTTGAGATCCGGATTGAAACAGCCCCGCCTGGGACCACTTGAAATGAGTGGGCTTGCGGCGGCGGTTGACGCTGGCAAAAGTAGAGATGAGGAGGGCGAAAGCGAAGGCGAAAACAGATAAACATACCGGCGCATCGTCGTTGTCGTGTGATCCACGCTAAGGGATTAATCTGAACATTCGATGGCCTGCACGACGTGTGGATCAAAAATGTGAACAGAATATGATAAGTCGACAGCTCACCTAAAGGGTAGCATTACACGATTTATGAATGTATGGAGGTGCAGAAGGGGGATTCTGGGGGAGTTGCGTTGGGGTAACGACGGCGGATTCGGGGCAGTCAGACGTCGACTGCAGCTTGACTGCAACGCGGCGACCAAGCCTAGTGAGGAAGGGATTAGGGACAGGGTGAAAAGCTCTGTGATCGACGCACCTTTCGTCGTAAGTTCTCGCTAACTTTGCCATACGGACTCGAGTTGCTGACGTCGTGTGCACGGCCGGCAGCGGCAGCAGCGGCGCCGGGCGGGTACGAGATGCATGCGGGCCGTTGAGCGGTGAAGGGGAGGTACTGACGGCGACGATGTCGAGGCGTGGTGGTGGTGGGAGGAGACAAGAGAGACGAGCAGCGTTCGCAGCATATGTGTGCTGCGGATGTGGAGCGCTGACGTCATTACTCGGCATCTCGGCATTTGGACTTCAAACGTTTTTGCGGTTTTCTGTGCGGCCAATTTTCATGTCACGATGCATGAATTTACACGGGGGCGAGCGTCTACCGATGTTTTCCCATTTTCATTAACTTGTTTAGATGGCCTGACACCTCTAATCCCCTTAAGACACTGCTTGGCTTATAAGGTCTTTCGAGCTAGCTTAGGGTGGATTATAAGCCACACTGCCAGCGGTTCTAAGCCATCCTAGGGTTCTCGAAGGTCCTAATTGGTTAGAAGCCGTTCGAAGCAATCCGGCATTTTTCCGACATCTTCAGGTCAAGGTCAGTTACTTTGGATTTTATCAAAGTCTTGAGCAGTCGTGGAGGTTTGATGATACCCCCATCAATTATTCGGTCAATTATTTGGTATATTACGGGGGGCGCCGACACGGCATCGACCTTGTTCCCGAAGATGCCCAAGGCCGACAGCCACGAAATGATCGGACGATTTGGTTGGCAGGCGCCGGAGATACCCGGGTTGTCGCCCTGAAGCTCGGCATCACCCTTAAGGGCTCTTAAGCCCTGGATACCTGAGCGGCCAGTGCTTAAGGCTTATGTTAAGGCCTTAATAAGCCTTATACATTATTTCACTGATTTCATTGAATTTCCCGCATATTTGCCAGGCGCGCTGCTGTATTCCCAATGGAAAATACAAGCTCGACTTAATACAGTGTATCATATACTCGTACCTAACCAATGTGTTGTATTATCAGACTAAACTTGCTCTTGCGGGACGCTAAAACCGAACGATCAATTATTGCTGATTTATGTGCCATGTTCAACTCACTTGAACTCTGCGAATATTCCTCCAAACCTCTTGAAATTTTGCACACAAATTCCTTACTGTCTTAACATTGCTCCCAGAATTTACTAGACTTTTTCCGAACTTTTTCGTGGCTCTATGGGGTGAGAAAAATACCGTTGATGGCTGCGGCGTAAGCCGCCGATAAATTGATGTGATACTCATGAATTGTTTTCATCTTTGAACAGGGGACAGCCAAGCCTATCTACTATGAAGTTAAGGCACAAAATCCTTGTGCCGGGGGGAATATGGACCTCAACGGACTCAACGATCAAAAAACCGCCGGTTTGGGGCAAGTCCTGAGGAACAAACATATGCAAACAGCTCGATTTCCGAGCCGTGGCTGCCCACGTCCATGAATACGAGTCCGTGCTTTCGCAAACGGGTGAGGGAGATGAACACTCACTCTACCGTCGAATTGGGTTCCTGTTCATCGCTGGACAGAGCGGAAGATCATCAGACAGGTTAAATAGATGAACACAATTAACGTACCCCACACTCGGCACCTTCAGGGGTGGAAGTTTGAGGCGATCTTTCAACCCGATGATTTATGTAGTAGCGGAGTATAGGATGTGCGAGCCCGCGATCGGACTTGAGCTCTTGCTCCGGGACGGGCGGGAAAAGCGCCTGTTTGAGCGGGTTGGGAAGGAAATACGATACGATAGCTTGTGTTTGATTCCATTTGTATCGGTGGTTCGGGCACTTGTCGCCGCTTCGCGCATCTGGAAATTGTCACTCGTGGGCTGGCTCGGAAGACCACACAACAGGACCAGGACTCACCGTGCGTACAAGTCGGTCTCATTCATCAGGCTTCTCGGGGATCTCCAAGTAAAATTGTGTTATCGCCGGCAGCAGTTCAGGAGCAACTAAGAAGAGCTTGTCAAACGCAGCGACAAGTCTGTTTTCCCTGATATGGATGCGGGTGAGTGCAACGCGCAGTCATGACGAAGGAAGCATACTCTTTGGTCAGCGCGGGTGAATTGGGATCCGGAGGTGGTCCCCATTGGCTTTCGGCACCGTATGTCATGACTATTTCGAGACACGAGTTCACGCCGCGAGGAAAGTGTTTCGAGGTAGATATGTGCTTGTCTACAGCAGACATTGATCCACTAGAGGGTATGAGGGATGAAGAGAATCAAGAATTCGTCGCGTACTATTGCGTTCGCTTTCGTTTCTTAGCCTCCTTAATGCCTGGCGTGATGCCTTGCACAATCTCTTCATATAGTCGTTTCACGGCTGCAGGGAGGGAGCCGGGGGCACAAGCATCGGAGGCGGCTGTAGAGAGAATGGGAGGAGCGACGGAGGTACTCGTCGACGCTTGGTCGGGCATGGTGACGGTAGAAGACAAGGGGCGCGTCGATGAATCGAATTCGAAGGATTCTGTAGGAATGAGAGCCCTGTTTCCAAAAAGAAATTGCCGCATGCGCACCTCGGGAATTCCGATCATCCCTTCTTCCGACGTCTCCTCTTGTACACCCAAACCTTTCCTTCTTTGTCGTCTCCGGCATCGACAGAGGCCGCGGAATCTTTGCGAGTCGCGTGAACAATAATGTTTTGAGGGCAATTAGGGTCGTCCACGATAGCCCTTTTCCGCTCCGTTTTGCTTCCTTTTTGTTCTCCTTTTTCGTCCTTTTTGGGTTTCTCTTCGTTTTTCTTCGAGTTTTTTTTTCCTTTTTTCATTTATAATGTCAAAAAGGGTGTATTGGCAAAAAGAACGGAGTCCAACGGCGAGTTTTAGCCAAAATAGTGGAAAAAATGGCGCCACAAATGGAGCTTCAAAAAGGCTATCGTGAACGCTCCGTCCGGTGCGTCCTTTTCAGCCATTTTGATCTCATTTTTGCCTCCTTTTTTCGCATTTCATTTCTTTCATTCCTTGGTAAGATAGACGTCACCCCGGGCACGTGGCTATGTAAGCCGAAACATCATGTCAACAAAGTCCTTATCACTCGATTTTACCCCGCAATAAAGAAAATTGCGCGAGCTCAACTTTTGATCGGAGTGATAAGGGGGGGGAGGGGGGAGGGATGTATTATACGCGCGCGGTCCACAGTCTGAACTGCGAGTTTAGGGAAGACATACATGTAGTACTGTACGGGTGGTTATCCTCACAGAATTCTAGAGTACAAGATGTCAACCGAGCACAACGTCTTTCCAGGGGGTCAATCGCGCCACGCAATCAGGGAACTGGCCGGCCGCTTGTATGGCAGGACCTCTGGTTAAAACCCGTAGGACCTGTGGGGAGTTCTCTCCCACCAGGTATAAATCCCCAGTATCCACCAGTAACCTGACGCAATTGAACGTCTTTCCCTTTGCCGACGCAGGCACACCACTCGCCAAAGCGAGCCCAATGACTTTAGGGTGGTAAGTTGTGACCCTACGCAGTCGACGTCGGTGGCGGATAAACCAGCAGCATAGGCACTGCGTCGTAAATTTGAAGGATTTTGAAGGCCAATTTCGCCAGAATCGGTGTGACTTCCCTTTTCGCAAGGACGGCGCCGTAGAAGTTCATGTGACATGATGTCGGTAAAAGCGTTCTGAAAATCCGGTACGGTCGCGTACAATCCGGTGAGAAATTCCTCTCGGACTTGCATGAGGTCCGGATGAGGACAAATGAACATGGCATGAGCTTTGTCCTCCGCGGCCTCAAGGCAGAATCGGCATTTGCGCCATTCCCTTGGGACAACATCTTTCCCTCGCTCCTTCCACCTGCGGCGCTCCACGGCGAGACTGTGTGTGACTAGATAGAACAATGCGCGTGAGGGCAAGTCGATGCCCAGGTGTTTTGACGAGCAGGTAGTACTAGTGTCGAAAGTCCAAGGATTTTTTGAGTCTTTGACCAATTTTCCCGTGTCCTTCCTTGTCCATTTCAAGCCTGCCTACTTTTGTTCGGGAGGAATTCGAGATTTCATGGTCAATCCACGCCTCCATCGAGAGCTTGACCTGATTCATGGCTTCTTTCACTGCAGCAACCTCCAAAGGACCAGAGATATCCAGTGTCACGGGGATGTACAATTTTGAAAGGACAATTCGCAAATCATTTATCCAAGAGATATTGCGCTGACGATAGATTCTTGCAGCGCATTCCATGCCGGTCGATCTTCATCTAACTGAACCCAGTAGCACAGGGCAAGATAGATGCGGCGGTAACGAATCGGCCAAATCCCCGTTTCGGAAAAGAGAACGGCCTTCATCGAGCGCGAGCCAATTTCGAGCATTCGGCGCAAAAATTTCAGTTGAACCTTCTCCAGAAGCTGCAGACTTTTTGCCTCAATAGATAAGGCACACCATCTTACACTGACTCGGAAATAATATCGGCTCACGTCACTCGTGAGAAAGATGTTGCTCGCGCGCTAGAGCGTACATACGTAGGAGGCTTTTCGAGTTTTTATGTACCCAAACAAATGCTTAGTAATGAGGTGTACTATATACATACATGTAAAATACAGTCAAAGCTGTCATAACCCATAGCTCCCATAACCCAAGATTGCGTTCGGATCGTCCTGACAGCAGCAAGAAGGAGGATGATCGATGATGCAGGATGATGGCTGATCGGGGCAACGGTCCGCCTGATGGACAGGTACCGTGACCCATCAACATTTTCCTTATTTCACCTCTTTTCGCGTCTTTCTACGCGTTTCGACGCGTCATATGCAAAAATACATCATTAAAAACTTGTGCCTTTATGACTCAACATCCCAACGCGTTCGGGGACTCAAAGCTACTCAAAGACAGTGTTTCTGTACTCGAGATCCCACGTATGCCGTCATTCACCAAGCCGCGGACATGCCCGGGTTGTGCCCGGGAAGGCCTTACCCGGGTTGCCGATCCTGCTTCCTGCAACCTGATCCTGCTGGCAGGATGATCCGAACGCACTACATTTTTGGGGGTTTTTGACCGGTTTTTGGCTGGGATAACCCATAAATCTGTCATATCCCATAGCTTTTTGGCTCTACTGTACTATTTCGACCACAACTTCATGTCCCAGGTCACAGGGCAGTTTTGGCCCGTTTTCCAATCAAAAACAGCCCGGAAAACGCAATTTGAATCAGTGAAAAAGTGGAGTTAAGTGGTCACAGGTCACAGCGGCTGAAGTTATGGTCGAAATAGTACAGTACCGAGGGCTATGTAGGCTCGATACCAGCCGTTATAGTGGTAATGACGAGCAAGCAGGTATTACTTACTATAACGGCTGGAAGCACTTAGCCGTAGATTGACAGACGGAAATTTCAAACTCCGACTATACCTACATCTCCGGGCTCAAGCTGCTCAGTTTGTGCCCATATGGGCCATATTCGCTCGGAGGTTGCTGGAAACTCTTGTGATCCATTCTAATCATGCATTCAAGTGATTCTGAGCTGAAACTGACCAGAAATAAGAACTACAATGAAGTTTTCTAGCATATATTTTTATTTGAGGTCAATGAGAGAGGCCTTACTTTGATGTAGCATGCGAGGGACAGGTATTCTGAAGCAATATCTGTAGCAAAACACGAATACAGCTCAATTCTGACCCCAGCAAACATCCATAGCAGAAGTCCCTTGGATTTGGTTGAGATTTGGCGAAGGTTCAGTGGTGCGGCAGACATTTGATGCGCTGATGGCATCTGGTGTCGAGCCTAGGTGACGCGTGACAATGACTTTTTCGGCCCAAAAAGGGCCCCAAAATCGCAAATTTTTTCCGGCCGGCACTGGCCGGGATGTGCCGACCTTCCATATATGGCAATTTTGCCGTGATTGCCGTGATGTGAACTACTTCACTGCCGCGTTTCCTCAATTTATCGGGCCAACAAGTTAATTGTTAAGTTCTAAGTTTCTCATTTAGAATATGGACCTCAGAAACTAGCTAAAATACAATAAATTTATTGTGGCCAGAAATGTAACCAGAATATATAAATTCTTACTCTATATCTAAGTCTAAATATGATTTGTATGCCGGAGTTCGTACCTGTATCAATATTACAATGCACATTGGAGTAAAGTAAGTTGAACAAGAAATTATATCAACTACGTTCAAGTAGATGAGGTTTCAGAAAAATACATATTGACTGGTACTAAGTAAGGTCCATTCGTTGGCTGTGGAGAGTAAATGTAGTGTATCAGTAGTCTCAACTTGACCGCATTGAATCTGTTACATTGAGTTTTTCCAGTTGTCCTCAGTGAAAACTCGTTCGAAATGCAATTCCAGCCAAAGTCTTGACGCGCGAAATGGCCACATCTGGAAAACGACAGATGTCTGCAGTGGTCTGCGGCAGACACCACAGACACCGCAGACCCACAGAAAGGCCCCTGTTTGTGCTAGAGTGGGGCAGACACGCCGTTTCTATGGCAGACACTTGCAAAACGATAGACATAAATTAGCCGATAGAAAAATTAGCCGACAGACACATAGACCAGTAGAAGACCGTCTCGTAATTTACATCCGGTCAATCAAAATATCTGAAAGTCCCGATGAAAAGTCTTTGTCTCCGAGGTCAACGACAGCTTTCTTTAGGGTTAATCCTTGACTTTTGTGTATTGTAACAGCCCAGGCTGTATTCAATGGCAGTTGTGTCCTTGAGAGTGATGTTTAGGAAGCTTAAATTCTTCGCAGACAGTCGAAAAAGGGAAAGAAGGCATCCGACATTGGCAGATCCATGTGGGTGTCTGTCAAAACTGTGTTCCCATCACCATCCATCACTCGGGATCAAGCGGACTCCCTCTGGATCAAGCGGAAATCCCTCGCACCACTCGGAATCACAATATATGGTTTTCTCTGCCTTCATGATGACTAAGTACTAAGAATAGACTTGCAAAACCAAATTTGAACCAGTCTTAAGTACCAGCCGCCAAACGAGCCGCCAGACAGCATAGCCGCTCCAATCCGCATGCCATTAGAGCCGCCAGGTGGCTTCTGGCGGCTCACCGCAAACTCTCTAATGTTACACTATTACAGCCATCAAACGCAATCGAGAGGTGTCATTTTGGGAAAAGTGTTTTCTGACAGAGGTTGCGCATATAATAGTCTTCCCCCTTTTTCGCTCCCTTTTTGTTCTCCTTTTTGCTGTTTTCTGTATTTTCTGTATTCTCTTCGTTTTTTGCCGGGGGGTTTTTTCTTTCTTTCTTTTCTTTTCTTTTCAATTTGAATAGTAAAAAATGGAAGACCTACCAAAAAAACCGAGTGAATTGGGCAATTCTGGTCAAAACTGAAAAAAAAAGAATGGTGTGAAAAAGGAGCCGCAAAAAGGAATGTGTGAACGCTCCGCTCAGGGCGTCCTTTTTGAGCCCTTTTGATCTCATTTTATTCTTGCTTTTTTATACTTCCTTTCATTGACCTCAGTCCTTGCCTAATATATGTTGACTCTTCTATTGAGAGGTATAAAAAGGTGCAGTTGACAAAAACAACCAAGTTCTAACAAGCTTTTTGGTAGAACCGTAAAATCAGTAGAAAGGAGGGAAAAAACGGAAGCAAAAAGGGAGCAATTGACACACTGCAGCGGTCCAGTGTTAAGAGTTAAGGGTCAAGTTAATTAAGGGTTAACTTGGTCTTAACTTTGACCCTTAGCAGCTAAAGACGATGTTAGGTCTTGATTAAGGGTTAAGACACCCCTTACATAATACCATCGTACTTGCTCTGAAGCAGCATCTTAACATTGCAATCCTAATTTACTCTCCACTCTAATATAATTTAAGGCTCCAACCATTTCCGTTTGCAAACGTTTGTAAACGGTAATATCCGTTTTCGTTTCCATTTAATTTGCTCGAGGTCGGAAACAGTTTGTAAACAGTTTGTAAACGGTTCAAACGGTTGGGCTGAATGAACTGCCTTTCAGTACACAGAATTTTCAAAATGGTAGTAAAATTCACTGATATTTCCACCACAAAGTTCCAGAGACCAGTCTCTGCTCCCTGAACATGATGATAGCTCATTACTTGCAGCTTGGGATGCTCAACCTTTGTCCAAATGAGGAAACTGGACGACTTCTGGGCGCGGATTTGGGGTCTCATATTGGCTCGGGTCCCATGTGAGGACATCTAGGGGTTGCTGGGGTGATAAACGCGAGAAGGAGGGGAACAAAACATGTCGACTCACCTCTAGGTACGCCCAATTCGACCACTTCAGAAATTCATCCGTTTAAAACAGTTTTAAACCGTTATAAACTGTTTCCTAACCGTTTCCGTTTGATTTGCCAAAGTTCGCAAACGGAAACTAAATGGTTGGAGCCTTACTAATATTGCCCTCCTCGCTTTATTCACAACATAAAATCTCGAGAGCAATCCACCAGCTAATTGCGAGGGAGACAAGCTCCGGATTTTGACAGCTGGGATGGGTAGCGCACATTCTGCTGTGTCAGATAAACATCCATGGTGATTTTGGCAAAACAAGCTTTAGCTCCCTGCCTCCGGCACGACCGACTCGCTGCGCTCGCCGGTGTGCCTACGTTCGGTCGCACAGCTTGTTGGGGCTGGCCGCCCCAAACCCCGCTGCGCTCGCTCCGCTCGCGACGTCTAGTACGATCTCAAACTAAACGCTATTGACCCAACGATGGAGCGCACCACGTGACTGACACGTCGTGAGCCTTCAAGTTCCCCCGAGGTGCCTCTCAGTACTATAAGTAGTTGCTACTGTAACAAGTTCTTTTTTTTGGAGTCCTTATTTTCCAAGCTCGTCCTTGTGTTGTTCTTGTGTGTGAGGGAATGTGAATATTAACAGAGTCATTGATATAATGTGATATGTACCCAAAATGGACACAAATATTGAAATAATTCGTGATTTTCTATGTAAAGCTTTGCATCTCTCTCCACCTTTTGAGATACAACAGAGTGATTGGGAGATTCGATATTCAAGACATTGTGCGCCAACGATAAACTGATACAGAGGGGGAAACGCGGGTGATTCGTATCACTGCCCATCGTTGGTTTTCAATTGGCCTGGAATTCCAAGTAGAGTTTGCGGACGACGATATACTTTGGCAACCACTGTCGACCGTCAAGGAGTGTGCGGCTTTGATTAGTACATCTGGTGGAATTGGCGGGCAAAGAGGCACGTGACAGGTCACCATCAGTAACCTGCGGTGACCCCCACGCCGTTAGTACATAGGAATATTTATCAGAGTCAGGGCAGCCGTAGTTCGGTCTGGGTGAGGAGAAGACTTGACTTGACTTGACTTGACTTGAAGTTCTATTATATGCCGTACCTGGCCAGTAGTGAGGCTATGCGGCAGTACAAGAGGGGAGGTTAAGGTTACATGATCACTGGTAGGTTACGGGACGATTGTGGTAAACAGAAAGGAAATGGAAATTTGGTATCTTGTAAGGAAAATGGTATGACGAGGAGAGACGTGAACGCGTGAATGAGGAACTAGTGTATGTAGGAGAGTGAGGTACTATAATGGGGTTGCGTGAATCAGAAACGAAGATCGCGAAAGGGAGAGAGAGATTATTTAATGAGCGTGTTGTTGAATGAACGGAAGGGGATGAATTGAAGACTTATCCAACGACTCATGCAGATCCTTCATTCGCCCCGCGAGCGTCACCAGCAACTCCTTGCGCTTAAGACACGAATACGAATCAGCGCGATGCTTGCCGCCGCAGTTGAGGCATGCGACGGGCCCTGAACACGGCGTCGTTGGTGAGTGGTCGCCAAC
The DNA here is from genome assembly GCA_037176885.1 of Favolaschia claudopus. Classification (NCBI taxonomy): domain Eukaryota; kingdom Fungi; phylum Basidiomycota; class Agaricomycetes; order Agaricales; family Mycenaceae; genus Favolaschia; species Favolaschia claudopus. The sequence continues at coordinate 340,896 of JAWWNJ010000054.1, read as the reverse complement.
AGGCTTGGCACATACAGCGCAGGACGGTGCCTTGACGTTGCATCGAGCCTTCGTATGACCGTACTTGTAACAGCCCCAGCACTGAGAGATCCTTAGATGGGGGAATCCACGAGCGACAGTGGGACTTGTTGAGCAAAGCACGATGCGGCCACGAGAAAGGGCGAGGTCGACTTTATCACGGGACTGGAGGAGAAAATAGACCGAGCCAGCGAGCTTCGGCTTGCGTCCACTAGCAGAGATGGCAGCAGCCTGCGCTTCAGACGGCGGACGGTTGACCCAAGTCGGCAGACCCGTGACGGGACCCAGGTCCGGGTTGCACAATTCAAACTCGCGCTTGAGCTCCCGCATGTCTGTAACGTCGCGAAACAGGATGCCGTTGACCTGGAGGTGGGAGTGCAGCGCAACGGGGGCGATCCGACTGCCAGGGAAGATAGTCGGGCCCCAGCGGGACCACTCCTTATCGAGGACTTGGGTGTCGGCTGCCGATGCAGGAACGAGGAAGATGCTGCTGTCATTCTGCTTCGTCGCATAGAGTACAGAGGGGAGGGAGAGGGAAACGAGGTGTTTGTTGACAGTGGCGACTATTTCCGAGTAGGGTGCATTGAATAGCGAAGGTACGTCGCCGTCGAACCGGACAAGGATGCGCTCGTCGCTGGGGGAGGGTAGTGGGGGCGGCTTGGGCTTGGGGACAGAGGGAGCGGGAGGCTTGGCAGCGGCCGCGGCGACGGCTGCGTACGAAAGAGCCTTCTCGGTTTTGATGGAGGCGAGTTCCTTCGATAGCGACGTGATTGCCTTGTGCTGGGCCTCAGATTTCTCCGAAAGCTGCTTTAGGGACGGTGTGACAGTCTGGAGGAGGAGGGCGCTGAAGGAAGAGGTCGTCTCCGACTCACGGACGATGGTGACGTGGTTGACGAGCCGTTCCTGTATCGCACTAAGAACCTTCCAGAACTCCTGGGTGATAGCGCCAGAGGAGTGGAGCCACTTCAGAACATCGCCAAAGACCAAGGCCAGTGCATCGAAGGAGTCTGCATCGTCAACACGCACCCGGGAACTTGACAGAAACTCCTTCTTTGCTCTCAACGCTTCCGCCTGCAACTGTTTGGATTGCGCTGTCCGTCCAGCACGCTCAGGAGGGGGCTTCGAAGGCGCAGGAGGATGGTCGACTGCTACTGGCGAGATTGGAGAGGGAGGAAGAACCGGCGAGGTCGTTGGGGCGACGGCGGTGACTGTTGTCGTCGATGACGTGGCAGCGGGGTTATCCGCGGAGACAGCGGCGAGCTGGGCAGCCTCGGCGGCCGCCTTGGTCTTGCGGGTTGTTGGGCGTGGGCGAGAGTCGGTGGAAATGGCGGCGAGGAACTTATTCTTGTCTTTAGATTTGGACATGATGGTGGGAGGGTCGAAAACCTGCCGAAGACAGCCGGCGGAAATCTACCCGGCTGATCTCCAGGTCGTGGGTAAAGAGATGCACGAGAAGGCACCCCAACGCCCACTCTACGCACTGCCCTGGTAAATACGACACAATACACAATTCTACGAGGCCACCAACGAGTCGCGGCGCAGTCGCCACGGAGGCAAACTTGGAATCTAATCGGAAAGGTTACAAATCAAAATTAAGGGTGAGGTGGGTGGGCCAAAGAAAAGCTTGAGTCTTTGTAGGCCGAAGTCAGCACAGAGAGCTTGAGCGCGTCGTGCCGTGTGTCGGAAGAGGAGCGTCACGTCACACGTCACTCCGCTGGTCACAAGACATTGCACTCCTCTCGCAGGCTCAGGAGTGCGCCCATCTTGTGACTGTCGCTTCATTGTCTAGGAATATTTATCAGAGTCAGGGCAGCCGTAGTTCGGTCTGGGTGAGGAGAAGACAGCCGGCGGAAATCTACCCGGCTGATCTCCAGGTCGTGGGCAAAGAGATGCACGAGAAGGCACCCAAGAGAAAAAGACGCCAGACGAGGCATCTCCAGAGACCACGGCTAACCCAGAAGAAGGCGGCTGATGAAATTCCATAGCTCGAAATGCTGAAAACTTTGAGCTCTGGTGGGAAATTACAATGTTGACGTAGCATGAAGTACATCCCGCAATTAAAATTAGGAATTGTGAATGGAAGCGGATCACCGCTATAAAACAAGGTGAGATAAAAGAGAATTAGGCCAATGGCGAATAATTTTAGGTATGATCAAAGACTCGGAGAGGTCAAGAGTGCAAATCATTGATGTTGACGTTGTCAGTGAGTCGTCGCAGTACTGGCAACGCAAAGTAGATAGCAGAAAGTGTAGGAGTTGTCGAGTCGAGCCCCGAGTTCAAGCCAAAATAAATGTGGCGTTATCGTAGAGAAAATAAGTTGTACTTATATCAGAAGAATCAGTGGCTGTTAGCCAGCTCCAAACGTTTGATATCCTCCATCGCCGGCGGCAGGAAAAGGGTAGGAGGAGAGGGATTGTAAGACCAAGCTATGACAATAACAGTGGGTTCAAAACGAAGATATAGCGGCCCACACAAATTCGAAATGCATCGAGGAAACCTTGACCTGTGCAATAATAATGGGAGAACACGTAAATCGGGGTGGGTGTCAGTAGGAGCTGACAGATCGGGAATCGGAAACATCGTCAAGAGTTCAGGATAAGGCCTCGAAAAATCCCCGACTTTTACAAATTTGGGATGGAGAGTATTCAGAATTTTTTGCCGGTGCGGCTCAGAGCAGCTTTTCCAAGGAAGCCAGAAACTGCTACGCCACGGAAGCCAATACAAGGAACTGTTAGGTGTAGGGTAGAAAGTAGACCTTTGGTATGAGGGTCCGCCTTTTCGCGGTAGCTTGAATATAGAAACAGTACGAGAATTATATCATAGACACCTGCAGACACAAATATTTTGTCTCCGAGTGCGATGACTTGCCACAGAGGTTCCTACGAGGTGCATGGAATCCAACGTGAAATAAATATAACCGAAAATTTAAGAACTCGATCTCGGATTGAAACAGAGTCATTAGTAAAACCCCAAGTCAATAATAGTAAAGCCATGAAGCAATATATCGTAGGACATGCAACACATTGGATAAAGTCGGCAGAGCCGCCATGTAGAGTATGGACCACATAATTGAGCATGAGTGAAGTCGGCTCGAGTAAAGTAGCGACTCAAAGGTGAAGAAGATCGAAACCCAACCGAAGTTGGGAGGGAATTTAAAGTATGCACAAAACCAATGGCGTGAGCGTCGAACACATACAGTGATGAAGCTTGATAATTGAAAGTAAAGGTGGGCATGCATACTAGCACAATTATCCGACAAATTAGTGAATAATGTGAATATGTACCATGCAGAAGTGCAATTCGACAGAGAAATTCGATGAATGTAGCGATAAGCTGAGGTCAGAAACTCCGATGAATGAGGAGACTATCGAGCATGGGTGATTGAGAGAATTATTCCTCTCCGTTCCGTCTTCAAAGATCGGCAAAGAATATGGTTGCCAAGAATACTAGGACTCAAATGGCTGCCTGCAGGTCATAATAAAAATTTTAACAGACTGTTGTAAGCGCAAGTAGAGGCGCTAACAGTATTGTTATGTAGGAGAAAGAATGCATAGAACAAAAGACGAGAGTCCGAGCAGTATGCCCCAATGTGAAGCCTGAATCAATATTCATAGATTTAGATCGGAAAGCAGGGTAGGTCGAAGATGAATCGACCCAGCAAGCCACCCATCAGGTATTTAGAAAACTGCTGAACATTGAATGGCGGGATCACCAGGCAGAGGAATTGAGCCGCAATGGGAGTAATAATGCGAGCCAAATTGATGTCAATGACTCAATGGTCCTGGTAGCATCAGGCAACCTCGTCACAAATCAACGTCGAAGCGACGTGGATTGTCGTACGTTGGTGTCGACAGGTTTTGATGGGAGACTGACTGCGAAGCGTACTTATGTAGATCAGGCCAAAGTCGGATAAACGAAAACGCAATCTCGGAATCGGGGGCAAAAGTAAGCACGAACATAGAGTTCGGTGAACCGAGATGGAGGGGTATTCAGGAACTTGAAGGAATTCGAAGAGGAGGCAGTCGATTTAAGTATAGTAATACTCACACCAGTTAAAGTGGATGCGGATTTGAGCATTCAACGCAATAATAGAGGCTTTGCGGAAGCCACCAGAAGCCACCGGGTGGCTCCGACGGCATGCGGCAACAGTGGCTCCACACTGACATCATAGTCTGGTGGCAGCTCTGGCGGCTCAAGTTAAGAGTTAAACAGCACATTTCTTGTGCACGAACCCGTTCTCCAACCAGCGGCGTCAAGGGGAGGTTCAGAGGGACATGTAGAGTGGTTGTGGGCACAAAAATCGGTGAAAAAACTGCTGGTCTTTTGGCAGCGCGAGCCACTGCCGCCGCATGCCTGTGGAGCCACCCGGTGGCTTCCGGTGGCTTCCGCAAAGCCTCTAATACTCACACCAGTTCAAGTTGATGCGGATTTGCGAATCTGCGGATTCAACGCAATAGCACGTAATCACGGTGTGGGAAGAAAATCGTAGTTCATCGCTTTCTAGAGCGAGAGCATCGTAACATGTACAGGTAAGGAAGGTAAGTTTAGCTGGAGGTTAGTTAAACTCGAAGGGAAACACCTACCTCGAGCCCGCTCTTGAGTCAGTGGGGCAGACAATAAGAATGCCGGACGAAAGTCATAGTTCATCTTTAGCGGCGGAAAACCATGGTAAATCGGAAATCCAATGGAAGTAAATCCAGGCAAGGGTCAGTATAGATCAGCGAGAAACGCCTGTCGGAAAACATTTTCAATGTTCGCTTTAGCGCAAAATCACACTAAATAGGAAGCCCAGCAGAAGTAAAGCCGAGGGTAAAGAAAATAATTTGTTCATCGCTATAGCGCGAAGAGAAGGTAAATCGGAATCCAAACGAAGGTAACTCGAGGCGATGGTCAGTCTAGATCAACGAAAAAAACCCACCTTGTTGAAAAATATTTTCAAACCAGAAAGCGGGGCAATTAATCACGGAACGTATTCATGCAGGCGATCCCATCTGTACTTGAATTAGTGTTGCCGCGGCTCGGCTCGGCTCCGGCTAGCCGACCGAGCTGAGCTATTTTAAGCTGAGCTGAGCCAGCCGTTGCCAGGGCGGCTCCACGTGGCTCGGCTCAGGCCCAAGCCGGCTTGAGCCCGGCTCAGCCGCAGCTCGAGCACAATTTTGTTCACCCTGCGGTCCCGTTGCCCAACGGATACAAATGCTGTTTAAATACACAAGAATACACATCTACCATCCCCCAATGCCCCTCACCTCCAGACTTCACCTCTGGGCTGTCATTTGTGGCGCTTTCGTCACCATGAGAAAATGTGTTTAAAAATAAATTTAATAAAGATTTAGCGAGTAATGTGGCTCGCAGGCGTCTTGAACATACTCGCAGTAGCTCGCAGTTACGGAATTCAGGGTTTTTCCCACGAAATTACTATGGTCAAGGAACTTTGAGCGATGAAGGGTTCATTTACAGGTTGTTTGCTACGACTTTCATGATATAAACTTGGGCTAAGCTGTCACACAGTGGGTGCATGAATTAATCTTCAAGATACCATCAATTTGGCAGGGTTTGCTTGGTCTTCCGTATACTCGGAAATAAGACCTGGGATTATACAGGTGACGGCCTGATGCAAATCCTGACCGAGTTCGAAAATTTTGGCGATTTGGCCTGTACGAAATCCTGACTTTTGACCTCCTTTGGATGCGAAGGCCTGGTCGGGCTGACGAAAAGGGAGAAAATTTTCGGAAACATCTCCGAAACCACCCGATTTCGGCCGAAATTTTGGTTTGATGCGAAAATCCTGACGATTTTCGCAAAATTTGGGGTCAATGCCTGTGTGAATCCTGACTTTTTCCGCCCGGATCTGTCCTGACTTTTTGGCTCCCAGAAAATCAGGGATAATCCCAGGTCCTTCGGAAATTTGTATCATCTTTCCGGCGCTCTCACCGCCCCAGAGGGTACCGCACAAGTACCGCACCTTCTTATTCTCAGCTCTACATGTATGATCCAAGTGTCGCACTACAACCGCGCATGAACAGAAACAGCAATCTGCGCCGTGACACCATGCAAAGTCTACAGACTCTCCTCACCACTTCCCACCCCTACGCCGCTATCTACAAGCAAGCCTATGAAATTCTCCAGGACCATGACGTTCACGACGCCGAGGTGCGACTTCGAGTTATCCCTGGGAATGACCGTCGTCGCCGCTATAACCTACGCACTGCCGAGGACGTAGCGGTTATACTGCCCGGCGATGATTCAGGAAGTAAAAACTCCAGCATTGTTCGCCGCGATATCGTCCTACATAACCGGAATTCCGGAGACGCCCCCATGCAACGCATCTCCGACCTCCACCCTGCGTACACTCCCTTATATTTTGTTCTCCTCTTCCCGCACGGCGAACACGGTTGACATGCGAAGTTGGTTCTTGACGAGCCAGACAAGGAGAGACCTGGGAGCCTCACCCAGACCCGTTACTACGCCTTCCGGCTATTTGACCGTGAACGGGAATTCTCCCCAGTACTACGCGGTGGCAGGCTTCTTCAACAATATATGGTCGATGCCTTTGTATCCATCGACCAAAACCGACTCAACTACTTTCGTCAGAACCAGAAAAAGCTCCGTGCATCCCTGTACAGCGGACTGGAAGATGCCATCTCCAACCGCGACGATGCGGTGGATCTGGATGAACTTGGCCGTCGTTTCATCCTTCCCTCTTCTTACATTGGGGGTCCTCGACACATGCAGCAGCGGTACCAAGACGCCATGGCAATCGCTCGGTACTTCCGCAAGGTGAGGATCTCGACTGCCACTGCTCCCTTTCTTTGCTGATCATGCACTTAAAGGTTGATCTTTTCATTACTGTTACGGCCAATCCTCAATGGAGCGAAGTCACCCGCGCCCTTCTTCCTGGTCAATCGTCTTACGATCGACCTGATTTGGTTGCGCGTGTCTTCGAGCTCAAGAAAAAAGCGATCATCAAGGAGATCTACAAATATGGTATCTTTGGGGAGTGCGCGGCCTTCGTAAACACCATTGAGTTCTAAAAGCGCGGTCTTCCCCACATGCACCTTCTGGTGTTTCTCCGCCATCCTCATAAGCTCCTGAGCTCCGACGACATTGACTCCGCAATCTGGGCGCAGTGGCCCGACCGCGAAACTCAGCCGCTCCTCTTTGAAACCGTGCAGAGATGTATGGTTCATGGTCCGTGTGGGGCTCTTAATCCCCGAGCTCCATGCATGGAAAACGGCCGCTGTACAGAATTCTTCCCCAAGCCATTCCAGGCGTACACGTCAATGGATACAGATGGATACCCCCTCTACCAGCGTCCCGAAGACGGCCGTGAATACCCTGTCGGACGGCACAATGTCGATAATTCCTGGATACCTCTCCGCCAAATTCGACTGCCATATCAATGTGGAGTGCGCCGTGACGGTCAAGTCTATCAAATATCCCTTCAAATACATTCACAAGGGAGGCTCTGGAAGTCGATCGAGACGAAATCAAACCTACATTGACGGAAGATACATTGGACCTCCGGAGGCGTGTTGGCGGATATTCCATTTCGACCCACACACTCAGATTCCCAATGTTGTCCGCCTTCCCGTCCATCTTAAAGAGCAGCACATGGTGACGTTCGAGCCTGGCGAGAATCCTGAGGAAGTTCTTGCACGCGGCCAGACCGCGATCAGTAAACTCAACGCATTCTGTGCGGCTAACCGGGAACAAGGTCGCTTAGGTATCGAGGCTCGGAAGTACACGTATCAGGAATTCCCGCAATACTTCACATGGAAAGAGGGGTCAAAGGATTCGGATCCGCGTTGGGCAATACGGCAGCAAGGCGGGGCATTAGGGCGAATGTACTTTGTCTCACCCGCTGGAGGCGAGAGATTCTATCTTCAAACTCTCCTCTCAATTGTCAAGGGTCCGCGATCTCATGAAGACCTGTATCGCTAGGAAGGTGAGCAGGGTTTTCACTCACCTAAAGTGCCGCAGCAACAAATTCCTTTGTTAATATAGGTGTGAGATATGACTCCTACCGCCAGGTTTGTCTCGCTCGGGGCTTACTCCAAGACGACAGCGAGTGGCGCCTCTGTCTCTCTGAGGCAGCAGAGATGCAAACCGGTACACGTCTCCGACACCTCTTCGCAACACTTCTACTTTTCTGTAACCCGACGGATCCGCGCAAGCTCTGGGAGGAGTTTCGCGCCCATATCTGTGACGATCTTGATCGCCGTTTGCGGCGAATGGGTGTCGAGAATCTCTCACCGATGCCGACATATAAGACTACGGCCTGTTCCTGCTCAATGCTATCCTCCAGGAATCGAGCCGTTCGTTGGGAGATTTCGAGTTGCCCGTCCCCGAACGCGACTGGAGTGTTGTTGGGGACAATCCCTTGATCGCTGAGCAGCTGGACTACAACCAGGCCGACGAGCGCGCGCAAGCGGAGGCCAATGTTGCGCGTATGAATCCTGAGCAGCAGCATGCGTTCAACAAAGTCGTCGAATCGGTGGAAGAAAAGTTGGGAAAGGTTTTTTTCCTCAGCGGAGCTGGCGGCACCGGCAAGACCTTTGTCTACAACACCCTCGCACATCACTTCCGCGCCAAGTTCTGTGTAGTTGTCTGCGTCGCCTCTTCCGGAATTGCTGCTTTACTCTTGCGTGGAGGAAGAACAGCCCATTCTGTCTTCAAGATTCCGATTGATGGTCTGAATGCCAAATCTACGTGTAATATCCCCAAGAAGAGTCTTCGGGCAGGGCTTATGCGAGCGACTAAGCTTGGGATCTGGGACGAGGCTCCCATGCATGATCGCAAATGCCATGAAGCCGTTGACAGGACTTTGCGAGACTTGCTGGGCGTCGACAAACCTTTCGGTGGGATCACTTGGGTGTTGGGCGGTGATCCAAAGCAGATCCTGCCTGTCGTTCGGAAAGGTACTCAGGAGGAAATTGTGGACGCGTTAATCTTTCGTTCACATCTCTGGCAGCATGTCGAGATACTCACATTGACACAAAACACGCGCCCCGATGTCGGCCTAGAGGAAGCTCAGTTTGCGGACTGGCTATTGGATGTAGGAACGGGAAGAGCCAACCGGGAGGATGGAACCGTCGAGCTTCCGCAGGATGTGGTGTGCAGAGATGATGAGAGATTGATAGATTCTGTTTTCCCTGGCATCGACGGTCCAACTCCGCCACCCAACTACTTTGCGGAACGCTCCATACTGGCAGCCCGGAGCAGCGATGTCGATGGCCTCAACAGCAATGTCCTCTCCCGTATGACTGGGGAGACTCAAACCTTCATCAGTGCTGACAATATTGTCACTGAGGCAGGTGCGGATGACCCGACGATGAACGATGGGATGCCGGTTGAGTATTTGCGGTCATTGGATGCATCTGGACTACCACCTGGAGAGCTTTCGCTCAAATCTGGTTGCCCAGTCATTCTTCTCCGCAATCTCTCACCTTCCCAGGGGCTTTGCAACGGAACACGGTTGGTGATACGTCGTATGTCTGGTAGGGTTCTCGAGGCCGAAATCTTGGGTGGTCAACATACAGCCGTTTCGGAAAAAGAATGCGGGTTTTGATTGATTTTCGTTTTCGAAATCTGCTGACCTGTGTTTGGTCCCGCGTCCTCGGCTCCACCCTTGCCGAATCAGCTATTCGTCTCTTTCTTGCCAGAGAGTGAGTTGGTGAGGCTCCCTGAACCTTTGTGAATACATCAGAGCTCCAATCTGACCTCCAGCAGGGCTCAAATGCGTGCTTGAGCCCAGTTGTTTACACCGAAGCTCACGGCAGTTGTGGAGACTTGTGGAGCCGCACGGTGCCGTTGAAGGAATCGTCAACAACTGTCAATTAAAATCGAAAAGGAAAGAAGATCAAAACCCGCATTCTTTTTCTGAAACGGCTGTATGACGTTCTTCCGAGTGATCTCTGCTGATCAGGATTGATTGCAACGTGATGACGCACCTTTTCAACTGATGGTGCACGGGTGATTGATCCTGCCCAAAGCTTGGGTATGGGCAATCACCCCGAAAAGGATCGTGCGCTGACTAAGCAACTTTCCCACTGATTTCGTGTCGATGCCTTGAAAGTTGAGCGATTGGCAGGTATATGTACACTCATTCGCTCTGCGGCGGGAATGGCTCTTTGTAATGGACGGATCATCAATCCCGCAGTCCTCACCCGATTCCTGGCACGGCTTCCTGACCAGTCCGAGGACTCAGTGCGCACACCCCTTCTCGCTCTCCGAGGCAACCAACCCCGGCACCGTGACACCGTGACCCGCCTTCGGCAACGCAACCAGAGCAGCTGCGAGCGTGACCGGGCAACCGAGAACGTAAAATTTGCTGCGATCAAGGGCAAATTTTGACTTTGGGCCAACTTTGAGGAGCCTGGCGGCGACAGAAATAGTCGGAAACGATGTTTCCGAGGATTTTTAGCAAAAATGGGGTGAAAATAGGGTAAAAAAATGAATATTTTTTGAACCGTCACGGTTTCCCGGAGGCAACCAAACCGCCCGTGCATACATACAGTGGTGGCAAATAGAAATTGCCGTGGCTTTTTGGCCAAAATCTTGCTGTATACTTCACCGAATGACCTGAAATAAGATGTAGAGATAAATATATGATACTACTGTACCACCTAGAATACTCAGCTATCTATTATGCCCTGACGATGCATCAATTACAGGACAGTTTCTGATTATTGCCATATCTGGAAAAGCTCAATGTATCCTCAGCAAAAAAGTGTCATAACAGGATGAAAGTACTTGAAAAACAATGCTAGTTATCACTTTGATTGACTGGAATTGAACCTCATTTGAGCTCACAACGGCTGCTTTAATTGAAGTTGGTCCTTTTAGCTATTTTCTCTGCATTTTCAGCTAAGATAGGCCGCATCCATAGACAGCAAGCCGTGACCGTGACTAGTAACAAAGTCACGGTTTCGACCATCTCTCTAATATCTCAACGACGAGGACGAAAATAAAAAACTTGTTCCGTAAATCGATAGCGAGAACCCTTAGCTTGGTTGTCCTGAGTTTTGAGAAAAATCTGTGTGATATTGAGCGAGGAGATAGAATTTTGGCGGTAAAATGGGGTATCTTCTCAGTTCAACCCGCGACTTTCGGGGCGGTGAGGGTCAGAAAAGCATTCAAGGTTGTGATTTAGGTATCTACAGTACAGATGTAAATAATTTAGCGATAGAAAACAAATTGAGGCAGAGAAGAATAGTGGTCAGTGCTAGACACGATCAGCTGATCTGGGCTTGACTCTAACCACTTTGTCGCGTCCCGAAACGGACTCATGCCGCCCACAAAACGCAAAGCGCAGCGCGCAGGGCTCAAACAGGGACGCTATGGACACTCCAAGGTGCCCAAGGCTGGCAAGGAAAATGTAAGAGACCAGCAAGCAGACCCACAGCCAAGACACATCATACCTTGCAGTTCACTGTCTATCTTGCAAATGCGACGGTAGAATCCGAGACGGACTATTCTGAAGAGCCCGGAGCCAACTTCTCTTCGCTTCCGATTCATGGGACGCTTTCCGAGCCGACAGCGCTGGGCAACTTCGATGGATCCGAAGAAAGAAGACCGAACTCACCTGCTATGCCTCCATTACGTCCTGCATCTCCGTTTCCCGACGACGACATCGTTCTGCCTAATCTAGAGCCTGTATCCGACGATGAGACTGGAGAGGAGGAAGAGGACCTTGCGGACGACGAAGAGGACGAAGAGGATGAAGAGGATGAGGACGACGACTATGGCGAAGGAGATTGGGATGACCAACTTTACGAAGAAGCTCGGAAACGAATGCCCGGCTATAGACCAGCTACTGCATCTGCACCAAAACCTCCTGCTGCTACGCAACCTGCCCAAGACATGCACCATACTCAGAATAACTCGAGCGGCACTCACTCACCAGGCTCCGGGCCCCCATTTCCACCGTCTAATCCCTTCGCTAATCCCTGGGCCGATTCTCACACCCCTCTCTCAAACGCTAGCCCACCTGCTGATTCTTGGCGCTTTAACTTCTCTGCCGACGACGAGTACTATGAGGAATACGAATCAGACGACTTACGGGACCGCGACAACGATGCACCTGGACCAAACGAACGAGAACCACCTAGTAATCCCTCGACAACACAACCTGACGGCGACTCCTGCGGCGGAGAGTTCACAGCACCATCCAAAGAAACGGCTAGAGCTGCGCTGAAAGCAATCAATAACCTTCTTCGTCCTCCACGCAATAAAGGTGCCGGATATAAGAAATGCAAACTACACCTCTACACTCGCACCCGGCTCGAATGGATGGCCTCGTTTCTGCATCTCTACACTAGCGACAAGACAGCTCCTACCGGTCAACTGTCTGTTCACTCAAAATGGATCTCGGCTTCGTTGACAGCTGCACACGCAGCACAAAAAGGACCTTGGCTGGCTAGAAAGCTTCGGGAGTGGACTCGTGCGTTTATGAAGGACTCAGACGACATACCGATGAGCCCCTACGGCAGCTGGAACCGAGAGCGCTGTATTCTGGAGGACGCCGATGTTGCGAATGAGATTGCGATGCACCTGCAAAGCCTAGGAAAATACGTCAGAGCTCTTGACATCGTCCATTACATCGACCGACCAGAAATCAAGACCCGATTGAAGTTGAAGAAAGGCATCCACCTCGCAACGGCGCAGCGATGGATGAAGAGCATGGGCTATCGCTGGACGAAGAATCCCTCGGGGCAGTATGTCGATGGTCACGAACGCGCGGATGTCGTGTACTATCGGCAGACGGAGTTCATCCCCGCGTTTACAGAGCTTGAGTATCAGACGAGGAAATGGGTGCTGGAGAACAAAGAGCTGGTGATGAAGCTGCCGCCAGGTCAAGTCATCGTGATTTGGTTTCACGATTATGCGCACGATCGGCGGCTGACGCGATGGGTGCATGAAACAGAGACACCGGAGCCTCGGAAGAAGGGTGAAGGCGCATCTCTGATGGTGTCGGACTTCGTTTCAGCGGACTACGGCTGGCTGCGCTCGAAAGATGGCAAGGAATCGGCCAGGGTTCTCTTCAAAGCTGGGAAGAACCGGGAGGGTTACTTCACCAACGAAGATGTGATCAAACAAACGAATCACGCTATGGATATTCTCTCTCACGACTACGCGAACGAAAAACACATATTCATCTTTGATAACGCCACCACTCACACGAAAAGAGCAGGAGACGCACTGTCTGCCACAAAGATGGTCAAGTTCATCCCGAAGGACGACAAAAATTTCTTGTGCTCTGTCAACAAAGTTGGACCTGATGGACGGCCCATGTACGACACCAAAGGCAACTACCTGAAGGAACTCATTCGTATGCGCGATGGTGTTCTCCCCAACGGCAGCCCCCAACCACTTTATTTCCCTCTCGACCATCCCGAACACCCCGGCAAATTCAAAGGAATGGCAATCATTTTGAAGGAGCGCGGCTTTCATGCGGAGGCAAAGCTAAATGCTTCGTGCAAAGGATTCAAGTGCCCGGATGGCAAGACCAGCTGCTGTTGTCGTCGTTTCTTGTACAACCAGCCCGATTTTAAGGCTGGGAAGTCTCTTCTCGAGACGGCATGCGAGGCTCGGGGATTTCGAGCACTCTTCCTCCCGAAATTCCATTGTGAGCTGAATTTCCTTGAACAGTGCTGGGGTGCGTCGAAGCGTGTTTATCGCATGAACCCCGTTTCTTCGAAGGAGGAAGATCTGGAACGCAATGTGATCGCCGCACTCGACTCCATCAGTCTGAATGTGATGCGCAAGTGAGTCTCCATTTCGCCTGCAAGTCTCAGCGCATTAAATTCTCTCTTTTCTCTATAGATATGCCAATCGTTCCCTCCGCTTTCTCGATGCCTATCGTCGCGGTCTGGATGGCAAATGGGCTACATATGCCACGAAGCAATATCACGGGCATCGAACTCTACCCAATAACTTATTCGACAAACTCCGCGCTGAGGGCTATGACTCTTCTTAGATCTCAATCTTGCGCTTTCTCTTCGTGTTTTCAATGCTGTTCCTGTTTTCCCTTTAACAATGTTGTCGGCTCTGCATGTATTCTCGTGTCGGTTGTATTCTGAGTTCCGTTGTATCCCTCCAATGTTGTGTATGATACATACCTTGTTTGTATCAGTAGAACACTTGTTTAAACGACTATTTAACACTCCTATAATGTGCTTTCACCCCGAAAGTCGCGGGTTGAACTGAGAAGATACCCCATTTTACCGCCAAAATTCTATCTCCTCGCTCAATATCACACAGATTTTTCTCAAAACTCAGGACAACCAAGCTAAGGGTCCTCGCTATCGATTTACGGAATAAATTTTTTATTTTCGTCCTCGTCGTTGAGATATTAGAGAGATGGTCGAAACCGTGACTTTGTTACTAGTCACGGTCACGGCTTGCTGTCTATGGATGCGGCCTATCTTATTTTGTGTGAAAATAGCCAACTTTGAGCGGCTGCTGTGAGCTCAAATCAGGGTCAATTCCATTCAACCAAAGTAGAAACTAGGACTGTTTCTTAAGTACTTTCATCCACCTTTTCACTGAGGGTTCATTGTGTTTTTCCGAATATGGCAACAATCGGAAATCATCCTATGATTGATGCATTCTTAGGGCATAATATATTGCTGACTGATCTAAGAGGTACAAAAGTATCACATACCCATCTCTACATTTTACTTGAGGTCATTCGGTGAAGTATACAGCCAGATTTTCACCAAAAAGCCACGGCAATTTCTATTTGCCACCACTGTACACACAGTACTTGGATGGCGTAAGATTCAAAATACATATTCACTAAGGTCAATGGCATTATAAATACTTTGCAGCTTTGGAGATTCACATCCCGCTCATAGTGAACGTGGCAGAACTGTTTGGCTGAGTTCTGCCGTTCTGCCTGGCAGAACGGCAATTACCGTGGCAGGACCTAAAAAGAAATTTCAGCCGACACCCAAGTGGGAGCGATTTTGTGTGAAAAATCTCAGTAAGCCATGACATTTGAATGATACAACCCAATTTGGGCAAACCAGCAGCTGTGAGAACCATATCGCAGCCAGGGAAAAAGTCTCAAGTCGTCACGCGGTGCTCGGAATAGAATTTTGCCAAGGACAGCGCTCTGATCTAACGATAATTTAATATTACCATCTCCGGCTACCCGTCGTTTCCTCGGACGACCCTCGGCAAGGGCTTGCCGGCTGCCGCGAGGTTGCAAAATTTTGAACTCTTGGAGAGTCACAGAGCTAAGCTGGAAAGAGCGGTGACTGAGGAAAGGGTAATGGTTCACATCTGGAGCTTCAGTGATAAGCTGTACAAGCCAGAGCGCAGCAGTGAGGGTTCCGAGGATGGGAGTATCCTGAAAGGCATCCAGAAGAGCTCCACTACCGTAAATGGCAGCTTTGTCCGTGTTTGTTCCCCATTGCTGAAGTCGTAAAAAAATGATTTACGAGTACTTATGTAATCGTTCCTTTCATCATTCGTTCACCCATTTTTTTTGAAGTTCCCCCTCTTGAGCCCGCCATCTTTCCAGGCAACATCCCTGTCCCGCAAAAGCTTTCCGTTTGATACGTATACACCCCTATATTGCCTCTTCCTCAAGATTGTCTATTTTCTAATATCCGTCAACTTTCAAGGGGGATCACATTCGCGAGATCCATACTACGTACGCCTAATTTTTTTTTGTTCTTTCTCGCAGCTAATATTCATGCGGGTTTTCTCCTTGGGTTAGGCTTCACTGTATTTTATGACTCTGAGGTCGTCGGCGGCACTTCTCGCTCGGGGGCGGCATCAGGCACACTGTGATCCGACGCATCTGTGCAGCCCGGGGCTTCAGGCCGATGTCAGCTATTTCAAATTTTCAATTCCGGCTTACACAACCTCCGGCTCAATTGCTGCTGCCGGCGGACGGCCGAAAGCCGTCCTTGAGGACGATATTTCTCATTGACACAGAAAGTGAGGGCTTTTGAATCTCTGATATTTTGATTCTCCGGGAACACATAAAAATTCCTGGCACATTAACCTGGGCTTACCCCAAGAATAGAAATACATCCACCAAGTTCAATGAGCTCAGAGCTGCGGATTCGCATTTTTTGACGAAGTTTCTATACTATCCTGCCAAATAGGTCTGGATTTGCACAATGACTCTGGATTTTCGATTTTTCTCTTCTCCCTTTTCAATTTGAATCTCCGGACCTTTCGGCATTTATTCTGGTAGCAATTCCCTACAGATAGAGCTACAAACCTTACGATTTCATGCAAGTCCAATGTCAGGAAACATTCGCCGTTTTTTGATCTGTGCTGTCAATCCATCAAAATCCCTTGATGAAAGCCCGTTTTTCTTACTGCCTTCCTGTAGCCGTATCGCTACGAAACTTGTAGAATCTGTAGCTGAAAGGCATATAAACAGGTTCCGAAAAGTCCGGAGGTCCAAACTGAAAAGGGGGAAGAGGAAAATCGAAAATCCAGACTCGTTGTGCAAATCCAGACCTATTTGGCAGGATAGTATCCCACAAATATCCCATTTTAATCTGCTTCTTTGCTGAGTCCTGACATGACTAAATCTGCTCTTTCTTGCCCTATATCAGAGCCTGTGACGGACTACCTGGCACATTGTATCCAGGGGAGCTGAAGGCTCATGGAGTTTATAAATTTGTCAGGAAAAATCATCATAAGTACGATGTTCTGCCGCACAATGTGGGAGAATTAAGCACAGACCTCATGAGGAATTTATTTTTGTGGACTCAGGTGTTTCAATCAAACTTTGCTCCCGATATGCTTTCACGGCTCTCGGGTTGAGGACATTTCTGGTCTTCAACACAAAGCTGACAGACTTAGGGATGAGCTGTTAGTTTCCTGCATTGCAATCCTGACCACGCTAGCTACTTACGTGGTATTCAGGTTCACGGCTCTATTGAACATCAATCCACGCGGGGCTCAGTGCTGGAACATACAGACATCATCAAGGATATCCAGCATACTGAACATAGACAAGTGCGGGTGGATTAATTCGCGAGCCATTTACCAAGAGTTTTCAAAGAAAAGAAAGTGTTACACTATCACGTGTTTTTATTGCAGTTTGCATAGAGGATTAGTCTAAAGATCAAATGCCGTAATAGGTCCAGAACAGTCCAGAAGACCCTGATAACGCCAGATAACGCCAGATAACAGGAAGTATCCATCTAATCTGTGAGGCGGTGTTTCTCTCGGCGAGCGCTCGGGCCACCTCCGGCGTGGCGCTTCCGTGAGAGTCACACCATTTTCTGAACCCTTCTCTGGCGACCAAGGTCCCGAGACGAAGACTCAGACTCTCCCTCAGAGCTCTCTCCCTTGGCTTCAAGTTACAGCTCGCTCTGAGTCTGGATCCGGACTCGGACTTTGTCTTGTGTCTTAATCTCTGGTTCACTGAATGAGCCGACTACGCTACGCCGCTTCCAACGGTCGTAATAATTCGAAATTTCGCCGCCTCTTGTAGCTCGTCGCTTTGCCCGGTGAATATCACGGAATCTGAGCAGTAATATATAGCAAAATATTGCGAACCGCGAATGCATCCCCCCGCGATTCGATCCCTCTCTTCCCACCCAACTCACCCCGCCCGCTGCCTTTCATACAGTCAATGGATCAGCGCCAACTCGCAAAATTGCAAAGCTTAGCTCTCATGAATCTCTCGAGCTCGTGAAGTCTCTTTTCTGGGCCAAGTCTTTGGTATTCGAAGTCAAGCATGGTCATGTGTTGCTCAAACTCATTGCGCTCTCCCAAGCAATAGCTTCCCCAATCTCAACTTGAAGCTAGCTCAAAGCTTAAGATCTCATTCGGATTCTTTA
Organism: Favolaschia claudopus; assembly: GCA_037176885.1. NCBI lineage: Eukaryota > Fungi > Basidiomycota > Agaricomycetes > Agaricales > Mycenaceae > Favolaschia > Favolaschia claudopus. Next base: position 323,059 of record JAWWNJ010000054.1, on the reverse strand, counting down.
CCTGTAACCTTGCCATAGGGGCAAGAACGAGAGAACCGAGTAATAGGCATGTATCGATTCATGTCTTGTGTGCCTACAGCATACGTGGCGCTCAATTTTGCCCCTATGCTCTTGTCAACTCACCGGCCTCATATATCTACTCTGCGCAATGAGGCCATGGAATCTGAGCTATGTCTTATGTCATTCGTTCGACTGCTGATGTTAATGCTCATTGTATTGATCAGCGTGGTGGAATCATCCTCTTTTCTTCATTGTACTTCATTGTCCGCCAATTCCTTCCCCGCCCCAACCAGCTGGACGATCCTTCTTGTCTACGTGCGTTGTCGGGTTATGTCTGCGAATTGTTCATACTTACCATTGTGTCACAGCTTTCTACGACCCTATCGACGAGTACATCAGAGAGTACGACGTGAGAGGACAACACTAGCATTGGGGAGGACATTCTGTTGAACCGTAACACAGTTCCAGAATTGGTATATTTAATTTATTCGCTCAAATTGTGTATCCTACAAGATGTTGAGCCACTGGGTGACTTCCCGTAAAGTAAATTTACTCCACCAGAATATTTCGAGACAGCTGTCGGGACCCCATCACTCTTCGCACCCAAATCGAGCGAAGATTTAGTCGGCATCAGTCGAATAACAATAAAGTTTGGATGGGGGGTCGGCACCCCTCCACTAGATCCACTAGATTTAAAGACCCAAAAATAAATCTCCAGACACTTGTTGACACCCCATCAGGTCCTGCAAACTCTCTGCTACAAACAGGGAAGTCGCGCGCCTGGTAGATTTGTTTTGCGATGAAAATATCGCCAGTTTGATTGCATCACTAGCACTCTCAAACAACCTCAGAAATTGTGCCAGCATAAATTTATCTTACGGGAAGTCACCCACTTGCGCTATATATCGATATAACATATAACAGGTACTGTGCTTCCTGTGCTTCAACGCTTAATAGCAAATAGTGCTGGCTCCTGAGAATTCGTAGCTCGTACGTGAAACTACTGTCACTTGAGTTCTAGTAGAAATATTACGCCGTACCTGATTGTAAGGGCGGCAGTACTGGCTGGGCAAGCCAGAGTATATAGGTGAAGGTGAGTTTATATTGAGAAGTGAATCATTAAGCATAGAGAAAACTCGAAGAGAGAGGCATAACATATGATAGCGGGGGTTATTCTGTACTAAACTAACCGAGACGGAAGTACGGGAACAAAAAAAAAGAGAACGGACAAACATAAGGGGACACAACTTACTGAAAGCGACCGGTGCACCGCATATATTCGACAAGAGGCTTGAAGGGTTTAGGATAATTGTGTATGGTACGCACGTCGACTGCTCAAAGGATACCAGGGGAGAAAGAGGTGATCTGAACAGGTTGTGAACATAGACGACAATGGAGCAAGTAATGACCTCTCGTTTCGTCAAAGGCCCCACAGGCGTCACACACCAGGGAGGATGCAAGCCGGCAGCGGAAACGGTGAGCATTGTAGGGAGAGAAGTCAGTTCGAAGCCGACTAGCGCTGACTGGCGGAGATCTCAGCGCGCGTTGCAAAGGACGTGTATGTAAGGCGAGCGGAGGATCAGCGCTCAGCGAAGACGGGGAATCTCCCGAAGACCAAGCCCGAGACTGGAGATAAACTATTGCTTGCGCCAGCGTTCGAGGATAAAGCTGTTGATACTTTGTTTGCAGGCAGTGAACGAGACAAGGAGTGAGCTCGGAGCCGTAAGTATAGTCGTAGCCTTCTGCAAATTCTTTCCCGGCGGTCCTTATGTGTGTTGGTGTCCAGAGGTTTGGGATTCGCAGGGCAGGGCAAGGGAGGATGGCATGGCGGAACGAATAAGCTGGTCATACGCAATGGCTCGGTGCTCTCCAGAGCGAGGTCCCACCCCTCCCCCGTTTGCATATGGCGAGCAGTGGCGGCGCCATCTGATGCCACCCCTAAAAATAGAACAGCCTATTTCTGGAACTTTTGATGCAAATTGACACTGCGATCAAATTCATCAAATCCGCGGCCTCGGCCGGAAATCGAACCGTGCCCGTCCTCGGCCTAAACACCAGTGGCGGCAAAATCTGATGTCACCCCAAAAAAAGGACATTTTTATCAAACCGCCTCCAAACCCCCCTTGGCCTCCCCCACCTCTGACGTCCCAAAAAGGCAATTACTTACAAACGCGATAAGATAACGGACTTCGAACGTACTTAGAGAGCAATTATGGGGAAGCAAGCTTCCCCATTCATCGGTACTTACTATTTTGCCACCCGCCAGGAATAGTAAGTACTGTAGTATTTCGGTCGATTCGCCCGGCCTGTGACCTGTGACACACCGGAACGAAATTTGACATTCGTCAATGGACCAAAAGCACTGTGACACGCAAGAATATTCGTCTATTGCCTTGAAAACCGACCACTTTCCTCCACCCTTTGAGAAGATTATTAGAAGCGAAAACGGGGCAGAAATTGAAGATTTTCTGCTAATTATTCATTTAAGCAGCATTGCCGTCAAGCGCCTGATTGACAGTGATGGCTAGCCTCGGTTGGCTTGATTTGGTATGAAAAGCCGTCATTTTCCGTCGTTCCGTGTCAACGGCGATCAGGTGAAAGAATCGGCCACAAATTGCGCGCGGTTGAGCGCGCAGGAAGAAAAATACGCCTTTCGGCAATTTTTTTCGGGATTTTGCGACTTTTTTTATCACATTCGTCAATCGGCGCGGTGACCTGTGACATGCATGAAAAATTTCGTCAATTTAGGTCCCTTGGACGCGTGACAGGCGAATTGATCGAAATAGTACAGTACCAGCAAAATGATACAGTATTTTGACGCTGCTTTACACAGCGACATTCCTTTACACACTTTGACTATTGGTCGCATTCGGGGAAAATTGGGCAAATCATGTAACTGTATACTCAATATGAGTTATTTAGGCCCCATTTAGATGTCTAAGCACGAGTTTTGGCCATAGATGGTCGGGAGCTGGCGAAAAGTGAGACATCAGTGCCATCAATTTTGGCAACTTTCATCAATCGGTCGTTTACACACTACAAATCTGTGAACATAGACACCCTCTCTTCATCTAAATCCTCGAAAATATTGTTGGACCCTCAGTGGGTAGGGCTCCAACCCGTCCGTCTTTGGACGGAAAAAACGGACGGGACGGACGGACGGAACCCGTCCCGTCCAGGCTTTGCGAGGTCAACAAGACGGACAGGACGGGACGGACGGCACCCGTCCCGTCTGACGCTAGACGGACGGGTCCGGACGGCTGACTGCCGTTTTTCCCGTTTTCTTGGCCGGAAATAGGGTGCTGTTTATTAGTCCGGTTAATAAACATTGTTTTAAACACCGGTTTATAAACCGGTTTTTAAATGGTTTGACCAAAACCCCCGGTTTATAATTCATGGTGGCTGTGTTTCCCACTGTCCAAGCACACATTTCTGGGCTGAGTATCAGCATGATTCTCCACTGCAATTGCGAGCATGCAGGAGCTGTAGCTTGATTCAAAGTTGTGTGCATCAAATTAGGCTTCGGAGGGTGCCGACCTGTCAATCATCCAGCCTGTGATGGCAACAATTCGCCCGAAATGGGCATGCCAAAGCAAAGCCTTATAAACTGGAGGCAAAATGAGGTGTTGACCCTGCCATCGATGGTCATTGAGCTCAGGGAGGCTTTTGGAGGCAAAAAATTGGATTAAACAAGCAAAAAAGACAGGTTTTTGGCCTATTTAAATTTTAGGGGGTCTGTTTATAAACCGGTTTATAAACACCCTGTTTAAAAACGAAAATTAAAAAACCGTTTATAATTGGCCCGGGAATTATAAAAGCACCCTAGCCGGAAACGGACGGGACGGACGGGTTGAAGCCCTATCAGTGGGGTACTTAGAAAAGGTCTGTGTACTCAGATGTGGCATAAGAACAAAACATGTAACTCAAATCTCAAAATCATTTTTGGTGTGTAAAGGAGCGTCAAAATACTGTAAGTACCAGTGGCGGCAAAATCTGATTCAGAAAGTTTCCGCGTGTCAATCACGTGTGAAAATTTGTGTGAACTCCCGACTCTTCGGCGCAGCAATTGGCAACTGAAAGTCAACCCTCTTGTCAAATGTTGAAGGTGAGTACCGTTCGGTCGCGGATGTTTATCCTAAGGCATTGGCTTACAGGGTGCGTATCACATCCTCATAAATACTCAACTTGGACAAGGCCACGGTGGTACGGTATATTTAGCCATCGGTCCGGAAAGTACTTCCTTTCATGCTCGGTTCGGGAGCCGCATTCCTAGCCAAAACGTGCAGGACGTACTATCGCTTGTAAAGTCATCAAACGCGATCGGGGCGATTCTGCTATCTTCCGGGAAATTTCCATTTTACTCGCCGTAAAGCATGTGCGATGTCAACTATGAACCCGCTACACACTATGCTAACACACTTTTGCCTAGCCCAATCTCATCGAACTATTGGACACAGCGCAGGACGAGCTTAACGTGTTTGTTACCTTTATTTCGGCCCAAAGATAATCTCTGGCTAATTGTAACCCCATCCAATATAGATACCTGTTCTTTCCAAAATACGACACCAGCCTCCAAGATCACCTTGCTACGCAGATCCTTCTTTCAGACCACGCAGCCAGGAGAATCGTTTGGCAAATTCTCGATGGCATTCGTTATCTCCACGGCCTCGGGATCTCTCATCGAGGTAAGTCACCGGGTCGGTTCACGTCGATTTGATTTGACGTGCGAGTAGACATCAAGGTACGCTATCCGCTAGGTCTCAGATGACTTTATGATAGATGCTCCCAGCCTGATAACATCCTCGTCTGCACAAGATGGTCAACACAAAATCCCACCATCTGCATAGCGGATCTCGGAATGGCAACATACCAGGCTCACTCCGGCGCGAACATCTATGGCACAGTCTCTTTCATGCCTCCCGAAGCGATTGCCTCTTTCGTCGACCCAACCTTGTCCTATGATTTGTGCAGTTCCCATCACGAATCAATGTTCCGCCTTGCTCACAAACATGTATTCAGCCAAGTCGCCGATATGTGGAGTGTTGGCGTCGTGGCATTCATGCTCATTTCGTGCGTTGCGTGTTTTGTCAAATTCCCGCACCAATCTATTATCCTCAGCGGGTTTCATCCATTTCATTCCATTTACCTACACCACACCCAGGCCAAAATTTCAGCCGGCTTACTTCTTTTTCAGCCTTGGCTCTCCATTACTTCTGGTAAGAAAGGCATACTCGCCCTGCGAGCCTGGCTTCTGGCTTGTTTCTTACTCCTGCATTACAGGGAACTATCTTGTCGCTGAATTATGCCACCTTGATCCACTGTACAGGATCACAGCTACATTAGCGCTCCAACATTCGTGGTTTGCCTTGCACATATGACACCGGACTACTCGGAAAGACGGACGATGGATGGATTGAACTCCAATGATACTTACAGTAACTTAATTTGTTATAGAGATTTTTCGGTAGCAGAAAAGAGCAGAAAGTAGCTTAGACTCATCAAGCCATTTATGATTTGTATGGCACGTCGACCGGTGGAAGATTTGCATCGCGAGAATCCCTAATATTCGAACAGTGATACTCGACGAACGCTTCGGGAACGGTATAAACGAGAATCGAAAACGACAAGCTGATATGTATCAGTCGGCCTGCGAAGCCATCAACTCCATCAATTCTGATATTCGGCCCATGTCCCATGTCTGTGGAGGGAACCAGTCGGATGTATGTCCGAGCTGGAGAGGACGCCAAGAAGCACAGCCTCTCGACGAGCTCTTCACCGTCCTTGACATGATCGTTCCCACAGTGCGACATCCGCGGAAATCGAACCGCGACCAATCCACTTACCGTACACATACGCTCCCGCCGTCGCCTCTCGCGCCGACTATCACATTCAGCGGATGGCAGGTCCAAGACATAACCTGGTATCGCACGCAGCACGCTCCCGATCCTCTGCCTCTACTTCACTTGAAAACGCGCGGTCTCAGCAAAGTCCCAGCAGTTGTCATGACCATTGCGGCGCAGAGTGCCTCATTTGTGCGTTCATCCCGTTCTCGTACATTCTTAGTCGAGTGACTAGAGCTTATTGGCAAACCGTGAAAAGTGAGATTTAGCCCTACCCAGATGTCAATCACTTCTCATCTGTGGAGCGAAAGCTTTTACCAGTTGTGTTCCTCATAGTAGAGAGCACACTGGCATCTTTCACTTGTGGAGCTTTTACTTTTCACAATTGTCGCTTACTATCGTGCCAAATAGGTCTGGATTTGCACAACAGTCAGTTTTTCTCTTCTCCCTTTTCGATTTGGACCTCCGGACTTTTCGGAATCTGTTTGTATGCTATTGGGCTATACATCCTGCAAGTTTCGTAGCGATACGGCCAAAGGAAGGCAGTAAGAAAAACGGGCTTTCATCAAGGTATTTTGATGGATTGACAGGACAGATCAAAAACCTCGAGAAAACGGCGAACGTTTCTTGACATTGGACTTGCATGAAATCGTGAGGATTTTATCTCTACCCATAGTGAATTGGTACCGGAATAAATGCCGAAAAATCCGGAAACCCAAAGTGCAAAGGGAGGAGAGAAAAATCGAAAATCCAGACCCATTGTGAAAATCCAGACCTATTTGGCACAATAGTAACTTTTCACTTGAAAATCTACTTCTACCGGTTGCCAATGAGCTCTACTCCCTGACTTGCTTTCACAGTATCGCCTCCGTAACGGAATTCTAACTACGGTTTGAGCCAGACCGTCCCATTTTCTGGAGGTGCGTACCTCGTCGCTTCTCCTCTCACTCGGGATGGCCGATGCCTAGAGCCCTGTAGCCTCTTCAGGGTACGTTGCATATGTATAACGTCGTCTGCGCAATTTTCTCAACATCTTCATCGAGTCGCTACGTGTCGTCAGTTTCAAGGCGGTTGCATCTGTGGCGCGCGGATCCTATCCCAGAAGCAAGTGGAATTTAGTCTCTATCCTGTTTCCGAATGGCGTGAAGAAAATGGAGTATATTTTCACCAGTGCAATCGTCATGGACGTAAGAGTATTTGTTTCAAGTTTGCGCTGCTTTTGCATATATTGATTCAATCACCTCAAGTTTCATCGGGTTATGGTACATGGACCATCGAGTTTGCTCAACAAACCCGACCCGAAGGCGAACGGAACAAAACTGGGGATCGTTGAATGCACGGATCATTCTATCGCATTCAGCGCTATGCTGGTACGTACAAATATTCCACAATTGTACCCCAGGTCATTCACTTCTAACTCAAGGCCCGCTTCATCATTTCGGCCGGCAAGCCTTTCGCATCCACTGGGCAGATGACAAAAATCAGCAAGCTCCCCCAATCTAATAGAGTACTAGCAGTGAGCCCGTGCTTCGCCACGGGTTGGATCTCAATATAAGATATGCAAAGAGTGTTTAAGGACAAAATTTGAATGAATACAAAGTGCAAATATACTATTCTACTATCGCTGACGGCGGCGACCCCCAGTGGAACTACCTTCGCCTTTATCCTCGTCTCCGCTGTTCGGCGGTTCAGTAGGGTGATCATCGCTGGTGACTAAGGTGATTTTTCGCTTTTTTGGACGCTATAAATGAACCCTTCATCGCTCAAAGTTCCTTGACCATCGTAAATTCTGGGAAAAAACCCCGAATTCGGTTACTTTTGGTAACTGCGAGTAGGAGGGGAGGGGGGGAGGGGGGGTCTGGCCGAGGCCTTAAAAATTTTATCGACCCTATATCCGAAATTCGAATCCCGATTCCCCCTTGGAGTAGCTACCCGCCTATCTTATATTCACCGTTTTAAAAACTTTTGCATGTAGGTTTCGAAAATTTTGAGGAAGTCCCGAGATCAATTCTGGGGAATCTCCGTGTCTCTATGTCACCGGTGATTATCTTCCAGTCGTTATTTGACCGCTCCCTTGATCGACCCCCGTCGACTTAGGAAAAATAACGACTGGTTCGAGTCTATTATCATATATTTATTTCCACATCTTATTTCAGGTCATTCGGTGAAGTATACAGCCAGATCTTGGCCAAAAAGCCACCGCAATTTCTATTTGCCACCACTGTATAGACATAACGGGCTCCGTGAGACCGCGGCAAGCCTTTAAACTCGAACTTTGAGCGCTGTGCCAGCCAGCTAGGCTAGTGATCCTCATGTTTCTTGTCAAGCTATTGCTTGGATCTGCTCTGAGCTTGGCCAACATCTTGCAAGTCAGCACTGCCCCGGATCCAATCAAGACAACGTACACTCTTCCAGAGTCAGCAGCAGAAGCTACTAGCACATCAACAGCTGCTTCCGCCAGTGTCACTGCCCCTTCCACAGAGTCGACAGAAGTGGTCCTCGGTCCAGGTGGGAGAGATGGGCCTATTCGGGTAATCATTTACATTGTCCTCCTTTCTCGTGGAATCCTTACTTGTTGACTAGACATGTGCCAAAAGCCTCGAGGACCTTGCCGATCTGGGCCTCTTTGACTATGAGGGTGGATGCCAAGTAATCATCGATGCCGCGAATAGAATATCTCGCCCTAACGCTTTTGAAACACTTGTCGAACGGCTCACCCTTGCCGGGTTCTATGACTTAAACCCCGAGGTAAGGCAAAGGACAATGTGGCAAAACGTTTTTTCGCTGAAGTTGTTCACCCCGGAGCAGATCAATGATGATTGTCAGAACCTGGTTGACAAAACAGTGAGTTTGACTCCTATGTGCCACAACGTGAATATAGATGACATGTGCAGCCATATTGCATCACTGCTAGCGAAAATGATCCCACCCATACAAAAGACATTCATTACGTTCCAGTCCCGGACACTCTCACTACTCCGAATCTTGACCAGGTCAGATGAGTGTCTATTCAATCCAACATTGCATTTCTCATGCACGCACCAGATGTGCTCAGAATTTCTCCGAATCAATGGTTCACACTCTTGTGCATCCATCGGTCAGGTATACAAGATCAGTGCGGACCAGTATGACTTCTTGAACCCATCGGTTTGCTTTCCTCTTTCACTCCCGTTTGAGTATGATTCCAATTATCGATATAGCACGGGTGTGACGACCTACAAATTGGGACGGTGAGCGATTTAACACCGTGGCTCAATATGACCGTTGAAAGCCCAAATGCTTCACAGTATGCATGTGTCAGACCAGCCAATATCAGTGTCTACCCAAGCAGCTATAGTGCCATCCTTGGGCCCGCACAGCGTCGTGAAGTGGATGGGCAAACACGATCCCATCGCCATAGAGCGAGACACACACATGGGGCGGGAGGATTCCGGTTGGCCGCTTGAGCATTAGTATTGGTGTCATTACTTCCACTTCCGTGGCATTACGAAGATTGTATGTATATGGTGGCAGGCAAAACTATGACCAAGCCGTACTCTTGATCAAATTAGTTGAATTGTTTTGTGTGTGTGTGTGTGTGTACCGTTGTGCTGGAAACTCAAATTGTCAATAATAGGGGCATTCCAGCTATCTACAAAACACTGGAGCGCTCCGAAAAAAAGTTCCCATTGATGCGATGACGTCAATTACCATATGAGGTAGGCACTGCCGGATCCATTGCGTCGACGGCTGGCGCGTCAGGGCGGGGCGACCTCGTGTTGCAGCCTATGCAATTTCTTGATTGGACATCCCATTGGCGGCCATGGTAATCATGAGCCGCTTGTGTGCAGGAGGGATGTAGCGGAAGGTATTGTAGGGCATGGTAGGCGAGAGAGACGTTCCAGGAGCAGTGACGAAAGGGCGAGTGTCGTTGGAGAGAGTGGAGCGGGCTGGCCGAATTAGGCAGGAGCTGTCAAAACCGTTGTGTGAATTTTTTTTCGGAGCGCTCCAGTGTTTTGTAGATAGCTGTCAGTGCCTTCCTTCATTGTGTTTTGTTCTCTCCCTCACCTTTTTTTAACACATTATTGCAGATTCCAGATATTTTGCTTTGTATGCCAAAGTATGAATCCCCGCTGCCTCGTTCAACCCCCAATTTTCAATACAAGCACCCGCACATGAACTAATCGTTCATGAAGACTCCGTGAGATCGGCTTCAAATTCTGTTACACCTCGCCACTTGCTTCGAGCTGTAGGTCTGTACGAATGATGCATCGCTCATAGCTGTTCATCTCGCACTCCCCCGCTAGTTATCCACAGAGTTCACCGAATTAGCCTTGATTGGTTTCTCCGGACTAATGTTGATTGCCCACAACCATCTTCCCAACTTCTATGTGGATCGTGTTTTGAACATGCCAAATTAACGAGTGAGTCGCCGAATTTTTGGGCCACCATACTGCATAATCTCTGGTATATTGCTTATATACAGAGATGAAACTTCTCCCGGAATTCATTCTGTGCCAAGGGCTCTAACGATTCGTTCTTAACAGGTCCAGGTTCGCTCCGTTCAACCCTTGTGGTATTCCACAGAAGGGCGTCGCAGAGAGAACACTGTAGATTCATGGGTCCCAAGTTATGCCGAGAAACGGGATCCCTGAAATCTCGCCGCCGATGTGGGAAGAACCGAGACAGCAGTTTGTATTGAGCCCGAAAGTCAGTGCCCCAGATGAAAAAGCTCAGGTAGGCAGGTAGACACCACGTCGGTTCGGGAATATTCACATAATTCAGTACAAACAAAAGAAAAATGCAACTACATATGAGCACCCACTGTGCGAAGTATTTGTCATGAAATTCAAAACAATAATGAGGAATTTCAAGATTCCTGATGTTTTGTCATGAACCACATCATGAAATTCAAGATGCCTTTCATCATGCTCAGAAACCCATTTTTACAATAGTTGTTGAGCATATGAATTCATGACAAAACATCATGAATTTCAACATGCAAGACTGACGAATTTTTGCCAAGTCCACTAGCCAGGTTGTTGAGTACAAAATGTACTCAAATATCCTACTCACACATCATCTACACTGACTCGGAAAAAGTATGGGATCACCTGGTTTTCAAACTTTCGGCTTGAACTGCGGCGCGAGTGAGAAAATTTTGGGGGTGATATATAGTGCTGCGTATACCTCTAAGACTACCCAGCCCTTTCTACATGTATTAACTCGACGTCCAATGTGCGCGCGTTGTCGTCAGAGAGCGTGATTATCGCGTACACGTGATCCAATACTTTTTCCGCATTTGGCAGCCCAAGACTTTTCACTCTGAACCACCACAACGACGCGCTCGATTCACCCCAGACTTCTTGTGACTCATTCTCCACATCATGTTCAACATCACTGCCGCAAACAAGGCCGCCATAGACGCCCTCAAGAAGGCAGGCATCTCAAATAGAGATGTAGCCGAAAAAGAGAATGTTGCGCCCTCTACGGTCTCCCAAATCAATGCCCGCTATGGTCCAACGCGCGGCTTCGATGAGAAAGCACCTAGGCCGAATCTCCCACGCCAATGAGGGGAGAGCGAAACATCCGTGGAGCCCTCCAATCGCTCTCTTCCGGCAAAGCCAAGAATGCACATCAGGAAAAACCTCCCCTCGTAATTTGGCTAAATGTCACGAAAAGTTCGGAAAATTTCGCCAAATTTCGGATATTATCGCATTTCGGGAAATTTAGCCGAATTATGTTTTCGATGAAAACGGCGTTTGAGATTTTAGAGAAATTTAGCCAAATTTCGGAGACCTTTCGAGACCTTTTCCTTGGCTCAGATCTTATATTTTTCACTCAAGAGTCATGAAAATGCAAAGACAAAGAAGTATATTGGACTACATAAGGACAATGAATACATGTAGCTATAGAACAATGGCTCTCCAGATAACTCGACTGACACGTCGTGAGCCTTCAAGTTCCCCTCTCAGTACTATAAGTACTGTAACAAGTTCTTTTTTTTGGAATCCTTATTTTCCCAAGCTCGTCCTTGTGTTGTTCTTGTGTGTGAGGGAATGTGAATATTAACAGAGTCATTGATATAATGTGATATGTACCCAAAATGGACACAAATAATTCGTGATTTTCTATGTAAAGCTTTGCATCTCTCCACCTTTTGAGATACAAGAGAGTGCTTGGGAGAGAATGATAAGCCATATAGTATATACGAGTAGGTACTGTACTGATTTGTTCACACATTTGAGTACTGGCTTTGATGATTGATCTAACTTCGACTGACAGTGACTTCCAAGTTTACTGAATGATACACATAATACTACTGGGCATGTACTGAGGGAATATGTACAAGCCTTCAGAAAAGTTAACCAAGGCTCTACCGTCGTCGATTGTATTTTCCGGACTCTAACCGGCTCGCTTCGCAAGGGACGAAGTAGATAGCGGGTATGCAGCCGCGACGCCGAGCGCGGTCGGCGTCGGACCCATCGTGTATTTCGGTCGCGGACGGCTCTACGAACATACAGAGATGTAACAACGGCTCGACAAGTAGAATAAAAAGAAGAACAAGGGAGAGGAGGGGGGGTAAGAAATTAATCGAGCTCGTGCACTATCATACAGACTACATCAGAAAGAGAGAAGAGCTGGGGAAACCAACGCGACACACCTAGCGGACAGACTAGTCAGAAAGAGAGAAGAGCTAGATAGCTCCTGTCTCGCACTGGACTAATTGCCGCTAGGGGTCGGTATCCACACGCGCGGAGCGGTACGCTAGCAATGCATGTGGACTACACTGCTAGGGCTACGGCAAACCTGCTGCTTCGTGCTCGGGGGGCTAGCCTCAGCACAGCGAGGTTTGCGAGTGCACTCGCTAGACCTACTCGAGCCTGTTAGACTTGAGTAAACAACAGTTTAAACTCGATGAAATGCACAACGTGTCAGTCACGTGGTGCGCTCCATCGTTGGGTCAATAGCGTTTCAAGTTGGAGAGAGTGGAGCGGGCTGGCCGAATTAGGCAGGAGCTGTCAAAACCGTTGTGTGAACTTTTTTTCGGAGCGCTCCAGTGTTTTGTAGATAGCTGTCAAAGTAAACTTGCGCTTTCGCGCTTACGACGCTTTTGACGCTTTCGCGCTTATGCGGCTGGAGCGGCACCATCTGTCAAACACGGCAGCGCGGCAGTGCGTGACAATAAGCGCGAAAGCGCAAGTTTAGGAATGCCCCTACTCCTTTTCCGCCGCCTTCGCCGCTTTCGCCACCTCCCGCTCTGCCGCCTTCGCCTGTCTCGCCTTCTCCTTCTCCGCCGCCTTCGCTGCGTTTGCTTGCTGCGTCATCTTTTTCTTGATTTCTGGAAACAGCTTCTTCAGCCCGGCATGCATGGCCGCCATCTCCTTCTTCTGTGCTTTCTTCATTAGCGCAGCCTTGTTTTCGGGGGCGGTCATGAAGCGACCATGAGCGCCTTCCTCCTCGTACTCCCGCTTCTGCTTGTGCTTTTTTGCATGGAGCTTCTGGCGAAGGCGAGCATTCTCTTTATCCATCAAAATCATCTGAGCATGATTTTTCTCTAGCTCAACCCCTGCAGCCTTTGCAATGTCCCGCAGCTTCTCATTCTGCGCTGCCATCGCCTTCGCGTTTCGAGATGCCGCTCCACGAAGTGGGGAGGGTACCGCGATCTTATACAGAGCTTCGATTACTTCTCGGGCAGCATCGGACGTCGACGATGATGCAGTTGGAGGAGGTGGGAATATGAGAGGAGCGGAACTGGCGGTGCGTGATGTGGACGAAGTCTGGGAAGCTGAGGAGGGAGTCTGTGAAGACGGGGGTGATGCGGTAGTATGTACGCGAGACTGAGGACCTAGCACGAGATGTTGTAGAGATCAGAGGAAATGGATCATCTTCAGCATTAGCAGCAGATGACGGCGCATCATGACGCTCTATGGGAACAAGTAATGCAGGGAGACGTGCAGGGAGGGGTTGAGCTGCTTGCGTTGTGTAGTTGAGGGAAGGAGCAAACAACTCCTTATCAACCGCATTTTCGTCAAGGGGGCAGACACCACACTTCCGAAATGCGGAAAGAATGTTGGATTTGGAAAAAGCTTGCGCGCGGGCAAAGGCGTAGTTGGAAAGAAGATTGTATTTGTCGATGATTACATCGTTTCTAAGTTGCTACATATACAACCATGAGCCTCTGCCGCCCTAAATCATTCCAAATCCGAACACACCCCCGAGACACGAGCCTTCCACTTGCGAGATAACGGACCAAAGACTCCAACATCACACGGCTGTAGAGCGCGTGTTGTGTGCGGAGGGAGACACAGAACGAGAATACGATGTTTCTCGGCAAAGTCAATGAATCGGAAGGTTCCGTGGCTACTGTGACCGTCGAGGATGAGGAGCCGATAATCGGCCCGGTCGTCAAGCTTATCGACCGTTGAAGGCGCAAAATCCTTCTCGAGCCAAAGAGCCCCAAGCTCTTGGTCCGTCCATCCATTCGGTGAAATAGAGATGTTAGAGGACAATCAGTACTTGAGGGCAAATGAAAGCGAAAGAATCTGAGAAAAACATGCCTTGCCTCGGCGGGATTATCCTCTCCCCACCTCAAATCGCGTCGAGCCCCTTGGAAGACCACAGATGGAGGGATGGCCGACCCATCGGCACTAATGCACTCAATGATGGTCACCAAGTCCCGATTACCGGTTTCAATACGGGACACGCTCGCGATCAACAAGTGCCTTGATCTTGTCGCCGACACCAAGTTGTATGCCTAAAAATTGCATAAGCAGAGGGTGGGATGGAAGACCGAAACAAAAGATGATTGCGTACCTTTTTCATCCATATTATAGATGTTCTTCGTCTTGATATCATACTTCTCTATCGTTTCTTGCAGAAGTTCAAAATAAGCATGAACTACGGTGGGATTCAAGGCATGGGCACGACATTCTTCAAGGGCGGAAGCCCATTTGACTTTGAGATCGGGGTTACGCTCCTTGAACCGTTGCGGCCAGGATTCGCCAACCGGAGCCCCGGCCAAGTCAGACGCGTAGTCACCGACTGTGGCGAGAGTAACAGGGAAGTCACGTTTTCCGACGATCTACAAAGAGGATGAATAGGAGCAAAAAAAAGATATAATGGCACAATTCAAAAGATACCTTAATCCATTCCTTCAATACAGATTCCTTTGGCGCGCTCAAAGCACGTTCATGGGCATGGCCTTCAATGCGTGTCGGAATACCCCTCCGACGACCTTGAAGGGTGCTGCGAGGGACGCTGTAATACTTGGCCGCTTGGCGTTCCGAGATGCCAGTCTTCTCGATAGCGATAATAGCAAGCCGGAGACGCTCTTCTTGGGAGAGCTGGTCAAGATCAACGTCCGCAATGTCGGTAACAGGATCCCCGTCTTCTTCGTCAAGAAGAAGGACGGCGGACTTCGGTTCGTACAGGACTATCGAGCTTTAAACGCTATGACCGTGAAGAATCGTTACCCGCTCCCCTTAATCAACGACCTCATCAACCGACTCAGGGGAGCCCGGTACTTCACGAAGCTCGATGTCCGATGGGGCTTTAACAACGTTCGAATCCGTGAAGGCGACGAGTGGAAGGCAGCGTTCCGGACCAACCGGGGACTGTTTGAGCCGCTGGTCATGTACTTCGGTCTGACCAACTCCCCTGCAACCTTCCAGACCATGATGAACGACATCTTCCAGGATCTTATCCTCTCTGGCGACGTCATGGTCTACCTCGACGATATCCTCATTGCCCACTCAGACATCCGTCGGCATCGAGAGATCGTCCGAGAGGTCCTGCGGAGGCTTCGCGCAAACAAGCTTTACCTTCGAGCAGAGAAGTGTGAGTTTGAGCGGACCTCCATTGAGTACCTCGGTGTGATTATCTCCCACAACCACGTCGAGATGGACCCTGTAAAGGTTGCAGGAGTGGCAGCTTGGCCAGCGCCTGAGAATAAGAAGGATGTGCAGCAGTTCCTTGGCTTCACAAACTTCTACCGCTGGTTCATTGCGGGCTTCTCAGACGTTGCTCAAGCCCTCTTCAGACTCACCAAGAAGGGCATCGCCTGGACCTGGGGGCCTAAAGAGCAAGCTGCATTTGACGAGCTCAAGCGGCGGGTGACTCGGGACCCCGTTCTGGTTCTCCCAAACCCCGAACGCCCGTACCGGCTCGAGGCTGACAGCTCTGACTATGCCACCGGTGCCGTCCTCTCCCTGGCAGATAGAGTCAAGGTTCGGGTTTGATGAGGGTTCTGCCGGTGGAAGGTGGTGGCGGCGGGGTTGGAACAGTGTTTGACGCATGAGATGTTGAACCTCGGTAGGTGAGTTCCGGTTGTGGGCGACTGGGAGAAGGCTGTGTCGGAAAAACCCTGGGCAGCTTGTGTCAGCTCGTAAGTCAATATAAGCCGCCGTGAGGTCATAATCCATAAGGGGATTATAGCGCATAGGTGTAAACCTCTCAAGCCGCTATAATCCATGCGGGGGATTATACGGGATTTAGGTGTCTACAAGCCATTACTGTGCATTTCCGCGCATTACCGCACATTTAAGAAACGAAGGGCTCAATTATCATAACAAAAACATATATTCATAGGCTACGACAACGGCTAGGTGCTACCCGCCACAGCACGGATCGCCTACGAGGTAACCTCGACTTGGAATCCGATGCCGGAACTACCTATGAGCAAACGCTGTGCAAACGTACCACACGAATCATACCCGATGCAACACAGGGCTGGAAAGCGGTCATTAGAACCGGAAGAACAGAGAAGAGACTGCTAAACGCACCGATGATACTAAATGGTGACAAGAATTGATTCCAGAGAATTCAGACAATTTCAGACACAACTAAAAGTCGACTGGGGCGACAACTCACCGGGGAACCCGCGAACATTTGGCCCTCGTAGTACACCTCAAACTTCGACAGAACCAGCGGGGAAGGACAATTTCGTAGACCGCGCCGACTGTAAGTTAACAAGGTAAGGTGAAAGAGACTTTCAAGGAGTTCGAACGACGGAAGACGTGATTCGAAGGCAGACGTGGATCACAGGAGGTGGTAGCACCAAGAGGACGACCTGAATACGAGACTTGTGCGGTAGTTGTGGTGGTGGTTGGGGAGGAAGAGGCGTGGGACGCTTTCCGCAGCACCTCTTGAAGGCCAGCTGTGGAGTCTGTGTGAAGGTGCCGTAAGCGATCCCGGCAACGCCGGCACAGTCTTAGGGAAACTGAAGTCGATACGCTCACCAGCTCTGTAAGGTCTATGGAACAGCAAAACGAGATTTGTACTATGTTTGAAGAGGGTGGTGAAGCTACCGCAACATTTGGTACTGTTTTGGCGGTGAGCCGATTAGAACGGCTTATAACTTGCTTATGACGGATCATAATCCCCCGGTGGGAGGCTTGAAAGCCGTGATGAGGCCATAATCCGGGTCAATCCGTCACAAGCGAACTAGGGTTTTTCCGACATGGGTAGTGCTGCCGGGAGCTGGAGTTAGCTCCGAGCTGAGTTCAGCTCCAACTCGACCCGTTACCATAAACGGCACCTCGAGGTGATGCCAGCTCGCCTCGCCTCCGCTCCCAAAACAGGCACCGTGACATTTTTGACAGCGTCACTGAGTGACTGACGCGTCTACCTCCTCCCGCTCACCGACCAGCGCATCCTGGCGCAAACCAATCCTCCTATGCCTCACCTCAACCTCGCTTGGCATCGACGTCACCGGCTGACTGCCCCGCAGGACGCGAAACGCCCCACAAAGCTGGAAATATGACGCAAAGGTGGCGCGTCGGGACAGTGCATGGCGCACTCAGGGTCCAAGGTACGTGCAATAGATACCTCTAAAATGTCATATATATTGCCCCAAGATTTCAGATGACCGACTCGATCCGATCGCCAAGACTGTGCTCGTCGACATTCGGCGCTTTTTACAGGTCCCACATCTTGTCCAGGAGATAGTATCTGCGGAGAAAGCGCCTACCCTGTCCTATGTGCTCCCACTCTATGAGCAGCTCATTGCCGCACTCAAGCTTCTTGCTCGAGAGCTCCCGAAAATTAGTCTCGGTATTAACACCGCTGTCGATAAATTCACCGAATACCTCGGGATGTCTCGGCGCACTCGAATTTACGCGCTGGCCATGGGTAAACACTTCGCTCTTCTTCACCTCATTCGCTTCAACCACTCATATTATTTCTCAGTTTTAAATCCGACAACAAAACTTCAATGGCTCAGGGATAACTGGTCCCCGTCAGATGCGGAGGAAGCCAGAACTTGGATACGTGCAGCAGTGCGTCCCAAATCTTCCCATTATTGCGCTACTGACAAACCACCAAGATGCTGGAGTACCGCCGAGAGTTCCGCACTAACCAGAACTCTGCAAGCACTGCCCAGATTCCTTTAACTGCCAGTCGCGGCGCTGTTCACACGCCGTCCTCGTCCCACGCCGCTCGTGCACAGAAATCTGGTTTTGCAAAACTGGGTGCTCTTGTAAAAGAGCTCTCTGCTTCCGACATTGAATCTCCACCAAGCAGTCAAGATTCACAGCCGCTTTCGGAGGAAGAGCAAGCCGAGGCGGAGCGCCGGGCGGCTGCCGAAGATGAGCAGATTGTCGACACGGAGCTGAATGAATATGAGAGGGAGGGCCTTCTGGGTGGATCGGATCCAGAATATGAGGACCTCGACCTGCTTCGCTACTGGGAGGTGAGTTTCGAGTATTCTTTGTGATTGTGTTGGTTTCTAAATTGTTACAGGCTCGCCAGTATCGGTTCCGGCACCTATTTCGCGTGGCGGTCGATGTATTGCCTGTTCAGGCTTCAGCGGTACCATGCGAGCGTGTTTTCTCTTCGAGCAAGGACACAGATGCCTCCCTACGCAACAGTCTCTCCCCCGAGATGATGGAAATGCTCCAGATTCTCAAATTTATTTATCGACAGGATCGCATCAAATTTTGCGACGAGTTAGTCGTAACCGAGGAAGATCTGTCTGTTGTTGATATTGACCCTGATGTAGCAGAAAGGTTGATTGCGGCAGGGCGTACTCAAGAGCTTAAGGATCTTATAGAATCTTCCTGGGCTTCGCCCGTTTGATTTTTGCGTTGTATTCACTTGTATGATCATTGTGCTTTGTATTGTTCCATAATTTACTCATAAACTGTATAGTCTTTTATTGTCCATATGTTTATTATACTTTTTGGAGAATTGTACCACATTTTTGAGGTGCATACGAGGTCAAAACAATGCAATGTAGCTCGAAACGAGGAGACGGGGGACCGTGGGACGGAAACTTCCGTTTATGGATGTCAGCTCCAAGCTGCCTCGGCCCAACTCCGAGCTCGAGCGAGCTGATGGGCAATCACCTCGAGCTCAGCTCCAACTCAGCTCCCGGCAGCACTAGACATGGGGGCCACCGCTCGAACCGCTAGACGAGGCAGTAGGGGGGCTGGACGCCCGGGGACTATTGAATGGCTACTCGCGTTGCGTGTGAGCCTCGGGGTTGGAAACACTGTCCGAGCACGGGAGGACAGTGTGCCGTTTTGTGACAGTGGCAGAGAGGGGGCCGATCTGATGTTTCAGATCCGAGCTCTTCTCTTTCCTCGACCACCATCATCCATTTCTTCCTGCTAGCTCCCTGGACTCACGAAGATTCCGACTTCACGACGCTTTGCTTCTCTTTGCTTCTCACTTATGACCCAACAACATAGAACACCATCCCACGTTAGTCCTGTCTTGACGACCCCCTTCCCCACTCAGTAGTGGAGCTCTACTGCTTTCGACAGCAGACCTTTTCCACCTACAACCACAACCGGCCTCCCCGAGCTCGCCACTGGATTCCCTGTGCCGCCCGAGTGCTTTCCGAGCATGCCACCGATTCTGCTGCTCCTATATTTGCTCCTGTCGACCACCTTCCTCGCCTTGTGGCTACGACTGTTCTCTATATTTCGATCCCTTTGGCTCCGGCCATTTCTGATTAATTTAATATGACGAGCTACGCTTCACATATCCCTCACGTTCCACTCTCCCAACCTATGGCGCCTCGACCCACCAACTACCCAGCCCCTAGCCGTACTCTCTGGGATTCGACTGCTCAACGTAACCCTCCTCTGCCGACTCCCTGACATCACTTGACGCCACATGACCTGGTATCAGCTCTCCCTAAGCCGTCTCACTCACGGCTCAAGCAATCCCGTGTTCACGTTCACATTCCCGTTCACCAATTCCCGTCTGACGATCAAACCTACGAATACCTGCATCTACGCGGGTCCAATCTTCCAGCTAAAAATGTAGACTTCGGATTCCTGCGTTTTCGTGGATCCTGCATTCAAGCTGACGTTCACGATTCCCGAATTCCCCCATTTGCTGGGGTCCAGCCCTTAGGCTGATGCTCAAGACTTCCGAATTCCTGCGTTTTCGTGGATCCAGCATTCAAGCTGACGTTCACGATTCACGAATTCCCGCATATCTGTGGGTCCAGCGTTCAAGCTGAAGTTCTAAACTTCCAAATTCCCGCATCGGTCTAGCATTTCAGCTGACGTTCACGAAGTCCAGCATTCAAGCTGGCGTTCACGATTTCCGAATTCCTGCACTCCTGTGGGTCCAGCACTAACGCTGATGTTCACGATTCACGAATTCCCGCATCCCTACCGGTCCAGCCTTTCAAGACTTCCGAATTCCTGCGTTGTTGTGGGTCCAGCATTCAAGCTATCGTTCCCAATTCCCCGATTCCTGCATTCCCGTGGTTCCAGCGCCAACGCTGACGTTCACGACGCACGCATCCCGGAGTCCAGCCTTTAAGCCGACGCTCAAGACTTGAGAACTCCTGGGTTAACGTGGCTCCAGCAGTCAAGCTGACGTCCACAGTCCGCCAATTCCTGCATTCCCGCGCGGCTAGCATGGAAGCTGACGTTCAAATTTGCCGGATTCCTGTATCTCTACGTATTCAATCTCCCCACTGACATTCACGACTGCCGAACTCGCCCATTCCCGTGTTTACATGCGCTGATCTCTGCGTTTTCACGCAACTCTTTTGTAATCACCTTCTTGTAATACGCTTCATGCTCCATGGATCAAGTAATTCACTCGTTGCGCTCACATTCCAACCTTATGCACACCTGGTACTCATGCCCTGCACTCTTCCTTTCACCCATAAATGCCGGATTCGATATCTCAGGCCTTCAGCTTCGAATTTCACTATGTTCCCCAGCCACAATACTACCATCATGTCGACAAATCATGTTGGCCACTTCTGTAATCTTTTATCCGGCCCACGTTCAAGTATCTCTGGACATGTTCGATTCCAACAGTTCAAGCGGCATCTGCGCGTTTACATTCATCTCACTCTCACACTCATGTGGCTTACAAGCCCTGAGTCCGCATTCACGATTCAATCTTACCCCAACTGCATCCGCACTTTCATATTTTTCAGTCTTCACAGTGACGAATCCCGACCTCTCATACAAGGGCAACAGCCTTTCTCGCAGATTATTTTCAATGTTCAAGAATCAACGCGCGCACTCCACATTCAACTGGCATTTCTATTTTCCAAGTTCGAATGCACTAGTGAGTTATCGAATCAAGTCTTGGGCTCGCGATTCGGCTTGACGTTCAAAACTCCCATGACGCGAAATTCAAGACCATATTTTCACCATTCACCAGTCAAGTATCTCGCGTTCAAGATTCGTTCTGCATGCCACGTAGTGGGGATATACCCCCCTTCTAATACCTTTCAACATCATCGCTCAAGATTCATTGTTAATGATTCGATTTTCTGATCTACAGTGTATTCCGCAAACTGGGGATTGCTACCGAGCATTTTAAATTGCAACTCTTACGAGCTCCTTGTTCATTCTTCAACCACCCTCATTTCCGGATGTCTAGTTTATCAACTTGGGCAATAACTACTGACGACGTAACCATCAACTCCACAGCTCTTCAAAGCTTCATCGGCGATAGTGTTCCTTACAGTAGCGGCCTAATCTTCATTCAACCAACCACCCGCCAATCCTGATCCCTCTTTTTGTACCCGGCTTTGAACGTGACGTGCGACTTCACCGTTTATTTATCCAGTCGTTCGCTAGCGTATGCTGCGCATTCTGACTCCTCATCTCCTTCGAATTCCATTCAATACACGCGAAACGTCATCTCACACGGTGACACCGCGAATTGGGTTTGGTTACCTACTTCTACAAGCGACAATCCCTCTACGTTCTCTTCGCATCTAAGCTCTCTGTTTCATGCTGCACATCGACAACACCTGGTTCAAGATCTCGAATACCTTGACTTCTTCAAATTCTTTTCCCTTAGGCTCCATTCAAGCCCAGCACGGGCGCATGCCTTTCGATAGCCAGCAATTGAAGCACATTATTCCAAATTCGTTTGGATACCATTTTATGTTCTGTTGTCAGCAGTATCCGCGGATTTCAACTCCACAGTCTCCACTTTCTAGCGCACGCTCTATGCTCTCTTCCCAACGTCAACTCCAGCACCTCCTGCTGTTACAATCTGCGCTTGAGCCTCCATTCAGCTGCAGATACCAAACACAACGCCGTGCTACCCATTCGCAACTTCACATGCCAAAATTGTCCCCGTGTTGAATATTTATTATGTCACGTCGGATATTACCCACCTCGAACCAAAATTCGCAAAATCTCTATCAGCACTCCAATCCAGGTTTTCATGATTGTTGACTCACTTCAAGCGAATACTTACCGCTGTTGTTCGAACTGAAGATTTGTAAAAATTCAACTCCTTCGCTGAATGCGTTCTCTACCGGATTCCTCACTCGCCCTTCAACGAACACACACGTTACGAATTGGGTTTACTTTTGATATTCAGCGTTTTCATCATCGAACAGGCATCTGATAATGTTCGCCATTCACGTACGCTGGCAACTTCATCCTCATCCAACGGCGATACCCAACCGGTTGACAAATTAATAATCACCTTCATCGACGTCACGTCCCTAGCGTTTGTGCGACTTAGGTCATTGGGCTCGACAACTATATGCTCACAAGAACCCTATGTCACAACTGGAAAACTTCATTTCACCTTGCTGCGTCTCGCGGAATGAATGTTCAGTTCAAGGCACAACGCCACCGCAGCTCACTGGCCTCAACCCATTTTCAACGGCCACTGTACCTTGACGACTCTTGGCTGTCTTCTCATCTCCGTGACTATATCAACTCATCTACTTCTCGGCCGAATCAATTCCACGGCGACTGACGGTGACACTTTTTCAGACAATCTGATATGCACAGATCGATCGAGGCTGAACTCTCAGTCTACTTCACTTTCAAGCGCTATCCACTCTCTGCCAGTTCTCGCTTACCGTAGTTCGTGCGATGTGCGAGATTCACGAGCGTGGTCTTACTCTCAGCCTCAAAAAAATTGAGAAATTCAAGCCACTTTATAATTTGGGAGCCGCCTTCTCTTGTGGGTTAGCCGCGGGCGCTTGGGTTGCCCTCGTCTGGGCGTCTCTGTTTTGGGTTCATCCTCGCGCATCCCATCGCCCCACGCCCTGGGCGCCGGCGGTTCAAGTTTGTCACCGCCGTGCGTTCCCCACACCCACACCTACAGTTGCGGCAAAATCAATTTACTTACCAAATAAGGAAATTCTCATCAAATCCGCTCTACCGCACAGCAAAACCACCACAAGCACGTTGAAATGGCACAAAGGGCCTGTACTCCTGGAGTTGAGCCGGTCTACGCACAAAAAACAGCCGGAGTCGTCATGTTTCTCACTGCTTTTGGCTGCACTTTATGAGACAAAGTTGCTGGTTATCCCGGCGAAACCAATACAGAGACGCCAGTTTCCCTACATCAGGACAGGCCAGCAGTTTTTGGTAGTCTTATCAATTTACCGCTCGAAAAAAACGAGCGAAAGGAGCGAATTGACGAGAATTTCCTTATTTGGTAAGTAAATTGATTTTGCCGCAACTGTATGTGGCTGTCTCCTTCTCTGACCGAACGAAGCATTGAACAAAAAAGGAAATTTCTCGCGAGGAGGGAACGGATCGGGCTTGTGGAATTGCTCGCGATCGCTATCCGCTAAAACAGCAACAAGGAAGGAAAGATTTGAGTAAGCAGCTAGCTAATGCAAAAGACGGGACGTACTTGGATCGAATTCATACAAAGAAGGGTCGTTGTCGGTGAACATAGCATCGCTCCCGTCGTCGTCGGTCTCGGTCTCGGAGGAGCCCGACGATTGCGTCTCGGAAGACTCCTCCGATTCAGATAGGTAGAACAAAGGTTCTCCAGAACGTGTATAGCTATTTGATGACATCAGTATCTAATTTGCGCTATCAAATCGTGAATGAGACAAGCTTGGGACTCGACTTTGCAGTCTTTGATAACGGCTCGCCTGGAGGTCATGGAGCAGTCGGGGCTGCGGCAAGGCCCGAGGGACGACCAAGAAAACATCGCCTGACAATGTAGTGAGGGGCTGGAAATAAAGCAAGCGACTAGAGCAGCATGGAGAAAGGTATATTGACGACGAGAATGAAGAGGAGAGAGGACAGAAGAGGCAGGAGAGAGAAGGAATGAGAAAATAATAGAAGAGAATCAGGCTATAAATATGGCCAGACGCAGGAAAAAGGGATGCTTCGTCAGAAATGTTTGTGACGGCAATAGAGCTTATTTGCAACCGGTGAGAAGCAGATTTCCAAGTACAAAGCTAAGCGAGAATTGTGAAAAGTGAGAGGCGCGTACTAGAGCACTTTGGCAAACGGTGAAAAATGATTTTTTTCTTCAGTTCCCGCTAACCAAATTTTGGTTGTGGAGCCGCAAAACAGTGCGCAGCCCACTGTAGTTTTTCACTAAACTCGCTTAGTTTTTCGAACTGAAATTTGATTTTCACCGTTTGCCAAAATGCTCTACTGGCACAAATTTCCGCTCCACAAGTGAGATTGACTGACATCTAGGTAGGGTAATTCCTATTTTTCACCGGTTGCAAATAACCTCTAATGAAGAACGGCTGGAATTACCTCATAAAGGGAAAAAAAAATGAAATGGGTACACACAAATTTGATTTTTTGGCTCAAAAATTTGGCCGCAGCTAAAATGTCGTGGGAAAAACTTCGGAGGTGGGTTTTTGGACGTTTTTTGAGGGTGTGATGTGATGGATGACGGTGGAAAAGAAAAGTTGTAGTTTATCAATAATGGTCTTCGAGTGAACGCCAATAAATGGTGCACTCGTGCTCTCGGTGTGCGGGCAACTCTGATTCTGTATGGCGTCGGCCGCACGAGCGTCGAAACCTCTCCTAGAGGCGATATTGGATGATAAAGTGCACGCGAGATCAAGGGTGAAGAGAATCGAACGTGGCGCGACATTGAAGTTTGTACTTTGCGACACCTAACGCATGTTATATACAATCGAGTGGCTTAGGGGCCGACAGCCCCAAAACGCTTTCTTGATTATGTACTTCTGCTGATTGATCCGCCGCCGCCCCTAGAGGCTACATTGGGGCCAAAAAGTCCTGGCTGTGAGGATTTGAATCTGGACGGACTTTTGGAACTGTAAGAACAGCATTCTTGACCATTGTCTGAAGGTCGCTGTAAAGTTGATCGGACATGAATGACGTGCCGTTTTGCATGTATAATGCACAGAGGAGGTGGGAGAATCGGACGAGGGACTCGATTTGTTCGGATAAGGAAAGTTTGACATTGATGACTCGCGCAATGCGTGGAACATCTCTCCTAAAAGACTGAAGCCTCAAGCTCCGCCGCCTCGCTAGGATCATAGTTGGCAGGATCGAGCTTCCAAGCTCTACAATGCAAAGCAGGAGCTTGATAGCCTTCGAGACGTTCTGACCATCCGCGGGATCAAGCAGCGCATGAACAGATGTTTCAGACCAGTCATGATCTGGTAAACGCTCGAGCCACAAACTGAGAAGCTCTCGGTTGACGCAGACATTTTTGATCACCATTCCTGCATTTGAGCAAAGATCGCCTCGAATACCTAATTTGATAATGTGATAAAATGGGAACTTACGTTTGAATTTGTGCTTGTAGTCAGAATCTGCCGTTAAGTTGTGTGTACCAACACCCCAGGAAGATTTTCCACATATTCATAGAGAGGATTCCCAGGACGGATCTCATCATGCATGCAAGTGCCCGTCGTCGGAGTGGACAGCCATCGGTAGAAACAGAAAATAATGGACCATTTTTACGTTCCCCGTCCGGAGACCGCTTCCATGCTTCTAAGTACTAAGATTTGAATAGTTCGCATGGTTTCCTGCCATGATGACTTTTTGCATGTTGGTCCGATGCAAATAGGCTTTGCTCCATACTTCGTTCCCGCCAGGCGTGAAATGGCGGCCCCACCTGCCTCATGTGCAATTAATGTTGCCGTTACTTGGCCGTTACTCAGAAAGTCGAGTCTCGACTTGAAAAGTCGACTTCGGGAAGGACTCGACTCGACTCGACTCGACTTGGGTGCACTGTAAACGCATTTTTCGTTGTTTATTTTCTGGTGCTGCTCCTTGAATCTTTGTTCATAGTTTGGGCTGTCGTGGTTTGAGGTTTCAGGTGCTGATGGAGGTTGAGGTCTGAAGTCTCCGGTTAGCCGATCATAGCCGAATCGGCTAAAGTGATGATCAAGAATATCAAAAATTCTCACGATTCACGGAAGGAGCCTTACTGTAAGTTTGGGATAACTCAGATAAGTAGAGGTCTGCTGCCCATTCAAACTCTGCCAGCAGTTACATTGCGTACTGCTGACATTCTTCTCAAAAGCTTTGTGATTATTGGAGTATCATGAGGGACAATAATTTATGATTTTCTTGGCAATATTCATGCTAAGTTCTAACCACTGAGTGAAAATGACTAACAGCGGGTAGTAGAGAGGCCTAGAATGCATTTCTGTAGCAAATGCTATTTATCTGGGTTTGTAAACTGACTGAACCATCCCAGCCATGGCGAGTTTCGTAGAGAAACTCCTACGAGAGATTTCGGACCATGTGAGATTGATACCATCATCTGATCTCCATACGGCACGGACCACCCGGTCTTGGTTTACTATTTTATGAGAGCTGTATAGGGGTCTGGCGACATTCACTACCGCAGGGACACGTAGTCGGAGTCAAAAATCCCCAGGATACCTCAAACTTGAACCTCGTCTCAATGCCCTAGCCTCCGTCAACGACCTCGTTAGTGATCAAAACCACGGTTGAATAACGACGTAAGCGGCCGAACCCTCTCAGTTCAACCTTCATTGCAAAACCAAATAATTTTCAACGATAGTGCACCCAAGTCATTTGAGGTTGCTCGAAGTCGACTCAAGTCGCTCAAGTCTGCCGATTTCTGTACAAACTGACAGGAGATGATATAAGCACATTCGAGGTATATGTAACATAGGTAGAATGTAGTAACATATCGGCAGGATGTAGAAATGGTAATTAATGTTGCACAAGTCTGTCCTCTGGCATATCTACGTACTCGTTGTCCGCAAATTCCAGAGAAAATGTAAGTTGTGAGCGAGCACTGGCTCTCCGGTTCTGTAGTACTCGCAACAAGCTTTCGCAACCAATCTTCATCGTCTTCTGCTGCCGGATTGGACTGCCATCCCGACATGAAGTTGAGTCGTGATTTCCTGAAGTTAAATTTGAGCATCTGTAACGCCTCCATCAGAACGGGACTGATACGATTGCGCCGTTTCGTATCAGTCTCTGCCGACGAAGAGAAAACGCGCTCGGAAGGAACCAATGTCGCTTGGATGGGAGCATAATCACAGAATAGACGGTAGATCCTGGGCCAGGTCGGTTTCCCGTGATTCTGACAACGTTAGAGCGGTGGTTTGAGTATGAAATGACGCTGTACTCACTGTCCAGTATCCGATCATGTCTGTTCGCTGACGTGAAGGTATTGGACTAGTCATTTTACCCGATTGAACCACGATATTCACTAGTAGTGCTGTCCATATTACGATAATAATACGATTTTTGCCATATCGTATTATACCAATATCATATCACAGATTCTGGAGCCGTATCGTATCTGTATTTAACAATATCATATTATAACAATTTTTATCGTGATATAATTTTGTTATAATCTTAATACGGCGTCACCCCCTTTAAAGGTAATTTTTTCAGCCCAGAAGAATGACACTCAGCTGTGCTTAATTGATAGAGCGCCTGTGAATGTGCTGCGACAGGATTGCATCAGCTCTGCCTCATTTTCAACAAATTTTCCCAACTCTTCCTTCCAGTCCGGGTGCTGACTTTCCATCACGCCGATCATCAATCGCTGATCCAGACTGTTTTGGTGAAGAATTTGTAGGGAGTTAGTAACTGAGAGTAATTTCTCGGGAGGAGGCTCGGAAGGTTGAGAATGACCAGCTCCAAGGCCTACCTCCAGCCGGAGTCTCCCCTGAAATGATACAAAAATAATATGCATAATACGGTCCTGTCATATCGTATTATACTCGTATTATAATCATATTATAACATTGCGTATTAATAATCTGAGCGACCTGCCAGGCTCGTATCGTATCCGTATTATCCATGATATAATATTGTTATAATTTTTCGTATTATAATTTTGGACAGCACTAAATAATTCTACAGGTTATTGGCCCCCGAAATCGAACACGCTTCTATCTTTGCTTTACTTTTAAATCATCCTCATCTTATTTATCTGGAACCGAACTGAAACCGAGCCCGAACCCGAACCCGAAACCGACTGAACTGAACCGAAACCGAAACTGAAACCGAACACCCCGATTGAACGATGACCGTCGAATCGAAAGGAACGATTAAACTGAGAATTACGAAATATGGCGCATTCTCATGGAGGCCCCTCCTTCTGGTGAGATATTCGCCCAGATTCAACCAAGACGCGCTCATCGCGGGCGGAACTAAGAAAGAAATACATGAGTATTGATGCACACCGTAACGACTTGCAATACTCACGCGAAAGAGAAGCATAATACCGTGCCAACGGATTTCTGCTCGAGACGCACGCCGCAGGCAGACCTGCGCTAGCACAGAGGTTCTCCCAGTGCTCAGCGCCAAAGATCAGGGAGCCAAGATTGACTTCCTCGCTCTCGAGCGCATGACGAATAAACTCGGGCTCAAACACATCGAACGGCCCGCTGTCATTACACTGGCGGATCCACAGCGACTCCTCAGAGCGCGCTTCAAAAACTCCCTGTTAGCCCAGCGCAGATCAGCGGAAATTAAGATTGACTGAAACGATAAAACAGTACAGACCTCAAGATCTGAAAGAAGGTCCCGAAAGCGAGCTGTGACATACGAACGATCCTTCCCATGCACATGGAGGCGCTCGCTGTAGAGAAGCCTGTCCTTCTCATCGACGCAGATAACAAAGTCGACAAGGAACTGTTTAACGAGCGGCCTATATGCTAGACCGGTGACCGTCTGTCTATGAAGCAAGCTGTCGATAGACAGACCGGTCGATCGGAGTTTAAATTCCCATTACAAGCGGGAACTTCCATATAAGGCTATTGGTAAGCAACTTTTGACAGTTAATGGCGGAGGGGTTGCTGACAAATAGCCTTTTTTGGAAGCTCCGCGCTTGTAATGGGAATTTAAACTCCGATCGACCAGCCTGTCTATCGACAGCTTGCTTCATAGACAGGCGGGTTTCGAGCCTACCTATATGCAGACAATTAGCAAAATGATAAATAACATCGATCCAAATACAACGGCTAACCAGAGCGTGGTGTGCGCCTCCTTCGCAAAGTGGTAGTAAGAAGCGCAGAGACGCGCCGTGCGAGACGGCGAGTCAAATACCAGGGGACTGAATGTTGGATATCGACACCGGGGCAGCGACGCGCAAAGGCGGGATGAGTGCAAAAGACAAAAATCAATGATCTCTATCACTAGTTTAAGGTTATAGCGTGTTGAACGCGGATCTACGGACCGTCTCGGCTGGACGCCAATATACTTCAACACTGAACGCGGCTAGTTTGGATGTATTGGGCGCAGCAGCAGGTGGGGTGCAAAGATCGATGACATCAGGGCTGCATAAATCCACCACTTCAGTCTTCCGCGGGGGCGTTTTGGGAGGTACCGGGGAATCGAAAATAACGAAAGGTTTTGAAGAAGAGTCGGAAGCAGATGGTGCACCTGAGATAGCTTCACCAATATCGGGGAACTCTGGGAGGCGGAAGTCTGGCCCAAGCGACATCGTCGATAATTGATTGATTAGAGGAACATGCACGGTGGCGGGGGAGTTAAATGCAAAGGGAGAACCAAGCGAGGCGCTGGACAACGATCCAGACCCCGACTCGAAGATTGGCGCAGGGAGCGGCATCGCAATGGGAAAAACTGGGGACTGGCGGTTGATCGCTGCGAGCCATCCAAAGATGGGGTGATCAGACTGAAAGTGAGGAGAATCAGGGTCCTTCGTTGCGGGTTGAGTATAAGACTTGAAGCTTACATTTGGAACAAGCATGTCCAGGTTGAAGTCATTGTACCCCACACCAGCATGCATAGCGGCGAACCCAGGAACCTCGCCAATGGAAGAGCGGGTACAAGGCTGCACCCAGTCCACATATGTCTGCAATTGATACAATGAGTGTGAGTTTCGGTTAGTTTCGATGTTTGCCTTTCGATAACGCACCGTGGATTTTGTACGAGCAATTAGATGATATAACAGAAGATCCTGTAGACAGGAATCTCGGAACGAAGCCAATTTGCTATGGTGCGCGTCACTTAGTCACCGCCTCTCCGTGACAACGCTAACTGTGACCCCAGTTTTTGCCCTAATTTTTATTCCTCTTGCAAAACGACTCCTTTTCAACAGAGGAACAACTTCCCAAGAGGGATTTCCAAAATTTAAATAATTGAAGGAGCTATAAATTTTCACCCCACCCAATTTGGCAGTATACACCAATTTCGATCTTGCTGGCCTCCAGAACTCTCAATACGAGGGATATCAAACACCGCTCCTATGCCAAACCCAAATCGCACCAGTAGGTGCATCAAAAGTCCACTCAAAAAGTCCCCAAATTGGTTGAAATCCAGGCTTCAATAGGGTGTTTTGAAAAAATTTCGGCCTCCGGCCGATTTGGCAGTAGTGCAAAGGAGGCGGTGACTAAGTGACGCGCACCATAGCCTGCCAGCATGGAATCCCGAGACCCATTTGCGTCTCGATGAAGTTGGTAGCAGCGATACCACAACTTCCCATTCCAGCGTAGATACTCTGTAGATCGATCGGGCCAGCTTTGATCGATTTCTGCTCGGGAGGGGGTGCGAAATGCCCGAGTCCAGAGAATGCCCATCGAAGAATGTCGACGATATCTTCGGCAGGGGAACGTTGAAGAGAGTCGCCGTGCTCGAAGTCAGCGATAAAGATTTTGCAAATGGCGGAATAATGGTCGGCAGTCCAGGAGATGAAACCAAGTGAATCGACCCCGCCACTGCGGATGCGTTTCCGCATAGCGATGATCTCTGCGCTGTATGGAGCATCCACTTTGTTCATGAGAGTTCTGCCGTCGTTGAAGAAGCTGGTGGGGAGGAACAAGAAGGAGGGCTCAGCCTCCTGATGTTGGAAATGGACCGCTCGTCGAAAGTAGAGAAACTCGGCTCGAGCGTTGAGAACGTCTTCGAGGACCCAACGTTCGTCTAGCATGGAGCCAAGAGTATACAGAGGAGTCTCGGTAACTTTGAACCCAGCCAAGGGCTCAGCGAAGCGGTTGAGCTTCAGCTCCGCAATAAGGTTGGGAGAAAGGAGGTTGCTGTCATGAACACGATCCAGAAGTTTCTTCGCAACGAGGAGGTTGTATTCGTGGTTGTTGTAATTGACGATAAGACGGAGCTAGGAGTCAGGAGTTGTGAGAACAGAGAAACAGGTTAATTTGTACTTGACTCATCGCACCTTGGAGAAATGGTATCGCACAATTTGTTGTTTTCCAATTTGAAGGCACACAGAGCTCATGCCTTTGTCGTAGAAAGCTTTTTCTAGGGTCTCGAAGATGGGACGTAGGTCATGGTAGCAGGGAATCTCCTCCCCGGCAGCAACAACAATCTCTGCAATTGCAGAGGGAACTGTACGGTCCAAATTCCACTTTGTGACGCTATCCCGAGGCAGCACATGGGGAAGGACATCATTTTGGAATAGACTCTCGACGTCTGCCAGAGTTATTGTGTTAAAAAACTCCCCAGAGAAGCGCGTTTGGTGGTGAGGAGTCGAGTACTCTGCATAGGACATGATGGGCGACAAGCAAGGAGGGACAGAGCACTCAGAGGCTCAGCCCTCTGTGATTTTCCGCGTGATTTGAATATTTTGAAGCGAAATGCTGGCAAGATCATGTTGCGAGTCCGAAGCTGGTGAGTTGCACTTAGTTATCCTTGCGATACAGGTATGTATAGAGCTTGAGCGGCCCCTCTCTAGAGTATAACCACACTAGAGAAATAACAGACCTAGAAAACCTACCAAAGCATACAAGAAGCGCTCGAGACGAATCGCAATGGCATGCTTGGGCAATGACGTAAGGGGTGCCAGATAGCAATATGTTATTTAGCACCCGGGGTACATCAGCACCCCGGGGTGCCAAATAAGGTTTCATCATGAAATCCGACGAAAGATCATGAAATTCAACACTCCGACACGGTGTTTATGCCATATAAGAGTGGTGAGCATCTTATCGGGCTTCGTAATTTTGTGACAAAAAAAATACCGGAGCTCAAGAATGTATTGATCATGGGGCATTAGAGCGTATTAGTTGGGGGCACAAAAACAAAATCCTAATGTAAAACGGGGCTCCACACAATATTTTCAAGGTGGAGCCACAGGCTAAATCCCGACTGAAAGGTGTGCTCCCCTGGATTTTGATGGCAAAAAGATTCAGGTTGTTAATATGGGCGGAGAGCGCAACTAATACGCTCTATTAAAACTCAGTTCTCTGAAGCACCAGCAGTAATCCCACATCGCCATTTTGGCGTTGGAGTTCATGGCCCCCAAGAACTTATATTCGACAAATTGGGGTTAGGACTGTCAGAGGGAAGTCAGAGACACGACCACAATTACATACACCGCAGGTACGGGGACCATTGTATGTAGCGTCTGTTTACAAGAGACTAGACCACAATCGAAATCATTCATGCTGGACTAGCATTTCACGGGAACTCCATTAGAGGATCAAACTTTTACAGCTGGACTTGATAAATTCGGGTCAAACCGTCTGCAACGCAACTTTCCGCTTGCGGAGACAAACCTTTAAAGTATTCATTGACAGTGTTTGAAGTTGAACTCGTCACTGAGGGCCACAAAATCTGTACAGCCATCACAGAACATGAGCTCACTGGCAGGTCAAAGAACAATTCAAACTGACCTGTTTTGTATTCGAATGGAACGGGATGAACATAAATTTTGATTTTGTGAGCAGATTGCGTCGTGAGGCTGTATTAGAGCGGGGGAGAGTTATTCAAGTTCTGTCATCTTCGAACTGAGTACTGTATAAGTAGTAGTAGGAGGTTGGATTCAATGCAAGGATCTTGTGTGGGAGTTCAAGAAATATGCTCCAACATTGAGCGTTACAATTAGGGGCATTCAAAGTAAAACTTCGCTTTTGCGCTTATGCGCTTTCGTGCTTTCGCGCTTTTCCGCGGCTGGGCCGGCATGACCAAGTTGAATTGCGGCGCTCAACGGCAGGAATCAATCCGAGTGACACGTTGATCACTATCCGTTTTGGGAAGGCGCATCAACGCGTTTCTCCCCGCATGAGACAGCTGGACAGTGGGTCCAAGAGGATCAGATGGGCTGAATCAGTGATAATAGGTGATAATACAGCTCTCCGGTGTCGTCGAATGTCTCCTTCAACCCAGGGAGGGTGAGTTTCTAGGGTTTCAATTGCTCCGAAATCATCCGAGAATCAATCCGATGAACCCGTCGTTTCGCACGCTGACATTTGCCAGCTTGACATATCAATGTCATGCCGGCTCAGCCGCGGAAAAGCGTAGAAGCGTACTGTAGCACTTTGTATGGGTGAAACGTAACGCGTAACGCCCGCCCTGTTTCGTTTCAACGGTAACGCATAACGGTCGGGTGGTTTCCCTGAGGACTGCGTGACATACAAAGATGTCGAATTATCATGTTTGTGGCTGTAGAATCTACCTGAATCTACTGCTATAACCCTCCTCCTCCTCACTGCACTCAATCACTCTCTACAATCTTCGTCAAGATAGAACCGGTACGGTGCATCGGAGACCACGGGCAAGGTGCTGAGCAGGTGTACCAGAAGCTGGCCGAGGTAGTTTAACTAGTCGCTCGAAGAGGGCTTGTGGCAGTGTTCCTTTTTAAGGCCTTAGGATGAAAAATACAAATTTTTCCGGGCTTTTTTAGATGCATTTTTCGGGGAGTTCCAAAGCGGTTTTGCTTCTTATGGCTTGCTGCAGCTGAGTTTTGGCTGAACTTGAGGTTTGTGGACTGAAATTGCGCCCGCCAGGGCAATGCAGGTAGCCGAGCTGAGAGCTTGACCCATGTTCCGACGCGCTTCAGCAGAATCAACGGAACCTGCCGGACATTGCCATTGAGAATCCGGGCCTTTGGCAGCTGCCAAGTTGCCAACCCAGCTGCCGAACCTGCTGAACGTAGCCGAGAAGGGTGACATAATCCAAGGTAAGGCTTAATTAAGGGTTAAGATGGATCCAGCTTCATGTTAACCCTTAGCATTAACTTGAAATTAAGGGTTAATTCATTCTAAGGCTTAACCCTTAGGAGGAACACTGGCTTGTGGTGGACCCGTCGCTGGTTTAGGTGTCTGAGCGTGCGCCACGGCGCAGTATTCATGAAAAAAAATTGGTGTATTACGGAGCCCGTAACAAGAGAAATGCAATCAAAAGGGCTATGGATACAAAGAAAGCATAAACGAGAGCTAAAAATTGCCCAGAATCCGTTCAAAGTTTGGAAATAGACTTTATCGGTGTTTGCCCGCCCGTTTCCAAAATTCTATGATGTCACGCATAACGCTGAGGCCGTTTCTGGTTTCCATGCGTAGCATAACGCTGAGGCCGTTTTTGGTTTCCATGCGTAGCGTTTCCAGTCACGCTCGAGGGTCTGTTTCACCCATACAAAGTGCTACAGTAAAAGCGCAAAAGCGCGTAAGCCAAGTTTACTTCTCTTGCGTGGGATCTACTGCGCGTGGACGCGTAGCCTGGATTTACTGTAGTATTACGACCAAGTGTTCAGGTGATGGGTGACAGGGACCTGTGAACTGAACACTTTTGGTTGTGGTGACGGTGACACTTGGGTTTTTTCGCCAAAATGAGGTATGCACCTAAGTACTTTCTCGGTTGTACACTTTCGTTTGTCTGCAACGCACTCACTAGGCATGACATGTTTCCCTTCATTTGCTGTGCAGAGTACGGTTGTCGCTGCGCGGTTCTCGTTATGCAGGCGATGTGTCGAATCCATGAAGAGTGTGCCGTTGGGGGCTGCAGTGTTGAGAATGGTGCTGTCAAGCGAGAAGTTCTCCGTAATTGCGACAGTGAATTTCGATTTATGATCGGGAGCATCGAAGTCATGAAGATTGTAGCTGTGTCAAAAAACGGCATAAGTGTAAACCCTATACAGAGATAGAGATCCTCACTAATACATGTCCCGACTATTGCGTTTCACCATTAGAGAGTTTGCGGTGAGCCGCCAGAAGCCATCTGGCGGCTCTAATGGCATGCGGATTGGAGCGGCTATGCTGTCTGGCGGCTCGTTTGGCGGCTCATCTGGAGCGGTGAAAAAAAATGGAAAAAAAACCTTCATTTACCTCAAAAAAGGCCCGCCGTCCAGTCAAACTGATCAGTCGAGCAGAAAACAGGTCAAGCCGGGAACTCGCTGTGACGGTCACACGTGCCAAACTTTGGTGGAACGGTGTGCTCCGCGCAAGTCTCAAGCCAAAAACAATGAGCTTGTTAATATGAGCAGACGGTGCGGCTAATATGCTCTAATCACCAGGTTACGGTCATGTTTGGGAAAAATTAAAATTAAAAAAATTATGTAATGACCCCTACCAACCCACACCCCATCATACCCCATAAGTAAGGTAGATCTCATTCATCAGCAACCTACCCCACGTGATTGATGTAACGCGTTACTGATGTTACCTATCCTTGTCCAAGCCAGACTGATGCTCAATTCACGTAGACTTGGACAACATATTGAGTATACCTTCTACGTAACTATGTTCTAAATAGGTAAAAGTATTATGTCCAGCTTGGTAGATTTTTCTGCCCAGTGTGCGAATTATTGAAGCAAAAACAACGGAGAAACTACCGCCGATTACAGTTTACAAAGTGTTCTAAACATCTCGATGGCCCCGGACTTCGCAAAATCAAGCAGATAGTCGTTGGGAATAGCACGGTGACCGCGGTAGATTTTTGTGGCATATGCAGCCTCGCGGCCGTTCAAACCTTTGGCGTAGGCGTCACTGTATCGCAAAGCTCGGTTACAAAACCTTTGTCTGACTTGTTAATCTACCGCAGGAAATAAAATAAGTCAAGACATACCGTCGAATACACACCAAAGGTATCGCAGCCAACGAGTTAAGCATGTTGACTTCGAGATCTTCCTCTTTCGATGACTCCGGGCATAGCCGATAAAGCCGTTTCGCGTATCCCCAGCACTGTTCGATCGGATTGAGCTCACAGTGAAATTTTGGTAAAAAGATCACCGAAATGCCCTGCGTGCTGCAGTGCTCCTCGAGCAGAGACTGAACACCGGCACATTCTCTTTTTCCGTCTGGATCTTTTTCCTTTTCTTCTTTGGTGACACACTGCCAATCACACGCTTGACCCCAGACCTGATAGAATCCATAGCAGAGCCCCAGCTCTGACGAGAGGCAGCCTTGCGGCGAGACACAGCTGGCATCGCGGGTAGGGCGTCGTGGCAGAATCAGTCTTCTGTCACTGATCGTTCTTCAATAATTCAGCGCGTGCAGATTTCGGGTCAAATTTTTGTATATCAAAAGATCATGTCTATATTAGTGAAGTTACGTAGAAAAATTGAGGGTGGATGGCCCCGATTGGATGTAAAGACGCGTTTGATCGTGATTTTGCTGTAATGATTCCAATTATGGTCTGTCACGCTGGATCACGTAGGGTAGGTTGCTGATGAATGAGATCTACCTTAGCAGGAGCTTTCCACCGAGAGGTATGGGTTAAGAGAGGTTCGACTGTATTGTAATGTGAATTGATGGCAAGATGTGACCTGTATTGATCGGCGAGAAGGCTCTGCAGGGCCCCTGTATGTGATGCGGTGTCGAGCCCCCCATTGATCGGCAGACGAAAAAGCTACCAACCGCAAGCGTTCACCAGGCGTTCACACTAACTCTGTTTTCTTGTTCTGCGAACTAGTGAACTTGAAGCTGGCCGCACGAAAAAAAAATAAGAGAAACAAAGAACCAGAGTCCGCAACCGAGAGCTTCTAAGCTAGCCGAGAGCTTCTTTCATATGATGCGAAGATAATGTCTCCAAAATTCCACTGCCACCCACAGCTTGATGCCACCCGCGCGCATGAGTATGACCAGACGCGTTGTTCCCTCTCGAAGGACTCGGGGCAAGGTCGGAAACTGTGATGTCGACAACATGATCTTTGAAGCACGGCTTGAACGCTGTAAGTTTGCCCTTTATAACCACCACGTCAGCTCATGCTACCAGCCTGCCTGCCTGGGGACAGTCCTTTTGTATTGACCACCATTTCCGCGCTGGACGAGTTAGCATCTCGACCGGCTGGTCAATCTTTGCATAACAGCTACTTTGCTCGTCCGGAAGTAATAGAAGGCTACAGGAAGCAAGTCTCAATTCAAACCCCCGAGTACGAGAGAATACCAGAGAATGACGTTTCCAGAGACCCTTGTTCAGAAGTTGAAGTGAGTTATGGACTCCTCAGGATTCATGCACATCAGAACGTCTTTAGCTCTTTATGATCTCGGATGACTCCTATCTAAAACGGCACAAGCGATACGAAAAACTTGAGAAGGGAGAGCGTCTTCGACAACGCGAAAAACTCCAACATTTATACTACAAGCTCAACGAGCGAATCAAACAGCTGCGGAGCATGGACATTTCCGAATTTGAGGGCGCGCCCGCTTCAATGTTTCCTTCTACTCCATCTGGTGTTCATGACGCGGCAAAGATTATCTCGCTTGGAAAATTTTCCGGGACCTCCTACCACTCGGAGGGTGAGCGGCGCCGAGAAGAGATGCTCAGCACAGCTCAAACATTGGCAAATCGTCTCGGCGCTTACCTTACCGAAAGCGGCAGAAAAAAAAGCAGCATACTGCCTGACCAAAATCAAATGCTTGTTCCTGTGGATTCCTCATCACCGGTAGGGCTCCTATCACACAGCTGTCTGAGGGCCTCCGCGTATTAAAGAATAATACAGGGCTCTACTTCAACACGCAGAACGTTTTCTGACCGCGCTTCCCGCTCATCAGCATTCGCCAATCCAAATCATTGCACAAATTTAGAACTTCTCGATTTTCTTGTGGGGGCTCTTCAGGTTCCTCATCGGCTCTCGCTGCCCGGTGCCTTGGAAGCTTTTACAGAGCATCTGGCCGGCCTTAGTTTAGGAGCGGATTCCCCTTTCTCTATTTTCGCCAACAGTAACTCTCAGCAAGCAATACCATCTCTTTACCACACTGACAGTACCTTTTGGCTCCCATCATCGCCACCCTATTTCGCACTTATAACATCTACTTCGACGCGCACGCCGACCAGTCACCGCTTCTTCTACTGGGACCCGCTGCTCCTTATATCCAATGTAGTGCTGTCCAAAATTATAATACGAAAAATTATAACAATATTATATCATGGATAATACGGATACGATACGAGCCTGGCAGGTCGCTCAGATTATTAATACGCAATGTTATAATATGATTATAATACGAGTATAATACGATATGACAGGACCGTATTATGCATATTATTTTTGTATCATTTCAGGGGAGACTCCGGCTGGAGGTAGGCCTTGGAGCTGGTCATTCTCAACCTTCCGAGCCTCCTCCCGAGAAATTACTCTCAGTTACTAACTCCCTACAAATTCTTCACCAAAACAGTCTGGATCAGCGATTGATGATCGGCGTGATGGAAAGTCAGCACCCGGACTGGAAGGAAGAGTTGGGAAAATTTGTTGAAAATGAGGCAGAGCTGATGCAATCCTGTCGCAGCACATTCACAGGCGCTCTATCAATTAAGCACAGCTGAGTGTCATTCTTCTGGGCTGAAAAAACTACCTTTAAAGGGGGTGAAGCCGTATTAAGATTATAACAAAATTATATCACGATAAAAATTGTTATAATATGATATTGTTAAATACAGATACGATACGGCTCCAGAATCTGTGATATGATATTGGTATAATACGATATGGCAAAAATCGTATTATTATCGTAATATGGACAGCACTAATCCAATGGGATCGCCTGTCCCATTTGCACCTGCCCTCTCGTCAACAACGGCCCCATTCGCTCAGGTCCTATCACAGTGCACGACCTGACAGGCCCATTTTTCATTGTTGGTTGCCGCTACGTTTGCACCACAGGTCACTCCTATGCCAGCACCGACCGGGCTGTGTTGCACACTCTTCCCGGATGACTCCAGCAGGATTTCCCCGCGCATCTGCTGGCTGCTAACACCGGAACAGATGCAGAAATTTGGAACTGGCAAGTGGGCGGCGTGTCACATGCAGTCTGGAACCTAGCAGTAGGAGCCAGCAGTATGGGGCTAGGGGGAGAGCGCATTTTGCAGCTCTTGTTCAATGTTCAATAATTTCTCCAAGCGATGAAGGCACATGCAGTCGCGCTCTTAATGCTTGGACGGGGAACAAATAGCCTGATATATGGTCTTGGGAACCGGCATTCAACGAGCCATCACCGTGCTGCTTGGTTGTGTTTGTTCCCTTGAGGCAAACGGTTCCAAAAATGATCGTGCTACGAAAAAGAGTTAATTGGCTTCCACAACCCCCGAAAACCTGAACCTAAGTATTGAAACAGTAGATTGGATGGTAAATAATAAATCTTTCACGATAGAATTTTTGATTTCACCCTCAATCAGAAATGACTGCGTAAATACACGGAAAACAGTCGGAAACGCGAGATCACGGCCACATATGAAAATTCTGTCGTGAACGAATTGAACAACGAGATAGTTTACACAGCTTTTGACAGGAAATTTTGGCAGAAGTGGCATACAGGGAAAGTTTTCACGGCTCAGACTTTGACGGAACGGGCGTGAGAATATTTTGGATCTCTGCGTTCTGAGCCCTCTCATCGGGAATTTTGCACATACTGGGATCCTGAGTGATATACAGCTAAATTTGACGACACTGAGATGTTTTTCACTCAGAAAAGAGGTGGAATTGGGGTAAAATGGTCTTGTTAACTATCCCATCAATATTGAGTGATGTGGCCCCAAAACCAATGAGGCCCTAATTCTATAGCTTCTACGTGAAGGATCGCGCTGAGATTCAAGATTCCGACTCAGAACATAATTTGAACTATCCCTTGTTGCCAACACTAAGTTGTAGGTTTTGTTTTGCGGGGAAAAACAGCGGGAACCGTTTACTTTTCCCACTTGGCTGAGAACAAACACGACCAAGCAGCACAGTGATGGCTCGTTGAATGCCGGTTCCCACCAGTGGTCTGATCTCATGTGACGGCTGTTAGCTAGGCTCGTGATCACCCTGTCTACTGTACGTTGCAACAACTTTTATGGAGAGTTTGTTAGCCTGGTAATGGTCGGGAGACTTCAAAGCGCTGTCACGGAGTTCGAAATCTTTGGCTGGTGCCGTGTGATTTGGGGGACTGACAGAGTGTGAATTCTTCTGACCCAGCCAAATCCTGACCTGCGCGATCTACCATAAGTAGCTAGGGCATCAAACCGTCCCGTAATCTTACCGCCGCCGGTATACGCACGGGTTAGACGGGTCCCGTATCCGTCCTGTCGAAGATGATCTGTTAAGCCGGGTTAGTTAGGGAAAATGGATGGAAAATACTATACAGAGATAATATCTCCGAAGATCTGATAATCCAGAGAAGCAAGCTCCTGTATATGGCTGTAATACTGTAACATTATTATTTTTTACACACCTCGCCCCATTTTTCCCATTTTATCCACAGCCAAGACATAATTATGAGATCTATGCACAGGTGATCAAGTTCGCATGAAGAAAGCGACTCTACCACAGAAATACCCGGGCTCTTTGTTTTTTGTCAAGAAACACACCACACTTTGCTGAAATAGTCGTGTTTGACACAGGTTCCGCTATCGAGTACATTACCGAGTTTGTGCGGAGCGACCCGGGTCACTTGACAGGCATGTGGAGCCGGGTCGCTTCGCAGTGAGTGGCCGCTTGAAGAAAATACGTCATCTCAGCCAGGCCGCTTCGAAAAAGTGTTATTTCACAGGCTTACCCTCCCGTATCGCCCCCTCCTCTGGACCACACATTCTTGGTGATACAATATAGCTCCCCAGCAAATTTGACGCACACAAATTCACTTATTTTTGCCCAAAAACCAAGCGACCTGGCAAAAGCGAAGCGACCCGGCTCCACATGCCTGTCAAGCGGCATAGGCCGCGGCTGCCGCTCCGCACAAACTCGGTAATCTGAGTGCGCAGATTAGTGTGTCGGAAAAATTGAAAAAGCCTGGTAAGGCCTTGGAGCACCTAACGGCCTTATAAGGCCTAATAAGGTTCGAGGGGTGACCTTATAAGGCGTGATAAGGTCTGGTTAGGTCTTCCCAGGCTAACTTCCCGGAGGTTACAAAACTGAGTTGGGGTTGTTAGAGACATGGTAGGTGTGGTTTTATTGCATCTTTTTCGGCGGAAAATTCAGAGTTGTATTGCTTTTGATAATTTGTGCTGTGATTGTATGCCAAGATGGCTGATTTGAATTTCAAAAAGTATGTAGGGGAGCATATACTCATGTGTAGTAAATCACCAGTCAATGTACGAGCAATATCTTGAGTTGTTGTGTTATGGGGAAATTGTACAGGTAAGTATCCGAGAGCTACGCCATATGTATATGGAACAAAATTTCTCTATCTATAAAGCTCTCTTAGCATAGCAGTATTAGACATTGCCATTGTTTTATTCGCACTGCAGAGGTCGAGCGTTCGATTCTCGCAAGCACCAATAATTAATTGTTAGAGTCAGTATTGTAGACAATAGAAATAGAAATAGATAGTCTGGTATGACAAGGTGCAAGCAGACACCTTGACTTGAAATCCTTTTGCTTAACCCCGCCGAACATGCCTTGTAAGGCCTTACAAGCCTCATTAGGTCCTATAAGGTCCATTATGTGTTATAAGGCCCTATATGTAGTATTTGGTACGTATTTAAACCTTGTAACCCTCCTTTTCCCCAACGGCCTTATTAGACCTTACAAGGCCTGCCCAGGCCCAACAACCCTTTTTTGATTTTTCCGACATGCTGCCGCGAGGTGGAGGCCCTCGGAGGTGAGGTGACCTTGGCCTTAAACTGTTGCCATTTATGGTAGTCGAGGTTCGATGGTGCCTTGAGACTGTTTTCGGAAATAATACTCAAAAACAGTTGTTAGCACCAGAGAAACGTGATACTTGCTCATGAGCGGGTCACTGGAGGCTAGCTGAACTTTTTTCGCAGCTCAGGGAATGAAAATGAAGTGAAGAGAGTGAATTTCGAGGTGGACTGCTGAGGTGACGTCATCTCAAGGTGGGTTCAAGGTTGATGGGCCATCACCTCAAGGTACCTCGACCTCGCCTCGCGGCAGCACTAGCGCAGATAGGGTTTATT
The DNA here is from genome assembly GCA_037176885.1 of Favolaschia claudopus. Lineage (NCBI taxonomy): Eukaryota > Fungi > Basidiomycota > Agaricomycetes > Agaricales > Mycenaceae > Favolaschia > Favolaschia claudopus. The sequence goes on along the minus strand of JAWWNJ010000054.1, from coordinate 280,524 downwards.
GATCGTGATCTGATAGCACTGATCATTCATTAAACAACTTTGAACTGAAAAATCTATTGAATACACCCAGCTGGAAGGAAGACCTCGAAAAGCCATTGAAGCGAGCCAAGGCTAATTTTGACTGACAGATTCGGTATTCGATGACAAAAAATGCCTCTTGGTGCGTAAACTAGGTCTCCGGTGACTACCGAGGGCACTCGGACAATGAGCAGCAGCCAATACGGTTTTTTTAACATCAAAACATCATAACCATCAAACCGTTCAATCGGATGTCAACGTGCCGGTATGGCCGAGGTTCCAGCCGCAAAGATGGAACTCTGCTTTCAGCCTGTGTATTTTCGTTGCAAGAGAAGAGGTTGTGTAAGTTCGCGAACCTGTGCATTTTGAAGGTGTGTATTTTCTATAATAATGCTACAGTATTAGAGGCCTTGCGGTGAGCCCGCAGGGGATACGAAAGACTACAGGAATAGACGAATACAAGCCGAATATAAGGGAAATGCTATACAACGGATAGGGGGGTAGGTAAGGTAACCGGGCGACGTCGCGCGCGACGATCCCATTTCCAACACAGGGTTCACCGTCACTCACATTATCACAGGGCACAGGGTTACTTGTTTTCATCTTGTCTAGAGTATATGTACATCACCCAAGAAATTTCAAAGACTTGTGTGGTGCGAACAACAGCCTCGACAACCCCTTGAATGAGGCGCTGGTCGGAGAACTCGACCTCGTACTGGATCTTCCTCACCATGTCCAAACGGCACCCCTCGTGAAGGTCCTTGTGCGTCAGCTTCTCCACCTCTGCCTGTATATCCTTCGTCTTCAGCGCCCTCTCCGGACGAAGCAACTGGCGCCCAATTTTGTCCCACCAGAGGCGCTTCCAAGTCGCGATGCAGGCCGAATGGGTTGTGCACTGCCAATCAGGATCGGTAGACATTAGTGGCTCAACATTCGCGGTACGCTTCAACTCAGTTTCCATGACTTCCATGCCCTTCGCCACAATAGAATAAACCTTGACACCCATTCGTGCGACGTCGACGTCAGTGAGATCACCGAGTTTTCCGTGGAAAATCTCGTGAATGGCGGGTGAGACCCACTCGTGAATTGAGAACTGTCTCGCGAGTTCAAGACGGCGAGACGGGGGAAGTGCGATTGCTTCAAGGTGGTTCTGTGCGTACTGCCTTCCGACGTCAATTTCCCAGAGCGATGCAATTTTGAGAAGGTTCGTAAGGATGCGCTCCTTTTCGGACGGCTCCGCCATGGGTGTCCATTCACTGACTATAGGTAAGTTCATGGGATGGTAGTCGATGCTGCCAGCTCACAGTCTATACACCCATAACAAGAAATCTTCGAATTCTTGCACAGCGACTCCAGCGAGATGAAGTGGGTATAGCTAGGTGCCTTCTTCTCGAGGCGCGCTGGGAATGGCGAGAATTTCGCCCATGTTGGGTGATAATTTGGTGAGCAGGCTAATGTAAATCTTGTACAAAACCCCTTGAATCTGACGGACCGTCAGGCCAAACTCCTAAACGAGCGACGCACATACACGAATGACAATGGAACCATCCGCATGCCAGTAAGTGAGGTTTTTCTGCCACTGTCCAACATTCTTCACTGGCTGATCATTCACAGCGTTGTCGAGGGAGTCGCTGGAGCTGCTCATTGTGACTGTATTGATAGAGTACCAAGGCTTTTGTAGAAGACAGTGGACCAGATCAATATTTTCTGCTCAGGGATGGGGGCGACAATATCATTGTCGGGGATCACCGGGTAATGAATCTGATATGGATGGTCTGGAGAGACCAAGGGGATTGGCTAAGATCACGTCATCCCCTCCTCGTCATCTCATCTTTTTTGCTTCCTCCCACCACGTTCGCTTTCTCCCCGCCTTCGCTGCCCTCCTCCTCCTTAGTTTTTCTTTGTCGTTCTTTCTTCATCATCACCTCACCTCCCATCACTGCTCCCGTCGACGATGACCGGCACCACTGACACGGCCCCCACTGCCTCGCAGTTCAACGACCTCAAAAAGATGATGGAAGATTTGGCGGGAGTTGTTAATAATCTCTCCGGCGAGATTTCGAAGCGACCGGCGGCGTCTGCTATTGAGCAGCTCACTGGCGCCCCCGCCGACCCCTTGGCGTTCCCGCCCGCTTCTAATGGTAAGTACCCGGCCCTGCTTACTTCTGTTCTCTACCCGCACCTTGCCGCCGACGTCATCACGCAAATCGGCAAGTTCGAGTTCCCGCCGACCCACCTCGGTCGCCTCCTCCCCACTGTCTCTGCCCCACCGCCCATCCCCCTCGTCCTCACCACCAACGCTGATGGCGGACTGGTGTTTACCCCGGTCCCCACTGTCACCGGCGCCACTGCGCTGCTCCGCGAAGTCCCCGACGTTGCTACTTTCGCCGAAGCCTGGGCAATTTTCTCTGCCGTGCTCCAGAATGAGAACTCCGCCCTCCCTGCTGCCCAGGCCCTCAACGCGCACCTCACCAACGTCATTGGCTTTGCGCGCGCGTTTCCGTGGGCGTCCGTCTTGGACTACCACGTTGCTTTTGTGCAGGCTCGGAGTCGTGACCCCTTCTTCAACCCCATCTCCTGGAGCAGGGGTGACTCTCACCTGCACACCAAGCTCCTCCTCACTCCCCTCCTCCTTATGCCGCCCACCCTGCCTGCTCCTTCTCCTGCTCCAGCCAGCGCTGCTCGCACCCAGGTATGCTACAAATACAACAACGCTACTGTGGGTTGTGACGCACCTTCGTGCCCGCGCCGCCATGTCTGCCGGGGATGCGGAGGTGCCCACCCTCTCTTCTCCTGTGCCCTCGCAGGTGCCGCGGCTGTGCCTTCCGCCGCTGCGCCCTGAGGTGGCGCTGGGGGCAGGGCTTTGGTGCGACGAGCTTTGACGGCCTCGTCTTTCTTGCACCCCCCTGCCCCCTCCTCGGCGCTTGCAGCGCCTAACCGTCTTTCCATATCCCCGAATGTAGCCCGGTTTGTTTCGCGCCGGGTTAGCCCACCCGGTGTCGTACCTCAAGTACCGGGCCAGCGAGGGGGAGAGGTTGAATCCTCTCCTCGCTCTGCGAGGAGGGAAGTCCCTTTTCTCCCCCCTTACATTCTGGATATCAAAACTGACCATATTTTGCCGGTCCTTAACAAGCTCCTTGAGCCTTTGCCTCCGCCTCCTACCCGTCCTAACACCACCCTCCACTTCCCCCTCACCACCCCCCATCTCCTCCCCATGCCCGTTGTGAAACTCCGACCCCATGTATGGTGTGATGCGCTGCGCTCCTATCCTGACCGGCTCTTCGCTGACTCCGTCGTTGCTGCCATTAAATACGGTGTACATCTTGGTGTCGTTAATAATCATATTCTCCGTCCACCCTCCTTCGCTCCCCCTCCCCTCCCCTCTGCCCTTGAGTACCCCGACACTGTTGACGCTGATATTGACCTTGAGGTTTCCCTCGGTCGTATCATCGACGTCTCTGCCACACCTGCCGCCGCTACAGCCTTCCTTGCTCCCCTTGGTTCTGTCCCCAAGAAGTATTCCACCAAGCGCCGTCGCATCCACCACCTCTCCTACCCCCGTGGCCACTCGGTCAATGACGCCATTCCGGCCGAGTTTGGTTCGCTGGTGTTTGAGGCAGTGCTTCAGGCTATTGACCGCATTCGTGCTGCTGGTCCTGGTGCTTTCCTGTACAAGGCTGACTTGGAGGCTGCCTTTCGCCATATCCCCATACACCCCGCTGATTGGAAGTATATGGGCTTCTGTTGGAAGGGTCGTACCTTCCTTGACATATTCCTTCCCTTTGGCCTGCGCACTGCCCCTCGTCTCTATAATTTCTTTGCAGAGGCTCATCACTGGATTCTTACCAACCAGCATGCAACGTTGCGCGATCTCCAGCATTACCTTGATGACTGGATCAACGTGACGTCTGCCTCTCTGGGGGCTGATTACGCTCTTGCGGCGCGCGATGACTTCCGTCGGACAACGCGCGAGCTGGGCTTCTCGCTTTCTGAGAAGAAGGAGGAGGGCCCTTGTCACTGTCTCGAGTTCTTGGGCATTGAGCTTGACACGGTACAGATGCAGGCACGGCTTCCCCAGGACAAGCTGGAGCGCCTCCTGGGCATGCTACAAGTGTGTCTGGAGCGTGGTTCTGCTTCTTTCCACGAGCTGGAGCGGCTCTGTGGTCACTTTGTCTTTGCGCAGTCTGTCATACCTATAGGGCGGTACTTCACACGGCGAGTCCGTGACTTCATGCGTTCCATCTCCTCCCTTCCCCATACCCTCTTGCGTCGCATTCCATCTGAGGCCCGCAAGGATCTCTTGTGGTGGATGGAGTATCTGCCGTCCTTCAATGGCATCTTCACTATCTCCCCTCCCCCTCATGAGCTTGCTGTTTACACTGACGCTAGTGGCAAGCTTGGCCTTGGTGGGACATGGGTTGAGGGTGATGTCTTCTTTGCAGAACGGTGTCCCAAGCGGCGGATGGGCCTCCCTATCCACTGGAAGGAGATGCAGGCTGTTCTGCGCGCGGCAGAGCTGTGGCACCCACACTGGCGTGGGTTTGAGGTTATCTTCCATATTGATAATGCTGCTGTCGCTAGCTGCCTTAACTCGGGTTCTATTGATCATCCTCCAACCCAGCAGCTCTTCAGGTCCTTTGCGTTGTTGGCGGCGCGTGCGGGGTTTACATTTCGTTCCGTCTGGATTCCCACTGCTGCGAATGGTGTTGCTGATGCCCTTTCTCGTTTTCAGTGGGTGAACCTCGACCGACTCCGTCCTCACTGGGTACTCCCTCACCGGAGTGGCTCGAGGCCAACTCGCACCTCCACCCAGCCGTTGCGGACCTCATCTGGTACAGTCTCAAGCCTGCCACCCGCGCTGGGTACGATGGTGTCGTTGCCATGTACTCTGTCTTCGCCCGAAGCCGTGGCTTCACCCATCCTGACGGCAAGGTGCTTCCCGCCACCGCCGCTGGTCTCCAGCTCTGGATCGCAGAGAAGGCTCCCTTTGTCCAGCCTGCTACGCTCTCCCGTTACCTCTCCAGCTTGCGCACCATCCACATCGAGCATGGATGGTCGGTTGAGGCGCTTGACGACCCCATTCTCAAGCGCCTCCTCAGCGCCGCTGAACGCCGGTACGGTACTGCGCCCCGCCGCCTTCGTCGGCCCATCACGCGCCAGATCCTCGCTGACATTATCGCGGAGCTCCCAGACGACCATGATGGTAGGATGCTCGCCTCCGCTTTCACCCTTGCCTGGACAGCATTCATGCGCTGCGGGGAGTTCACAGTCGCTGACGGTGCAGCCTTTGACCCCTCCATCAACCTTACAGATCTAGAGGGCTGCATCTCGAATGTCACTGACTCCTCCCTTCTCTGCACCATCCAGGCAAGCAAGACGGACCCTGGACGGCGAGGGGCTCAGGTCCTTTGTGGGGCCGCTGTTGGTGCCCCAACCTGTCCTGTTGCCAGGTTCAGAGCGTACCGTGAGTGTCGTCCAGCTGTCTCCCCATATGCTCCGCTGTTCGTCACCTCCACGGGTGCACCCCTCTCACGCTCCTTTGCCTGACGACTGCCTTCGAAGGGCTGGGTATAGCTCGGGTGAGTTCACCGGCCACAGTTTCCGCCGTGGAGCTGCCTTCGCTGCTGCAGAGGCGGGGTACACTCAGGAGCATGTAGAGGTATTGCGGACTCGAGAGCCGAGTCATCTGCCCAAAAGTAGACAAAAATCATATTTCTCACGCATCTCTCTCTCTCTCAGTGACTAGCGCCAATCCTGGATGGTCTGGAGAGACCAAGGGGATTGGCTAAGATCACGTCATCCCCTCCTCGTCATCTCATCTTTTTTGCTTCCTCCCACCACGTTCGCTTTCTCCCCGCCTTCGCTGCCCTCCTCCTCCTTAGTTTTTCTTTGTCGTCCCACCCTCCATCCCCAGCTTCTCCTTAGTCTTTTGCATACCTGTGTAGATTTTTAGCTACACGGGGGGCTGCCGAGGCCCTCCCTTGCTGTAGAGGTATTGCGGACTCGAGAGCCGAGTCATCTGCCCAAAAGTAGACAAAAATCATATTTCTCACGCATCTCTCTCTCTCTCAGTGACTAGCGCCAATCCTGCCAAAATCAGACACCTACTTGCCGCACCCACTTCAGGCTCAGTTGTCATCGGACGATTCTCTTTTGTGTGTACATGCCCAGGCCACACCTTGCAGTTGCCTGCCACTTTCGTTGCTTGTGTGGAAAGTTGCAACCAAGAATGTTGCTGAAACGTGGCCGAGATGCTGTCTTTTGTTGAAGTTGCCAACTGAGAACGGTGATTTGACAAAGTTGTCAATCAAATTGGGGAAGTTGTCGATTTTGAATTTTTTCACAGTATATGTGCCATATGCAGATGAGCATCTCCCATTGCCCTGGATACTGTCATGTACGGAGATTGTGGGCGAGCTCATTGTCGATATATGTGAAGCTCAGGAGGTAGCTGCTGCACGGTGCGTCTCACTTTGTTCTCTTCCCGACCATCTTTGTGCCTCACTCTGTTTCTTGCAGAGAGGAATCCAATGTGGCTTTCGTGGAACCTGTGACCGTTGTCCGAAACGGAAAACGGGGTCGCCCTCAAAAAGTTCTGAATCCAACATTCGTAGCGGAAGCCATGTCATCAAGTCGAAAAATTACTGTCACGCAGCTTGCAAAGTTAATGGGGATCAGTAGGCCCACACTGATCAAGCACTTGAGAGCCAACAACGTTTACCACAAGTTCTCCGACTTGACAAAGCCGAGCTCGATGCTCTCGTCCGGTCCTTCCGAGCATCGAAACCCGACTCTGGCCTTGGTTACCTCGTGGGATTCCTTCGCCGCCACGGTCTCCGTGTGCAGCGCCGACGCGTCTATTCATTTATTCACCCTGTTGATGGACTCGGTCGCGCTCTCCGTCAGCGCCGGGGTATCAAACGGCAAGACTACAGGGTTTCTCGTGCGCACGCTCTTTGGCATGTAGACGGACATCATAAGCTGATACTGTGGGGAATTGTCATCCACGGCTTTGTGGATGGTTATTCCCGCACTGTAAGTCTTCAGACTTTTCTCGATATCACTGTCGCTGAACTCATCAAGGTCACTGCATTGCGTGCAAGCACAAACAACAGAGCTACTACGGTTCTTGAAGTTTTTCTCGAGGCGGTTGGGGAGTACGGACTGCCTTCCAGGGTGCGCGGGGATCACGGTGCGGAGAACAAGAAGGTCCCTGTTTACATGATAATCACTCAGGGCTTGGGTCGCGCTTCCTTCATGTGGGGCTCGTAAGTGATGTTTCATATACATGGAAATTTGGCTAAGCCGCATTCAGCTCAACCCATAACACTCGGATTGAACGCCTCTGGGTCGAGGTTGGTTCCCAATTTGCCCGCCGTTGGCGTGCATTCTTCTATCGAGGCAGTCCATGGCCTCGAAAGGAGTAATCCCCATCATCTGTGGCTCCTTCACCTTCTTTTCCTTGATTTCATCAACGACGACTCCGAGGATTTTCGGGCGGAATGGAATCTTCATCCTATCTCAGGTGAAGGTCATGGTCAGACGCCTCATGTAATGCTCATCTGTTCCTGTTTGTCTCATCCTCCTCTCTAATTTATACGACGGAACAGGATCTATGCTTTACAGGACAAGTAGAGAAAGGTGTCTACATGACCGAATACCCCAATATCCACCCAAGCATTCTTCAGCGATACTATGGTGTTCACGGCCGCGTAGTTGAAAGGCAACCCGGTGAAACAGGTGCAGGTCAGCTAGACGACGAACATGTCCCGGCACCGTCCACCGGGGGCGCTGACGATGATGCCTCCGATCTTGCGAGCGACGACGAGTTAGTCCGGCAGGTTGAAGATGCTCAGGCCGAGAATTTTCACCACGAGCCTGTCGCTGTTCCGAAACATGCAAGCCCGTTTGAAGACGACGAAACGACACAATTATCTCATGACGCACTTGGAGCAGCGGAAGAACTGGAGTTTGTTCCTCGTGGTTTTGGGCTTCTCCGAGAAGAATGGGAGGAAGGTGTGTATCCAAGCTACGAAATTCTCAGGTCTGGTCGGCGGGGTGGAAAAGAGCTTCGTGTTGCCCTTCCAGACCCAATTTGGCGGCCGCGCGCGGAGCGCTGGGGCAGAGCTTTGGCTATTTTGAACGAGATTAGTTACATTAACGAACATGCTTGATAGAGATTTTACTACCTCGCAACGTCTTTTTTGCTCGCTCGATCGTTTGCCGAGCGCTTGAGAGGAGTGTATAAGCCTAGAGCAACATCGTCCTTCACCCCACCCTTCATCATGTCTGATACCAGCACAGGGGAGTGTACAGCGCACAATAAGCGAACCAAAGCCGAGTGTGTTTGTCAAGCTTACGATGAAGATGAAGACGCACCGGGCTCCTGTATTTGTTCACATTCACGTCACTTCCACCTTCTGTCGACGCCTGGAGCGTCAAAGAAAAGTGCGGCGGTAAAATCCCTTCTTGCGGGCATGATCCTTGGCTCCAACGGCAGCAAGACCAAGGCTGGCTCGTCCAAAGGCCACACATCATCGTTGGGGTCAATTATTGCGGCGTCTTCCACGAAGTCAAAATCACCTGCGTTGAGTGCTGCACATCGCGAGGCCAATGAAGGTATGCGCCCTAGCGGGAGCGGTGGTGGTAAGCGCACGGGACATTTATTGAATGATAAAATCTACTGGGACTGAATCAGCTTTAGGGAAAGGAAGAGAAGAAGAAGAGCAACACATTCAAAGTCTTGTCCGTACAGGTCGTACCGTGCGGGACATATGTCGACGACGCAAGTCTGGAATTGGTCTTTCTGTTGTAGGATGGCGACCGAATCCCGTGGCGAGTACTACGAAAAATTCGTCCCCTCCGAGAACGTTGACTGCCCGTGCGGCGAACGACTTCAGACCCGCGAGCACATATTGCGCGAATGCTCACGCTACGGCGACCATCGCCACCTACTTCGAGGGGCTTCAAGGGACTTGGCCATGGGGCACACGCAAAGGCATTGATGCCTTGGCCAAGTTCATAGAGGCCTCTGGCGCTTTCACGAAGACCGGGCGTCCGTTTGCAAAAGCGGACCTTCCCACATACGAAGATGAACCCGACCTGTAACGGTGCGATATATTTGTTTATTCTATTCTATTTCTCCACACCGCTCTATTTTACTTTCGTCTGTTTACCGTACGCCAAGTCCACCGGTAATTACCTTGATCCGAACTGTTCTGTTGATCGTAGTATATAAGCCTGTGATGTACGTAGTTAGTTCTTTGGTCAATCTTACTCTTACGCCACTTACTCGTTTGTGCGACCACCCAACAAATTCTCTGTGTACCGAGACTAGTAGCGGCCAACCGTCTACTCCTCGTTACATCTTTTTAAGTGCTCGAATTCGTCGCTGCTCTGCTGGTTTCCCCTCGGTCTGATCAACCTTGACTACCACTTCGCTGCCGACACCCCCCAAATCCAAAGAACTATGGCTACCGATTCTACGGCTGGCCACCACACTCGCGCGGCCACAAGGGCCGGCGTATACCCTCCTCCTCGTCCCCTCTATAGCCCCACCTTGTCTTATGGGTCTATTTCTGGCGAGGACATTGACGCGCTCGTCGGTGAGTCTGCTGTCCCTACCGTCACCTCGGTGACGAGACCCACCGCTGCTCAGTCGGCGAGAGCCGCTCCTTCGGGGGCGAGAATTACTTCCTCACCTTCGGGTGATTTATCTTCGGCGCTTCCGTCTCTTTCTGAGAGTCGGGTTGGCGTACTTGTGGATGTCGATGACAACGACGGAAGGGGCTGGACCCCGGTTACTAGGAAGACATCACGTACCCATCGCGAAGATAATGAGTCTGTTCGTAGTGAGTCTGCTAATGATGATACCACTCCGTCTGAGAAGGCAGCCAACACTGAGTCCACTGTGGCTCAGGCCACTGCCGATATGAGTAACGACGAGCTCATCTCCCTTGCTCGTCGACATGAGGCTTTCGCGGCTCAGCTCCGTGCCAAGGTTGAGCACATGGAGTCAGCTCCTCCATCAGATGCAGGATCTGACCATCACGGAAAACCCGCATCAAAAGACGGAGCGGCCTCCGTTCCCGCTCATAGCCTCAAGGCACCGACTGATGAGGCGATTGAGAAACGGGATCCAACTCACCGAGCTACCGTTGAGGAAGTTGAAGATGAGGATGATCTCATCTCTTTCAAACCATCTGCCGGCCCATCCCGCAACAAAGGAAAAGGCGCAGATCCTGGAAACTGGGGAGACATCAGCTCTCTAGCGAATTTTTCAGAGCGTGAGCTCGAAGCTCAGAGGGATGCTTTGTTAACGTGGAATACTATTCATCAAATGAAGCAAGAGGAAATTACGCCTCACCTTGAGTTTTCAGAAGATGTTTCACAGCGGCCGTCATCTCCAAAGGTGAAGAAACCTAGGAAGCGATCAAAGAGTCCCAAGGCAAAGAAAGAAAACAGTGACTTTGCCGCTCAACCAGCTCCCAAGCTAGTTGAATTAGTTGAGCCTTTGAAGAATGAATCAAAGGTTCAAGAACGGGCGAATGAACCTGCCCGCGATGAGATTGAACCGCGCGGTGCAAAGTCCGGACGCTCTATTGATGAAGTATATAACTTGTTAACAAAAAGAATTGATGAGTTAAATGTTCAGAAGCGCGCGAAACACGAGAGGAAGACAGAACGGTCTGCCTCTTCCAAAAGCAAGGCTCGTAGCTCAGAAGAGCGCGAGAAAACTCTGCCTAAAGAATTGAACCCGTCGCGAGTCGCGGCTGAAACTTTCTTTGCGAGAGCCTTGCGAAACACGAGATCACCATCGGCTAAGGCCAAACCGCCGCCTTCCGACCCGTCAGACAATTCTAGCTCCGAGTGAGTCCTCGAGTTCTGACGAATCTGGATATTCCCGGCGGGGCGCGAACAGTCCTCGTTTATCGAGCAAGCGAAAGCGAGGCCATGCTCGCAAGCAAAAGTTGCTTTTGAAGCCGATCCCACCTTCTCGTTACAACGGGGAATCCAGCGCAACTGCGATTCAGCGGTTCGCGCGTGAATCCAAAACCTACGTTGAGATGGGAAATGTACCTGAGGAAAACCAGGTTTATTTTATATCATATTACCTTGACGGCAAGGCACTGGACTTTTATAACCAAATTGTTCAACGAAACGAGAAAAATTACTTACTTCATGATTTCTTTGTTGAACTGTTTGAGTTTTGTTTCCCCATCGACTTCCGAGACAGACAGAGGAGACGCTTGGAGAGGTGTTTCCAAGGCTCCAAGGATGTTGCAACACATGTTGCGGATTGGGCCCACATCTACAACACGATCGGCCTTGAGGATACTCAGGAAAAGGTCGTAAAGCTGTTCAGCAGCTTCACGCGATCTATTAAATCTGAAATGTACAAAGACAAAGTACGCCCCGAATCGGCAACATGGGACGAAGTCGTAAACGCAGCCAGGGACGCTGAGGTAGCATTAAATCTTGCCGGACAAGGCAAAGATTCAAACGAAACCTCGAAACAAGGGGGTCAGAAGTCTCAACCTTCGAGTTCAAACAACTCACAAAAATCGAAGCAATGGTCTCGCAATACCTTCAGAGGCCGTGGACGCGGTAATGGAGGGCACGGCAATAATTCGACTTCGCGCGAGGAAGTAATGCGCACTTCTTCGGCAGAAATCCCGTCCAAACCTGCGGGATAAAAACAGATGTCTGCAGAAAAGCGAAAAGAACTTATCGCTAAAGAGCTATGCTTCAACTGTGAACAGCCCGGGCACATGGCTCGAAACTGCCCTAAGGCTCGTTCCATGACTTCGAAGAAGAAAGGGAAACCCCCGGGGTTCTCCTCGCATGCTGCTCATATCCCTACAGTTTCACCTTCTCGTGATGTACTGCACGAGAGCACAACGGTCCTCGAATCAATGCATGTTGGTTCAATATCTAAGACGTCGAGGAGGGCGGGGAACCCCTTCAAATTTTAGAAACTATCAACGATGAATTTGAACTTGTTTCTGAAGTCGACTCTTTGAACGATGATTTAGAATGCGTACCAAAGCGCCGAATCGGCGATCTTCATGCGTATTATGTTCAGTCGGTGCTCGAACACGGTCGCTATTATCCAGGAGACTGGATAGACAATCAGCTCCCCGAGGATATTCATGAATCCAGGTTTTGCACTTACCGCATTTCGGACACAGAATATATTGTAGTAGATAATCGCTCTGAATGTGAGTATGTTCTAGCTGCGACTGATGTTTTGAGTCCCGAGTTTATGCCTGCAAAATGGTTCTCTGATCAGCGAGCCCGCGAATTGGGCGTTGAGATTCACGACTTTGCGGGACCTCGCTACCACGTACCAATGGGAGATGCGACGGCAAATGCCATCGATCTTATCCTGTCAAAACATTTTATGGACATGGAATTAGACTCGGAAGCCTCTGCAGATAGATTTGAAGTACACACGGAGGGCGAGAACATCATGATTTCAGATCATCTTGTTGCGTCGTGCTTCACTCTTTCGAGAGAGCTTGTAATGAACCAAGAATTTGACATCATAGCCTGGTACGAGGAACGACTGTCGAGCCTTGACTTGGCTGAATATGAGTACGATTCGTTAAATACTTCTGCCTCTGAGTCAGAAGTAATTGTCTCCTCACCGGAGTCCGACTCAAATTCAACCTTGGGCTCGCTTCCATGGTTGGAATACTTAACAGACCCTGGGGTTGTTGAGAACGACTCGGAAGAGGACTTCGACGACTTACCTAGCCTTGTCACAGTATCAGACGCTACCACAACTGAGAGTTCTAGCTCTGATTCATCGGATGGAAGTATGCCTGACTTGGAATGTATGAGTGAAAACTCACGAGATGGTTCGGAAGACGATCCGCCTGCTCCTGCTCTATGTACGGATTCAGGAGATCCATTTGAAGACCGTCTTGATCTGTGGATGCATGCGATTGAATCGTATGGGACTCCTCGAAGCGGAAACGTACCTCCACGATCGCGTCGACTCGGCGATGTTCTCGGAAATACAATTGCGGCAGTGTTGGAGTTCTTCCAGCCCTATCCAGGCGACGAACACGTCCGTTGGTCGGACGATAAGCGCGATGGCATTCGTTTCCGAGTTCTGCGGCCAGTTCCAGACTTCTATGTTATCGAGGACGCCTACTCGGATGTTGTAAATGTCATACCTTTGCCCTGGCTGAGGGACCCTTCATTCCAACTTTGTGATTGGTATGCGAGCCAATGCGCAAAGGTCTTGGACATTCCGAATGGCGAATCGTCTCCGCTGCATGACTTTCCGATTGAGGAACTATTGACTGATGCAATTCAACAATACTTCCGAGACGTAAGTCGTGACTTACCTATGTTCGAAGCGGTTGAGATTGAGCGTGTTCCGAGAATGTCTAGCGACTTGGAGGCGCCTGATAATTATTCTATCACCTTCCCAGTCGGTAACCGCGACTGCCACGAGCTGATCTCGGAGGGGCAGTTAATAAACCCCGAGTTCGACCTTGTTGGTTGGGTTTTAAAACGGCACTGGAAGCAACTGATGTCAGAGCACAATTTCAAGCACGGCTGGGACACCAACCGCCGTCGGGACTTCTTTGGATCACTGTTCAATGAAGCAGACCTTGAAACGGAGGGCGAGTATGTCCTTTATTGCGGTGGAGTTCAAATCCCCGCAAATAGCATGAAGGGAATTTCTCGTACCTCTTCAATGCCCAAAGTACCCGACCGTATTGTCGCGCGCCCACTTGTGATTGTTGTTCGAGTCAACGGAGAGCCAGTTCGCGCGCTCGTTGACACAGGCTCTCTCGGCGACCTGATTTCGACTTCATTAGTTGATCAGTTGCGAATCAAGCGCAAGGAATTGGATGATCCAATTACTTTACAGCTCGCTGTTCAGGGTTCGCGCTCGAAATTAAATCATACTGTGAAGGTTTCTTTCAGTTATCAAGACATCTCTGAGGAGCGAAGCTTACTCCGGCTGCTACATTGGACATTGAAGAACAACTTGAGAGCTTAGACGAGACTCTGCTCGGTGTTCTTAATTCTGGCTGGCGAGGTCTCGACTTAACGAAGCTTCTCGCACATAATTACAGCGAGGATACCTTGTTTAAGAAGATTCTTGAGGCACCCAAAGATTTCCGCAACTTTGAGGTCGAAAATGGGCTTGTTTATCTCAAGAACACCGATTCTCGAGTACTTTGCGTCCCAAGCATCACTTAACAAGGCCGAAACGTTCGAGAGATCGTGATCTCTGAAGCTCATTTTATTCTTGCTCATCTGGGGCTTCGAAAGACTCTGGATTATGTCCGTGATCATTTCTGGTGGAAAGAAATGGTTGACGATGTTCGTAGTTTCTGTGAATCTTGCGTAACTTGCAAACGGACTAAGCCCAGCAATCAGCGGCCCTATGGGTTTCTGCATTCGCTGAACCCACCGACGGAGCCTTGGGAATCGATTGGTGTCGATTTCGTGGGTCCTTTGCCTGATTCACGCAACCGAGACGGTGTTTTCAATTCTATTGCTGTGGTAATCTGTCTCTTGACTGGACGAGTCCATCTTATACCGGCGCGAATCAATTATACGGCTCGTCAGATGGCCGAATTGATGTTTGAACATGTCTATAGGCTCCATGGACTGCCGAAATCCATTGTGAGTGATCGTGATTCCCTGTTCACTAGTGTTTTTTGGAAACGGCTTCACGAGCTCATTGGAGTCAAGTTGAAAATGTCTAGTGCCTACCACCCTGAGTCGGATGGAGGCACTGAGCGGGCTAATCGGACAATTACGCAGATGATTCGTCAGTGCATTGGTGCTAAGCAAAAGGATTGGGTAAACAAGCTCCCCGCCGTTGAATTTGCAATGAATTCGGCACGGTCAGAAACAACGGGATATGCTCCGTTCTTTTTGGACACGGGACGCATGCCGCGCTCGTTACTATGGAATTCTGACCGCACCCGTGAATTTCCAGGTGTTGCGACCTTTGCTCTGCAGCGCCGACTCGCTATCATGGCTGCGCATGATAGCATCATCTCCGCGCGTGTAAGCAGACTCGTGCTGCAAATCGCAAGCGTCAAGCGGCTCCTTTCGAGGAAGGAGACTTGGTATACCTTTCTTCGAAGAACATTTCCTTTGAGAAAGGTTTAGCCCGTAAACTTATTCCTAAATTCATTGGGCCCTATCTACAGTTGCGGCAAAATCAATTTACTTACTAAATAAGGAAATTCTCGTCAATTCGCTCCTTTTGCTCGTTTTTTTCGAGCGGTAAGTTGATAAGAATACTAAGAACTGCTAGTCTGTATTCCTGATGTAACAAAACTGGCGTCTTTGTATTGGTTTCGCCGGGATAACCAGCAACTTTGTCTCATAAAGTGCAGCCAAAAACAGTGAGAAACATGACGAATCCGGTTGTTTTTTGGGCGTAGACCGGCTCAAATCCGAAAGTACAGGCGCTTGGTGCTATTTCAACGTGCTTGTGGTGGTTTTGTTGTGTGGTAGAGCGAATTTGATGAAAATTTCCTTATTTGGTAAGTAAATTGATTTTGCCGCAACTGTAATTCTGCGAGACTTTGGGAACAACTCGTTCCAAGTCGAACTTCCTGCAAATTTGAAGCAGCGTGGAGTTCACGATGTTTTCCACGCATCATTGTTGCGGATTCATGTTCCGAATGATGATCGTCGCTTTCCGGGACGATTAGAGTGCCAGTTAGGAATCTCCCCTGAAGACGAGACTAATGAATGGGCTGTCGACCGTATTGTCAGCCATTACGGCCGACGTACCAAGGCACTTTTTGAGGTCCTTTGGAAATCGGGAGATAAATAAATCGTGGATGCCCCATGCGCAGGCCAAGAAATTGCAAGCACTGCCCGAGTATCTCGAGGTGCTGGGCGCATCAGATATCCAGGGGCTTCCATATGGTTCAGGATCACCTCCGCTCCAAGAGGGTCAGCTGTTTGTGGGATCAATGATGCCCTATTTCTGGTCTTATAAGGCAAGCGGACGGATCGAGGAATTCGCGCCCGCTATCATGGCACCCCAATCTCTCATTGAGAAGTTCACCATTGATGTCCCCACTGTCCTTCCCGCGAACATGGCCAAGTTCAATGGCCCTCGGAAATACTTTCTTCGCATCACCGTCGAACTGTTCCTTTTCGACACTAAGGACCCTGCCTTCCGGCCTCGCCTCTATCACGCTCAGCAGATCCGCCTCTTTATCGAGTTTGCCATTGCCTGCGTCAAAAAGGGCTCCCCTCCTCGTCTTATGCCAACCGGCTACAACGATCTCACGGCCTGGCTCAACGAATATGAAAACGGCGGCTTCTACTTCCCTCTCATCGATCCAGCCGACGGCAGCATCATCTGGAAGGATTTTTACAACCTTCCCACCCTCAGAGCCTTCTGCGTCCAGGATCACGAGCTCTCCCGCTTCCGTGTCGCTCTCCCCGGCCAGATCGTTGTCAGCAAAGAGGAGTATGATGATGGGAGACGTGCACTTGAAGCGGAGAAGTATAACCGGATGAGGGGATACCAGCGCCGTCTTGCTGAGAATGCTGAGAAGGAGCGCGGTGTTGGGCAGGATGACGACGAATACACGGTGTCCGCGGAAGATCTCGAGGTCTTCAAGCATCGTCAGACGGACGATTCGCTTGCCAGCGAGACTCAGAAGAAGCTTGCTACCGGCGACAACACTCCCATCCCCGTCACAGTCCGATCCCACACTTTCTTCGGTAACGGTGCGGGCCCATCCAACTCGGGTGGAAGCGGGGGCGCTGGGGGAAGCGGTGGCGGGAATGGCAATGACATTAATATGTCCGGTGGTGGGGCGTGAGTCTGCCTTGGGCAGCCTGGAGGGCGGGTGTAACGGTGCGATATATTTGTTTATTCTATTCTATTTCTCCACACCGCTCTATTTTACTTTCGTCTGTTTACCGTACGCCAAGTCCATCGGTAATTACCTTGATCCGAACTGTTCTGTTGATCGTAGTATATAAGCCTGTGATGTACGTAGTTAGTTCTTTGGTCAATCTTACTCTTACGCCACTTACTCGTTTGTGCGACCACCCAACAAATTCTCTGTGTACCGAGACTAGTAGCGGAGGAGCGGGCGGCAAAAGCGGATGAAGCTGCTGTATTATTTTCATTGTTGGCACAGGGAGCAGCCACACGGGCAGCGCTCGTATCGGGAACACGACGGCGGCGCGGGCTGCCTTCTGCGTTGATGCGGATGTCTCGCAAACCTTGGCGCTCAGCTTGATGATGGCGGCGAGGGGTGGAAGGGGGAGTTGGAAGATTCCTAGATGATTAGTTTAGCAGCACACTTAGTACAGAGCGCGAAGGACGCACATTTAGTGCTTCCGCAAGGCGAGGTCAAGGCACCTCAAGTTGATGGGCCATCAACCTCGGCGCACCTTGAGGTTGCCGCCGAGGTCGCATCCGGAAATGCAAATACGGTGTCCCACGGGTTGATTTTCCTTCGTCTTGCATTCGGTACGTAGCACTCGAGCATTAACGGAAAAATGTACAGGGAAGTAGAATAGTGTATTGAACATGAATATAAACTAAAATACAGGGGTTAGTAAGTAAAAAAGCAAGATATGAGTAATTAGTCGGTCATTACAGTCGAAATAGAGTACAAGTCAGTAAAAGACAATTATTGAGAGGAGGAATAAGATGAATTAACAAGGTCTTCGAGCTCATCCATTCGACCCTGAGCCAGTAGCGTATCAATTACATTTGGGTCCACATCAATGACCGCGGTTGCGACCAAATCGTGCGTAAATGTAAGGCGATCTTGACGGTAAATGAACTTGAGGATTTGAAGCATCTCAAACATGCGGGGGGGAAGATTGTTGCGCCGGAGGGTGTCAGTCTCCTTGCTTGATGAAAACACCCGCTCGCATGGGACAGCGGATGCTTGAACAGGCAAGACATCAAGGGCCACACAGAAGAGATATTTGAACTTGAATTGGCGTCGCTGAAACAGTTTTAAATAGGCTGGAATGAAAGCGAAGGAATTGAGCTTACCTCCCAATACGCAACGAGGTCAAAGTTCTCCATCTCAGGATTGTTCTCGTCGAGCAGTCCTTCTGCTTCATAAGCTGAGAGCTCTTCATCGACGAGGCGCTCGTCTTCAAGCACCGCTCGACGCTCCGCTTCAGCCCTATCTTCCTCCGTTTGTGCCGATGACAGCGCCCGCGCGCCGTGAGAAGACGACGGCGCAGACACAGCTCGCCGACCCACGCCCGTCGGGATCTGTACAGCAGCAAGGCTGGCCTCACGAGTCCGTGCCTCCCTGCGATATTCGAGCATCTGTAAAGTGTGAATTAATAACTTGCTTTTGACACAGACACCAATCAAACTTACCGAGCCGCGAATTGCCTTTCTCGCATTATCAGCATCGACAGCGGACCAGTTCTCCCTGATCCATTTGAGTTTGCTGGCCGGGTTCAAGACTACAGCACAATAAACTTAGCACGAATCACTGAAGGAAATAAAATTCACTCACTCATCGCGGTGGCGTAGATCTTCGTACGACGAGACACCTTGAGATGACTTGAGGTAGATTTGGCAACGAAATTTGCAGGAGGTTGGCTCAGATTTTCACACAGAGTGGAGGTTAGAATTTAGTAACAATATATTCATCTTGTAGTATACGGAGCGGCGGCGGCGTCATAACGGTCGGCAAACGTGTTGAGCAGAGCGGACAGTGGTGGAGCGTGGAGCAAAAGGTTGTGGCAGTGTCTCGGATGAGATGTTTGGCGGCGACCTCCGGCCAGCAAAATCTGGTTTTTTTTTCAATGTACTGGGTCCCACGCCAGGAGGATTTAAAAAAGAATTCAAAATAGCGCCGGATACGAAGAGATGTTGAATTTTCTCAACTTCTACATATTGCGAATGTTTCTATGTATCAGTGGACAGTATCACTATCTAGCATTGACAATGGTCCATTATATAGTTGACTCTGATTAGCTGTTGAATGTGCATTTCCATCCACCATCCACTCCCTACAATCCAAAGTGCGGCCACATGTTTTGCACGGAACTGTGCAAGGAACTGGGCACCAGAAGATGTTCGTGCCGCCTAGTCTTGTGTTTACCGCGGGGGTCTGATCGTGTAGCCAGTGTATTAGGTAATATCATGTAAGCAGATTTCGAGTCGCGTGAATATCCTCTCAAAACGCGACTTCTGCGAAGTTTCTGTGAGATATCCATTGTGCTTAAATCAAACTATCATTTTGTCACCTCAAAATTCTGAAAAGGGTGTCGCAATGTCCTGCACACAACACACGCGTTTTCGGTGGTGGGCTTTCGGCCGAAGCGGACCCGACGGCGCAAGAACACACTACGAACCTGCGTTTCACCAAGCCGTGCTGTAGATATTTCAGAAACTGTTTCAAGACACTATATAGGTCTTCATTAGAGTAATTGAGCCTGTAATCACGTTTGTATTGGCAGGAGGAAGCGTTGGAACGAAGTTCGGAAATCGCAGGCTTACATGATATTAGATAATACCATCACTACACGATCAGACCCCCGCGGTAAACAACAGACTCTATGTAGCGAGGGCACCGAGCTCAAATACATAGAGCGTCTGTCTAGGAGAGACTACGTGCCGCCGGGGCAGTAGCTGATGTGGAAGCAAACGGGTGAATGGTCTGATTCCAAGTAGTGTTGCCGCGGCTCGGCTTCGGCTAGCTCGGCTCGGCTTTTGATGGCTCTAGAGCCATCACCGCAAAAAGCCGAGCCGAGCTATTTTTGACGGCTGTAGAGATAAATATATGATACCTCTGTACTGCTTAGAACACTCAGCTATATATTATGCCCTGACAATGCATCAATAACAGGACAGTTTCTGATTATTGCCATATCTGGAAAGACTCAATGTATCCTCAGCAAAAAAGTGTCATAATAGGATGAAAGTACTTGAAAAACATTCCTAGTTTCGACTTTGATTGAATGGAATTGATCCTCATTTGAGCTCACAACAGCCGCTCAGAGTTGGCTATTTTCACACAAAATAGCTGAAAATGCAGAGAAAATAGCTAAAATGACCAACTTCGAGCGGCCGTTGTGAGCTCAAATGAGGGTCAATTCCAGTCAATCAAAGTGAGAACTAGCATTGTTTTTCAAGTACTTTTATTCTATTATGACACTTTTTTGCTGAGGGTAGATTGTGTTTTTCCGGATATGGCAAAAATCGGAAACCATCCATTATTGATGCATTCTCAGTGCATGATATATTGCTGAGTGTTCTAAGAGGTACAGAAGTCTCACATACCCATCTCTACATCTTATTTGAGGTCATTCGGTGAAGTATACAGCAAGATTTTTTACCAAAAAGCCACGGCAATTTCTATTTGCCACCACTGTATGTATAGTCACATGTGATACATACTCTTGAATATTTAAGGGATTTATGAGTGAGTGTGGCGGGGAGGAGGAACCTTCCGAGGTGGGGACAGGAAGTGAACTCGTTTTTGGCAGGCGTTTGGCAGGGTCACAAAATGTCACAAAAACATCCTTTTCATTTGTTCAGACCGCTACAGGCAACGGATGGCTCCAAAAATCAATATATGAGCTCAAGATATAAGAGGAATTGTCATTGGTTTTTTCTGGGTACCGGAGAGGAAAAACGGGGTTAGGATCAGCAAAAAGTTCACTTCACGGGTCAAGGACACATCACGGGTTAGGATAGTATCGGAATCGAAAGGAAACGAGTTCAGGGACCTGCTGAATTTTTTTGGCGAGTAGATGTCAAGAGGAGCTGTCTGGAATGAAGTTCGGGTACTCGGACTGGGGTGTTTTTTGTCAATACGCCGGAATTTGGAGCCATTCAATGGCTGCATCGCAAACAGGGTAATGGGACCTGATTTGACCCCCTTTAGTGGAGCTTCCCGAAGCCTGAGAGCCGTCACAGTGATAAAAGGGGGAGCAAGCTCCCCCAATAAGTGGCGTGTTGGGTGTCCTGCGGTCCTGTGCGGGAGCCAAATGGCTGTGGGCACGAATGGGAATGATATGATGCTGGTTATGAGCCTCGAATGGGCGGGATGAGCTGTGCGCACCCCCCCTCCCGTCGGATGGGCAAAAACATCAGTGTGAAACCGGGGGGATGGTGGTGGTACGGGTTGTTGTTGCTGTTGTTAAACAGTGTTGTTTAGTAACTTAGTCCTTGAGGCTTGGAGACACCTCTGTTCAAAGGCAACGCAGAGGGCCTGGCAGGGCCATGACCGTGACTTGGAGAAAACTTTTCCGAGGTCATCATGACCGTGACCGTTACTTCAATACAGGGAGACAGAGTACTATTACTCGTTACAAGGAGCCCACCGGAATCCATACCAACGGTGGCAACTTCTCGTTGAGTAGCTTGGAAGTTGCATCATCTCACTCCCTACAGGAAGAGAAGGAGTCAATTGAATGAGTCCCACAGAAAGGCTGAGCGTGCGTGTATCTACCTGGGCTCCACATAGCCCTCAAGAGAGTCGAATGACGTCTCTGCAATCTCGTCCCCATATTTGCTGTACATCCCATCGGAGTCTGCTGGGAATAGTCTCGTGACCGGACTCTTATGACATCCCAAAGAACAATCAGCGGCTGTCGAACCGTACCCTTGAGCTATCAAAATTGATGTAGTTTTCACACTATGTAGCCTCCTCGGAGCCTCTTCCGAACTGGATAACTTTCTCACGGGTTTGCCTGACCTTCGGCGCGTGTTTAAAGCGTGTTTTCGACACGTTTTTGAGTCCTTGTGCTCTACCAAAGCGCACACAACCCTTGCCTTTAGCCCTACAAAGTCTCTGTGCAGAAATATGGACTCAAATTCCTCAGATATCCGACTTACTGTAAGGGCAACCTTTAGGACCCGAGATGTCTCGAGGGTCTAGCGAGGGAGAACCCAAAGTTAATTAAAGACGCTACTAGGAATACATTACAGCGCACCTAGCGAGGGAGAATACAAAGAGAAGAAAGGCTAAGGGTTCCCACGCTAGGTGTGGCAAACATATACTAACTAATTCCCACAAGGCCGGGTCAACCGGCAATAGTCCCTGGCCCGATCACATGCTAAGTCCCACCTTGATGACAGTTGGACTGGGATCTTCAATGTGTACCCAAAAGTAGAACTCTGTCATAGTTTGATGGAGCTCCACAGGAAAAATGTAATGGGCTTTGGGCAGAAGTGCCCAAGTCCCTTTGCGTCATGCTGCGCAGAACTTGTATGCAAGGCAAACCTATTTCAAAGACCCAGAGGACTTTGGGTTAATAGAGAAGGTGGTTAGCTCATATTGTGAAATATTATCTTGAGGCAAACGTGAAAATAAGTATAAGTACAACGCATGAATTCAGCAGTGTCTATGCATGGGAGCAGGTTCAATCAGTGCAGCACAGGCCTCCATCAGACAGGTGTTGCCAAAAGATCAGCAGGAACAGCGCGGCATTACACTGGAACAACGATTTATCACCGGCTTCATCGATCACATCAGAAGTTACGACACCCATCAAAAGCTCAACAGCACAGCTTACTGCTTTTCGGTGACGGCTCTGATAAAGGGGGAGCAAACTCCCCCGATCATGGGAAAAGGTGCAGCCGTTCGCGAGATATCGCAGGCCCCCGGTCACTACCTATTCCGCGGGTCGGGTTCGCGACCAAATTCTGGGCTGATTTACTCTATGATTTTCGGTCCATCCACCACTGATTTACTCTATTTCCGAGCAACATCAGGGCTGAAATTTGACTTTTTTCGCTCAATTTCCCAGTATTTTCAGCCGATTTTCTGTCAAGATTGGTGGCTTACCGTCATCCGTCATTTCTAGATCCTCCGGCTTGATTTCTGCTCAGGATCTTCAGCCGACGCGTCGAAAACTCAGTGTCCCGGACCCGCTCACCAGGTATGAACCTCAAAATTTCTCTCGCGCTGCGCGCGATTTACTATGAAGGCCGCCATTGGACTAAATTCATTTGATATTGCACCTCACCTAATTTCCTTGCAAATCCTTGAGCATCTGTGTGATTCCTTGTCTTTCCTTGTACATCCGGTTAAATCCTTGCCTTTCCGCCTGTTTCCTTCAAGTTCCTCGTGTCTGTCACGGTGAATCCTGAGGAATCACGATGAACGGCAAGGAATTCCCGAGCATAATTCCGCAGGAATTCCTTCAGGATTCCTTATACATTGGTTTCGCATCAAAGCACGCTGGCGATTTGTTTTTGCGTTCCTCGCTATTCCTGATGATTCCTGTTGATCGGCATCTGGAATGCCGTACCTATCCCGTAACCCAACCACCGTTAAGTATCGAATACAAGACGCGAGTCGGGTCGTTCAACGTCGCCCCCAGCACACTGATTCTCTACACACAATGCACTTCAACTTCCGCCTTCCATCTCGGGCAGCCTGTATCGTTACCGACTGCATCCAAACTTGTCTCGGCTTTGTCGCCGAAAACCCTGATGGTACCCCAAAATATTTTGTGCGTTGTATGTTCTTCCATTTGCTTGCATTAAACGATCTGATACAGGACTTTGACAACCCGGAGACGATCTGTTTCTCCTGCGGTCATCCCTACTTGGTCCACACGATTCAATTTTCCGACCTCACCGAACAAAACAAGATGTTCGCCCGCGGCGGAACGAGTGATGGCCGTTGTGCCTCGTTCTGGTCGGTAAGTCCAATTTGTGTCGTGTATGCGTGCTATTCTATTCTGACTTCTTTCAAGGCAAGTGTTACTTGGACCATGCGTTTGATTTGTATTTGTGGTGCCCGTTGGTCAGCTCACGCTCAACTTGTTCAACCCGCAACGTGGGTATTTTCATCATTACGCGATGTTCATTGATCCGTTAATTTAATCAAGCTTAACCACTACCGCGACCACCACCACTTCGGCTGTACCTTCCGGGACTCCCTCTCATTCCCTTCCCCAGCCTGTCCCTGTTGCAGCATCTTCTACCGCTTCCTCTGTCATCGTTCCCCATCGCCCTGTTGTTGCCTTCACCGGTCTCGCTCGGCCTTCGACTGCTTCCGTTCAACAGGCTCGTCAGGCTTCGATTCAACGCAACTTGCATGGATTGGGTTCTGGTTCATCGGCGTTGACTCCGACTTCGCCTCCGAAAAAGAAACGCAAGTCTGGTCCGCCCCGCTCGTACACAGACACCCCGGCTTCTACTAGTAGTACAGCGTTGAACGACTTTGCGGTAACCAGTGCGCCGACCTCAGCCACTATCTGGTGCGGCATTTTACCGAAGGTGGTACGTAAACAACTGCTTGAAATCGTTTTAAATAATTCGTTGACCTGATTCATTTAGCTTGATAGCTCTGACTTCAACGATCCTCTGGACCTCTCTCCACGCCTCTTCTGGAAGAGTGCCGAAGAGATTGAAAACGCCCAACTGACTCTCAAGAATGCTCGTCTTGTTTTTACTGTCGACGTCTCTACAACCGGCCCCATTTTCGAGGCGATCGAGCTTGGGTTTCAGAACCATTGTGCGACCAACAATATCGATTACATTGCTCCCACTGTCAATGCGGCTGTTCCGAGTCCGAACACGATGTCGTACGTGCTGCTGGGGCCTCGAGGACGGTGAGTTTTATTCTCGGTATTGTCATTAGGGCAGGAGACTCACATCATTGACCCCGAAGTTCCAACGGGCGCACTTGGATCGAGGATCCGAAGTCTCTCACACGCTTCACGTTCACCTTGCAGGCACTCCGAAGTGCTCCTTACAGTCACACTCCGAACAATCTCGGTGATGGGGTCTTTGTTTTTCTTGGTGCGTCTTCCATATTCACATATGATGAAACGAACTCTGATATTCGGACAGCACCCCGCCACCGCAATCTATTTGCCCCAATCGACTGTCTTTTTGGGCCTACCAGCCGCCTCCCCGATCACGTTTTGCCGCACCGTTGCTTTGGGCAGCGTGTCCTCCACTCTATCCTTCCTTCTCTTAGTGGCGATCCCGATCCCGTGTGCGGAAAAGCGTGCACAACTCTGACGACTTCCACTTCTGAACCTGAAGTCGAAGTTGTTTCTCGATCAGTGTCCCCGGAGATCTTTGAGGTTCCGGACAGTGACGACGAGGTATGTCCTACTTCCATCGAATAAAGATCAATTGTGTTTAGTGTTTCTCATCTTTCTAGTTCCCCGACATGTTGATTGATTCGGTGAGCATTTACTTTCAAACAATTGTTCTATTGCTAAAACTACTAATCAATACAGGTTGCTGTCTACCAGAGCGATAACGGGACTGAATCGCATTCAGGTCCAGCAGCATCCATCCAATCGGCACGCACAGTACGTAGTTTTCTTCAATCTTTTGGTTTTAACCGCTTATACTGAAAATCTAGATCGTCACCCGTGCTGCGGCCCGTCAGCAGTGGCAAGAGGTGATCTATTCGTTGTCTTATGCCACATATTCTGACATTTACATACAGCAAGCGGCGGTGGCAGCTGTCCCAATCTCAAATGTTGCAATCTTTGTTCCCGGACCACTCCTCTTGTCGGCAATGGAACTTGCGCCGGTCAATATTAAGGCAAGTAAACTATCTCCATCTCTATTTTTATCAAATCCGTTAAAATTCCTTCAGCCGCGTTCGTATCTCGGACCCATGGCTCCAGTCGACCTCACTCTCCAACACATGCCGGGCTCTGGACCCTGTAATTTGGTGGCTTGGCAAAACCATCTTCTCGGGCCGCGGGACATGGACGATCATATCGTCATCACTGCCAGTTCTGTTGACGAGGGAGCCCGAGCTCTCATCACTCTGTGTTTCTGGTTGTGCTCGCATCCAACCAACTTGAAGCTCAAGGAAGTTCTCACGGAGCAGTTTGCCTCTCCCCGACCGAAAATTGACAATGCGCATCTCGGGAATAAGGGCCTGTTTGGTCTTCGAGCAAGAATGTAAGTTTTTTTTTAAATTTCTATAACATTGATGCTCAGCTGATGGGCTCACGCTTCAGCGGTCCGGGGATTGGCAGAGGGCCTCGCAACGAGGTCGTTGCGGAAGCTCTCAAAATATTGTTTGCAGACGGCCGATTTTGGACTGAACGTGAAGGGTATCTAACTCTTCGCCTTCATCCGTCTTGTACACCTATCCCCTATCGTTTCTGTATTTCCAAAGCCACCGGGCTTATATTTCTTCTTCACTTCCTATTCATCGGCGCTCCACTTCCGGCGTCTCCCTTCCTTTTTTTGACTTTGTTCGACGGTCGTGCAATTGCGTCTAAATTTGACGTTGATTTTCTTTCCACATTCATCTCTCACACTTCACTCGGCCTCATCAAGCGTATTGTCGGCGGACCTTTGGATGCGCCATTGTATTCCTCTCAAGGCGAGTTTTGCGAGGAGTATCAGTACCTAGTGAATATCCCCGGCCTCGATGTGAGTTCAATAATTCCCCGACTGAACTCGACGTCGACATTCACTCATCCTGCTCCACAGCCGAGCATGATCTCTACACCTCGCTCAAAGGAGGAGCAGCGAGGGGTAGCTGAAACTGTTGTCAGCTTTACGACACTGGGATGCGTCGACATTGAGCACCACCCGGATTTCCTTGGGACTAGTGATGGTTTCAATGTTATTGTGGAGCCTTTCGGAGGGCAAACCCGCCGCCATCATATTTTGGAGGTGAGGGTGACGCCTTCAGATTTATTTGCTTTCTGATTTCACTTTCAGTGGTTTGCGACACCGTGCATTGAGCTCATCAAGGCTACCTTTGACCGACAGGTCAAGAGCGGTGTTGATATTTTCCGATTTCTTGACTTTGTGGAGACCAATCCCGAAGATGATCCATGGGGGGATAATATCGAGACGGTGGGGCTTATCAGCCGCTTCTTCTTTCACTATCTGTTGGAGTCAGGGCATCCCCGAGATTCGAACAACGTCATAAGCGCATTGGTTGATTCTGATACCACCCTTGCTGCTACTGACTCCGTTCTACGGGCTCGCCTCTTTCTTGCTGTGGCAACAGGATCGACTCTCCTCCCTGTGAAGCCTACTGGTTATAAAATCAAGGTGCGAGTTATTGCACTTCACTAAGTTTGTAATTTTCCTGAGTTTTCGCAGTGCCTCGTCACCCATGATCATTCCGAAGACTACCCCACCGTTGATGAAGATGGCAATGACGACTTTGGTCCGGATGTCGTTATCAACTTCCAGTCTTGCTTCCAAACCTTTACTCTCACCAATAATGCTCGCCTTCGACACCTCCTTATCTCAGAGAACCCGGAGGAGGGGAAGGACACTGCGTTTGGCCGTGCTTTTCACGCCCAGCTCCTAGTGGCTTACAATTTTTATACCTCACAGTAATTAGTGCAATGATTTGCGATGTAGCCGAGCTCATTTGAAATAATCAAGCGACTTCAGGGCTCCCTGGTGGTGTGAAATCTAAGTTTTATATAAAGCGTCTCAGGTTTATGTGCAGCGCCTCTTTGATATGAATCGGCCATCGACTCGACAGAGTCGTAGGCTTCACGGCCAGCCTGCGTCTCCACCTCAACCGCTGCCTCAACGGCGCAGTACTCCACACACTCGTATTCCACAAGAGGACATCAACGCTCCAGAGTTGCACACTGACTCAGATAGTAGGATAACTCTGCAAATTTAATCGAATTATTTCTAAGTTGTCATTGATATAGCTCCCGTTGATGTAGCACGGAATGATTTGGCTGCAATCCAGGAAGAACAGGGCAATATTTCAATGGAGTGCGCCTATCTATTTGATTTTTTCGGTTGTTTTTAACGCACCGTTCGATCTAGCGATCAATTGAACTTTGATAATTGGCCCCAGACCTCGTCGGGCGAGGATATAGCACTTGCTCTGAGCCCTAACACTCAAGCTACTTTTCGTCAATTAATGGATGAATCGGATCTGCAGTTCATAGAGGATCCGATGTCTGCGTCGCCATTCTACCCTCTGGCCCCCATTTCTGAACCTTCTTCGAATTCTTCCCCGGTGAATCATGCTGGCCATCACCATCATTCCATCGTCTCTTCGTACAGCTCCCCAAATATTCATTCTCCTCGCGCCCGTTATCCCGTTTCTCGCACGGCATCTTTCGGTAGCAGTTCACTCGGATTCCCTCTTGGCTTGGAGTCTCCAGCTTCCCCTACGCTCGAAGCATCTCAACAGACGCACTCTCCTCAGATCAGCGAGCAGTTTCCGCCAGTCAATACCGAAAATCGGCTTGTCGCGCTGCCTTCTCGGATCGGAAATGGAAGCCTAGCCAACTTACGGGAGCGGGAGCGCCAGCGGCGTACTCCTGCTCTGCCTCTCTTCATTCCATTCCCCGATACTCCCTCCCCTGCAACTCGACTTGACGCTGCTATTTACCTTGGGCTGCCATTGGGAAATCCTTCGCAGCGCGGCTTCTTGGAGCTCGTCACAATCGCTACCGCAGCTCCATCCCTGAGCGATCTTCTTGGTGCTTTGTCTAGACATGGAAGTACCGCAGCAGCTGTATTGAATAGAATCTACGGCGAGCTCGACCAGATCGAGTACCATATTGCATGCTCACAGCGATTGGTCGAGGTTCATGATTCATCGTACAGCATGCTCCAGAATGGATATTTCGAACAGGGCTCTCTGCGCACCCATTTTTCGTCTTCGATGGTTGTTGTTCCTGTCGCTGGGCATACTCCTACGAGCCGCGAAATTTTCCGACTTCGCAATATCAACGAAGCGATCCCTTTTTTCGTGCTCTACATTTTCCCTTCTGTGAGTTTGTCTATTCAGTTTGATGCTCGGTTTGATTCAATACCTTTCAGAATCCGATCGCCTCTACGATAGGAACTACACCCGCGCCTCGGGCGTCAGGAAGCAGTCGGCCTGCAAGTCGCTCGATGTCACGCACCCCAAATTATCTTCCATCTCTTCCTCTTCAACGCAGCTTGGCCAATCTTGCTGTTGTGTGTTTAGCCCTCGACACGCACTTCCTCCCAGAAGGTCATCAGCTGGCTGCACTGATGGAAGATAACGACAATAGACCTAGATTCGGGGTCGCATACATGCAAATTCGACAGGTTATCATCCTCGAAAGCATCCTCTCGCGCCCAGGTAACCTCATTCCAACCCCTAGTACTGATTTCGCTCCGTCAGAGAGTGTTCCGCTCTGGGGAGGACTCAAGCCGCATACCTACCGGAATTACAAAACGTTCGCAAAAGACGCCCGTGGAACATTGATTCATTTACAGGATCGCAAGAACTCCGGTGTCGTAGCGATCTCACCTGTTGAGCAGCGAAA
This sequence comes from Favolaschia claudopus, assembly GCA_037176885.1. NCBI lineage: Eukaryota > Fungi > Basidiomycota > Agaricomycetes > Agaricales > Mycenaceae > Favolaschia > Favolaschia claudopus. The sequence goes on along the minus strand of JAWWNJ010000054.1, from coordinate 251,274 downwards.
AGAGGATGAGTTACGCCGCTTTCTAGTCGTGTGCTTTGCACCATCCCTAGCTACGTTGGAAACGGTGGAATCTCTCAATCAGGCCGGCGGTTCTGCAACTGCAATCCTTATTACGGCGGCAGTCAAAGCGGTGAGGGGTAGATTGGAAACTTACCAGTCCGGTGCTCGTCCCTTCCGAGAGGCACCTGTTACTGTAATGACGGTAGTTTGAAGACCTTTAATTTCTAGAAGTTGCGCTATGGTGACCTCGAAACTATACTTTCGCATTCACGTATCTATCAAACCTAATATCCGGTACAACTTCAGGTTTTCTAGAGGGGATTGGGCGCCTAGTGTTATCTAAATGTATAACCCACTTAAAACATTACCAATACATCCTCTCGTGAGCTCAGAAGTATTCTCTCTCTAATTGCTTTGCCGCACGAGCGCGAACAATGTTCAATACGCGGTCACGTGACCAGGTGACCCTGCCGCCTCCTTCTGCTAGAAGGGATCGGGCGTCTAATGCAAACTGAATGCATAGTCATGTTGGATACTATCAAATAGACCTGTTTGCGCTGCCAAAAGTATTCTCTCCATTATTGTTGTTGCACACAACCAATTTCCTTTCTGGATCATGTTTCGCTCACAAGTCTGGGAAATTGCAGTTCCTCCGGAAGGGATCGTGCATCTAATGAAAGCTGACCATATATTTTACTTCCATGGTATCAAAGCTGTGTCTTACATGTCCTTGAAGTATTCTCTCTGCCGCTGTTGCGATAAAAACCAATGTTCAACTTTATACTTGTTTGGTCTTCTCATAACATGTCGGAAAGTGTAGTTTCATGGAAAGGGATTGACCGGCTAATGGAATTCAACTGCATGAGCTTGCTACAGAGTGTCAAATACACCTACCTGGTAGTCCAGAAGTATTCTCTCTTTCACCGCCGTTGTGCAAAGTCGAATTTCCTTTTCCGGTCGGTGTATGTATTTGACTGTGCGACGTTCAAGTGTCTAATGAGAACAGGGTGTGTAATCCTGTGCATAGAACTAGAGAGAGTGTATGCAATTATTACAAGACTAATTTATAGGAGTCAAAGCGAGCCGCTTGTCCGCACTCAGCCGCTTCTTTTTTGGCTTCCGCACATTGCTGGTTTGAGGCTCATTTTCGTCATTGCCATCGCGCGCACGCTTTCTTGACACGCTTTTTGCGTATTCTTCAATGTCCTCGTGAAGACTTGCTGCTTCCTCAGAATTCAGCCCAGCGCGACGTGCTCCAGGCAGTACGGGAGGAAGCATGCGACTCTTCAAATCCCGAATGGCGTAGAACTCCGGCAGAGTTGGATCGCCGTAGCATGGAACAACTCTGAATAACGGCTGTGAGCTGATTTAAAGACAATGGATCCTGTAACTCACACGTCGGAGCTGCCGATTCGCACAAGGTGCGCGTTTCCACAGTATTCAAGCGGTCCAATGGCAACCTTACGAGTCTGCTGAACAATGTACGAGAACAGCATATGGCGCCGTGAATCGCCAGTGATCTCAGTCGGGACAATTTTGTCGCTAAGAAGACAATAAGATGTGTCAGATATCAACGAAACTGGATAGAAGATGAAGCGCACTGAGTATCCGGGCAACCTTGGGAGTTTGTGGGAAAGGGGGTAATGGACCACAATTGTTTCTTCGCCCCTCTATAGGTATATATGTGGCGGCGCGGAAGAGAGAGGGAGCTGGCATCGCCACTTGCCAAGAACAGCGGACTGTAATGATTAGGACGCAGGAATGTAGGTGAATCCAACAGTTCTGCGCCATAATCAGACATCGGCGGGCAAAATCAAACAGGAGACGTACCTTCGTCGGTAAATAAAGCAGTGAGCGGGTCAGATTCCGTGGATAGAGTACCTCCCAGCTCAGTCCATGCCTCTCGGCCAAAAACGAGGTGGCCGAGGTTGTGAGGGAGTTGAAGACCGACCGAGACAAGGGATGGCTCGAAGACATCGTAAAGAGTCGTGTTTTCGTCGCGAATCCACAGATCCTGAGAGGATAACTCCGCGATCTTGGTCTAGGGAATTGGTGGTGAGTTGAAGCTGGAAGGAAGAACGAGAACTTACTTTATACTCATCGACAAGGAACGCCATTCGTTCGGGGAGCCGAGTGCGATCTTTGGCATAGACGTGCAGCCAATCTATGTATTTCAACCGCTGTTGTTTAGTTGGAGCGAGATAACCATCGTGAAGAGCGGGTCGCAGCAGCTCCCTAGAAATCATGTTCAGCAAATTACTAGACACTGATCATTAAATGGACGCACTCTAAGCCAGTTTCCGAGCGATGGAGGTAGCAGAGATATGCTAGAGCAATACGGGCTGCACGAGACGGATTGGTGAATACCTCGGCCTCAGTTAACTGCATGGAGAGACCTGCACGATGTGGTGAGCAATGTGTGATAAATGATTCAACAGAAGCGCACCGGCAAGGAAAAACAACTCAACAACGGTGTACACACCAATCCCAGGAAAGGTTTCGTTATTTGCGCGCATCACCTCGCATGCTAGGCCGCTTCGATCACAGTTGACGCGTTTGCGAATCCACTTTGCCAAATCCGCAAGAAACGACCACTCGGGACTGTAAAAGTCGGGAGGAGGAGGAGGCAAGTCGGTGCGAGACTTTGCCCATTTTGGCTGGGTGTGCTGTTAGGTTAAACAGGTCCGGTGCGAAAACAACATACTTGAAAAACGAGATCAGAGCTCAAGAATACAAGAACGTGGTCTTCAAACACAAGGGCCATGCCTACCCGTGCTCGCCGAACCTGGTCCATCTCAGCAACGGATGGGTGAGTTCTATATAGTGACACACCTTCTTGTGTACAAACTTCATCGTCGACTCATAGTCCGAACGCGGACACAGCAACGCAGATGTGTGGGTAAGCCATTGAATCTATATTAAATATGGAGTGAGAGAGACCGAGAAAGAAGAATGTGTGTATATTTACACTGAGATGAAGAGCCCCAAGATCCAGGATTAACGATCGGTAGGTGTACGATAGATCCTTCAGTTCGAGAGTGGTCAGCGGATCGGGATCGGTTGGTCCAGCGGCTTTGGTGGTGTGCCACATTGGCGGGTAGACAGGCCCCTGAGCCAGGTTTGTGCCGCGCTTAACGGTGCAAGTCGAGTCGATTTGATACGGCAAGCCGAGGGAAGCAGGATGGTCTTTAGGAAATTTCCCCTCTTCTGCTTCAGTTGCGTCGATGTCGATGCCTAGCAGCCGGAGCTTAATACCGGCTTCGAGGAGCTCTTTGAGGCGCTTCATAGCGGCTAGAAATGATGCCTTGGACTCCCGGCATTCGGGCATAGCAAGGGACGCGGGAGGCGGAGACGAGGAGGTGGTGGGAGAAAGCAAAAGATCAACTTCACGTGATCGTGAGCTCTCGGCTTTCCCTCCGACGGCTTAATGCACCGACATCCGATGACAGATTTCAAGCTGTTATCCGGATCTAATCTTGCTTTCAAGCCCTCATCTCGTCTCGTCTCGCTACAATGTCCCTCTCGGATGCACAATCTATTCCACCTCTTCCTTCCCTGAAACCCAACATCAACTCAAACCTCAACATAGAAACTCTCCCCCTTATGACTCTGGCTGAACTTGCGATTCCTGAAGACGGATATGAATTTGGTCCACGAATCCTTGTGGTATTGAAAGGCAGATCTGTCTTCCCTCTTTGAGTCCAATTGCAAGAACTTGGCATTTACAGGGCTGGTCTTCGATGTGACTCGGTCACAGGAACTCTTTGGTCCAGCCGGGTTGTTCAAGGCCTATCCTACGAAGGATATCACTTATGCATTGGCCAAAGGGAGCACACTCGAAGCAGATACTCAGGTCATCGGGACTCTCGGACTTACCAGGAGGGAGAAGGAAAATTTGGAACGTTGGTTTATTATGTTCAAGTATGTTTCTCGCCTCGCGTTTGCGTTTTGCACTCATAACTTTGATAGGAATAGGTTTGAAGTCATTGGGAGGACAGAGCAATTCAACCGTTGAACTAATTGTTTACCTCATCAATTATTACCAAAAATACGATCTGTAATTCCATTCCGTTCCACGCAAGTCAATCACACGGTTCAATTTTTATTCGTTAAATGTTGGTCCATTCGAGGTATTTACCCAAGACGTTTGCAATGTTTTCATACATCGTCTCTAGAATGCTACGCAAAAGGATACATAATTTCTAGTTAATCACTCCCTGTTGAATTTCCTGTGCAATCTCAAGTGCCCGAACCCAGACCAATCGTCGAACGTTCATGTTTCGAGAAAAGAGATCGACGGATGCACTCAAACGCAGGTCAAGGAGTTGAAGCTGTCTGGGAGTGAAGGGACAACCAGGGGGCTCACACAAAACTTCCGAAAGGTTTGCGGGGGTGCTGGACGACGCAAAAGGGTCGGTGTTGTTGGTGCGCTCGTCTGGATTGTTCTCGAGCAAATGAGCCATTAGCTCCGGCTCCGCATTCGCCTCCCAGTCGATCCCATACTCATTAATATCTTCAATTTCCTCGTCCTCGGCAGCCAAGAAGGAAGATATCCCCCGTGGACCCTCCCGCAACATCCCGAACGTGAATAGATCGCGTGGACTGCGTTCACGTTGCCGACGCACCGTAAGCTGGTGCGAATTCCAGGCTTCGCACCAGTCCTGAGCATCGCGATTGATCGACGCAAGGAATAGATGGTGAAGGAGCCATATATGACCCGGGCGCGTGGGGTTGAGGCCGTGGTTGGTTTCCAAATCAAGAAAGAAAACTTTCCATTTTTTTCCGAAGCCATGCGTGACGTCGTACCACAGACGTTCAATGCGTGTGTTGTGGACGCTTCTGATAATAAGAAAATCAGTAGAAGTTGGGAAAGCGCTGTGCTGAGTAAAACTTACCGTCCCCAGATGAACGAGCCTCGGCCGGAGCCTTTAACCTGCTCCATGTATGCCGCCACCTCGATGTTTTCAACCCCATGATCGCCTCGCATACGGCTGGGACAGCCGTGAAGGGCAATAATGTCCAGGAGCAAACGTAGAACACTGGCTCCTCGGTTGTTGTTGTGCACACGGATGCCGAGCACAAACCGAGAATAGCCGTCAATAATGCAGTGTATGACGATTTTGTAGCGAATGAGGCCTTGATGCAGGGTTAGCTCAATAAAAATAGATTGTGATTTACAGAGAACAGACCATGTTGACCGTCAAGATGAGCGAGTGACATAGGCCCAGGGACACGATATTTCTTGCGGCTGATCTGGCGATCACCGAAGATCGCGGGAGCACCGTGTACACGCAAGTATGAGTTGGTAATTCGATCTCGGGGGATACGGTACCCTTGAGATTTCAAATGACCGCGAATCATGCGACGCCCGAACTGGGGAAAAATTTCCAGCGTCTCCGAAAGAAGTCGATCAAGCTCTTCGTCCGAAATAACAGAGACAGGGGGTGCCGTCGAGGTGTGAATGATTTCGATTTCGCCGTTAGGGTTCGTTTGTGATTGAAAAACAGGTGCACCGGGTTGAACCAGTCCAGCTCGGAGAGCAGCCCGCCGTACAGTGCGCGCGCAAACACCAAGCTCGGGAGCAATCCCTGTTGGCCCTCGGAGATCAAGTGCAGCACTCAAGAATTGTGGATCGATTTCGACTCGAGGCCGACCACGCCGACCGGTACGAACATAACGTGAGACAACGAGGGGAGGAGCATCAGCGGGATCCATTGATTGGTGGCATGCGAGATCGAGAGCAGTCACCATGTCAGTGATTGAGGTCTGGAGAGTCGCATATTCGTCCGCAGGAAAGACAGATCGATGCTTTCAAGAGGGATTTAGTATCAGAAGTAACAGAGAATGAATATTCATACCATCTCCGCTGCCGAGGCTAACGCTAGCGCCCGATCTCTAACAGCATTCAGACTTGGAGGGTCTCCGACCATAGTGCGCAGCGCAGAAAGAACGTCGTCGTGAAGAGCATGGTAGGCGTCTCGCAGGTTGTTGAGCCGTTGGTCAGTGTTCATGGCCGCAGAAAGGTGAACTCAAGTCGAGCAGAAGGCGCACAACAAAGTTAGGAAGAAAGAAGAGTGAGAGCTGTGTAAAGACACTGAGATTGCGGCGCGGGAGCTGATCCCAATCAGCTGGGAATGATGAGGAATCTCAATGAATGCAAGTTCAAGCTCAGAACGAGTCGGAATGTCAAGTTCAACCGGAGTTCGAGAAATATCAGGAATGAGCCGGAATCCTCAGGAATGCTGAGGAATGAATTCTGAATGCTTCGAGGGGTAAATGCAGGAATCATCAGGAAATCCTCAGGACCAGCGATGATATGCACGGATTCGAGAGGATACTGGAGGATTGACGAGGAATCGTAAGGAATCAGGCGGAGCCGTAATGATGGCCGAGGAAACAAATGCAAACTGCTATTTTGTCCGGTACCGGCCACCAAAATTTACTCTATTTCTGACCAGCTTTGGCTGTTTTCTATGAAGGCCGCCATTGGACAAAAAACATTGCACTTTACAATCACACATTTTCCTTGATAATCATTGCAATTCCTTGATATTCCGTGTATTTCCCACCCGTTCCTTACTATTCCCGCGAAATCCCGAAAGTTCCTAACGTTCGTCCCGACAATTCCTGAGGAATAGCAAGGAAAGCCAAGGAATCCTTAGGATCAATTCCTGCTTATTCCTCAGGAATTCCTAAAACATTGCATGTGCGTAGAATTGAGTCTTCGCTTGCTTTCGGAGTCCTTGACAATCCTCAGGAATCCTGCTGATCGGTCCGATCGGTCTTTCGGCAGTGAACTTCGCGAGCAAGATTGCCGTACATTTGAATGCTTCAAGTACTCCGTACAAACACAAGTCGTGTCGTCCAACTCTGTCCCTCCACACACTCACAAAAAACAAGCTCTTGAGATCAAATGCGTCTAAATCTTCGGCTCCCATCTCGTGGAGCCTGCATTGTTGCCAACTGCGTGCAAACTTGTTTCGGATTCGTCGCCGAAAACCCCGATGGCACCCCGAAATATTCTGTATGTGCTTTTACACTTCACTTTGAGGACTCTTGGTTGAAGCACTGCAGGACTTTGATAATCCGGCCGCCATTTGTTTCGTTTGCGGTCATCCTTGGCTAGTCCACGTTGTTCAAGGCGGCGACATCAGTGAACAGAACAAGATGTTTGCCCGTGGCGGAACGGGTGATGGCCGCTGCGCCTCGTTCTTCTCGGTACGTTCAATGAGTGTTCTGAGCTTGTATTCTTTCTGATTCGAGTTTTGAAGACAACCTTCCCTTGGACTATGCGACTGACCTGTATTTGCGGCCTTCCGTGGTCAGCCCACGCTCCGCTCTCCCAGTCTTCGCCGAGGTGCGCTATCCATCATGTCAATCACATTGTATTGATCCGTTAATTAAGCTTGCCTTCTCCCGCCTCGACCACGCCGGCTCCTGCTTCTGTCCCGTCTGTCCTGCCTTCTACGTCGTCGACTGTGGCTCCCACAAACTTCGGAATCACTCCCCATCGCCCCGTCACTGCTTTCACCGGCTTGGCTCGACCATCGACTGCTTCCGTTCAACAAGCGCGCCAGGCTTCGATTCAAAGAAACTTGCATGGTTCTAGTGCCGGTTCTTCGAGTCTCACTGCCGCCTCGGCCATTCCGACATCTCCAAAGAAGAAGCGCAAATCTGGCCCTCCCCGTTCATACACCGATACCCCGGCTTCCGTCTCCGCGTTGCATGATTTTGCTGCAGTGAGTGCTCCGACTACGGCAACCATCTGGTGTGGTATCCTGCCAAAAGTGGTGAGTGAATATCTGGTCTGAACTTCGAGTTATTTACTGATGCATGCGTACATTCTTCCATTAGCTTGACACCTCGGATGCTAACGATACTCTTGATCTTTCCGTGCGTTATTTCTGGAAGAGCGCGGAGGAGATTGAGAATGTGCAAACTACTCTCAAAACTGCGGGCCTAGTTTTCAACGCCGTAGTTTCGACAACCGGCCCGATTTTTGAGGATATTGAGCTCGCCTTCCGGGATCATTGTGCGACCAACAACATTGATTATGTCGCTCCATCCCTTGCCACCGCTACTCCAAGTCCCAACACAATGTCTTATGTTCTACTTGGTCCACGAGGACGGTGAGTTCGTTCTACTCGAGCTAATACCCTACTTATTACTCCTCAATCGCAGTGCTAATGGTCGAACCTGGGTGGAGGATCCCAAGTCACTCACGCGTTTCACCTTCACTTTGCAGTCTCTCCGGAGCGCCCCATACAGTCACACTCCTAACAACCTTGGCGATGGTGTTTTCATTTTCCTTGGTGCGTCATGACATGCTATGATTATCTTGCCAAAACAGCTAACGATACATTTAAAGCTCCTCGTCATCGCAATTTATTTGCACCCATTGACTGCTTGTTCGGGCCAACCAACCGTCTCCCCGATTATGTGCTTCCCCACCGGTGCTTTGGACGACGTGTACTCTATTCAGTCGTTGCATCTCTGAGCGGAGATCCGTGCCCCGAGTGCGGGAAGGGATGTACGACGCTGACAACTCCTGCAAATGTTGAAGTTATCCGTCAAGTTTCTCCCGACATTCTCGAAGTGCTGGACAGCGATGACGAGGTATCGATACATTCCATCTCATGTTGTATCTATCACTGACTCCCGCTCGCATCTGACTCGCGCAGTTTCCTGCGATGTTGATAGACGAGGTGATGTTGAATTGTTTGCAGTAATCACTCAACCTCTAATTTATTGCTGCTCTTCAGGATGGCCCTTACCTTAGCGACAGCAGCGGTGAATCTCGTACCGTTCCGGCAATCCAACCGCGAGCAGCGCTCACGGTACGTGTTTGTTTGGACATTCTAATCAATTACTGACCTAGCACAGATGGTAACTCGAGCTGCGGCTCGCCAACAGTGGCAAGAGGTACTTGCTTCATCCGTTCCGATTGCATTGTGATCTGAACTTTCAATGTAGCAGGCTGCAGCCGCCGCTGTTCCGATCTCGACTGTAGCGCTTTTTGCGCCCGGCCCACTTCTCACCTCGATCATGGAGAAAGCTCCAGTAAATGTCAAAGTAAGTTCCAGGATTCGCTTGTGTCTCTTGATCACACTCAAATTTCTTTTAGCAGCGCTCATATCTCGGCGTAAATGCTGCGGTCGATCTAACTCTCCAGCATATGCCTGGCTCTGGCGCTTTCGCTATGGCGGCTTGGCAAAATCATTTACTGATGCCGCGGGAGATGGATGACCATGTTACGATCACTGCTAGTTCGGTCGATGAGGGTGCACGAGCACTCATTGTGCTATGTCTTTGGCTCTGCTCGCGTCCCACCTCCGTCAAGTTGAAAGAACTCGTCAACGAGCAGTTCACCTCTCCCCGACCAACCATCGAGAACGCACATCTCGGGGAGAAGGGTTTGTGGGGACTTCGTGCCAGAATGTAAGCCTGTCGATTCTGCATTCAAGCTTAGCTTAATTAGCCTATTTAAGTGAACAGGGTGTCGGTCGCGGCCCTCGCAACGAGGTGGTAGCGCGAGCAGTCAAGATACTTGTCTCTGACGGCCGCTTTTGGACTGAACGGGAAGGCTATTTAACTCTTTGCCTTCACCCTTCTCGCTCGCCTATCCCCTATCGCTTCTGCATCTCCAAAGCTACCGGTCTCATATTCCTTCTTCATTTTTTGTTCATTGGCGCTCCCCTTCCTGTGTCTCCATTCCTTTTCTATACTTTGTTCGATGGTCGGGTGATTGCTTCGAAGTTTGATGTTGAATTTCTTGCCAACTTCATGTCGCACCATTCCCTTTCGCTAATTAAACGCATCGCTGGCGTGCCGCTGGATCAGCCTCTGTACTCTTCCACGTCCGAATACTGCGAGGAGTATCAGTATCTCGTCAACATTCCCGGCGTCGATGTGAGTGTTCTTTCTAGTCGACGGAGAGAATGTTCTTATCTTTATTCAGCCAAGCATGATATCTCCTTGCCGCTCAGAGGCAGAGCATGCAGGGATCTCAGACTGCGTTGTCAGCTTTGCTCAGCTTGGAACTGTTGACATCGAGCACTATCCGGACTACCTTGCGACAGGGGATGGTTTCAACGTTGTTGTCGAGGCTTTCGGAGGTCAAGACCGCCCTCATCACGTACTGGAGGTGAGCATTGTGCGCATACTTCATTCCTGTCTCATTTTTTTCCAGTGGTTCGCGACACCATGCCAAGAACTTATCAAAGCTGCCTTCGATCGCCAGGTCAAGGCAGCCTCGGATATCTTGAGATTCTTGTTCTTTGAGGAGACTAATCCCGCAGACAACCCATGGGGCGATAATCACGAGATGATTGAGCTGATCAGCCGCTTCGTCATTCACTATCTCTTGGAGCCCGGTCATCCTCACGATCCAGATAAAGTGATAGGCGCGCTGATCGACGCCGACTCCACGGCCGCTGACTCTATCTTGCGGGCTCGACTCTTTCTTTCTGTTACGACTGGATCGACTCTTCTGCCCATCACCCCTGCTGGCTTTAAAATCAAGGTTAGACTTCTCCTCTCTCGCACATTTCTCCCTCTCATGAAGCTGCGGCTTGTCTCACAGTGCCTTATAACCCATGATCATTCGGAAGAGTACCCCACCCTTGATGCGCAGGGCAATGACGACTTCGGTCCGGATGTCGTCATCGACTTTCGCTCCTGCTTCAAGACCTTCTCTCTCACCAACAACGCTCGCCTTCGCCACCTTCTTGTCTCAGACGATGCGGAGAAGGGGAAGGACACTACTTTTGGTCGTTTCTTCCATGGCCAGCTTTTGGCTGCCTGCAACTCGTATACTTCTTCGTAGCTCTCTAGCTCTTCGTAGCTGGTACAGGGTTCCATATGTTTTAGCCGAGTGCGTTTGAAATATCTAAGCGAATTCAGGGCTCGCAACCGGTGTGAAAACTCTATGCGCTTCTTTATAAACGGTAGTAGACCGCACATATGGTGCGCGTCGGTGGTATGAGCCGACCCCCCACTCGACAGAGTCGCCGGCTCAACGGACAGTCTCCATCTCCCCCGCCACCCCTGCCACCTGAACGATCTTCTCGTGCTGACTCAAATGCGCTTCACAGCGTTAATTCTGTTGAACCTGAACACCAACGTGAGAGTAAATAATTAATCTCGCTTGATTTCGACTCTCAATTTGATATACCAGACTCAGACTTGTATGAGGTTCAGAATGACATGGATGTGATTCAGGAGCTACCGAACGCGGAAAGTTCGATACCGTGCGTGCGAATTATATTTTGAATCAACACTCATTGCTTAGTATTACTTGAAGCAGAGAGCTTAACTTCGACGACTGGGGTGGATCACCGCCAGGGGGTGCCTTAGCTGTTTCTCTGCGCCCGGAGGATCAGGCTACGATTGATCAGTTCATGAGCGAGCCCGACTTGAGCTTCCTTGAAAACGCTCTTTCTACTTCCAGCTCCCCGCTTTACCCTTTGGCGCCAATTTCGGCAGATCCTTCTCCAAGAGAAAACTCTTATTTCAATGTTTCGCCTCATATTCACTCTCCGCGTCGATCAGGGTACAAATTTCTTTGTGCTCTATGTTTTCCCTCATGTGAGCGCATTTAATCCACATGATTCCCTTGTTTGATTTCTTTCTTCACAGCGATCCGCAGCACTCATCATTTCCCCGCCTGCGCCGTCTCCCGCACTGACACCTGCGGCAAACAGTCGTCCCGTCAGTCGCTCCACTTCAAGGACACCGCTTTCCCAATCAGCGCTAACTGTTCAGCGCGGTTTGTTCAATGTTGCTCTCTTCACTGCAGCCCTCGACTCGCATTTTCGCCAGGAAGGTCATCAGCTCGCGATGCTCATGAACAGCAAAAACTCCGATCTGCACTTCGGGGTCGGGTACACCCAAATCCGACAGCTTCTGATCATTGAGGATGTTATCACTCGTGCATCACGCATGCGGATTGCAATCCCCAACGATCTCAAAATCACCGACAGTGTCCCTCTTTGGGCCGGGTTGAATCTCTCCACTTATATGAACAACAGAACATACGCGAAGAATGCGCGCGGGACCCTGATTCATTTGCGAAATCGAAAGAACGCCAACATTGTGTCAGCGCTGTCTGCCCCCGACCAGCAGAAAGAGAACGATCTACGTCGCTTCTTGGAGGTGTGCTTTGCTCCGGATCTCGCTACAGTCGAGATGGCGGAATCCTTGAGTCGGGCCGGTTTTGGATCTCCCACTGTGATGACTATTCGGACTGGCGTTGGGCAGGTGAAGAAAAGATTGGCGCTGTATCAGTCAGGGTGTCAAAACTTCCGCAATGAGCCACTCACTACCGTAATCGTACCTGTAGTACAGTAGTAGATTCTCCGCCTGAGCAATGTAGACATTTGCTGGTGCGTTCCAGAGGGATTGAACACCTAGTGAGATTGACAATGATAGAACTCTTTAATGAGTCTCTGGAACCTTCAAGAAGTATTCTCCGTGTTGCCGCCGTGGCGCAAACCAACTTCCTTTTCGGGTACATTTCTGTTGTCAACCGGTTGAGCAAGTATCATTTGGCGGGACGGGATTGAACACCTAATGAGAATCGGATGTATAGACCTGTTATATAGTGTGCAATGAACCTCACTGCTATCCTAGAAGTATTCTCTATGTCACCGCCATTGTGCAAAACTAATTTCCTTTTCCGGTATGTGTGATTGTTTGGCAGTTCCGAAAAATGTGGTTTCGCTGAAAGGGATTGAACGTCTAATGATAGGCGAATGTGTATTACTATTATATAGTGTCCAATCTGGCTGTATACTATCCCAGAAGTATTCTCTCTGTTACTGCTGTTGCGCACAACCGGCTTCCATTTTGGGTATATTTATATGCTCAACAACTCGGAAAAGTGTGATTTCACTGGACGGGATTGGGCACCTAGTGATATCTGAGCATACAGAAAGACTCTATGGTATTCAATAAGAAGCTTACAAGCCATAGAAGTATTCTCTCTATAACGACTGTGATACAAGCCGGTGTTGAACTTTGTGCTTGTTTAGTTGCGTCATCAAAACCAATGTGAAACTGACTGCACTTCATCTCCTCTGACACCTGGGGTACTTAGAAGGTACAGGTAGAGCAATTAGATGTGTGCTAGTTTACAGAATCGAGAATACAGACTAGTTCAATATTCGGAATGCACCGGCAACAGTTGATGTGATCAATATTGCAGTCCAGGTCAGGGTGTCAAGCCACCCCCTATCGAAATTGTGTAAGTATGCCCGATGTTCGTTTACAAGGCTCATACACTGTATACTCTGCTTATTAACAACACATGAACACACTTTGCTTTGGGAATAAATCTAAAACTATTCATATCACATTGAATCGGAATTGGAATTAGCAGTTGGAAACTAGTTTATAGGCATAAGGGCAAGTCGCTGGTCTGCGCTTAGTCGTTTTTTCTTGGGCTTCTGTGCATTACTTTTTTCCGGCTCGTTTTCTCCATCACCATCGCGCGCCCGCTTTCTTGACACACTTTTCCCATATTCCTCAATCTCATCATGAAGACTCGCTGCTTCCTCCGACGTCAGCACGGCACGACGCGCTCCCGGCAGTACAGGAGGAAGCATACGGTTCTTTAGATCGCGAATGGCATAGTACTCTGGCAGATTTGGATCGCCATAGCACGGAACGACTCTGAATCAACATTGTGAGCAGATTCGAGGACAATAGACACTTCAACGTACACATCAGAGCTGCCAATGCGCACAAGGTGTGCGTTTCCGCAGTATTCAAGGGGTCCAATAGCAACCTTACGAGTCTGCTGAACGATGTAAGAGAAAAGCATGCGACGTCGTGGAACGCCCGTGATCTCAGTCGGAACAATCTTGTCGCTAACAAGACAATGAAACGGGTCAGATATCGATAAAACTAGATAGATAAAGCGCACTGAGTATCGGAGCAACCTTGAGAGTTTGTGGGAAATGGTGTGATCGACCACAATTGTTTCTTCGCCCCTCTATAGGTGTAGACGTGGCGGCGAGGAAGAGAGAGAGAGCTGGCATCACTACTCGCCAAGAACAGCGGACTGTAGTGCTTTGGGCGTAAGAACGTCGGTGAATCCAACAGTTCTACGACATAATCAGATCTTGACAGGCAGAACCAAACTCGGAACGTACCTTCGTCGGCATATAGAACAGTGAGCGGGTCAGATTCGTCTGACAGAGTACCTCCCATTTCAATCCATGCCTCCCGGCCAAAAACGAGGTGGCCGAGGTTATGAGGGAGCTGAAGACCAACCGAGACGAGGGATGGCTCAAAAACATCGTAAAGGGTCGTGTTTTCGTCGCGGATCCACAGATCTTCGGCGGATAACTCAACGATCTTGGCCTAGAGAATTGGTGGTGAGGTGAAGATGGAATGAAACAACGAGGACTTACTTTATACTCGTCGACGAGGAAAGCCATTCGTTCGGGAAGCCGAGTGCGATCCTTGGCGTAGACGTGCAGCCAATCCAGGTATTTTAGCCGCTGCTGTTTAGTGGGAGCAAGATAACCGTCGTGAAGAGCGGGTCGTAGCAGCTCCCTAGAAATTAAGTTCAACGATTTACAGGGAATTGATAATCAAATTAAATTGGCGCACTCTAAACCGGTTTCCGAGCGATGAAGGAACTGGAGATATGCTAACGCAATGCGGGCTGTGCGAGAAGGGTTGGTGAAAACCTCCGCCTCAGTCAGTTGCATGGAGAGACCTGTTGACACGGTGAGCAAGATGACAAAAAAGGATTCAACACTATCGCACCAGCCAAGAAAAACAACTCGACAACGGTGTACACCCCAATTCCGGGGAAGGTTTCGTTGTTTGCTCGCATCACCTCACATGCTAGGCCGCTCCGATCACAGTTAACGCGCTTGCGGATCCACTTCGCTAAATCCGCAAGAAAAGACCACTTGGGACTGTAGAAGTCGGGCGGAGGGGGAGGCAAGTCGCTGCGAGACTTCGCCCATTTTGGCTGGGTGTTTGATCAGCTCAAACACATTTAGAGAGAAAATAACGCACTTGAAAAACAAGATCAGAGCTCAGGAATACCAGAACATGGTCTTCAAACACAAGTGCCAGGCCTACCCGCGCTCGCCGAACCTGGGCCAGTTCAGCAATCGATCAATGAGTTGCATATACTATCACACACCTTTTTTGTGTACAAACTTTATGGTCGATTCATAGTCCGAACGCGAACAGAACAGCGCAGAGGTATGGGTGAGCCATTGAATCTATAGAATTCAATGAGTGAGAGAGAGGGCGAGAGGGAAACGACCATAGTTACACTGAGGTGAAGAGCTCCAAGATCCAGGATCAACGACCGATATGTGTATGATAGATCCTTCAGTTCGAGAGTCGTAAGCGGGTCCGGATCGGCAGGTCCGGCAGCCTTGGTTGTGTGCCACATCGGAGGGTAAACAGGCCCCTGAGACAAGTTTGTGCCGCGCTTGACCGTGCAGGTGGAGTCGATTTGATAAGGCAAACCGAGGGAAGCAGGATGGTCTTTGGGAAACTTGGTCTCTTCGGCTTCAGTTGCGTCGATGTCGATGCCGAGCAGTTGGAGCTTAATACCGGCTTCAAGGAGCTCTTTGAGACGCTTCATAGCAGCCAAGAATGACGCTTTAGATTCCCGGGTTTCGGGCATAGCGAGGAAAGGCAGAGACGGAGAGGAGAACTGCGAGAAGGTGGTGGGAGAAAGGAAGAAGATCAACTTCACGTGACGGTGTGTCACCGGCTATCCGGCGCCCAGTTCCGAGTACATAAATCCTTATCTGATTTCGGCGCTCAATTCTGTCTCCTCCTCCGATCGTCATGTCTCTTGCAGATGGGAACCTCCCACTGTTAATTCCTCCCAATTATGTCAATCAGGACCTCGACATAATGAGGCTCCCCACAATGACACTGGCTGACCTAACCGCAACTGATGAATACGAGTTTGGTGCCCGGATCCTTGTTGTTTTAAAAGGTACACCTCAATACCTTCCGAAATTCCCGGGAAGATTAATGACATTCTATAGGGCTTGTCTTTGATGTTACCGGCATGAAAGAAGCGTTCAGTCCAAGGGGATTGTTTGAATTTTACCCCAACAATGATATTACATACGCGTTAGCAAAAGGGAGTGTTCTTGAAGAAGATGCTCGGGTCGGCGGGGAATCAGGACTGACCGACAGAGAGAAAGAAAATTTGGAGCGCTGGTTCACTGTTTTCAAGTGTGTTGCCTTTATCAATAATTTGTTCAACTCATTCTGATGAGTGCTTGAAAGAAATCGGTTCGAAATAATCGGAAAGACAGATCAAGTCGATCAGGGATTGTACTCGAATTGATTTGAAGTCATGAGCAAAAGTCGAGTATTAAAGGAGTCTTGAGTCGTTTTATATAAGAGAACAATTCGGATTGGCTAGTCGTTGTGTAGTGTCGAGTTACGGGTTATTCTGATTCTGTTAACTCACTGCAGGTAATCAACTCGAAAATCATCACCCATGAGGCCTAAGTGACCCGGTAGGTAAAGTAGCTAATTCGGAACATGGAGTTCTATCGCTGGGAAGTAACATAGATTAGAGGCGACATATATTTATTAGAAATACATGATGATCTAGCGTAAATTTCCCGCCTGAATATCCTGTGCGATCTGAAGCGCCTCAATCCACACCAACCGCCGCACATTCATATTCCGTGAAAAGAGATCCACAGAACTGTTGAGATGTTCGTCGAGCAGCTGAAGCTGTATCGGAGTGAAGGGGCAGCCAGGCGGCTCACACAAAACCTCCGACAGGTTTGCCGGCGTGCTTGCGGAGGCAAAGGGATCGGTATTGTTGACGCGCTCATGGGGGTTGTTTTCAAGCAAATGTGCTATCAGCTCCGGCTCCGTGTTCACCTCCCAATCGATTCCGTATTCGTTGATATCCTCGATTTCCTCCTCCTCCGCAGCAAGAAACGAGGATATACCGCGAGGCCCCTCGCGTAACATCCCAAACGTGAATAGATCGCGCGGACTGCGCTCCCGCTGCCGACGAACTGTTAGCTGATGCGAGTTCCACGCTTCCGCCCATTCCTCGGCATCGCGGTTAATGGATGCCAGGAATAGGTGGTGAAGCAGCCAGATATGGCCAGGCCGCGTGGGGTTCAGCCCGTGGTTAGTTTCGAGATCAAGGAAGAAAACTTTCCACTTCTTTCCGAAACCGTGCGTCACGTCGTACCACAGGCGTTCGATGCGTGTGTTGTGGACACTCCTGAATGACGTATCTCAGCAACGGTGTAGAAATGAAAAATTTAAACCAACCTTCCCCAGATGAACGAACCTCGACCCGAGCCTCTGACTTCCTCCATGTAAACCGCAACCTCGATGTTCTCGACACCGTGATCGCCTCGCATGCGGCTCGGACAGCCGTGAAGCGCGATGACATCAAGTAGCAAGCGTAAAACACTCGCACCGCGATTGTTGTTGTGCACGCGAATGCCGAGCACAAACCGCGAATACCCGTCGATGATGCAGTGGATGACGATCTTGTAACGAATGAGGCCTCAGGATCATTGATTCAGCTGAGGAATAGAATATGAACCTGAACAGTGTGCTCACCGTGTTGCCCGTCAAGATGTGCAAGGGACATGGGCCCTGGAACACGATATTTCTTGCGGCTGATTTGCCGATCCCCAAAGATTGCTGGGGCACCATGCACCCGTACATACGAAGCAGTAATTCGGTCGCGCGGGACGTGATAACCCTGGGACTTGAGATGTCCCCGAATCATGCGCCGCCCAAACTGCGGGAAAACCTCCAATGTTGACGCAAGAAGCTGATCGAGTTCAGCGTCGGATATCGCCGAGACAGGAGGCGCAGTGGAGGTATGAACAACTTCAACTTCTCCTGTGGCATTCATCCGCGACTGAAATACAGGGGCGCCGGGTTGAACTAGTCCAGCACGAAGAGCAGCACGTCGAACAGTGCGAGCCGAAACCCCGATCTCAGGAGCAATCCCAGTCGGACCACGAAGATCAAGAGCAGCCCTCAGGAATTGGGGATCAATCTCAATCCGTGGTCGACCTCGTCGCCCAGTATGTACACGATGAGCAACAGTTAAAGGAGCAGAATCAGGCGGGTCCATCGAGTCGTGGCAGGCAAGATCAAGAGCCGTCACCATGTCGGTGAGGGACGTTTGAAGAGTTGCATATTCGTCGGGGGGGAAAATGGCTTGATGCTAAATGAGACTGTGAGCATTCACAGTGAATTTTGCTGCTATGATTCTTACAATCTCCGCCGCCGAAGCCAACGCTAGTGCTCTATCTCGAATAGCGTGCAGGCTAGGCGGGTCTCCGACCATGGTGCGCAAAGCCGAGAGGACCTCATCGTGAAATGTGTGGTAGGTGTCTCTGAGGTTGCGGAGTCGTTGTTCAGCGTCCATTCCAGAAGCTCAGATGAGAACTGAGACGAGAAAAGCAGAGCCCTTGGTCTGATGGTGGAAGGAGAAGAAACCAGAGTTCGAGTCGGCGGCAGTTGCAGGACATGGGAGCGGAGATCACAGATCATGATACAGAACAACTAGGAATGATGGGGAATGTCAAAGGATGCAAAGGTAAACTTTCTACCGACCAAGAAAGCAAACGCAAGCCGAGGTGGTGAAAAACCAGGAATTAGGAGTTTTCATCGGGAAAGCTGAGGAATCAAAGTGAATGCAAACGCCGGTGAAATTCAGGACTCATCGGGAATTCCTTAGGACAAGCCAGGATATGCAAGGAATCAACGGGAGGCTTCAGGATTTACGAGGAACAGTAAGGAATTGCAAGGATTGATCGGGAAACGTAATGATTGCGCAGGAAACAAGTGTAAACTTGTATTTTGTCCGGTACCGGCCACCAAAGTTTTCAGCTTGATTTACTCTATTTTCATGACCCAGGTGCGCCGTTTTTCACGCGTTGTTTTACTCTATGGCCGACCCGCGGAATAGGTAGTGACCGGGGGCCTGATATCGCGCTGCCAAGTTGGCCAAAAATGACGTAAAACCGCCAAAACGGGGAAAATTAGGTAACTTGAAGGCGCCATATCTCGCGAACGGCTGAACCTTTTAAAGTCGTGAATCCTATCTGTTCACCAGTCGCTATAACATGACACATACAGATAGTCCCAAAAATTTAGGGTTTGATTGTGTTGCCTTTTATGGCACATGATCAATTCTTTTTGAGGCAATTGTTGGCCGGAAACAGACCATCGGATTACATGCATGCAGCACGTTGAATTAGCCCAGGATCTACTTACACGAGCTGAATACCAAGAAGGGCTCATGACTTAATCGTACCACGAGTAGGACCCGAAATTAAAAAACCGTTTATAATTGCGCTGGGAATTATAAACAGCACGCTAGACTGCCTCATTGAGCGGCAAGCTGAGGCTCAGGCTGCTGAGGCTATGCTTCATTAATATTGTAGGTGGGTCCACAAGATACCTCCTCCCATGGGCTTTGCTTGGGACTTTGCCTGCTGACTTGAATAATTCCTGACCACCCATAAGCGGCCGAACTGGTGGCACAGGCCCCGGGAAACTGCCTAAAAGGGTTGTCCGAGCCCTACCAGAATTTGCTCCACGATGACAACGACCATCAGCATTCTGAATCGACAGAAAGTTGCGCACAGACATCCTTTCCAGAGAAGTTGGGGAAGGAGCAGCCTAAATTAAATACACCAACCTCTTAATCCATCTGGCGGCTTCTAGTCCACTCCAAGGGATTAGACGGAATTCAAAGCCACTACAACGTCATAATCCACTACCCCGCCCCGAATACATACCAGCGTTCTGCATGGTGTTGCTGCCCTCATATCACGGCAAACAAGTAGTTGAAAACATATGATATATTCACAAGTCGGTACTAGAACCAGTACGAAAATAGAGTGTATTAGCAGTTTTTAGCCGAGATTTTCTACAACCTCTGATTGGTCGCGAGGTGTGGAGCAGCCAATCAGGATTAAAAAAAACCTCAACTCAAATTTTTTGCTAATACACTCTAATATGTCGCCGTCCCATCAACACGAAACTACCTTCGCAAATAAGGTTATCTTGTGATGGGAGCTCTATTTACCGGGTGGGGGGCTACGAACTCTATATAGAGTTGGTCCTTGGAAGGTGTTTTGCAACTTTATTGCAGATATGTAAATTGTTTCTGATTGATTTCCTCCAGAATTCTTTCCTGGAGTGCGGCTGGCTTGCGGGGAACACTTTGGTGAGTGTCAAATTGAATGAAATAGTGAGTACAGCAAGCTCTTCTGTGTACTCTATGCAGGCCTCAGACAATTTCTGACTCAGCACACCATCCTCCAATTCCCGATCACCTGCAACTTGCCTGCAATGGGCCGTTGCAGGTGACTCAACAGTAAGTTACGGGCTTTCCGGGTACCCCAGCTCCAAGTCTGAAAGCTCAACATCTTCCACGCTACCTGGGGCAGGACTGCAGGTCCCATCTGCTTGCATCTGTGCTTGAGGAGCTGTGAACCTCGGAACATAGTCCATTGCTTCCCTGAGAACAGTTTGGAGCGCCGGAGAGATGGTCAGGCCCTGTCATTGTTGAGATTTGAGGATAAAAAATGAAATCTCTGTCCCACATCAGCGACCTGTGGGATTTGGAATAGAAACTCCTTGCAAAGTGTCATAACATCTTGCCTGACTGCCTGTCAATAGAGCGTATTAGTTGCGCTCTCCGCCCATATTAACAACCTGAATCTTTTTGCCATCAAAATCCAGGGGAGCACACCTTTCAGTCGGGATTTAGCCTGTGGCTCCACCTTGAAAATATTGTGTGGAGCCCCGTTTTACATTAGGATTTTGTTTTTGTGCCCCCAACTAATACGCTCTAATGTACCACTTGGTTGAATGAATACGTGCAAGGGGCAGGAAAAGCCGACCACAGCCTGACTATCTCTAGTTGCACTCCTCACGCTAACACTGCTATCGGACTGTCTTGAGCTGTGAGGTTTGTGCTTGACATGAGGAGAAGAACGGCGATGCGAGAGAATGGGGCGAGAAGGGCGTAATATCTGCTCCAGAGCGTCTGCGATCCTGCCCCTACACTGGGGTCAATGGAGTTCGTTGCTTGAATGATTACCCAGCCTTACCCATCACTAGCGCCAAACCTTATCTCATCCCCGGGCCTTAGCAAACGTGTTGCGACAAAGCGGATACGACTCCGATCTTCACGGGGTGCACCCTCTGCAATGTGCTGTACTGCAACATTCGGAGATCGTACGTCGGTCGTTGTCCCTGTGGACGGCTGCAGTGCCATTGGAGTGAAATCGGGGCGCATACTCTGCTGTCTAACACCATCGCTGTTGCAAGCACAGAAATACTTTGACGCTGGCTCCGAGATAACACCCGCAATGCCGATGTTTGTCCGAAAATCCCCGCCTGACATTCCGGCATGCTTCCCACAATAGCCCACAATCTGCAATCTCCCACAACAACAGAGGTGTCAGATCAGTGTCAGACCTCTGGGAAAGTCGGTCAATTTCGAGGGATAATAGGACCCCCGACAACCACCTAAGATGCCTGCCGAGGAAAATTCGGATTTTGGGACTTTTTATCCGCACCCCAAATCAGGCATTTCCTATCCGAATTCGACCCAGGCCTCCATCCAGTTCGACGTTTTATCCGCGGGGGCGACCAGGCATCATGGGAAAAGGCGTACTCGTAATACGATCAAGTCTTTAGCGCTCGTTTTGCAATTCCTGCTTGCTTAGGCCTTAACTTGGGGACCTCACTCCATCCATCGTCAGAGTTGTCCCGGGTATCGGTTCTGTACGTATATCTTTTTGAGAATTTTTACTTATTGGACCTCGTCCACACCTTATTGACGCACCTTGAACAGCTAAAAGCAGGTGGAAGTAAAAAAAATTCAGTGTGGTTAAACCCATGTTCCGCAACCCGATGATAGTGGTCCGAGGCAGCAAACTCGACGAGCTGTCAAAATCCGCGTTGCATCACCGCAATCAGCCTCGCATCACGCTGGATCAGGCTGGCTTACACTGGATCACACCGCATCACTGATATCGTTCTCGGAACGCGTCTTTATCACGGCAGCCTCTGATTTACGAAACCCATCATACGCTCCAGCACAGCCCCATCACCATTTGGTGTCTGCTCTGATAAAAGGGGGAGCAAGCTCCCCCAATAAACCGGATTTTAAATGGTGCGTGACGCGTGACTGTTAGGTAAGTATCAGATTTAGCCAATCTGCGGATAAATTTCGGGCATCCATCCAAACCGCGGCATTGTCGGATTAATTTCGGTAGATTTGGTAACCAGTACGTAACTGGATTTCAAACACTCCCACTCGGCGAGATCGACGAGCTCATCGGAGTCGAACTTCAAAGTACTGTGAGTGTGCTGCCGGTTAGGCCTCATGCTCTTGTTGACCTATGATGTGGGTGATGTAGCTAATTCATACAGTTGCAACCCCTGAACTTGCATTACCATATATGGAAAGTACCCTTACCACACTGCGAGAGCGCCAGACAATCTGGGAAATGGCGCAGAGGTGCTAGTAGGTACCTCGGCATTGCATACCTACCATCAAAACGCAAGGAAAATGCCTAAAAAGCTTGCGCTTCAGCCAGAATTGGGGGTTGTTTGTTACTGTTTGTAGCAGAAGCCACGTCTAATGAGATGTCCTAAGGGCTCTCAAAGGTCATCAGGACAAACCCCATCGTTAGCGGTATTCTTAGGAGGACGTTCCATATATGGTAATGCAAGTTCAGTGACTGCAACTGTACATACTTCCTCTGACTTCCTGAATTTTCTACCCCACACACTCAGCCCAGTGAATATTCTCCTGCTCATCACTCTGGTCTCCCACGGGTACACCATCTAAACCACGGGTATACCATCAGTTTCGATGGGCCAGCACTTTGCACAGCCATCCGGATTTCGACCACCCATTTTTTTGTAACCGTGGGGCCTTCATTGTAATTACCGATTAGGAAACATCAAGGAAACATATCCGGCTCTGTAAACTACATTTCGAGGGCTTTATTTCGCCGGAAATAGTCTCAGATTGCGCAGGGCGACCGATTTGCCATCACCCTTGGAATGGCGGGGTAGATCCGCGCCAAGCACTGCTGCATTTCCGCCCCCACGTGTCATGGGATCCCAATATGGAAATTTTTTTCGGCAAGGAAACACGGCGATCAGGGGTTTTTCCCCACCACTTTTCGGCGTTACCTGACCTTTGCAAAAAGCAGCCAGCAAATAGCTGCTTGGTATTCAGGTTTCCTCTCGAGTGCTCAGTCTTATCAGCTGCTGCTCGGTGATAATTTTGGTTCAATTCCTACCACTCGCATTTATTTTCTCTCTTTTTTTTTTTTTTTTTTTTTCTCTTTTTCTTTTTTGGTGATTTTCCTTCGAGTCCCCCAAGGATTCAACTGCATTCTTGTCACGACTTTCATGGACATGAACAAGTAATACCCGCCGCGAGGCGGCCCACAATGCATCCAGTATAATTGACCATTGACAACTGCACTTATTTCTACCCTTCGATGTTATAAAGGCCTACAAAATTCTTAAACACACCCCAGAGTCTTGAGCGACCGCAGCGGAAGTCCACAATACTCCGTAATAGCCACCCTGCCTGAATGTAGAAAAATACTTGTTTATGATCACCTTGATTAGAGGCTTTGCGGAAGCCACCGGAAGCCACCGGGTGGCTCCAACGGCATGCGGCAGTGGTGGCTCCACACTGACATCATAGCCTGGTGGCAGCTCTGGCGGCTCAAGTTTTGAGTTCAATAGCATATTTCTTGTGCACAAACCCGTTCTCTGACCAGCGGCGTCAGGGGGAGGTTCAGAGGAACATGTAGAGTGGTCGTGGGCGCAAAACCCGGTGAAAAACCTGCCGGTCTTGCGGCAGCGCGAGCCACTGCCGCCGCATGCCTGTGGAGCCACCCGGTGGCTTCCGGTGGCTCGCAAAGCCTCTATTTTTGCGCTGACTTCTGGAGGCCTGAGAACTGTCTGGCAGGTACATGGCAGAGGGTCAGAAAAATATGTTCAGTGCTTTGAGGAGCATTGAACAGAACGACGATAGATAATGGGACGAGGGAGACAGGGGTGCCAAAACTTGCCGGATTGTTGACCGCCGAGCTTTGCCGAAATAAGTTCCCATATCGGGAACGCACGTGGGAGCGGAATTTAACTGACAGGGAAGTAGCAGTATTAATATTGTAATATGGTGGGCCCCGGCCCACAATCACAATGCATTATGGTCGGTAAATGGCCGCCGGTCAATAATAGCCGTAGTAATGCAATGCGTCCGTGGTGGCCGACAAGGCAAGAAATATAAAGTGTCAACACCGGGAATCGAACTCAAAAAGGGTTGCATGATGGCAACAGCAGGAGCACAGGAGTCCTGAGCGGTACGCCCTCGATCGCGTCTCCTAATCGTTTCGCATGTTTGTATGATGAGTCTGCCAATGTTACATCTGTTGAACCTGCCGAAATGAGACGTACCCCCTGCTCCCCTCCGTTCCCCACGCATCCGGCGAAAGCCTTGGGAACGTAGACTTCCTCAGCGCTATACTGTTGCTGCTGCACCCGGTGCCAACTCCCTGCATCTCCCCCTTGACATTCAGGCAGTCCAGGCTTTCCCTCGAAGGTCTCGTTGACTGCGGTGCCACCTCAGACTTCATTGACTCTGAGTTCGCAGCTAAGTCCGGCCTCCCCCTCCGCCTCGCACAGCCCATTCCAGTTTTCAATGTGGATGGCTCGCCAAATGAGGCTGGTGCAATCCGCGAGGTGGCTGACGTCGTGCTGCAGTATCGTGGTCACTCTGAGCGCATGCAGCTCGCTGTTACCCGTCTTGGGAAGCAGAAGCTTATCCTCGGCTACTCCTGGATCCGGAAGCATAACCCGGAGATTGACTGGGACACCCGAGAGGTCAAGATGAGCAGATGCCCTAGCGAGTGCTCTACGTGCCGCACCGAGGTTTGCCTGGAGGCTCGTGCTGCACGCCGAGAGTCCCGCCTGGCCGCTGAGATCCTCCGGCAGCTCCGACTTGGTCCCCTTCCATCCATCTGTGCCATAGACTTAGGTGAAGATGAATACGATGACCTGCCAGAGCTGTTCCCGGATTACGAGGATGATGACGAGGATGATGCGGATGAAGTGGATGACCCCCTTGAGCCGGGAGACCGGGTGTTCTACACCCAGTTCCTGCCTTCTGAGGATATCTGTGCTGGAAGCACCGTCTCCCAGCGCCTGGCTGAGGCATACGCCAAAAACTCAGCCCCGGCGCGCTCGGACGTTCCCGAATGGGCCCGAGAGTTTGACGATGTTTTCAACAAGGAGTCCTTTGACTCGTTGCCTGAACGCCGATCCTGGGACCATGCCATTGAGCTCGTGCCGGACTCTAAACCCACGAACTGCAAGGTCTACCCAATCTCGCCTCTCGAACAGAAGGAACTTGATGCCTTCATCGAGGAGGGACTTGGCACTGGCCGGATTCGACCGTCAAAATCACCTATGGCCTCGCCCGTCTTCTTTGTCAAGAAGAAGGACGGCGGACTTCGGTTCGTACAGGCCTATCGAGCTTTAAACGCTATGACCGTGAAGAATCGTTACCCGCTCCCCTTAATCAACGACCTCATCAACCGACTCAGGGGAGCCCGGTACTTCACGAAGCTCGATGTCCGATGGGGCTTTAACAACGTTCGAATCCGTGAAGGCGACGAGTGGAAGGCAGCGTTCCGGACCAACCGGGGACTGTTTGAGCCGCTGGTCATGTACTTTGGTCTGACCAACTCCCCTGCAACCTTCCAGACCATGATGAACGACATCTTCCAGGATTTTATCCTCTCTGGCGACGTCATGGTCTACCTCGACGATATTCTCATTGCCCACTCAGACATCCGTCGGAATCGAGAGATCGTCCGAGAAATCCTGCGGAGGCTTCGCGCAAACAAGCTTTACCTTCGAGCCGAGAAGTGTGAGTTTGAGCGGACTTCCATTGAGTACCTCGGCGTGATTATCTTCCACAACCACGTCGAGATGGACCCTGTAAAGGTTGCGGGAGTGGCAGCTTGGCCAGCGCCTGAGAATAAGAAGGATGTGCAGCAGTTCCTTGGCTTCACAAACTTCTACCGCCGGTTCATTGCGGGCTTCTCAGACGTTGCTCAAGCCCTCTTCAGACTCACCAAGAAGGGCATTGCCTGGACCTGGGGGCCTGAAGAGCAAGCTGCCTTTGACGAGCTCAAGCGGCGGGTGACTCGGGACCCTGTTCTGGTTCTTCCGAACCCCGAACGCCCGTACCGGCTCGAGGCTGACAGCTCTGACTATGCCACCGGTGCCGTCCTCTCCCAGCAGGGTGACGATGGCAAGTGGCATCCGGTTGCGTTCTACTCCAAGAGCCTGAACGAGGTGCAACGGAATTACGAGATTCACGACAAGGAGATGCTCGCGATCGTGCGAGCCCTTGAGGAGTGGCGCCACTTCCTTGAGGGCGTGCAGCACCCGGTTGAGATCTGGACGGACCACAAAAACCTGGAATATTTCCGGAAGGCCCAGAAGCTCAACCGTCGCCAAGCTCGGTGGTCTCTCTACCTCTCCCGTTTCGACTTCTCGCTGCACCACCAACCGGGCCGCCTCATGGGTCGCCCCGACGCGCTTTCTCGGAGACCGGACCATGGAGTGCAGGACGATAACCAGGACGTTACCCTGCTTCGACCCGAGCTGTTCCACGTTCGGGCCACCAAGGCTCTGGTTATTGCTGGCCCTGAGGCTCCTCTCCTGCGCAACATTCGTGATGCACTTGCCGGAGACCCCGACCTTGAAGAGCCCGTTGCCCTGACTGCGAAGGAACTCCTCAAGGCCCGAGGTGTGCGGTCTGCCCGGTCTTCGGAATGGCGTATTGAAGGTGGACTCCTTTACTTTCGGGGGAAGATTGTCGTCCCCCGAGACAAGGACCTCCGCCGACGCATCCTGGAGCAGCACCATGACACGCGCGTTGCAGGCCATGCCGGTCGTTTCAAGACCCTGCAGCTCGTGTCTCGGAACTACTGGTGGCCCCAGCTGTCGCGCCATGTCGGTCGGTACGTTGCGACTTGTGACTTGTGCTGCCGCATCAAGGCGCTTCGTAGACTGCCGATTGGTGAGCTCCACCCCACAGAGGTCCCCGAGGAACGCTGGCACACCGTCTCAGTCGACTTCATTGTCGAGCTTCCCGAGGCCCATGGATACGATGCAGTCATGGTTGTTGTCTGTGCCCTTGGGAAGAGAGCGCACTTCATGGAGTGTCACACCACCATCGACGCGGTTGGTGCTGCTCGGCTGTACCGGAACGTCTGGCGCCACCATGGCCTGCCAGAGAAGTACATCTCAGATCGTGGCACCCAGTTCATTGCAGAGTTCACGCGCGAGCTTTGGCGCCTCGTTGGGGTCACCCCAGCCACTTCTATGGCCTACCACCCGCAGACCGATGGCCAAACGGAGCGTGTTAGCCAGGAACTCGAGCAGTACGTCCGGCTCTTCACCAATTACAAGCAGGACGGCTGGGATGAGCTGCTACCTGCAGCGGAGTTTGCGTACAACAACCAGATGCACTCCTCCACGCTGCACGTTCTAGGTTGGAGGCTGTGCACGAGTTCCACGATCGGATTGCGTCAGGGGTTTCCGAGGCGAAGGCAGCACTTGTCAAGGCCAAAGCAGAGTACAAGCAGTACTATGACCGCCGACGGACACCAGCTCAGAGCCGCCACCAGTCCTTGACGTTCCTGGCGACAAGCAATGGGAGGTCGAGGAGATATTGGATGCCAAGATCCGCTATGGGAGTCTATGGTACTTTGTTCGCTGGAAGGGTTATGACCCGTCCCATGATCAATGGGTGAAGCACTCTAATGTCTTTGCCCCGGACGCTGTCGCTGCTTTCTACCGCAAATACCCTTCCAAACCTTGCTCCATTGCTGTTGCTGCCTTCGATTCCCTTCCCTTCAGTGACCGCTCGTCGACTCCAGCTCAGGTGCGATCTATGCGTCGAGGCGCCGCATTACAAGGGGGTGGTGATGTCAGGGGAACCCCTGTTCTGTACACCTACTCTGTTGATCTATCCACTCATCACGACTACCCGTACCTACCACAGTACCTATAGTTAGCTACACAGAGGCGCAGTAGCGACATATGCCCTAAAGGGCATGAAACGTTACTTAATAAATTGATTCCATCATCACCCCTGTTCTGCGCAGCATGACGCAAAGGGACTTGGGCACTTCTTCCCATTACATTATTCCTGTGGAGCTCCATCAAACTATGCCAGAGTTCTACTTTTCGCTACACAAGATCCCAGTCCAACTACGTCATCAAGGTGGGACTTAGCATGTGATCGGGCCAGGGACTATTGCCGGTTGACCGGGCCATGTTATTAGTTAGTATGTATATGTTTGCCACACCTAGCGTGGGAATCCTTAGCCTTTCTTCTCTTTGGATTCTCCCAAGATTCTCCCTCGCTAGGTGCGCTGTAATGTATTCCTAGTAGCGTCTTTAATTAACTTTGGATTCTCCCTCGCTAGACCCTGTTTGCGATGGAGCCATTGAATGGCTAATGGCTCAACAAGTGTCCAAATTCCGGCGTATTGACAAAAGATACCCCCACCCGAGTACCCGAACTTCATTCTAGGCAGCTCTTCTTACAGCCGTTTTGGAAACAATACAGCCGTTTTGGAAACAATATACGGGTTTTGATTGAGTGGTGCTCGTTCGTTTGTGCTTACGTTTGTTGACGATTCTGTCATCGGCAAAGCCAGGGGCACCACTTTGCGGGGCGCTGCCGTACCACAATAAGTGCCACTGGTCCCTTGTTTTGGCCCTTGCTCGCAAGCCATTCGAGCTCTGGGAAAGTAGCAGCTGAGTCTTAATCCTCAGTACTGTTAACCCCCTGTTTTTTCCTGGTGTTCTTTGGGTGGCGGAAGCAAAACTCGAATTCGGCTGAAGTGGAGCTGGTGATGGGAAGCAAAACAAAGGTAAGCACAAACGAGTGAGCACCAGTTGATCAAAACCCGTATATTGTTTCCAAAACGGCTGTATATGGGTTTTGATTGAGTGGTGCTCCTTCGTTTGTGCTTACGTTTGTTGACGATTCTGTCATCGGCAAAGCCAGGGGCACCACTTTGCGGGGCGCTGCCGTACCACAATAAGTGCCACTGGTCCCTTGTTTTGGCCCTTGCTCAGTCATGGCCGTGTCGAGCTTTGGGCAAATAGCAGCTGAGTCTTAATCCTCAGTTCTGTTAACCTCCTGTTTTTTCCTGGTGTTCTCTGGGTGGCGGAAGCAAAACGCAAACTCCGCCGAAGTGGAGCTGGTGATGGGAAGCAAAACAAAGGTAAGCACAAACGAGTGAGCACCAGTTGATCAAAACCCGTATATTGTTTCCAAAACAGCTGTAACTTCTACATGAAAGTTTGGCCCATCAAAGTTTCTTAATGCGAGAATTGGTAGCCATTCAATGGCTCCAATGGCTCTTCGCAAACCCTTTAATGCCAAACGCGAGGCAGCGTCGCGAGCATATGCTCCTGGCCCCGATGATGAAACGATTCCGCAGCTGGTGGATCTGAGTATGAATTGCAACCCAAAAAAGATAAGTATTTTATGATCTCATGTATTCTGCGGTGCTCTGACGAATGAGGTTCAAGACAAGTTCAAGAGTGGTGCGCTTCCGGGCGTTTAGTTGTCGTTGTTTGTCCCTGATGTCACCTATTGTTAAGCTTCGGCCCGAATAACGGGGAAGTTATAGGATTAGATGGATCCAGCCGTCCATTTCTGCGTTGCCGCTGCGGGTTGGTGAATCTGAATAAGTCTGTGTCTACGTCATGTTGTGAGGCCTGTGGACTCGAGAGATGTTTGCCACAATAGACGGTTCTTCGGGATACTATAAATCTCCTCTTCAAGTCATTACACATGTGGTGGTTTTGCTGTGCGGCAGAGCTTTTTTGGTAAGTAAATTGATTTTGCCGCAACTGTAGTTATATTTTATTCACAATGTTATTCGCTAGATCATCTGATTAACCGTCCGTGGTCTAACTCGCTGCGCATCGTTGTCCGCCGGTCCGCGACGTCGAATGGCCTCCAGAACCGTAGTGTTTCGTCTCCTGAGCCAGTGACAACCGTGCTTCCGTCTGGACTCATTGCAAGATGCACCACCCGGTTCTTGTGTCCATTGAGCGAGCGTACCGTGGCGTGCTTTGGATAGTCCCAGATACGGACGAGATTGTGCTCCCCCGATGATGAAAAACCATGGGTCGACAAAAGCTCGGTCGAATGCATGGACCAGACCATATTGCACACCTGGCTTCCTGTGTCGATTTCATCCACCATTGATCCCCGCTTGGTATTCCAGACTTAGCCGTCACGTGTTCCTCCTCCGCTTGCTAGCACACTGCTTTCCCTGGGATCCCATGCAAGGGCTTTTACTGCCGCTGTGTGACTGCGAAACCTCCAAAGCGGACTGGTTTTATTAGCACGGAGGTCCCAGACCAATACTTTGTTGTCGTTTCCGCCACTGGCAAGATACGCAGTAGAGATATCCTTGGTAGGGCTCCATTTCAAACCGCAAACTTCACCTTGGTGGGACCCCGATCCAAACGGCCGTCGCCCAGCTTCGCGAATGTCGCGGTGGTAGATCAAGCAGTCTCCACCCCCGGACGATATAACATCATGCTTGCAGGCGCGATCCAGCACGGCGCCCGTGGACTTTGCCGTATGTGCGGAGAAGCTGGCAACTGAGAGTGTCATAGATGTGTAGCCGCCCAGACGCAGTACCAACAACGAGGTTGTAACCCTTGGAAGGAGTGAGATGCGCGTATCTCGCCTTT
Organism: Favolaschia claudopus; assembly: GCA_037176885.1. NCBI lineage: Eukaryota > Fungi > Basidiomycota > Agaricomycetes > Agaricales > Mycenaceae > Favolaschia > Favolaschia claudopus. The sequence goes on along the minus strand of JAWWNJ010000054.1, from coordinate 220,434 downwards.
GACGAAAGATGTTCACGCACCCCTCTTACCCAAGAAACTGCGGTGATGGAGTCACCACTGTCAGCCACCGTTTGGACATTCCATAGATACACAGAGGTACCGAGGCCCACAGCTAGTACGTTCAGAGTAGACCAGTCCATCAGGTTGAGATAGAAGTCATCAGCCAGGTCTGGTGCATCCAATATCCTGGTCGGAGTGACATCCCCCTTGCCTGGCCGTTGATCTCGAGAACTGTGCATCAACAACTCATAGGTATCCCGCGATGCCATTCATCTGGGACTGTTGGAGCCGGCGGTGGTAGCAAGCTTCTTGCTTCAATGCGGGAGAAATATAGACTGAATGGGGGCAAACTTAGGGATCAGGATTCATATACCATCGTTGTTGACCCACTGTAGAACTTAGACTCTAATGTATTTAAGTAAGGATATTTAGTTAGGGAATCATCGTCTTAGAAGTATAGGACTCAAGGATCCCGCCAGGAATTATCTCAATTTGTAGGCAATATTTTACACACCGTACACATGTTCCCAAATACCGAAGTTGTCGCGGACATCTGTATCTCAGTTGCTCCCGAACCTCCAAGACAACTACTGTAGCACTTTGTATGGGTGAAACAGACCCTCGAGCGTGACTGGAAACGCTACGCATGAAAACCAGAAACGGCCTCAGCGTTATGCGTGACATCATAGAATTTTGGAAACGGGCGGGCAAACACCGATAAAATCTATTTCCAAACGTTGAACGGATTCTGGGCAATTTCTAGCTCTCGTTTATGCTTTCTTTGTATCCATAGCGCTTTTGATTGCATTTCTCCTGTTACGAGCTCCGTAATACACCTATTTTTTTTTTCATGAACACTGCGCCGTGGCGCACGCTCAGACACTTAAACCAGCGACGGGTCCACCACAAGCCCTCTTCGAGCGACTACATAGTTAAACTACCTCGGCCAGCTTCTGGTACACCTTCCCAGCACCTTGCCCGTGGTCTCCGATGGACCGTACCGGTTCTGTCTTGACGAGGATTGTAGAGAGTGATTGAGTGCAGTGAGGAGGAGGAGGGTTATAGCAGTAGATTCAGCTAGATTTTACAGCCACAAACATGATAATTCGACATCTTTGTATGTCACTGGGCAGTGTTGTTGAACACCGTTCCCATTGCGATCACACACGGATCAAAGTTAATTGATGGCCACAACAGCCCGCGACTGTCACGGCAGTCACGGTCACATCGCTTGCTGTTCTTTACCTCCATCTCCCCGTCGCTCTCTTGCGCTCTGGATGTACTCCCAACCGAGATTTGATTAATTGGCTTCACCCTCCCTTATGGTGTCTCGGGAAAGATGCTCCAGTCGACAAACCGTTTCTTCCGGTCCTTACTTTCTAAAACATCGTCCTTCGCAGCCTCATGTTCTCCGTGCCTCGACCTCGTGGTTGGATCTGGAGACTTTCGAGTTCCTTTGACGCAGCAAGCGAGCGGAAGCAAATTTGCGCCTATTACGACATGCGACATGAAGGCAGATGGGATCATGGATGCGAACTCTTAGAAGTTTCTGCTTTGGGCTGAGGTCTCGGTTTGTGACTTCAATGATTATAGCTCTCGGACCTGAATTCCGTGTTTATTTCTGCGTGCAATTTGTGCCAAATGTACAGGAATCCGATCCCTTCGCCGCTCGTAGGCACTCGTCTGGACTTGCGATGCTGACCTAGGCTGAAGTTCTCCAGCCAAAAGCTTGCCGTCCTGACGCAATGTTTTCATTTTCGTTGATTGTGATGCCACAGATACGCGACCTTAGCGAACGGAAGCAAATCTGTCTATTACGACATAGGTTCCCCTCGGCACGGTCTCCCGGGTCAACACTTCTCTTTCCCTTCACTGTGGACCACGCTTGCTCGGTTTTCTGTCTGTGCGACTGGTGTATCTTCACAGCGCTTAACCCGAAATGGAATGGCTGCTTGATTTCTTGCTGGGGATGTGCGAGTGCAGGGTCTGAACCCGGACATTCACCATTAACTGCCAGTGTTGGTCGATTGGTACTATCGGGGCCAACTGTCCTCATACGCTATCTAATGCTGGTGAAGGACGCACTTCCTCCGAGCTGGCCGCGGACCCGCAAAGCTTCTTGTCCGCGAGGGCGGGGTGCGATTCTCAACGCTGTCCCCCAAGACCGCTCGGCTCGGGAGCCTGGAATCTACGTGCTGTACCTCGACTCAGAATCGCGGGCCCACAGTGCGAAGCGTTTCCGCGGCTGTTTGACGGTGAAATGATAATCTAGACTTTCTGGAGTGTTACGGATTGTTCGCCTGCTTCGCGCAAGGGGTCACGGTCCGTGGAATCCCGGACATGGACGCCCTCCGTTACGTGAAAGGGTGGTTCGGGGTCCTGAGCTGTACTTTTCTCAAGCTTGAACTGAACCTCATATTTTGCCTCAATATAGTCTTCATCTCAGCTTATATGCCTGTATTAGCCTACAGACATAATATAACCCCGCCCCCATGTTTTCCTTCAGTTAAAGCGCTGCAAAATCAATGAAACTGCGGTTTTCGCAGACGAAGTGGTTCAATATAATCATAGAGCCCGGCATAGATTCAGAGCATGTAGATCGGGTATACTCTGGTAGTTCTGTACAGCATAATATGCTCTATCATGCAGATACACCGTAGCTGAGTGCATTCTGCGCGATGTTGGCGAAAATTGCCGAGACTGGCTGCCGGATTGGGATGACAGCTGACCTTATGAGGCAGGTTCCCACGGGTGGTGGTGGGTCTGGTTTCTGGGGTCTTGGGGGGGAGTCGGTGTCATCGCTTAGGTTTTTCCCTACCCCTAGGCTTCGCGCATCATCAGATTTTCTTTCACTCCTGCACAAACGCGCGGCTGAAAATATGTGGGACTCCCTTATGGAGGAACAATCTCCCGCTGATACATCTCACGACTGTTCATGGCGTTGAGCCCACGTATCTTACGGCAGACGCTAAGAAGCAGTAAAACCCTGCCAGAAGGCCGAGACACCAACCTTTGCGCCCACAATGACTGGCCTTTCCACCTCCTCTATCTCTCCTCTGCTGACTGCGGCATTTGTGGCTACCTTCGCCGCAATCGCTACTTCTTCGTTCAGAAAATGGATGAAGAGTAAGAAGCCATATGCTTACATTCCCGGGCCAACTCCGAGCACGGTCGTGGGTGCGCAGTGATGTCTTCCCATGGATCGTTCAACCGAGCTCATTCTTATGCAGGATATCTACTAGACCTACATAGCCCCGATGCTCTGCCCTGGCATTTCAATGTGCCTGAAGAATACGGGCACGTCGCGCGTTTAAAGGGTGGACTCGCTGGGGTCAGTCTATCTCTCCACTATCGTGACGGAGAAATACAGCGTTCATATCTTCTTCCATTCCTTGATAGGCAGATGCTTTGTACATCACAGACCCAGCAGCGCTGAACGCTATTCTCATACGACAGCAGGCTTGGTTCCCGGAGTCGACAGAATTTGCCGGGTATGAGGAAACATATGTTCTTCTTTATTCTGAGTCTGATGCCGTCCAAAGACTGTTCGGAATCATTCATTGTGGCGATGGGGTGGCTTCCGTGCAAGGTACGTCTGACAATGTGTCAATGCGAAGGGCCAATTGTACTGATTCAGTCTCACTTTAGGTCTCGAACACAAGAAGCAAAGAAAATACATGGATGCTTTGTTCACAGCGAACCGAGTGTCGAAATTGACACCGATGTTCTATCAGGTCGCTCATCAGGTATGCTTTTGTGCAGAGAATGGTTGTTGAGGTTCTCATCTCGTCACAGTTGGAAGACAAGCTCAAAGCTGCCGTCTCTGATACGCCCGGAAAAGTCGTCGATATGCTTGATTGCCTAACACGGGCCGCCCTTGAAATAATCGGAACCGCGGGCATCGGCCATACGTTCAATTCTTTTGACGATAAAAGCGAGGCTTTCGACGAATTCCACGGCGCAATCACTTCCGTTCTGTGAGCGTGGATTGTAGAATAACGCATTCCTTCAAACTGATCTTTTTCAGTCCACTCGCTAGTCGATTATTCCTTGTGCTGCCTTTCTTGGAGTCATGGAGGAAGATGAAGCCTGTGTGGCTACGGAGAACTCTGGCTTATGTTGGAACACTTCCTTGGCCTTCGGCGCGGAAAGTTTGTCCATTAATTTGCCTCAAATTCTTCCTCTTCCAACTCATTCTAAAACCAGTTCAGAGCTGCTGTAGATGCGATGCATCCTGTCTACATCAACCTTTACAAGGCTCGGCAGCGGATGCTCGAGGAAGGTGGCTTGGCTGCTTTGGCTGATACTGCGGCGGGGGGGAAGGATCTCATAACGTCGATGAGTGCGTATCGGTCATCTTTTCATTCGCAGATATACTAATGCCCCCTACGTTAGTTCAGGCCAACTGGGATGCAGATGAGGCTCACAAGATGTCAGAGGATACTGTTTTGGCTAACATGGGGTGCGTTGCATGAAAATTGAGATGGTGGTGTGAGTCGTTTTGCAGAGCTGACCGAGTTTCAGTTCGATTGTTCATGGGGGCCAAGAGACTACATCATCGTCTCTCGCAAGGTTCCTCACTATTATAGCAGAGGACCAAGATTTGCAAGTTAGACTCAGAGAGGAGCTGCGTGATGCAAAGGCGGTGAGCGTTCAACATTTGGGCATACCTGGAATGTCCCTGAATATTTGCTTACAGAAAAAAGCGCCCGGGGAAGATTTGGATTACACTGAATTAGAGAAACTACCATTACTGGACGCAGTTGTGCGAGAGATGATGCGGATATACTCTCCAGTCACATTTGTTTGGCGACAGTTCGTTTTTCATCTTGGGGCGTTGTTCGTGAGACTCTAAACCGTTATAGAACTACGAAGGACGTAGTGGTTCCACTCACTTACCCTATTCGTTCAATTATAAATGGCGAAGAAACGAAGGAGTTACTCATTCATCAAGGTACTGCGGTGTATCTCGGAATGAGTGCTGCAAATAGATCGACTGCAATTTGGGGAGCCGATGCTGCGCAATTTTAAACCTGAGCGGTGGTTGAACCGGACGCAAGGAGAATCGAAGCTCCCGGGAGCGTATTCTGGAATGTGAGTATTCCTACCGTCATATAGCTCTTGAAATGCTGACTTTCGATAAAGGATGACTTTTTTGAGCGGTGCGAAAGTCTGCCCGTATGTGTTCTGCGTCCCGTCTTCTATTGCATCTGGCCTCTGACCGAAACGAACCACAGAGGAAAAACCTTTGCGCTCCTTGAAATGAGTAAGCTTGCCATCCTGTTTAAATTTTGTTTATTCAGATCAACTGATACCGCCTACAGAACTCGTGCTTGCGGTGTTGTTGCTATCGTTCTCTTTCGAACCGATTCCCACGCCAATCGACTGGCGGATGGGAATAACGCTTGAACCGAGGGTACGGGGACGAGAGAAAGAAGGAGTGCAGGTGCCGGTGCGCGTTACAGCGCTGTAGTTCGATGTTAGTACGACCGTGATACGTTTTCCTGACGATATATATGACATGTATGATTCCCGACTTGAAATACGAACGACGAAACTAAGACAACGAAACAGTTTTCGAATTGCAGCGTCTAGCTCCACCCTCGTGGACATGAATTGACTCGGCGCTGGTTTGTATTTAAGCAGTCGCGTAAGAGTTTGACCATCATTGGCCTAGTCATTGAAGCACCCCATGTTCTTCAAAGGAAATAAACTGAATGTCAACGTCCTTCTTCTGCCCTTGGCGTAATTCGAGGCAGCGAAACATTGAAAAGTTCCAAAAATCGTGGCATTGAATACAACCGTGAAGAGAAATACATAAAGCGTCCGAATGAGTAAATGCTACAGGCAAAGTCCAATAATGTCAGAGTTCGTGTCAATTCCTCCTAAATTTCCTTCGAGAAATGTTTTTTGTGGATTTTTGTGGCTCAAGAGCCAGAGATGGTGAACAGTGGGCTAAGTTGCCCGAGTCTCCGAACACTGCAGCATTTTCCTCGTCAATCGGGGCCGTTTTGCTAAAAAGGAGGGCAATACTCACGAACAATCTGATAATCCGAACCGTCCTCGACCCATGTCACCGTGACCTCAATGTGCCCCAACAAAATAGAGAAGTTGTCCGCCAAAATCACTGAAATAATTCGAGACTTAATAAATATGGCTCGTGCATTTCGGAGCGATCGACGAACCAGGAGTAGTCAAGTCCCCTTTGCGGATCATGATGCGTCCGATCTTGTTGGTGATCTGCTTAGGCGGGTTCGAGTTGTCCCTGGGAAGCAAAAAGATTCGGAGTCAGCCGCCAATCGTGGAGCTTCAAAGGCACGGGGCACACACCAGGTGACGTTGTGACGTTGGCCGACGAACCAAACGGTGCCGGCGTGGGGGTAGAGGACGGGCGGGACGTAGACGTCGCGAGGATCGAGAGGCGTGGCGGCTGCGCCCCCGAGGTTAGCAGCAGCGGCAGTCATGAAGAGCGTGAAGAGGGAGAATTTCATGATGGAATGAGGCGGTGAAGGTGAAGAACGTGGCGGTCGTATGCGGAAGTGGCTTGAATGGATGGAAAGCTTCCAAGGCTGGAAGGATGTGGGGTGGGTGAGGGAGCTGCTCCGGGGAGCTTTTTATACTCACTCACGCGTCGATCGTAGAATGTCTGGGAAGGAGAAGAATCGCCGTGGGTGCTGCGTCATCCACATTCTCAGCCACTCCGCGCACAGGTCTCAGGCTGAGGTGGGTAATGCTCCGCCCGTGCGGTAAATCGTAAGGCCGTGCGCACTAGCGGCGTAGAGTTCCGGTTTCGCCTGAATTAAAAGTACTGGTGCTCTCCGCTGGCGTCGAATGCGCCCGCAGGCTATGTTGGAATTGTGTGAGTCATCGGCGGCATCCTTTTCGCAAAGAACCGAGGGATCGTCAGCGAAGGTTCTGTAAGCGATCAGACTGTCAAAAGCGCACCCAATTTCAATGCACCTTGCTCTGGGGCTTGGGCCGAACAAATGCCTTTCCAGATACAAATAAATTTCGGACTTCAGTCCGCTGCGTTATGGTTGGAATTCATGGGTGTGCTGGCGATTTTGGTCCTCCTAACCTCGAATCCAACATTCCCTGATGAAGATGCAATGAGGATAAAAACTCAGAGATTTGTAGCCTGAGTGCGCTGGTGCCGCCAAAGTGTCGTTTGGCGGTAGGGACGGGTGGACCCTTGGAACGTTGCTTGCTTTGCAGGCAGCCCATTGGGAAGAGCCTGATTGAAGCCCTCGCCGACGTTTTGAAGGCACAGGCAGGTGTTCCCATGTCGGAGAGCAGAAGAGAAAGTGATCGCGTTGTCACTTGGTGTACAAATCATTCACGATCCGGCAATGGCCGAGCATCTTTAACCAGATACACCCGACACATCGAAATTCGATCCTTGCGTCTCTCAGAGAAATTTAGCATGCGGTGACTATTAGCTGGAATATGGAACCAAGCAAGAGCCAAGAGGCGATGATCTTCTATCCTCTGAACTTTCGTATTCTCCCTCGCACTCACTCCAATCTAATGGCCCAGGCCAATAGAAAAAGCTCGAGGTGGGACGGTCTGACAAATGAAGTACATAAGCCGTTGGAGCAATAAGCAAAGAGCACTCACCCAATCTGAGAATTTCGAACAAATCCCGCTCTGCAGTCCATGGCAGTAAACGTGGAAGTTCGTCGCCTACAAGACGAGCGACGGGCTCGGCCTCGGGATACATTGGGAACAAAGTGACCACCAGAGTCTTCAACGCTGAGAACATAAAATCACTCAACGCCGAGTCGAGTTCGCTCCATTTGAGTGCGTGCGGGTCGCTTGCGTCGTCGAAGCGTAGGTCAAGTGTGAGGTGTTGAAGAGTCTTGTAACGATGTTGTTCAAGTAGAAAGCATATCGCCCAGTGAAATATGTCGTCATCATCACAACAGGGCTTCGTGATTCCGACGGACAGGCGGAGAGACCTGAGCGATGGAAGGGTTATGCTGCAAGTGGGAGCCCCTTTCGGCCAGTCTGAAATGTGATCAGTTATACTGGGAAAGATGGGCAATAGACGGAAAAAAAACTTACACCAGATGATTAGCTGGAGACTTAGAGATTCCAGAGTGCCACTGACATGGCGTAGCAAATTTTGGAGTGCGTTTACCTCATCATGCGTGACAGCTATCCGCAGATCACGAAGAGTGCGAAAGCTGGGGGTCGCAATCATCCAGGCAACAACATCGACAACATGCATGTCGAGCGATGTAAACGATTCAATCGTCCCGAAGCACTCTCCGCTTCTGTCCTCTAGATCCCAATCAAATACGATGATTTTGCTGAATTTGAGCCTTTCTACAGACCGACAGTATTTGAAAATGTCGGTAGTAAGACGAACGACGCCACTGAAGTCGAGATTACGCAAGGAGGGGGGATTTTAGAAGCAACTGGATGGAGTGCTGCAGTTCCAGGGGTAGATCCTCCCAGGACTCGCTCGAACAGCGAAGCCTGAAAGTTCGAACTATTTCCGCATCGGCAAGAAGAGTGAGCAGTAGAGGGAGGGTCGATTCTCGGGCATTCCACGTAGGGCCAAGTCTCGGAGAGACAATGTCCACGTGGCGGATGTGGGTGACGATGTGTGGGGATTGACACAGAGTTTCGTACAAAGATGAGCACGGAGATCGACTCTTGATCTGTCTTGTCGCCTGCGTTCCAACGGAAATATGCTCGAAGATGAATGGCTGGCTCAGCGACCGGAGCTGCCGCGAGACGAGACAGAATTGGCGCAGGGCGTTGCGGTCAAAGCGCAGGTGGTGTAAGATAACCAGTAGAAGCTCTGGCGGAAGTCTCACTTGGAGGTCTACTTTAGAATCTTTAGGATTCTCCAGTCCATCCGTGTCCATGATGGACAATGAAGAGCAAGAAGGGGAGTGGGAAGCGGAATTCGGCAAAGTCCGACATCAATTTCTGCCACTGCCACGCCGACTAAACCCTAACCAGAGCCACAATCCAACTTTCCTCTATACCAACCACGAGCCAGTGGCAACGAACACAAACTGCTCAATCATAGGCTCCAAGGTATGTCACGCTTTCGAGGCGAGATCTGGGCTGACTCTAGCAAGAGGTGATCATCGAAGCAACAGCCAGTGTCCATTATGTCCGTCGTCCAACCCTGTACCCGACTCGATTTTGGATATGGATGCGCTTCACAGGAGTAACGACCCTCCGAACGAAGAGGACGTTCCAAATATTTGTGAATCCCTGCACAGTTATTTAGACGCGCTTACTCGTCTCGAAGCAGGACATGAAAAGGACCGCTCCATCAAAACGTCGGCCGTTTGCAGTCGATGGACCCGGTAGACGCGCCTGCAGAGCAGCTCGGGCTTCGGAACGATATAGCGTCCATGGATGAAGAGATTCTCATACTTAAATTCATCATCAATGCTCACCACTCGATCTTATCGGCGGTCAGACGTTTGCCACCCGAAATTCTAGGAGAAATCTTCCTTCTAGCGCTTCCAGACGTGGATTATATTGACTCGGACGTAGCGGAGCATATAAAAGGCACTCCATGGCTGCTGTCTCATGTCTGTCGCAGGTGGCGTGCAGCAATTCAAGGCAACCCACTTCTCTGGTCCAATATCCACGTCGATACAATAAACCTGCGCAGGCGAATCATCCACACGTTTCGTGAGGATGAACATCCTCTTCGTGCGCTCGAGACACAAATCACTCTGTCCGACAACGCACCCTTATTCGTGGACTTCTGGATGTCGCGTGATACGGAGGGGAATTCCCCCGAATTTTCCAAGTTTTTCGAACTCGTGCTCGGCCAAAGCAGTCGGTGGCAACAGTTGAAGGTCTGTTGGTCAGGACGTGCTTCCGCTCTCCACCTCCTTTCCTGTCTCACGGACCAACTCGCGCACCTACAGCGATTGATTTTTCATCCTTATGGATTTCGGTATCAGCTCCCCCCTGCCCTTGGCTCCCTGGTCGCCCTCGCGCCATCTTTACGCGAAGCCCTCCTCACGAGCAACGATTTCACGGACCCCTCTCCGCCCCTGGATTTGCCCTGGCATCAATTAACCCGCCTCCGCCTGCGTTCCTCGCACGCTTACATAGTGGAAAATCTCCCCAAGGCGGTCAACCTACGTGACTGCGCAATAGCTCCCAGCCGTTACCCACTGATATCGCCTTCGTTGGCGAACTTACCGCTAATGTTCGACGACTCACTCTATGCGAGGCACCGGAAAACTGGCTCAAACTCGATACTCCCCTTCTGGAGCACCTGCATCTGCAGTCCTGCACAGATATCGTTTTCCAAATCATGATACACCCCATGTTGAGTCTTCGTTCTCTCAAGCTGACGAACATTGCCATGTCTGACGTCCGAACTCCCTTTTCACCGTCCTTCGCGGTGTCCCCACAATCTTTCATCTGGAGATTTACTTCGCAGATTGGAACAGGAACTCAGCCTCATCGGCCGAACAACACGCCTTCATACTCTCATTTGCCACTGCTATGAAGATATCTAACGAATCAATGGCATCGAGTTTGTCCCCGATGTTGACCTCGCTGCGCTTGGTATTCCCTTATTTGTACCCCCAGTCGGACGAGCTTGACCATTCCTTCTTTGAAATGGTCCAATCTCGCTGACGCGGGCGTCTTTTCTCAACCTCTGCATCCGACGCTCCAACAGAATACCGCTCCCTGCGAAGAATACGCTTCACGGGCATACGCTTGCTAAACTCGAGTTCGAATGATTGCCAGGTGCCTTTCTGTCCGGCTGCTTGGAACAGATTTCGGATTTTGCGTCGGGAGGGTCTGGATGTTGAACGGGATTTGTATGACAATGATGTTGCGGTGTTGGATTAGATGAATCGTGTTAAAAATCGACAAATATAAGCTCACCACTGCCAAGGGTCTTTCGGTCCTTTTAAAATTGGTTTGGATTTCTGTTCCGCCTGCGGTGAATTCCGTGAACAGGCACGGAACGTGGCGGATACCAACGAGGAGAAACACAGAAAGCTCAGCGAATGCGGAGGTTTTTGCTCGAAGCGGGTTCGGGCGCCCCGAGTGTGCATGAAGCCGAAAACGGAAAGCTCCTGGCTCTGGCACACTTTTCTCACGATGTTTTGGACGACATGCCCGAGTCTCAAAGCGAATCCAACGTAAAATCAATAAAATGGAGATTTTTCTTTCGCAACCCAAAATTTGAAGCAGCCGCAGCGCTGGAAGGTTTTCAAAGTTGCGAGCCTTATCCATTTTTCTGGAAGTCTCTGACTTGAGGTATCACTCCGAGCGAACTCAGTGAGTTCAACTCACAACCCGCCAGACGGTCCACGGATCAGTACTCCTTCTGATGGCCGTAGCACATCCTTCACGAATCCTCGACATTTCTCAATCTACCCAATCTCAAGGTATGAAAAGTCACAAAGGGTTATTCGCATTGTATGGGCATTGGCTCAGGTCAGAAAGTGCCAGTGTAGTGTTCGATTCGCCCTGCTTTTATGGTACACGGTAAAGCGGATGGTTCACGAGCTGTGGACAACAGCAGATCATAATGATATCGATGTAGTTCTGCGTATCATGACCGTTCCCACTGCAAGCAAGTGCAATTCTCTCACCCATTACTCAAAGTGTTAAATAACAGATCCGAGCTCGGGAGGACGGAAATCGATAGCTGCTGAAATAATTTGCGGAGTACCTATTCAAGAATACATGCAGAGTCCCTCGAGAAAGTGACAAGAGCAAAGCAACTTCTCCGCGGTGAAGTCTTTTCAAAGACCCCCCTTGGTCGCAACTCGACTCGAGCTCGCGAGCTCCGAACCTGACGAAGAAGTAGTGCAAGAAAAGAATTTGATACTTTAGGGTCCTCTACTAGTGTCTTGTACATCTTCAAAGATGCTCCGAAGCTTAGAGGTACTGGATATTTTTTTTTGCTGGACCTAAACACAAGCGAGAGTCTGAACAGTGTCTGAACTTTGAACCCTTTCGAACCTCAGTCGGCATACGCCGAGCGAACTCCATTCGGAGAGCTTAGCCCCATTTACACATTTATCCCCATGGACTGAGCCGAATTCGGATATTCGGCTTGTCTCAGCATCACCCGCCTGTGCAGCTTACAGACATCCACCGCGCTCAATACTCGTAAACTCAGCTCGTTAAGAGGTGATCCAGCGCCTCTATAACCTTCAAAAAGCCTTTCGAAGATGCAGTGTACTACTCACAAGGTATTCGACCCTCGATGTCTATGGAACCCAAACCGACCCGAAAAAGATTTCGTCCTCCAAAGCCTCGCACTCAGTTGATCAACCGCTGAAACGTGAACGAGCTTGCCTGAAATGCCGGTTTGTGGTATGATCATGGGTATTTGACACGACCGCTGATACAATCCTCATAGGCACTTGAAAATTGAAAGTGAATTTTATCTTGCCAAACCAGCAGTGTAAACTAATGCTTCTGATTGCAGAGGTGTAACGGAATGGTAAGTGCTTAATCGAAAAAGAGTCCTCCGTTGAAAGGAACTCGCTGTAGCGGCCCGTTTGTGAGAACTGTACGCGCGTACCCAAAGGAGAATCGTGCAAATTCACCGATCCGCTGTCCAAAGCAAATCTCGAGCATCATGCCGCTGGAAGCTCAGAGTTTCCCGAGAAACACTTTGTGAACGAGTCGCATAGTGAATATCTCTCGACTCCTATGTCGTCTTTCAGTGAAATCTCGTCAGGTATTAATTTCTCTCTCTCTTCTGCTAAGGGCAATACACTCAGTTTTTGGCAGATGGACAGTCGGAATCCCGATCAAATAACTCGTCGAACGAGGCGAGTGTGTATGAACTGGCTTAGTTTCACATCTTGACTGACACTTCGCGTATGGCGCCCAATACGATGCTTGCAATGGTGGTCTGGACGGATGGTTCAGCAATAAAAAATAATACAGAGGAAGTATGATAGCGGACAGAACTTCATGTCAAGCCGTAATTTTGGTTGAAATTCTTCAAGATTTGAGATTTAGCAGGAACATAGGGTGGGTTTATAAGTAAAATTTTCATTCCAGAGAAAACGGAGTAACCCTAACCTAGGGTTAGAAAAGCGCGAAATTTTTGCGGAAATTTTCAAAATTGTGTGTACCTAACTTGTGATCTTGCGCTGAAAAATTTGCAATTTACCCTCCAAACAGCACCGGATTGCTCTGTGATGGTATTAGACTCCCCTGATACTGTGAACCATTTAGTTCAAAGTTGTTTGCTTTTTGTTCGTCTGCTCGGCGGCTATTTGATGCGTTGATGGGATCACAGGGCCACCGGTTACCGGTCGGCCCGGACCAAAAGCGCGAAATCCGGGGAGCAAAAATAATTTTTCAACTTTTTCAAACTTTTGCACCGGGGGATCTTTAGCTGGCCTTCTTAGAGTGCTTTCTACACAATTTTCAATTCACCTAGGTAAAAGGTGAGGTCACAGTAATGATTTCCAAATTGGGTAACCGACTTGTCACGAAGTTAGGTCCGCTATCATACAAGCTGGCGCCGGAGTGTACTTCGGGGAGAACGACCCGAGAAACATGTCAATACGAATTCCGGCCGAGATGGGTCCGTCAAATCAAGTCGGCGAGGTTGTAGCCATCAAGGAGGCGGTAGAGCACATACCTTTGACCTCCCCGCTCAAAATTTACACAGACTCGAGGTACGCAATGCAAGGACTTACGAAAAACTTACAAAAGTGGCAAGATGAGGGATTCCACACAGTCTCCAATGGAACACTTTTTGAACTCACAGCAGCAAAAATTCGGGAGAGAAAGGCGCCGACAGAATTGGAATGGGTAGAGGGCCACTCTGGGAACGCAGGAAACGAGGGGGCCAATAAACTAGCCGGAGAAGGAAGCCGTAAGCTGCAAGAAGATGTTCTCAACACCGAGGCACAAGCGTCACTTATTCTCCCGGAAGCAAAACTGCAAAGCATGACACAATCATTAGCCTATAGGATCATAAAGAAAATGAAAATGGAGCGGCCCGCGCACCAGACGCTACTCAACCGACCCGCAACGGCCCGCAACATGGCACTCGCTAAAGCCGCAATCGCAGATAATGATGGAAATGAACCCCCCTCGAGGAAAATTTGGAGATCGACATTCAACAAGGATATTTCAAGGAGTATCAAATTCTTTCTATGGATGCTAATACACGGTGCGTACAAAGCTAGCCCCTGCTGAAGCTGCTCGTAAGGTTACATACTCAATATCACATTTTTTTGCTGACTTTGTGCTACAGTCGAAGCTGTCATAACCCATAGCTCCCATGACCCATAATCTCCCTTAACCCATACATTTTTGGGGGTTTTTGACCGGTTTTTGGCTGGGATAACCCATAAATCTATCATATCCCATGGCTTTTTGGCCCTACCGAAGGCCATGGGTTATGACAGTTTCGACTGTATCAGTCAAGTAGTGGTAGCCAAACGCAACTCCGACTTGGCTCGACGAGAAGAAAGAGTCTGAGGCAGCCCCGTTTTGGGGGGTGTACAGTATGTAGCACTGAAAATAAATGCTTTGAGAAATTCATTCAGCATTGTAAAAAATGCGCAGGAAATTAATTCCTAAGATTGACACTTTCGGTAACTTAAACTAGAAGTGTACTGATTACTTGTTCTGCGCATCGACCCTACGGTTGATCCCCCCGAGTAGAGCTTTCACCAGACCGTCTCCGGTGACAGGACTCAGCTCCGAGTACGGTGTGGTGTCCACAATATCCTTCGACTGATGAGCCCACAGCCAGCATAGCTTGTCAAGCCTTACCCAGATACCGCTTTCCTTGGATAAATCATCGTCCAGCATTTTCAATGATCGAGTGGCTTCTTCGTCATTGCCTATTTGGACGAACTGGATCCCAAGCTAATAGGGCGGGGGAATGGGCATCAGCTTACCACGGATCCTTGCTTTCAATTACTTACCTGCACCATGCTCAGATTGCGAATAGCCTTTAGACGTGTTGCAGCATCGACGATGGGATTTTTGGGGTCGTCAGCTAAAGTAAGATCAGCTGAATTTGGAGTGCCTCGGGAACCTCATACTAGGGACTCCACTTAATCATTCACACTGTCTAGTCAAAAAATTGCCAAGTTGCAAGAGAGATCTTACTCTGTGATGACGATGTAATTGATACGTTTGATTTCTTTCCCAGTTTGTCTGTCAATCGGCGTTCCGTCGGGTTGGATGTCCGCCGTTTCGAGCTTGGTGAGATACGGCTTGAGGAGCTTATCAAGCCGATCTCCGGTGGGGGTCATGCCGCTAGGTTTCACTTGGTCGAACACTTCATGTATTTGACTCGATGACTGTAATATGTGCAAGCTTCAGAAGGTTGCTGTGAAATTCGAAGGCAATGAATGAACGCACCCGGATATTGGTAGCGCTATGTTTCGCATTGAGAAAGTGAATGTCTATTCCATCCTCGTCATACTTGTGAGCAATCTCCGCAAGTGTCTGGAGCGCTTGACGAGCCTAGCAAAGTGGTGATGTCACTTGAAGGATTGCTGGGCAAGGAAGAATGTACCTCGCACCATCGAGACACTCCCCTTGTGGAGCCACAATGGGTCATCGACTGTGAGTCGTCGACCAAGATAACTGTATCGTATTGTCGCAAGAATTCCAGGGCGTCTTCTGGCATCCCACGCGTTGAGCTGATTTTGTGTATGATTTTTGTTGGTGAACCCGTTATGCTCTCATAAGGCGGTGGTTCAGAGCTCGCCGAGCGACTCTGTTTACGACCAAATATATATTTGGCCGATAGAAATGATCGCTGCTTCGGCGCTTCTTGGCTGTAGCGTTTATCCATGGTGGGGGTGCGAGCAATGGGGAAACTGGGAAGGCGTCGCCTTTTATACATAAGTTACGCGAGGGCTATGATCGGGATGCATCGAAGCTGTGATACAGCTTTTGTACACCCGCCACCAACCCGCCACCTCATCTCCGAGATTTACACGTAGGTTGTGTATGCCGGTGCCCGGCGAGGATATACAAAACGGCGGGCCCAGATGATATAGATCGAGGATTCCATTTTGGGCCTATTATGTTAGTCTCGCTACTCAGACTTTCTGCCGAGTCGATGAGAAGATACTGTGGACTTTCGACCAAAGGTTCAGGTGACGGGTGACAGGCACCTGTGAACTGAACAATTTTGAACATGGTGACGGTGACACTCCCATTTTTCGTCCAAAAAAGGGCAAAAAAACGTCAAAATTTTCGGCGGGCGAGCGGAGCGAGCCCGTGCGAACAGCGAGCGAAGCGAGCTGTTGAGGTGGGTGATGTACAGGATATCTGGGTGTTTGAAACGGGGGCGGGGACCACGACGTTGTTGGGTTTGTGCGCAAGAACGTTTCGTCACACTGTGACTCATCAGGTATTATCCCCTACCATTCACCGGTGCTCGTATTGAAGCGCGCTATCAGGCCCAACGCGGAATCTCTTTGGGGACTCGACGACAATTGGGGTTCCCGACAACCCATACTCTCGGTATTCCTGCTTGCCGACGTGCCTGTATTACACGCAGCAATTTTATGGCGGAGCCAACGAGTATCAATATAATCTATTTCTACCTCTTCACGCGAAAACATGTCTTGGGCCCGGTCAAAGGCAAGAAAAGAAGAACATGAATCAAGATCTGAGGCCCACAAGGGAACGAAAGAGGTATGATTGAATTAAATGGGTGAAGAACAATAGGTACGGTATGATTTTTCGAAAATCCGAAGATGCCGGCCGCTGCAGAGCGCGACCCGTAGGGTCGCGCGCGGCTGGCATCGAGAATTGAGAAAAAACCGTCCTAAACGTTCGACGCTGCCGATTCATGGTGTGCTGCAAGTGTGTCCCGGTTGTGAATATTCAGCCGGTCACCCAGCGCGACCGGTTTTTTGAAGGAGGCCATGAAGCGGTAGTCAGGGTAGCCGTTCCCCGCTGTGCTCAAGTTCTCCTCAAGGTCGTGCCAGACTGCCGAGTCGATGAGAAGATACTGTGGACTTTCGACCAAAGGTTCAGGTGACGGGTGACAGGCACCTGTGAACTGAACAATTTTGAACATGGTGACGGTGACACTCCCATTTTTCGTCCAAAAAAGGGCAAAAAAAACGTCAAAATTTTCGGGCCGGCTGTCGCCGGCCTACCATATCGGGTAATTTGCTGTGCTGTGAACTATTTGTTCAGTGAACAATGAAGGTGACGGGTGACACCCCGTGAACCTTTGGTCGAAAGTGTACAGTAGTCGTTCTCAAGGATCCCTACGGCTGGTGCACAGCTTGTCGGGGCTCCGCCCCAAACCCCGGGTGTTTTTTTTTGCTGGATTCCGTGCCCGCGGCGCCGCACTGCCGCTCGCTGCACTCGCCGGCGCGCGGCGCCGGGGAACGCGTGTGAAAAGTCACCTGCTTTTCCACGTGAATTATCACGGGACCTGCGGTCCCGTCAAGATCCCGTAGTGTCTTTTAATAGTTTTATTATAGAAACCGGCAACCCCGGTGATGGCAAATCTGTGGCCAGACCGATTAAAGCCGATGGCCACGGCCAGTAAAACCCTCGGCAATCTTAGGCTATTTCTATGAATGCCCACCGTGGACAAAAATACTTTTATTTGGCTGGACAGTGTTTTTGTGTGTGATGCGGGCGGGATCTTCATGGATCTTTGATCTATTTCCCTTTTTAGTCAGCTTCTTCAAGAATCTTCGAAGATCTTCGACATCCTCGACTTTTTTTTTGTTACGCATTGCCACAATCTTTGAAGTTCTGTGTAAATCTGCCATTCTTGCGGATCTCTGGCATTTCTTGAGGATCCTCGCTGCTTTTCTTTTTCTGCGGCAACCGTTGTGTTTTTATTTTTGCTTCCGCTTTTTTTCATGTGGAGAATCCACTGGTGAAACTGTTGGCTACAGTATCTCTGCATGACACCCTCGCCGCCGGCCTGATAGCTGTTCCAAGACCATGCGACAAGATCTCACCCGACCACTCACCCATGTGCTTGCAGGGCTTGGCTCGTAAACAGGCTGAAGTTTATACAAAAGACGGAACTTGACTTGACATTTCTGACGCCTTCCGATCTCCTCCCCGTCCCATCCATGGCTAAATTTCTTGGCAAGAGAGGTCGGTGTCAGTCTTGCACCCGCTGTGGAGGTTTCATCTCTGCAGTCCTCAACGTTCAAGGCTATCCAAATTCTGTTTGCTTTATTCAGAACCCCTCACTCCTTTGCACTTCTAACTTCCATCCACTTTTTCAGATTCCGCAACGTGTCTCTGAGACTTGTGCTGCATGCTCCGACCCATGGATCAGCCATTCAGCTCTCACCCCCGCTGTCGATGGCAAAGGCGGCTGTCAGGCAAGCTCCTGCGGGGGATTCATCCTTGTCAGTTTTTCAGAATTATCATTGTTATATAAGCTTCTGACCGCTTCTAAGCCACCGGGGAGTCAGTGGTCGGTAACAGTTTCCTGTGTTTGTGGACAGCCGTGGTCCAACCACGATCTCGTCGCAAGTCCAGAGCCTCGGTGCGTGTTCCTTTATTACTCCACATCTCCTACCCTGATGCGCTTCACCAGACTGCCGTTTGCATCTTCCGAGACGCCGGCTCCTCCACCTCTTACCAGCCAGCTTCAACCCTTGCTTCCCAATCCCGTTTCTGTCTTCGCTCGGCCACCATCATTTCTCTCCACATCGGTTCCAGCCTCGGCTCCGACCCCTTCCGCCACGGCAGTTGCGAACACCAACCGTCAGGGCGCTATAGCTCGTCATTTCAAACCAAAATACAAGGCTCCCCGTGCGTTCCCAGGCTCCACAGCAGCTGAATCAACTTTCGAAGTCCTTGTCGCATTCTGGCCGAATATTGTGTGTCTTTTTATACTTTAAATTCCCACATCTTCGCTCTCTTGACATCATGACAGCTCCCGGATTCACTGAACAATGATGAAGGGTCGCCAGCCTTGGACTTCAAGTATACTGTAGACGAGTTCACGCAGTTGGTTCTGGTGCTCAAAGCTCACGGGCTTGCCTTTGTCGCTACCCTTCCGTCTCAGACTGGCATCGTTGCATCTCTCAATTCTCAGCTTGACACTTAGACCGGTGACCGATCTCTCGTGTGAAGACAATCGTTCACAGAGAGACCGGTCGATCTGAGTTTGAATTCCCTTGAGGAGCCATCAAAATGAAAATGGCGTCATTTGACGTGTGGAAGTCACGTTTGATGCCCCATCAGGGCCCAAACAACACCATCGGAGGCAGCAAAACCTTGCCCTCTGCACCCAATCTGCACCATACAGCCGAAAAATAATCATGAACCACCGAGTTATGAATATCTTTGGACGCGGGGCGTTTGTTTACTCTGATTCCATGCTTTTCTCCACCTCGAAACCTTTGTTTGCATCCCAAAACATGAACATTATGCCTGTGTGACGGTCAGAATTTTAAAAAGAGGCCTGGATAGTGTTCAAAAATGTAGGAAACATCATTCTATTTATTCAAACTCTTTACATGCGTAGAATTTGCGAAGGATGACAACCTCTGGGTAGATTAGCCACTATTTGTACTACCTATTCACGGGATGCTAGGGTGGCTAACTCTAGCGGGAGGCTCAAAAGGGCCAATGATAATCCCCATAAAGGCCTGTTTTTTTGGCTCGAAAAGTCAGGATTTACACAGGCCTGAACCCAAAATTTTGTCCCAAATTCTGCCATTTCGGCGTCATTTTCCGAAAATTTTCCTCGGCTGCCGCCGTTTTCGTCACGATTCAGACCAGCCCTTCCCACCAAAACGGGTCGAAAAGTCAGGATTTTGAACAGCCCAAATCGTCAAAATTTCCGATTTCCATCAGGATTTTCATCAGGCCTTTGGGGGCATTATCATGGCCAAATACTGATCTTGTGGGCATCCCAAAAGAGAAAATTGAAATAATCCCAAAAAGGAAGGAGGAAGAGGGAAGGAAGAGAGCGAGAGAAGAATCTTACTTGTTGTTTAGTGGATAGACTGAGAGGCTTTCTAGACTCAAAATCTGGGTGCTAGGATGTTCAATGAAATTTTCTCCGCCTGCGGCGCGCTGTTTATGATTTATGCGCACTAGGCACGTGCTTCACGCCAATACTGCTCAAAATTGCCCGATTCGATTATTTTGGATGCTCGGCGCCGCGCTGCCAAATAAAATGGTTTATTCACGGCCGGCAAACAGCGAAAGTCACACAAGTCACTGTGTGTGACGTCCAATCAAACCCATTGCTAGACCGAATCGCGTTGCTGAGCGAGATTGCAGGCTCAGAAAAATTCCAAGTGAGTCTAAACTGAACTCTACTCACTCTACAGTTGCGGCAAAATCAATTTACTTACCAAATAAGGAAATTCTCATCAAATCCGCTCTACCGCACAGCAAAACCACCACAAGCACGTTGAAATGGCACAAATGGCCTGTACTCCTGGAGTTGAGCCGGTCTACGCACAAAAAACAACCGGATTCGTCATGTTTCTCACTGCTTTTTGGCTGCACTTTATGAGACAAAGTTGCTGGTTATCCCGGCGAAACCAATACAGAGACGCCAGTTTCCCTACATCAGGAATACAGGCCAGCAGCTTTTAGTATTCTTATCAATTTACCGCTCGAAAAAAACGAGCGAAAGGAGCGAATTGACGAGAATTTCCTTATTTACTCGCAGTTACCAAAAGTAACCGAATTCGGGGTTTTTTCCCAGAAATTACGATGGTCAAGGAACTTTGAGCGATGAAGGGTTCATTTATAGCGTGTTTGTTACAACTTTTATGATATAAACTTGGGGTAAGGTATCACACAGTGGCTGAATAAATTAATCTTCAAAATACCACTAATTTGGCGGTGTTTGCCTTTTTTAGAACACACTCACCAGGATTTCAGGTGGGTGAGTACCTCAAAAATATGTTTACTATCTCATGACTTTGTACCTGAGAACTCAGAGTTTGCTGGGCTATCCTCATCCTTCAATGAGGGTACTAAAACAGAGCAAGAAATTGTTGATTTGACACATAAATAAACAAACATAGAAAATCAGCACAGGGAAAGCCCAATAACTTCGGCGCGTGTTATGTGCAATAACATATGACCATTCCCCCCCTGTCCCACCAGTTGAACCAACTGCTAACTGTATTAGCTGGTCGCAAGCGAGGCATTTCTAATTTCGGTTACTTTTGGTAATGCCGAGTAGTAAGTAAATTGATTTTGCCGCAACTGTAGCTGCTTGTAGTTAGAATTGTGATGCCTGGTGCACCCCAAAAATACGACTAACTGCTCATACCCGACCGTTTGTGTTCATGTTTCTGCTTTTGTCAACATTTGAGACTTTTTCAACACCTCAAGCGCATCGAAACCATCTGCAGTATTATGATTTCATGCCTGGAATCGATGCAACTTGAGCTTGAAAGATTACCCACGGAATTACCAGTGCTGTGTGTCTGATGCCAACTGCTGCTATATTTTTTGTCAAATACATGTTCACTGTAGGTTCATAATCACATTAAAGAGTGAAGTCTGCGATTGGACTAATAGAACAACGGAGAACTGTGCATTGAACTGAAAAATGAACTTGGATTGCACAGAAGATCACGGAATTCCCAAAATGGCCTGATTCTTACATAATCATCACTATTACTGCAGTATTTGCCCACAGCACCAGTATTTACCCATTATCATTGGCCCTGGCTCAAAGAACTATTGCACACGAAGAGCCACAAATAGCCACCGGTGGCTTCCGCAAAGTCTCTAATTGGCAACTATTCCAGTCAGCAGAAGTTCGGATTCGAGAGAGGTTTGACTCGTAGACAGCAAAACCCGAAGTCGTGATTACCCCCGAAACCCCAAACTTAACCCACACCCTCACACGACTATACTACACATCCATCGGACACTTCCATTGCACCACCAACAACTTTATTTATCGCCTCCGGGCACCGCGTCTTAGTAGATCGTGTACTTGTTGCGGTATAAAAATGCAGAGACAAAAAAAAACCCGAAGTCGTGACAGCGTGGCACCAGCATGGCAAACTCCGCGAAAAATCGGTCATTCCGAGGCTTTTCTGGGTGCCGAAAACGCGTTTTCCCGGCCGAGGTATTTCCCCTTGGGGAAGGGTTAAACAATGACCCACCGTGGGAAGCTGGACCGTTTTACCATCACCCTCGGAATGGAGAAGTTACCCGTACCGAAAAATCGGTCATTCCGAGGCTTTTCTGGGTGCCGAAAACGCGTTTTCCCGGCCGAGGTATTTCCCCTTGGGGAAGGGTTAAACAATGACCCACCGTGGGAAGCTGGACCGTTTTACCATCACCCTCGGAATGGAGAAGTTACCCGTACCTTGCACGTACCACCTCACCATCATTCCTGTGGAGAGAGTCAATCGGCATATGGCTGGCGAGTTCGTCTAACTTTGCGAGTCGGGGAAGTGACCATTCTTCTGACCAGCTGTCCCTTCTTTCCTGCAAACTCCACCCGGTACTCCAGTGAGAGGTGTTCAAGTCGACCGTCATCTCAGGCCGACAACCCGATATCGTGTGAAGTCATATGACCAGGCGAAGTGCACGCACCGCACATCCAATCGACGTCGACGTCCGAAATTCGAAGTCAATCCTAGACCACCTCCGCCTTTACTTTCCCCTACACCGCCGACGAGATTGTCAAAGCCTCTCTTGGACAACTCGCCTGACAATCCCTTCTGGGTTCCGGCCGCCCGACCACCCAGTTGGCAGTTACTGGCGCTGTCGGCATCCGGACCCTTTGATAATGGAGTGCAGGAAAGCCAAACTCGATGATACCTCCCCCAGACTTCCGCGGCAGCCTCCATCTTTGCTTACCGCTAGTACACGGCTCCTGAGAACATCGCCGAAGCCCGACTCACCTGAAAGTTCTCTCTCGATGTCTTACCCTACCGCCCGCGGCCCCATGAAAACGATTGGATGCGAGAGGCCGACCCTTACATTCGTCTTGTATGCAAATACCATCTTGGTTTTTTTTCTGTTCTTGGTTCTGACGAGCTACAGTCGGGGGAAACGCATTACGCGACCAAATCCAGGTTACTATATGACCTCACCCGGACCACTCTCAGCAGGGCACCATGACTTTGAGGCAGACAATGATGGGAGCGTGGATAGGCTTGTGCTTGGCTCCCAGTCAGCTGGACAATGGAGAGCATCATGATGTGCAGGTCGATTTTTTTGTTTTGTTTTGTTTTGTTTACCTTTTCTTTCTTTTCGTTTCCGTTTTGCCATGAAAAAATCGATTTGTAATGCTACTCCACTCGAACTAAATACTAACAGGAACTCGGATTGCGACACTTCCTTGAAAATGTCACTGTCACACGCGGTTATATCCTTTCTCCTGAGGCTTTTTTGATCAAAACTGGTTCGGCCCGGAACATTGCAAGCGGCCGGCGATAGATTGTCATCACGCCAAGTGTCACGTTCACGTACACTCTCTTGACTTGCACACTGTGCGAAGTATTTGTCATGAAATTCAAAACAATAATGAGGAATTTCAAGATTCCTGATGTTTTGTCATGAACCACATCATGAAATTCAAGATGCCTTTCATGATGCTCAGAAATCCATTTTTACAATAGTTGTTGAGCATATGAATTCATGACAAAACGTAATGAATTTCATCCAAGACTGTCAAATTTTTGCCAAGTCCACCAGCCAGGTTGTTGAGTGCCATTATGTACTCAATATTCTACTCACACATCATCTACCCCTCCCGAATGTAAAGAGGGGTCGAAGAAGGTAGCTCAGGAATATCTGTAACGGGTTCAGTAGTCGGACTCACTCGATGTAGCCGCATATAAGGTGTAACAAGCTACTGCTTAGAAATCCATCTTGGCTGACTCGGATGTATGCACCTGGCTTCAGTTCCGAATTCGTAGTCACAAGCTGAGGTCACGCGTTCGACTCTGTCTAGTGGTTAGATATTTCCGTCACATTTTTGCTCCTTTTCACCGCCAAAAATCATGATGTTATCGTTACGAATCCACAACAAAACGTCACGAAAATAACGTCATGAATGTTCCCATAACCGTAATGAATTTCACGATGTAGTGTCGTGAATTTCAAGAGTGCATCATGAATTTCGTGACAATTCCTCGTGAACTTTCTAATGAATCGTCGTGAAAAACATGAGGAATTTCATGATCCTTTGACTGCACAGTGATTGTTTCCGCGACCATCCTGGCGCGAATGTCTCTATTTGCTGCGCTGCAGCCGCATCCATACCTTCTAAATACCCTTCCCGGAATACTGGAGCGCTTTCAACCACACTGATAGCCATTGCAACCAAGATCGCTGGATGGCTTTCAATCAGCAACCATCACCATCGCAAACAAAGGACCCCGCCACTCCGGCCAGGTTCACCATTCATGACCTCCACCAAGCCATCTATGCCCTCTCCTTGCCCAAGGCCACCGCCAAAACATGTTCAGTCACCGTTGACGCCATTAACAACCTACGAAAGCTCGTAGCGCACCTCGTACAACAAAAGACACCATCCTCATCAGAAACCACAAGCCGTCTTGACTCCCTCGTATCCAAATTTGATGCTCTCAACAACACTGTCAAAGAATTAGCCTCTGTAGCTGCCCATGCACCTCAACGCACCTATGCCTCCAC
The DNA here is from genome assembly GCA_037176885.1 of Favolaschia claudopus. Classification (NCBI taxonomy): domain Eukaryota; kingdom Fungi; phylum Basidiomycota; class Agaricomycetes; order Agaricales; family Mycenaceae; genus Favolaschia; species Favolaschia claudopus. The sequence goes on along the minus strand of JAWWNJ010000054.1, from coordinate 195,834 downwards.
ACTCAAAACCTCTGCTCCAGCCACGACAGCCCCCTCCGTCTAGTGGGCGAGGTGACCTCACCTTGGCTCCATTACTTTTTATGGTAGTCGAGGTGATGGCGCCGACACATCACTTTGATGTTACGCAAACACGCGTGACAGTCTGTGACACTCGCGTTGCGGTTTACTTTTGACTGCTAATTTAACCCTCTCTCGCATTCAGTGTGTTGGGATTCTGGTGAATACTGTGTACCTACTCTTAAGAAAGACAAATTTACGCGTTATAATGTATTTCTTAAGCTCAAATTGCTCAATGGATGCATATTTGTTGATTTTGACTTGCGTGTAGAATTGAAGTTCAGAGGACTTTTCAAATGTTCTTGACTCATCATTAGTCTCGAAAAAGTGTGTTTTATACTGTTGAATTGACAAATCTGCTTCAACCGCCCATTCTATGCAGCTGGTTCCTGTAAACTCATCTGTGGGTAATTGAACACTGTAAAGCCCATTTGCTCGCAATCCTACCGAAAATAAGGAAGAGTTGGTCAGTCTTTGTCTCTACATGAAACTTCGGCAGCTGTGGTACAGTGCCGGATACACAAAGTCGACAAATTTGATCTTCCATTTGAAGGTGTGACACATGCCCACGCGGCTAGTTTTTTGTGTAAAGATGATGTTATGGACCTGAAGAATGGTTTTGCACGAGCCGATTTCCCGAAAACTCAAAATCAAAAAAATTTGACCCCAAAAATTTGGCTGAAGACCTATATTTGATGGGAAAATTACGAAACATAGCGCAATCGACTCCTTAAATCGAGCTGGTTCTGTTGCTGATGAAATAAAAACAATTCCACGAGCCGTTTTGACACAAATTCCCTGGGAAAAATCGCCGTATTTGGACACCTTACATCATGTTGATCAATTATTTCACGTGTGAACATCCTTGCCGACCACCGTGTCGTCCCGCTGCCGTAGGTTGGCGCTAAAAACTTGGGATGTCCAGGGATCTCCGCGTCCAGGCACTGTCCAGGCCCCGGCACTTCCGCTTACTTCGGTCAAAGATCAGAAAATTTGGCCAGAACTCGAAAGAAGTACACACAGTTTGTTTGAACGACTATCTTCAAAAGAGTATATAAAGTCTTGTTACGAGACTACACACAGTTTCGATTTTTGACCCCAAAAATTTGGCCATAGCCAAAATGTCGTGGGAAAAATTTCGGAGGTGGTTTTTTGAGCTTTTCCGGGGTGGGCGAATCCGAATCTGAAGTTAGATTTGTCCCCAAAATTCCCGTTCGCCGGCAATCAACATTGTCGACTTTGTGTGTCCGGCACTGTAGCTCTAAGTATGTGACATTTTGAGCCATGATAGCCGTGATTCATTCAATCTATACTGCTTTTTTCCTATGAAACACATTAATCATATGTAGCTCAACCATGAGCCCCAAATAACTTCTCACTTCACAAAAGCAGTACATATTGTCTTGCACTGTAGAGAGAAGTCGCAGCCGGAACAGCCGCGCGTGCGCTGGCTCATTCGGCCGTGGCATGGGGCCAGCCTGACCGCGCGACCGCGGTCGGCATGACTGTGCCTGCACGGCCATCTCAGCTGCGTTATGGCCAATTTCGCGGTCAACCTGGCTGCGCTACCACAGCCAGCGCGACCGTGGCCCACAGTCAGTGCAGCCGCGCCTTCACAGTCAGCCTAGCAGTACCCTCACAGTCATTGTACTCTTTGGTTGCGCTCGATCCAATTCGCGATAAATCTTCAAGCTGTACTATAGACCATTATACCCCTGCAATTGATAATCCTCACAATCCTAGCAAAGGGAATCAGTTAAGGAACTTCCATGAGCTACCCACTCACTGGCCGAGCAAATATCTTTTAAGACCACGCCCGACGCGCCGTCTCCTATCCAACTCCATATCAGAATCGTAAAAGTATTCACCATTGCACAGCACTCACCTAGACACGTTTTTGGTGAATCTATGACATATCTCAGAATCATATTCGTCGCTCGATGTGACGGCACTTAGCTGTTACCAAACCACATATTGTTCACGAAATCTGAGTGTCAAGTGGGAGTGAGGTCAGCTAGATTCTCCTCTAGGTAATGATGCACCTGTTTGAATGGTGCGCGTCGTCCCGTTGTCGCAGTATGAGTGGGGGCGGAATCAGCGAGGTTCTCTTACAGACGGCAATGTACCTTTTATTACTGGCGCGCATAATGAGCTGGTGCTGTCCACCATATGTTAGCTATTGTATATACTATATCTTATATGTTACATACCTTCGAAGGTCCAAATTCATGTCGACCGATCTATCCAAAGAAATTCCCGTTAGCAAGCGACATAACAGAACAAGTGTTCGCGATACCTGTAGAATCCTACCTTAGCTTCAACTGGGCCGCAAAGCCGACCTATACGAAACTCACGGGAGTGAAGCCGGCACCGTCTTGAGAGTCACCCCAGAAGTCACTCAATAAATCAGTGCTGATAAATGTATGGCGAAGCGACTCACCGCGCACGTCGATTTCGCTCGTTCTACTAGATTGGATGCTGACTTGCTGAATTTTAGAGTCGAAACTGCGCGTTTGATGGCGCGAGGCGGGGACTTAGGTGTTGTCCGGTCAGAAGACGGTGGGGTCGGGATAGTTGGTGGCGGCGGGAGACGAAGGTGGTGATGGCGAGAGAAGCGCGGGGATTGCGGTCGCGTGGGAAACGGCGTTGAGAGAGCGGCGAAGAGGGAGTAGCGGGAGCGCCGTGTCGAGGGCTTGAGGGGCAGGATTGGTGGAGATCGGAAACGAGCGAATGGCGGCGGTGTGGGGCTTGGATGGAGGATTTGAGGTAGAAGGCGGAGTGTTGGCGAGGAAGGCAGCGGTGTCAAAGCCTGATTGACGACATGCTGTCAAGTTCCCTTGGGGACGATGGCGGCGGGCGGCGGTAGCGAATAGGAGTTGGGTGGGATTGCGAGGTAGGCGGTAGTTGGGCTGAGGAACGGCGGCGAGGTAGACATAGCGTAGAGTAGACACAGGGAACGTGGGGGAAAGTGGCGGCGGGGCGTCAGCGTCGTCATAGAGAGAGGGAGGTAAGGGTCAGGCTTGCGTGAGCGGACGTGGACGGCGTTGCTGATTGAACGAGCGCATCTTGACGGCCCTCGAGTGTGGCGTTCGTTGTCGTGCTGGAATTGACGTGTCGGTATGAGGGTTGTGGAGTGTGGAGGTGGAAGGGTCGAGGGCGCCGTTTCGAGCGAGGAAGCTGGTGTGGTGTAACGGGTCTTGAAGTGAGTCAGTTATGCGCAGAGACGCAGCAATGAGAGTTACTCGCCCAGTATCCAACGTCGACACATTTCCCAGGATACTTTCAAACGTCGCAAACGAATCCTGGCACTTGACGAGCCCGCCGGCGACCATCCAGTCAAATGTGGCGAATGAGAAGCCTCCGCAGGGAGCTGCGAATTGCGCTCGTTGAGGGTAGAGGAGGGAGGAGGGGCAAAGAGGAGGAGAGACATTTTCGCGCTCAGCAGAAGGAGCTGAAGGGAGGTGGATGAGACCGACGAGGGGGAGAGAGTTAATGACACACGCACCTTTAATCAGAATACAAGGTGGCCGATGGCGTGTTGCAGAAATTTGTGATTGGGAATGAGATCGTGGCGGAAACGAGCGGTTGACGAGCGAATTGACGAGGCGGAACGTTGAGGAGTGTCGAGGTGGTTGAATCCGAGTCTCTCCGCATACGTTCCCATCAAGTCTTGAAGCTAATTGCAAAGTATCGAGAGGCTGAGGAGCGCGTGAATCAGCGATGCAAATGATGGTCATACCATGTCCCTCGTGCCGGTCAAAGAGAGGTGGGAGGGGATAGTTGGCAAGCTCAAAAGAATTCAAACGTTTCATAGTCGTCAGAGCACCCGGATGAGGCACTTGAACGCGTCTTACGGGCGCGAAGTCGCGATGTCGATCGGAGACGCAATCAGCCTCAGAGGCCGAAATTTGGGCATTATCGGGTCGTCTCAGCGGCGTGGGACGTGTCGATGACCTGCATGAGTTGGCTTGTATCATCTTCAGGTGCATTGAGGCACGGAAGCCGCGGGACGAGCCACAAGATGAAGGAAGAGGGAAAGGAGCGATGTGTTACATCCTATACATGAAAATGGGGACTGGCAAGTGGCTGTGATCAAATGTCTGCCCCTCATCAGTCCCTTCTGCAGCCTCAACCGTCGACATTTTCAACACAACTTGAGTATAGGATCTCTTCGTATTTGTAATCTACAGGGAATGTCTCGGCCACATTTTTTATTTTGGCCCTTGCTGTTCCGCAAATGATTATTTTCTCCGTGCAAAGCCATTTCACAGCCATTTCTGCGCTAATGTTTTGCTCTTCTTGGGAAAAATTTGGAAGATCGGCGCGGGACATTCCCTGAGGATTTGGCTCAGGACTCATTTGCAATTTGTTTCAGATTTTTAGCATCACTGTAGAGGGCGGGGGGCGGGACCGACTCCGAACAAACAAAGTCCAAACAGACATTTGTTTGGTGTGATTTGCCCATTGGTGACGTTAGTAACGTGACTTTTGACAGAAAGTAACGTGCTTTTTGACAGAAAATCACGGGGTCCCCGGCGCCGCGCGCCGGCGAGTGCACCGCGGGCACGGAATCCAGCAAAGAAAATCGCAAAAAATTTATGCGCTCGCGTCCCTCCCTACGGCTGGTGCACAGCTTGTGTCACTGATGTTACTAATCACGTGACTGACACGTCGCCAAGTCCGAAAGTTGCGTTTCGGCCGAAAATTCTCAAAAATTCAGATAATTTCCAGAATTATTGGGCCGCTGTGCTGGTGGGTCCCTTAAATCTCCCATGAGTATGCGGCCTGTATTTCTTGCCAACTGCGGAAATTTTTAGGATGCCAGGTTTTTGCCAGATTCAACAAATTGAAATCTGCCCCGAAGACACTAAAAACAAAGTACTCTAAACTCAGCCGGGCACACGACAGGGTGAACAACTGTAAGTATTAGAATACCTAAAGACAAAGTAAACTAGAGTTGTCGTAAGTAAAGAGAGGGAAGTCAAAGGTATACTATTTTTGACGTTTTTGACGATCGTAGGTAAAATGATAGGAGTATACTGTCACAGACAGGCCAGAGTTCCCAGGGTAAGAGTGTCTTAGTCAGTCAAGACGAAGCAGGAGCATAGTTGACCCGTAAAGATGATAAAATAAAAACACTAAGGTACATGGGTAGAGCCAGAGCCCTTTATATACCTAAGCTCTACTTCCTAAAGTAGAAATAAAACAATAAGAAGAGAGAAGAGAACCTTCATGGTCATAGCTGAGTACCTCCACAGTCGTAGAATGGAGAGAACAATAACAATTGAGAATGGAGCACAGCCCCATAGAATGGAATGGAGCACAGCATTGGAATTCAGAGAGGAATGGTGCCTGAATTGAGAATGGAGCAGACAATCAGTCTACAGAGTCAGGCACAGGGTGGGCATCCTGATGACGTAATTGATCAAGGATCAACAGGATCAGAGGTTTTGATGGAATCAACTGGCCAGACTGTGACATTACCCCCTCCTTATGGTCGACGTCCTCGTCGACTAGAGGCTTGTCAACAGCATGTCACAGACAGGCCAGAGTTCCCAGGGTAAGAGTGTCTTAGTCAGTCAAGACGAAGCAGGAGCATAGTTGACCCGTAAAGATGATAAAATAAAAACACTAAGGTACATGGGTAGAGCCAGAGCCCTTTATATACCTAAGCTCTACTTCCTAAAGTAGAAATAAAACAATAAGAAGAGAGAAGAGAACCTTCATGGTCATAGCTGAGTACCTCCACAGTCGTAGAATGGAGAGAACAATAAGGGAATGAAGAGGGGAGTACCCTCACAGTCATAGATAATAGAATGGAGAGAACAATAACAATTGAGAATGGAGCACAGCCCCATAGAATGGAATGGAGCACAGCATTGGAATTCAGAGAGGAATGGTGCCTGAATTGAGAATGGAGCAGACAATCAGTCTACAGAGTCAGGCACAGGGTGGGCATCCTGATGACGTAATTGATCAAGGATCAACAGGATCAGAGGTTTTGATGGAATCAACTGGCCAGACTGTGACATTACCCCCTCCTTATGGTCGACGTCCTCGTCGACTAGAGGCTTGTCAACAGCATGAAATTCACCAGAGATTGGGTCAAAGAGTTTACGAGTCTTGTAAGGAAGGGATTCGTGGACCGGTTTGAAGCGATGAATGAGGTAGTCCCACTGGCCAGCTTGGAAAACCGGAACAGCACGAGTTTGGATACCGTGCTCTTTGTTGAACTTGCTCAACAATTTCTTGGCATGTGTCAAGTTTTTTGCTGGTTCCCAAGTATTCCCACTGTTTGGAAAACCCTTCCACTTGATAAGATATTGGTGTCCCTTTCCCTTTTTCCGTGACTTGAGGATCTCCTCGACTTCGTATTCTTCTTGACCTGAGATAATTTCAGGTGGTGGTCGAGGATCCCTCCGATGAGGAGGAGGCTCAACATAAGGGGTCAAGAGCGACTCATTGTAGACAGGATATCGGCGGCCATTCCCAGGAATCTTCAACTTGTATGCGGATGCTCCAACCTTTTTCAAGATCTCATAAGGACCCAATCGCAAATCAGAGAATTTCTCTGTAGGTCGATCTTGAGGAATATTGGTTGCTTCTACCCACACCTTTTGTCCAACTTTGAGTTCTGGTGCAGGTTTTCGTTTTGCGTCATAGTACTTCTTCATCCGAGCCTGTGCTTTCTCAAGTGCAGCTGTGGCCTCATCTCGAACCTGTTTCATCCGCTGAGCAAACTCCTTTGCAGATTCAGACTTGGACTCCATGCGAGCTTCAACACCCTTCCAGGGATGGTAACCATGGTCTGCATAAAATGGTGACATCTTGGTTGAGGCACTGATTTTGTCATTATGCGCAAACTCTGCCAAGGCCAACCATTCTGCCCAGTCAGACTGATGGAAATTGACATAGATCCGAAGATAATGTTCAACCTCCTGATTCATCCGTTCTGTCTGACCATCTGTGATTGGGTGATAGGCAGTGCTAGGGTTCATTTCAATCCCAAGGAGGCGGTTGAGTTCTCGCATGAATTCAGAAACGTAGCGAGTATCCCGGTCACTGATGATTTTTCGAGGTATCCCATGATATCTGATGATACGATCTCGAGTCAGCCTTGCCACACCTTCACTAGTCATCTCCATGCTTGTTGGTTCACAATGAATAGTTTTTGTGAACGTATCAACCCAGACTTGTATTGCATCAAAGCCATTGCTTTCTGGGAGAGGTCCAATCAGATCCATTGAGATAATCTCCCAGGGTGCAGCTGCAATCTTCTGAGGGTTGAGAAATCCAGTAGTTTTCCTCTTTGGACGAGTACGTTGGCAGACTTCACATTTCCAGATGTAATCCTTGATCTGATTTCCCATTCGTGGCCACCAGAAATTCCTTCCAACAAGTTCCTGAGTTCGGTTTTCTCCTGGATGACCCAGTAAGGCAGGGTCATGGTGAAGTCGAATAATATCATTCCGCAATTCCTCATCTCGGGGCACATAGATTAGGTTGCGATGCAGGATAAGATCACCATCACGCTTCCAATCAGGTAAAGACTTCTGAAGGGCAAGTTTGACACTTGTATCCAACTGCTGTGAAGCCTTGATGCGAGTCATGATTTGTTCATCATGGCCTTCGATCATAAACTCAGTAGCTCTGAAGAACTCAGGTTTCAACATGATCACATCCTTGTTATCATCTTTTCCTTGGTTGTGATCTGCACGACGTGAAAGAAGATCTGCCTTCCGGTTGAGAGCACCAGGTCGATGATGGAGAGTGAAGTCAAACTGTGATAACTCTGTGATCCAACGTGCTTGACGACGATTCACTTTTTGAGGCTTCTTAAAATATTCAAGATTCTGGTGGTCTGTGAATATTTCAAAGGTCTCTGAAGCTCCCATGAGTAGCTGACGCCATTCCTCTAGAGAAAGCATAATTGCGAGCATTTCCTTATCATAAATCTCGTAATTGCGCTCAGCCTCATTCAATCCATGAGACATGAAGGCCACTGGACGCCATTGGCCATCTTGTCTTTGACTGAGAACAGAACCGACTGCCCCTTCAGAGGCATCAGCTTCCAGCCGGAATTGGCCTGTATCATTTGGCAAAGCAAGCACAGCATCCTCTGCAATCCGGTTCTTGAGGTTCTGGAAGGCAGCTCGTTGCTCATCTCCCCATACCCAACCCGATTTCCCAGTGAGTTTGGTAAGGGCTTTAGCAACCTCGCTGTACCCTCGTACAAATCTTCGGTAGAAGTTTGTGAAACCAAGGAATGCTTGAACCTGTTTGACAGTCTTCGGCTCTGGCCATTCCATAACACCTTTAATCTTCACCGGGTCCATCCTCATTGAGTTGTGTCCAATGATAACACCAAGGTACTCAATCTCGGTGCGTTCAAACTCGCATTTTTCTGGTTTGAGGTAGAGTTTGTTCTTCTGAAGAATTTCCAAGACACGTCTCACAATCTGATGATGTTCTTCCAGCGACTTTGTGAAAATGAGGATATCATCCAAGTAAACAACAACCTTCCCTTCACTGATAAGGTCTCGAAGGATGTCATTCATCATGGTCTGGAAGGTGGCAGGGGAATTTGTGAGGCCAAAAAACATGACTAGTGGTTCAAATAATCCGCGGTTGGTCCGGAACGCAGCCTTCCATTCATCACCCTCTTTGATGCGGACATTATTATAGCCCCAGCGGATGTCAAGCTTGGTGAAATATTTGGCACCACGGAGTTTATTGACCAACTCTGAAATGAGCGGAAGTGGATAACGATTCTTGATTGTCATTTCATTGAGCTTTCGATAATCCTGAACTGGCCGCAATGTTCCATCCTTCTTCTTGACAAAGAAGAAGGCAGAGGCTATAGGTGATTTTGATGGCTTGACACGTCCACTCTTCAAGTTCTCATCCAAGAACTCGTCCAACTTCTGCTGCTCATCCCGTGACAAGGGATATATCTTACAGTCAACTGATTTTGCATCAGGTTTGAGTTCAATGGCATGGTCCCATGGACGGCGTTCGGGGAGAGTATCGAATGATTCCTTTTCAAAAACCTTAGAAAAGTCTTGATACTGCTGAGGAACCTTCTGCTCCACAGTCTTGGCTTTATTCCTCAAAGCTTCTTCTGCTAGGCGTTGGGCAGGAGTCTCTTTCACACGTAAATCCACAGCTTCTGCAAAATCAACCAGAAGTATTGACTCCCCGTCTTCAAGCAATTCATCTTCCTGGATACCAGTGCGAAATTCAGTGCCTTTCATGTTGCACTCTGGTGGGCATCGACTGAAGACAATTCTGTGATACCTCCAGTCAACTTCGGGATTATGTTTGAAGAGCCAGTCATAACCAATGAATACTCTGGCTTTTCCTAGTCCAGTTACAAGGAACCGTTGCTTCTCCTGATGTGGTCCCATAGCCATGAGGAGCTCAACATAATGTGTGATTTTCCCCTTGGTATTCTCAGTACCATCAGCATTCCGTGCAACAATGTGAACATCAAGTTCCTTCATCTCAAATCCCTCTGCTTTGGCATAATCTCGATCAATACAGGTCTGAGTGCAACCATTATCAAGCAAAGCCTTGATGGAACGAGATTTCCCATTATCCAGAGCTGTGAGTGTAACAGGAACTAGCATTTCATGGTGTTTTCGCTGCCGCTGAAGTTCTTTCATCTCCTGAGACAACCGATCAGGCTTAGGTGCCTTCTGTTTGGCTGTAGCCTCTCTCATGCGAATAGAGTCAGGAATACGAGTCTGTTTGTTAGGCGCTACCTCCTCCCTAGAGGATTGAGCCTCCGAAGCTGAGCTTCCCTTTTCCTTCTTTTGTGACGCAGTTTTGTCTCTGCGAGCCATTGATTTCTTGAAAGCACCCCACTGCTGATTCTTTTCATCACGCTTCCGATTCTTAATATTCCGAATCCGATTTTTATTCTCAAGAATGATACGGTTACGTTTCTGTTGTACACTGTCAAGTAAGAATTCGTGTATGTTTTTGCGTAGTGAGGAATGTGAATCAGCATATGTTTCTTCTTCTTCTGGTTCAAATTGAAGACTTCCGAGCACCGTGTATCGCCCGTGCTTTCCTTTTGCAGGCTCCAACTCCTTGGCTTTGGGGGTGGAGCGTTTCAAAAACCCTTTTCTCGAAGGACTTCTGCAAGTCCTTTCAAAACTTCGCTATCATTATCCTCTTCCTCAATTTGAGAGGCAAGAGCACGAAGATTGAACTTCTTAGGGGGTTGTGGGCAATCCTTCTTGAGGTGTCCAAATTTGCCACAATTATAGCAGCGGTAAGGACGACCACGTTGACCTTGCTTATCGACGTCAACATCCATAGGTACAGGTCCATCGGCCAGGGATTTTGTGAGATTTGGAACCTGGCCTTGGTGGACTGCCTGGTTTTGGGGAGAGGTAGAGGTAGGGGTAGCAGTATGAGGGGTATGAATGATGGGACGATTTCCTCGAATTTTTCCACGTTGATTATTAGCGTCAATTTGGATCAAGCGCTGTTTGAAGTCTTTGTATGTTGTTGGCAGAGCCATTCCTCCAACATACATTTGACTAACAATGTCATGGCGGACAAGGCTCTCCAGCAGTTCAATGAGGAAAGCATTGTAGGAAGTGGCAGCAGCATTTGGATGATAACCTGCTTGTTCAGCCAGCAGTTCAAAGCGTTGAAAAAATTCAGTAAGGGATGCTTTGCCCTGATGAGTGCTGGTGAGTTTGGCATGTGCAATTTGAGCAAGGTTCTGATCCTTGAAGGAAGCTTTAAGCTCCTCAATCAGATTGTTGAATCCATAGGTGGCAGACAGAGAGCCACTGGGAACATTTCGCTCCTTCCAATTGCTGACCCAATCAGATGCAGTGCAATCGGTTCCATCCTCTCTCCGAAGATAAGAGATAGTGAACCAAACTTTCTTCTTGTCTGTGTCGAAGTCTGCTTCATAAGCAGCAAGGTAGGTGGTGAGGGAACTGTAGAAGTTGTTCCACTTTGACTTGTCACCGTCAAAGTAGGGTGGTGTTGTAGCAAGGATGACTTTGGAAGAAGGCATGATGGGTGTGGTAGGAATCGGTGTGGGGGGTGTAGAGGGAGGAGAGTTGACAGGTGTATGACCCAGAGGGGTTTCAGCGTGGGTATGATCACGCAAATCCCAAATGGAATCCAGAGTGGTATGAAGGTCTTGAGTAGCAGAACAATCTCTTGCTAGTGAAAAGAGTTTGGGTCTTCTTTTAAACACCCAACACTCCCGGAGTACCCCGCAAGGTAAATTTCTCCCTTTAGCTGCTTATTGAGGTAGGGGTGAAAACCAAAACCTCAAGCGCCGTTCACTCGAGTAGATGTTCCACTAGGTTGCCAAGTAGCAAGGTAGCTTACCTGAGCAAAGGTATGAATACAGTGTCCAGGTATGACACTGAGTTGTGGATGGTGGATGGTAGGGGAGTAGAGGGTTACAGGTACAAATAACAAGAGAGGTGATTGTCGATAGTTGGGTAGGAAGGATGTGTGGGGTCAGGAGTTGTTGGTACGATGGTATGAAGTGAGTGTTTTTATTATGTCACAGACAGGCCAGAGTTCCCAGGGTAAGAGTGTCTTAGTCAGTCAAGACGAAGCAGGAGCATAGTTGACCCGTAAAGATGATAAAATAAAAACACTAAGGTACATGGGTAGAGCCAGAGCCCTTTATATACCTAAGCTCTACTTCCTAAAGTAGAAATAAAACAATAAGAAGAGAGAAGAGAACCTTCATGGTCATAGCTGAGTACCTCCACAGTCGTAGAATGGAGAGAACAATAACAATTGAGAATGGAGCACAGCCCCATAGAATGGAATGGAGCACAGCATTGGAATTCAGAGAGGAATGGTGCCTGAATTGAGAATGGAGCAGACAATCAGTCTACAGAGTCAGGCACAGGGTGGGCATCCTGATGACGTAATTGATCAAGAATCAACAGGATCAGAGGTTTTGATGGAATCAACTGGCCAGACTGTGACATATACATATTAAGGGGGCAGGCTATACGAGTAACGAAAGTCGCTACTCCGGCTATATGGCCAGCCGAGCCACTACTTCAGCAGACACACCAACTGTGAGTCAAGCCTGGGCGTCGAATACGGTGCTCTTCATATTTTTTGGGATGTGGAAACTGTCAGGTCGTACAAGCTCAAGTGTCCACGACGCGAATCAGACATCTTTGTCAAGCTGACACTGACATCAGGTGTAGGAGCTGTTCAACTTGTCGTGTTCGGCTGCCAGTGGTCCTCGGCTGGGACGCGCGGGGCATGGTGATGTCGGTGTGTCGCCGATCAGCAATCCCGGGTTTTTGACATAGATGCCGGTAGCGGCCGTAGCTACTAGCCTGTGGTAGATCCAGGCCGACTTACAGTTGCGGCGAAATCAATTTACTTACCAAATATGGAAATTTCCATCAAAGCCGCTCTACTGCACAGAAAAACGACTCACTGGTCGGCGGAAATAGAATAGACGCGATGTATTCCTTGTGTAGAATAGGTCTACCCACAAAAACAAGCCGCATATGTCATGTTTCTCATAGGTTTTGGCTGGATTTTCCTGGACGAGCCCGCCCGCCAGCTCGGCAAAATCCATGCAAAAACAGAGATTTTTCTACACCCAACATACCGGCTTGAGGCTCTCAACATTTCTGTCAACTTGCCGCTCGAGAAAATCATTCATATCCAAGCAAAAGACGGGGATTGATTGAAATTTCCATATTTGGTAAGTAAATTGATTTCGCCGCAACTGTACGTAGCCGTCTGTAGATCCGCGGCTGCTATGTAGTTCTCTGTTAGAAATGGGGCGCCTTTGTAGTTCTCCGTAGACTGCCGTCCACGTATTCTTTGACCCGGCCACCACTTACTATACAAGCAGTGAGGTGCCGCCGTCGCGGCGTCATACTACCGTGAATCGGAACGTGAGTCGCGAGAATTCCCCCGCCTCATACGGCGAATTGTTTCTGATACGCAAGCCAAAAGATTTGAATCCGTCCTCAAACAAAGGAAGGCAAATGTGTCCGTGTATACATTGAATAAACAAAATGAAGAACAAAACAATAGAATGAATGCAAATTTATAGATGGTCTGTACTGGTTAAAGCGGACATTCGCATCCGCGTACTTACCATCGCCTCGTCATCCCCATCACACGCGCCCTCCTCGACCCCAAATCCCACTCTCCCCTCCGCCCTCCGCCTCCTGCCCGTTCACTCTCTGGAGGGGATTTGCGTACGACTGATCATACTACGGTAACTTCAAGCCAGCGCCAGTCTCCCTCTCCTCCATCCCACTCCCAGCCGTCCTCGTGACATCCCCCTCCGCTGCATCCTTCCACACGTTGACACGTTCACCAGCGTCGCGCTTGTCGTCTTCCAGTCCCGCGCAGCTCTGCACCTCACTCTCCCCACCTAGCACCGCATATCACCCGTGAATGTTGTCATTCCTCGAAAAGGCGGAATCGGCGTGAACGGCGCTGGCGTATACATACCCACCCCGCCGACTCGATGCGAGCACCCCCGGCTGCGGGACCCCTTCCATATTGTGAAACGGCGTGCCGGTGTTGTAGCCCCGGAAACTGAGAGACCTGATGTCAGCTGAGAAATGAGAGGAGAAGTCGACGAAGACACGCACCACCAGGAAGGAAAATATGCTTAGCATTGATAGAAAGCGTATTGACGATGGCGTTATGCCCACTGAAATCAAAAACAAAAGTGCCGATGAGATTCCGTTTCTTGATGTTGTTACCGCCGGCGGAGCCTGACGCGAGAAAGTATTCTATCGGGAGGATAGCGAGTGCTCGGACGTATTTTTTGTGGTGTGGGAGTGTTACGCGTGTTGTGCCTGCGGCGGAATCCCATAGCCTATGATATAATCAATTAGAGATCAATGAACAAATAAGATGGAGAAAGGAGACACACCAGACAGGGCGAGAGCGGTGAGCGCATGACTCGAGTCGTTTGTAGCGTCGGAGAGCGCCGAGGGAGGACGGCGAGAACGTTGAGAGATGAGGAGGGCAAGATGAAGGAAGGGGGCGGTCGTCAGCCACGGCGGGTATGGTGGGCGAGGGGAGACAGCTGCGCTTGCCTTCGCGTCGTCGATAGCGGCAGCAGATAATAAGACGGCGGCAATGACTGGGCAACAGAGCACCGTTGGCCGAGAGTAGCTTGGGTGGTTGAGGCGGAGAATGGGGCGGAAGGTTGGATGAAACCATGGCGACGGAAGGTAGAGCGAAAATCGGGATAATGGAGGATAGCGGACTTGGTGAAAATTCTCTAAGTCCGCACATCAGTCACGAGTCACAACCACATGACTCGGTGACTTTGGTTCGAAACAAATATTTGGCTGTCACCCCGCTTTCCTTTCCTTCCACTACCATCTCCCTCAACACCATTCCCCTCGACCGCCTCCTTCTCTGACCTTGTCGTCCCCGTCAACGTTACTGGCGTCGACATGCTCCTGTATCTATCCGGGCTTTCTGTCTAGGAGTGGCGACCGTCGGCAGAGGCATCGCTGTGAAACAGGTTAGTCGTACAATCTCCATCGTGCGTCGTCGTGCACTCACTTCGTGGTTGTCTTCTCGTTCTCCAGTCTAGTTCTGTTTCTCTTGTCCTCATGCGGCACGACGACCCCAAATTCGGCCGTGCTGCTCCTCACGTTATTAGGCTCCATTCGGTTGCGTCACTTCGGAGCACTTGCGAAGAGTATTTCTCACCAAAAGTTTGGTGTGGAATTTTTCCCAAGTGCTCCAAGGTGACGCTAAGTGACGCTAAGACACGACAGCCGAATGGAGCCTTAACTCTCTATTTTTTTCATTTCAGATCGTGACTTAGAGAACGGGTTTATCTATCAGGTGCGCTAGACGGCTTGTATTTGGTCTGATACTCGCTCAACGTGTTTGCGCCGCTCTCTCGTCAGCTAAGACTGAAACGTCCTCGTTCATCTCTCGGCATCTTTTCTATTGCCACGAGAACCGAACTTACTGAAGGTGTGTGTGCTTGTTCTTCTCTTTCATTCAGCTTACTATCCCTTTACTCAGAATTCACTCGCCACCTAAGACGTCGTACACTCGACTCTCGCCTTCTTACCCAACGACAACCTGCCTCACCAACACCTTGCCCGGGCCGTCATTCGGACAACCATCTCAACAGCTCAACAGACTCTGCCATCGCCTCCACCCCGTCACCATTCACCTCCTGCACAGACACCGCCGTTTTCGTTCCAACGCCCATAGCCGCACCTTCTGTGCATCTCCAACACCCTGGGACACGTCATTAGCACCGGCGGACGTGTGTAACCCTGCTTCTGAAATTGATATCTTTACTGACGAATATCTAGGGATATCTTCACTCTACCTTTCCTCTTCACTCTACCTTTCCCACAGCACCAACACCCTCTTCTCCGCCTAAACCCAACCTAAACCTACTCACCCGCACGCGTCAAGTCCCGCGCTTGTCCCGACCGCCCAGCCGTCCTCACTCCCACTACCGTTCCGTCCATCTAGAGGCATTGCGGGTAGTACGTCGGCAGGATTCCTTGGAGGGTGGGAATTACCTACCTAAAAAGGAAATTAAGGCCTCTAAGCTATTAAGGGTTAAGGCTTAATAAGCCTTAAGGGTCGGCCAGACCCAATCTTAAGCCTTAAGGGCGAACACTGCTTCAGATCCACCATTGTCACCGTCAGATGGGTTTGACCGCCGCTCGGGCCTCTCAGCAGCCTCGGCTGTCAGTGTGTATGCTGTTGTTTGGTCCAGAAGACTGGTTGCTGACATCGAGAAATATCAATTTTGCCCAGTGGAAATGTGCAAAAATAACAGAATGCTGTAATCTCGGGTCCAGATCTTCTCGGGGTGATGGGGGGACTGTGATCAAAAGATCACAGTAGCACAGTTATAGAGCACCCACCCGCGATCAAATTTCTCAATCATTCTGCCTCGCCGACATCTCTACATCTCAACATCTCCCTTTTAGGGTGAATCCGCGAGCGCAGCGAGCGGTGCGGGTGGTGCTCTATAACGTTTGGGAACGAGACTAAGAATGCTGATGTTGAGTCCGAAAATACATAAATTTGATACAGCTAACAAATTGGGCGGTGGGAAGATGACGTGAATTTACCATTTAAGGCATACAAGCCCGCCTTCGGCAGGGCCGGCTCGCTGCGCTCGCGTCCCTCCCTACGGCTGGTGCACAGCTTGTCGGGGCTCCGCCCCAAACCCCGCGTGTTTTTCTCTTGCTGGATTGCGTGCCCTCGGCGCCGCACTACCGCTCGCTGTACTCGCGGTGCGCGGCGCCGTCGGGAAGGTTCGTGGGAACCGGGAGCGACATCTCGACAGCCGGCAGCGACATCTCGACATGATCCCGTGGTTTTGTGTCAAAGTCACGTTACCTTTCACGTGAGTTGAGCCTTGTGTTTTCATGTACAAGCTTTAGTTCCCTGCCTCCGGCACGGCCGACTCGCTGCGCTCGCCGACCTCCCTCCATTCGGTCACACAGCTTGTTGGGGCGGCCAGCTGCGCTCGCTCGGCTCGCGACGTCTAGTACGATCTCAACATCTCGACATTGACCCCCCGTGATTTTCTGTCAAAAGTCACGAGACTGATGGCCTGGCCCTCTTTTCAAGTATAGGATAGGACAAGCTTAAGCACCCCGCCTTAACCCCGTTGTATTTTTTTGCGATTTTTTTTTGCTGGATTCCGTGCCCACGGCGCCGCACTGCCGCTCGCTGCACTCGCCGGCGCGCGGCGCCGGGGACCCCGTGATTTTCTGTCAAAAAGCACGTTACTTTCTGTCAAAAGTCACGTCACTAACGTCACCTTGTGTTTTCATGTATAGGATTACGGCAGCAGGAAGGGAGGGGGGGTCGCCTGAAGTCGCTGATAAAAAAAATTCGACCCCCGGAATGTACGGATTTCGCGGATCGGTATCCCCTTGGGGACGATGGCGAAATTTGCCGCTTATGTAAGGTTCTCACGCACCATATAAGGTAGGATCCCATCAATTACTGGCAACCCGCCAGCACAACAGCATACACTATACCGTGAACATTGGCTGCAGTGCGCAACATCTTGGGGCATCATACAACGGTGACTAGAGAAATCTCAGAAAACATATTCCTACAGGACCCCGGTTTATCCCTTTGAAGGCTAGGTCCCAACGTCAACTGATTTGCCAATTTTTGTCCGGACGTGTTTGGGACCCAGAATTTGTTTTTTGTCCGGACACGCCCTAGCCTAGGATGACGTAACGTGCCAAACAAGGCAAGTTTCTGTTCCCACGACGGTAAAAAGCTGAAAATTTTCCCCGCAACTACCGTTTCTGGCGATTTCCGTCCCAATTGGCGTCGTTGAACACAATTGGAGGGGACACAGATTTTCTCCCGCCTATTTCGGGCGACCCAACCTTCGCAATTTGAGGAATTCTGTCCGGACGAGAACCTAGCCAACCCGGCCGCCAGGGTGCATTTTTGTCCGGTTGGGACCTAGGTTTCGAGGCCAAAATCATCGATTTTTGTCCGGACCGTGGGCTACCATTTGAAGGGATAAACCGGGGTCCTATTCCTACCTCCAGTTATAATTACATAATGACCAATTTTTTTTGACCTCAAAAATCGTTGAAATTGAGCGAAATCCAGCAGGTTTTGTTTTCGTGTCGAGATTTTTGCCGCTTTACGCGTGACGTGACACGTCATGTGACCGCTCGTTGTAAGTGACTGACGCCTACCTTATCATGAAGACGAGCTTTGGGACCCGTGCCTTCGCCACTCAGGCCTACCACACTCGGCACCTTTCTGCTCTCGAGGCCGACGGCGCCGCACTGCCGCTCGCTGCACTCGCCGGCGCGCGTCGCCGCGGGATTCTCAGGCTTTGACAGAAAGTCACGGGGTGAAATTCCCTTTCTGGGCACAATGCTGTCCCCGTTGTGTTTTAAAGTATAGGATGCATTGAGTTTGATATCATGACAGAATTACCACGTACCATCGTCGTCAGACACATCGGCATCCATTTTTTTTTTTTTTTTTTTTCTTTTTCTTTCTTTTTTTTTTTGGAGCGTCGGATTTAACCAAACTAAACTCAGGCAGCAGATGCTTTCCAAGTCGTTCGCTATTTTCTCTGGTAGTTGGCCAGAAATTGCCGGGGAAGGTGTCCGGGAGGAAATGCCATTAAATTTACGCACGGTTATACTACGGTTATACCAGTGTGGGACTTCGGCCGTGAGTGGATTAACCTATTCCATTCTACTCTAAGGGCCGTATACCCACTAAAACCCCCCTCGTTTGGGTCCAGTTGTCCGGCAATGCCTCTTCATAAGAAGGCCACTCCATGTGTTCAAGATTAATAATGTAAGTAGTATTGAACGCTATGGGACCAAACTTGAATTTGTCTGTCAGTAAACGGTCCCGGTTCAAAATCTGATTAACGGCATTGAGCCATCGATTATGGATCGTTAAATATTGGTGCGTCATTCCCGGGTTGGTGATGACTCGGTCAACTCAGCCGCCATATTTCATGCCACGCAACGGAGACAAGGATAGCAAATAGTCTATTCTTGTGTTTTGCGGATTTCCCTCTCGCGGTTTTGAATTTTAACAAGTTACAGCCTAAGATTAATCCCCAACTGAGAGACGGCCAGTCTCCGAATTTTTTGGACCACAGTTGTTCAGTCAAATCCCAAATTTCTCGTTGGCCAGCTGCTGTGCAATATGTTCTAGTGACTCCGGGACGTTACATGTTGGGCATTGGCCGAAGAATTCCGATCCACCGACATGCGACCAAAAATCGCCGACTTGGAACAGTGTTGGAATTAAGACTTAAGGCTTAAGTTAAGTTAAGGGTTAATTTGCCCTTAACTTTAAGGCTTAGCTTCCAGCCTCCCGCATTTGAAGTCTTAATTAAGCCTCAACTATGGATGACATAAGGATTGCGTAATTTTTCTTCCCGTCCATCACCGTCTATTTTCTCGCTCCTTGTCGTGCATAATGCCTGCACCCACGAAGCTATGGGAATTTTTCCATCGGGGGGAGAAACAGAACAGCTCATATCACAAATGGAAATTTTGCATAATACTTAAATTAAGTATTATGCAAGCATTTCCAATAGAACTCGCGTGTCAATCGTTGAAAGGTTAGCGATCGAATCGATTTCCAGATCGCCTCGTCATTGGGAGTGAATCCACAAGCATCATGCACTGCACATCTGACACGATCCAGATTTATGAAGGTTGATTTCCTATGCGGAACTGAGGTCAGTCGACGTATTACTTTATAAAAGGTTTGTTGCGATCCCGTTTGTAGAGGGATTCCTGGAGTTTGGAACATTATATCCACCTGTGTGTCAATCTCCACATTTATGATGTCGGCCGTCAAGATATCTCTGGCGCAGTTTGCTGTAACTTTCGAGAATTGGATACGCGCGGCATGTTCGGTGAGGGCCGCAAGAACTGCCCTGAAGAGTTTAAATAGTGGGTTTACACGATCGTTTTCATAGAGCTGTCTATTCACGACCAAACTGCGTATGAGGAAATTAGTAGACTCGCTAATTGTGAGTGGCCCATTTTTGGGGGAACTTTGAACCACATGCAATAATCCGGCCAGTAGCGCGGCTGGAAGGTTTAAGGGAATATCCGGCTCATCAAAGGTAATATTCAAGCGTTCATTGACTTGATTCAGGTCTGTGTCCGTCGAACTCAATCGTAATTCAATCTCTGCATTAAGCTGACCGGGATTCCGGATTTTAGGATGTATGTAAACCGTTTTCGCAGCAGGAAGGTCACCCGTCAAAATCAATCTTTTAGCCTCAAGTCTCATCCGCGAATCTTCGAAAGCGAAGATACGGAATCCGTCTTCAACCTTGTTTAAAACCATCTTTGGCTCAAATATTTTGCATTTATGTGATTCAATCGTAGAGTTATTGAGATCTTGCTCTTCCTCTGTGAGTGATAAGGTCTCCCCGGACTCGATTAGAGGATTCCATTTTGTGCTTGATACTATTTATCAACATTTTAGCAGTCTCAATACAAACTCCTGGATTTTTGCATCGCAGTTCATTACGCGATCTCGCTGACATAGACGACAACCACAGTTTTGATGGCTCACGCCGGACGGGTACAGAGTGTGTGGTTTTCTGGCAACGACTGTTCTGCGTGAAGAAATGGTAAGTGTATCTTCGACGTTCTAATTCTGTGATTTTCCCATAAACAGCGGCTTGACCGTCTTTGGCAAGCTTCATCGTAGGCGCCTTCAAACATTTACTGTACATACGGAGGCAAATGACACGAAGGACAAACGAAAACACATTCGGTATTTGATTCGCCCGGAAACGCAAGATGATGATGGTTTTGGTCGGCACCGGTTACATACAAATAGACGAAGCCAAGCTGACACGAAAGTCCCCCATGGACCATGGTTATCACCCGACGCGCACTCAAGCTATCTAGATCCATCATTGCATGGCTCCCAAACGAGGTTCTGTCTTCCATCATAGCCTATGCAGCGAATTCAGAGCTTTTGTCGCTATGCCTGACCTCTCGCCTCATGCGCAAAATTTCCACGCGTTTCCTGTACCGGGTTGTGCACTTGAACACAGAAAAGACACTTGAGCTCTTTCTGAGTGTTGGCAGGCGGCCTACATTCCTCCCGCTGCTGTCCCATGTGCGGAAATTCTTTGTGAAACAAGATTTGAAACTGTGGGTGGAAAGTCTCACCTGCCAGCCAATTTCTAATGCGGCACAGAAAGCAGGCGCTTGTCACCCGGAGTACTTGGGTTGTAATGCTGATGACCAATCTGAAGCATCTGCTTCTATATCTAGCTGAACCAATCGGATTTCACAAGCTTTTGCAGGAGGGTTTCTTTCCCAACCTCGTTACCTTTCGATATATCGTACAACCGGAAACCGCCTCGGCATTCATGTGCTTTCTTAACAGGCACCATACCATCAACAATCTTACCTTTGCGTCGGAGCAGTTAATGCAATTCCCAAGCCGCGCAGATTCAATATATTTGCGAGTATACGAAGGTCCAAGCTGGGGACTGTCTCTTTTTGAAGTGTCTGGGCTCACCTCCATTTCGCTAATGTGGTATCCTGATGACTTGGATATCGATCGCCATTTGTCGCAATTAACTGAAGCGAAAGACTTGGAAGCCATTGTCATCCTCACGTCAAGCACCTCCCCAACGGAGGTGGAGATTCTAGCCGGGATTTCCAGATATATACCACATGTAAAGGTGCTACGATTCCGCAGCCTCGTCGCAAAACATGTGGGGCTGTCAATGGTGAGTAAAGTGTCTTGTATACCACAATGCTTACTTCGCCTTCCACGCTAGGGGCAGGCAATAGAAATCCAGAGACACCTGCATGGGTTCTCTGCCCTGTCAATCATAGAGTTCCCTGCAATCGACTATAACACAGAGTTCAGGCTCGACCACGACATGCAGGCGCTCAAGCTATGGCAAGGCGCATGCAAAACGATTTCTTCAGCCACTCTCAGTACGTGTTGAACTCACTGTGACATTTTGACGTGCTCACAACGTGCCCTCAAGATAGTATCAGCTGGCAAAGGGTCAACAGAGAGTGGCATTGCACCAACTTTGGTATCAAACGCCTGATAAAAATGATGAAAGAAGGTGTTTTGGGCCCAACATTTGTTCTTGTGCCGGGATTAGAATTTTGAAGGCGTTTGGACCCTTTCATACAACCGTTTTGTAAACATGTTAGCGGTAATTATTTACCACTGTTTACTTTCCAGCATACTGTACTCTCGTAAGCATTACGTAGTCTTTATGCGTTTGTAACCGGAACGACGTTCTACAGTGCAACTAAGATAGAGAGCGTGGGATCCACTGTGAGAAGGAAAGATCATGAATTTCAAAGAATTTTCATGACCTGAGCATCATGAATTTCAAGACAAAATGTCAGTGTGTCCTTACCAAATACCATGAAAAATCGTGAAATTCATGACGATTATGGGCCCATTCATGATGTTTTCACAAAATTGCAAGACAACACCAGACGACCATAAAAGATTTCCTGAAATTCATGACCTGGACCCTAACAAAACGTCATGAATCCCGGAACTCATAACAAACATCATGAAGAGCCCCATAATCGTCATGAATTTCAAGATTTTTCATGATGGTTGGTGACGACACACTGACATTTTGTCTTGAAATTCATGATGTTCGGGTCATGAAAATTCTTTGAAATTCATGATCTTTCCTTCTCACAGTGATCCCCGCACCTTACTCAAGTACGTTATGTAACGCTAATTAATCGTTCCCACGGCCAAATCCCCAGTCGCGTAAAAAATTTCATAAAAAATTTCATGTTCTTTCCTGCCTGCGGAAGGGCTGACCTACAGACTCAGTAGACATTCTCGCTGTTTCTGCTCTGAAATTTTGGTTTTTCGCTTTGAAAACCACCTTCCACACTGCAAGGGAGGTCCTGTCACCCATCGCGCAGAACAGGTTGACAGGTCCCACCCTTAAGCGAGCTGCCGAAGCGTGCCGAGATGACTATCCTGTGGCTGTACTGGCCAAATTTTCCTCCGAGATTTTTGGAAAGTGTCCCGTTTGGTGAGAAAACCACAATAGAAACACTCAGAAAAAAAAGTGGTTTGAATTTTTTGTGGGTCATAGAGCAAAAGATTAAGGGACATTTTGGCAAATCAGCCCAATAAGAACCCTTCATTGAACCTCTATCTAAGACTTGTATTAGGCAAAATTACCAATCTGGACCTTAGCATCGTGCTATAAGCCCTCGACGTCGAGCATGACAATGTCACAGTGTGATGCTGACATAATGGTGCGGGGATCCCACGCTCTCTATCTTAGGCACTTGTCATACACCGGCCGGTACGGCCGGGAAAAAATTTGTGATTTTTTTGACCAGTTTCGGCGAATTCAGCGCCTCAAAATACAACGATTTACGCCTTCAGACCAGATATTCCCACGGTTTTCACTTTTTCGCCAGCTAACCGAGAAATTGCACCCATTCCCTTCGGATCTGTCATCTTGCTCTTCTCTTCTCATGCCTGCCCCCACGACGCAAAGGCGCACTAGGGCCCCGGTCACTACCTACTAGGTTCGTCACATTGAAAACCCGTCTATTTTTCGGCACTGATGGCGCTCTGGCGGCTTCAAAAATCACGATTTTTTTCTGAAAATGCGCGCAAACGCTTAGCTTAGAGGAGCTGCGTCGCCCTGTCTACATACAATACATCCTTCGTTCTCTCAAGCTGGCTCTGCAAACCCGGGCAACCCTTGGTCCCATCATCACGGTATCGCACCATCACACCCGGATCCTCACAACACTCTGCGGTTGCTCCTGGCAACAATTTTGAGTATTGAAGAGTTGAGGCTCACTGTAGCCCGCAAACCCCATGAATTTCACGCAGTTGATTCACCCAATCTTCACCTGAAGTTCACTAGAAAAGCCCATGAATTTCACGCAGAACTTGTGAATTTCACGGGGTTCAATTCACCTAGTTGGACTAAGTGAATGGAACGTTTCATGGGGTTCATTCACGTAGTTTTCCATTGAATTTCACGGAATGATAGTTTCAATTCTCCTTCATTTACCTGAGAATTCATTCATAAACTACGTGAAAATTCGATTGAAAGTCCGTGAAAAATCAATTGGGCCAATCTTGCTTTGACCAGACATCGCTGGAATCCTACTACATACTACATTGCTTTACTATCTGTACTTTACTACTGACTACTAGAATATATGACTTTACTTAGTTGCAATACAAATCACCGAACACTATATTATATAGATGGAATTTCTTGATATAGGGTGAGCGCAACCAGTACTGATGACCGGAACCATGTACCTTGCTCGGAGCAACTCTGACCCCATGAATTTCACCCAGTTTGAGAGTGAATTTCAGAGAGTTCCACCTCGGCTAAAATTGCAATTTTTCAACGATTCCAGGCGACTTGATTCAACCAATTTTCAAGTGAATTTCACCTAGTTGAAATCCAGGTATCCCAAGCCAAATTCATGCACTTTCATTCACCCAATAACAAGGTGATATTCACGTAGCTCAGCATGGCATACAGGAAGTACGTGAATCAGGTACCTGAATTTCCAACCACGTGAATCTGAATTCACTTGAAAATTCGTTGAATCGTGAATTTCATGCAACGGCTAAGTAAAATTCACGGGGTTTTACAACCACAGTGGCTTTCAAAGAATGTGGTGGCTTGACGAGAGAATACCTCACCTCAGTTAATTTCCTTCCTGCTGTAGTGACAAAACTGCCATTATTTTGAGTTTGCTCGGCTCCTTCCGGTTCCAATTTGGTAGTTGAAATTATGTCGAGAGTACAGAATCATTGCGTACCAGATGTATCTTAATAGCAGAATTGATTCAATTTATAGGGAAAATTAAGAGACACTTAGAAGGCCTGGCCCCATTTTTTTGATTGAACATTCCAGCAGAATCTTTGATGCATAGAGCTACAGCAAAATCTCCTGTCTGGTGAGTGTTCTGTCAAGCTCAACAAGAGTTCCAGTACATCAGCTAGTGTTTGTACCCATGAACTGAGTGTTTCTGAGCAATAGAGGGTTTGCGAAGAGCCATTGGAGCCATTGAATGGCTACCAATTTCCGTATTAGGAAAGTTTGATAGGCTAAACTTTTATGTCGAAGTCAAGAAGAGCTATTTGGAATGAAAATTGGATGCTCAGACCGGGCGTAGCTTTCGTCAATACGCCGGAATTCGGGCACTTGCGTAGCCATTAGCCATTCAATGGCTGCATCGCAAACAGGCTATTGCCGAAAGAGGACATGGATTCCGAAGAAAACTTGTTTCGGAGGTGTTCAAGTCAGCTACCCCAGTCCGAATTCCTTGCACGCTGGGGCAGCTGTGTTTGACCTTGGAATGTACAGTGCGACGTTACGGAACGGAAGACATTTGAGAGAACACTGTGAGAAGTATTTGTCATGAAGATCATCGTCTTGAAATTCAAGATTCCTGACGTTTCGTTAGAATACACGTCATGAATTTCAAGACTGGTTTCATGATGCTCCAAAACTTCTCAAAGTTACAAGGTGTGATACCGCACTCATATTCAACTGTGGGACCACATTACAGGATAATGCATATATGTAATTCTCTTTCAAAAAGTGACATAAAAATCTTGAACCTGCATTCACGACGAAACATCACGAATTTCGGCCTCGAAAAACCAGCTCAAGTCCTGCAGCCGAGCTGCCGAGTCAATGACGTCACTTACAGCATTGCTCCACATCCGCAGCACACGGCCGCTGAGCTAAGGCTCCAATGATTTTGTTTAAAAACAGTTTTAAACCGCTCACGACGCTGTGGAAGTGAGTTCTGGGAGGTGATCCAGGAAAAGGGTCGGTGGTCCGGAGATGGTGAAGCAAAATGAGGGTGAGGTATGTCGAATATCGCCTGTACCGCTAGAGCAGAAAATACGAGGAATATTGAAGTAAAACGAAGGTGATTCGGAGGAGATGTGCTCGGACTCGGAAACTCGATAACTCGGTATCTCGGTGGCTAGAAGCCCACTGGCGCCGTCCCACGAAGGAACAGTGGATTCACTCTCTGGAACCCTAGCGCTCGTGCGCTACACTGGCCGCGATGGTGGTGGTACGAAGGTAATATTGCACGATCATCTCCTATCTACGATACTGATCGTAAACAGGAAATAATTAGCAGCGGGTGTGAACGGAGTAAAGTAGAGAATAGGGGCATTCAAAGTAAAATCGCGCTTTCGCGCTTACAAGGCTTTCGAGGCTTTCGTGCTTACGCGGCAGAAGCGGCACCATCTGTCAAACACGGCAGCGCGGCAGTGCGTGACATTCCGTCACCGTTCCGTCACCAGTCCCGTTTTGTAATAAGTAGCTGTATCTCATCGATTAGAGCGAATCCGAGCGCGATTTAAGTGTGTGCATGTAGCTAGACTGCTCCTGCTTCCCCCCACCAAATCTCTACTGCCAAATGCCTAAACAAAGCCACCGATCTAAGCTTACTCGAGCATATCTTACACATATGGTCATTCGGGATGTACTTCAGCCTCCCGATGGCGAAGATTTCCTACATCTCGTCAACAAGCTGTCACTCGATATCCAGACCCTTCATACGATTCGAAACACCCGCTATCTTAGGGATCGTAGGCATGTAGTAGCTAAAGCTGGCAACATCCATCTTGCTTGGGTTTACTGTCGGATCAGCCTGAGAATCATGGTGAATGAGGTGCGTGGCCGTTTATAGATAAATCACATACCACTCTGTTTTTAACTTGACGCGTCTGCCGACAGTGTTTGGACTGGTAGCAAAGTATTCGGGCATGATGTCGGCGCCCATGCGTTTGTAGCAAACAACTTTGCTGTCTCCGACCGTATTCTGGAGTGGCCGAATGTCAGTCACAAGTGGAGAGGCCATTTGCGTAGCATACCTCATCTGTGCTGTCTTTACCAAAGAGAACAAGCCGGTTCTCCTTGACCTCCATACGCCCAACCAAGGCCCAGACAAGAGCATACTCGTCGGCCACCCAATCAATTGGCGGAAGTGGCGGCTCGGCCTGCTTCTTGCTTCGAGTCTTCTTAGTGGGAGCTTTCTTCGAAGCCTTTTTAGGCTGTGTGTGTTTGCGAGGTGACCGGCGCGGACCCGAAGCCATTTGTATTTGGATAGTGTAAGATAAAGAGTGTATAAGTTAGTGTGTCGCCAGTAGAATACGCGTCGAGGGCAGAGGAAGAAAATTTTAAAGAGGCTTCCCAAAAAGGGAACGGTGACGGAATGTCACGCACTGCCGCGCTGCCGTGTTTGACAGATGGTGCCGCTTCTGCCGCGTAAGCACGAAAGCCTCGAAAGCCTTGTAAGCGACGCGAAAGCGCGATTTTACTTTGAATGCCCCTAATGTGACGTGCGGGGTAGCTTCCCCTTCCACAACGCCTCTTGTCTCCCCCCACCATGACCTCCGCAAGACTCTCAAAGGATTAAGGGGTGGCGAAGGATGAGCCGGAATGAAGTGGTTGGGCAGGGTATTATTGTGAGTGATACTGCGAGAGTGCATTGCAGCTCATTAATGCGCTCTTTCCCTGTCGTGGTAATTTAGCTCTTTGATGACGTGGGATTAGGCCTCTTCGAGGCGGAAGCTGAACCTTTAGGTCCTCTGTAACTTCATTCCTCAAATATTGCTGCTAGGATCTGAATTTTTCCCCATCCCAAACATGGATTATAAGTCTATGTGGCCACCGTTGCCGAATAGAATAAAAATGTCAACTCCTGCCGACGGCATATCGCGCATGCCGATCCGACTTGATTTGACTCCCAGCTCAATCCGCACCAGGGAGAAATACCTTCTTCGTGGTTCATCGAGGTACCCGTACCTAATTAGATTCTCTACGTAGATGAATAACACATTGTTACAGTGGTGGCAAATAGAAATTGCCGTGGCTTTTTGGCCAAAATCTTGCTGTATACTTCACCGAATGACCTGAAATAAAATGTAGAGATAGATATATAATACTACTGTACCACTTAGAACACTCAGCTATATATTATGCCCTGACAATGCATCAATAACAGGACAGTTTCTGATTATTGCCATATCTGGAAAAGTTCAATGTATCCTCAGCAAAAAAGTGTCATAATA
Organism: Favolaschia claudopus; assembly: GCA_037176885.1. Classification (NCBI taxonomy): domain Eukaryota; kingdom Fungi; phylum Basidiomycota; class Agaricomycetes; order Agaricales; family Mycenaceae; genus Favolaschia; species Favolaschia claudopus. The sequence goes on along the minus strand of JAWWNJ010000054.1, from coordinate 168,159 downwards.
GGATGAAAATACTTGAGAAACAGTGCTAGTTCTCACTTTGATTGACTGGAATTGACCCTCATTTCAGCTCACAACGGCCGCTCGAAGTTGGTCATTTTAGCTATTTTCTCTGAATTTTCTGCTATTTTGCGTAGAAATAGCCAACTTTGAGCCGCTGTTGTGAGCTCAAATGAGGGTCAATTCCAGTCGGCTAAAGTGAGAGCTAGCACTGTTTTTCAAGTACTTTCATCCTATTATGACACCTTTTCGCTGAGGGTACACTGTGTTTTTCCGGATATGGCAAAAATCGGAAACTGTCCTGTTATTGATGCATTGTCAGGGCATAATATATAGCTGAGTGTTCTCAGCGGCACAGAGGTATCATATAGTTATGTCTATATCTTATTTCAGGTCCTTCGGTGAAGTATATTCACCAAAAAGCCACGGCAATTTCTATTTGCCACCACTGTAAATTGTTAAATAGCGCACATTGAACCCGATAATACGAACAGTCAGGACCTGCGGAGCTTTCACTGTTACTTTGTTTCTTCTTTTAAGTAATTTCTTCAGATCATGCCGTGAAAATTCATGCGAAATCCAAATTTTGAACTGAGCATGGAAGGTTGAGGTTGAAAAACAAATCATATGCTTCCATCCCACTGAAGGAGCAAAATTCGAAGAGCAACAGTCTTCGTGCCGGTCAAGTGCCGGTACGGCTGCTTGACGGCTTCAATTTTGATGATTGTCCTTCGAGTGTTTCCTTGAGCTTGTACACAGTGCTAGTAATTTCCATTGTATTAGTGCTTCAATTTGATCCATAGTAACACAGATATGAAGAATATGTCTGACTACCTCTATGTTTAAAACGCTCAGAATTTCAGACGAATATTGGCTGAATCGGCAGCAGCCCGGCAATCACTGATGCATCATGCTACTCTATTTGGCAATCCTCGAACAAACCAGAGGTTGTCAAACACAAAACAAGTCGGGTTGATAGTGAGAATTATCCAGGGAGAGCAGAGGTTTTCAAACCAAGAAGACGACATCCAGGACTTGCGACACTCTACTGCCACTCAAGGGGCTTTGGAATTTCAGATAGTTAATAGACCCTTGAATAGACCTCAAAATATGAAACTAGAACAAAATCTGAGTAAGATTCCACTTCATTGACATTGAGGCTCACAGTGGTTCTTGAGTTAGAGGGGGGGTACATTATTCCTTTATCGGGAAATTTGATTGCGCATCGAGCAATCCCAATATAGCAATGCCTTGACCAGCAGCAGTGTTTGACGTGAAGGAGACTCCAGAAGCTCTTGAATCTCACTCACAGTGATTTACTAGTCAATCTGACCACATTCCCGCTAAAAGGTCGCTCAATAGCGGCAGGAGGTAAGGACTTCCAAATACAGTAAACATCCGCGTGATCAACGATGGGCAAGCAAGATTTCCTTTCCGAATCCTAATTCCTTTACCTCGAGCATGGTGTAGAACCTCAGATAAGTGCATCAGAGTCTATCAGAGTACTGTAGGATTATATATGCAAGGTTTCCAAGCCAAAATTCGTTGAATCAAGGGCTGCAAAGCCGTTTGATGGCTGACCAAAAAAGGAATTCCCTAATTGAGAAGAATAGGGGGTCCGCCATTTCGCTGAGAAAAAAACTTCGACCCTTAGTGTAGATTTCGCGGATCGGTTCCCCCTTGCTGCCACTGGGAAAAAGATTCTTGCCATGACCCATAGATGATGACAGAATATGACCAATTTCGTATCACGAAAAGTGGGCCAAATCGAACGTCTCTCCACCTGTAAGTACCTAAAGGTTCGAGCAATGACGACAGTGCATCAGTGATCTGTCTAACCCAAGTTGCTTCCCTTCTCTACCTCTTTTTCATTCTCCGTAGTGTTGTAGGAGACCCGCCGGTACCCTCCGGTGATGCGCTCATGGATACCCGACACCGCCCGTTTATTTCCTTTTTAGTACACATGTATATTACGGTTACCACCCTGTACTGCAACTCAGTTGTCTACACCCATCGTGTCCCGACTGAGGTGAGCTCTTACTTACATTCCTAGTTTATACACGACTTACTTACTACCGTACTTTAGTACTCACATCTTGTTCTTACTTTAGGTATAGTACCGACTAATATATAGTCGTCTACACCCATCGTGTCCCGACTGAGTACTCACATCTAGTGCTGCCGCGAGGTGGAGGCCCTCGGAGGTGAGGTGACCTTGGCCTCAAACTGTTACCATTTATGGTAGTCGAGGTGATGGCGCCTTGAGACCGTTTTTGGAAACAATACTCAGAAACAATCGTTAGCACCGGGGAAACATGATGCTTGCTCATGAGTGGGTCACCGGAGGCTAGTTGAACTTTTTCCATGGCTCAGGGAATGAAAATGAAGTGAAAAGAGTGAAATTCGAGGTGGACTGCTCAGGTGACGTCATCTCAAGGTGACTTCAAGGTTGATGGGCCATCACCTCAAGGTACCTCGCCTTGCGGCAGCACTACTCACATCTTGCTCTTACTTTACGTAGTGTGTTTCCGAGCCACGCAAGCTTATAAAGTACGGCTGATCGTGACGGTGGCGAGATTTTGAAGGTCAGAGTATTATTATACTACAGTGCCAAGCATCACATCATTATTATACTATGTAGTAGTATTGCAACTGTATTGTCCAGTACTTGAAATATATCCTGTTTTATACCTCTTCCATGGAGTCTGATAAGGAATAAGGCGTCGGGATAGCTGACTAGCTTGGTGGTACTTCGGGACGAATCATTGCGAAGATCATGACAAAATGTCATGAAAAAAACGTTAGGAACGGGCCCACAGTCGTTAGGAATTTCAGGACCCCGGATCATAACGTTTTGTCATGAAATCCGACAAACGATCATGAAATTCAACACAAATGACGACGAAATATCTAACACAGGGTCCTGAACAACATCATGAATTTCAAAACCTTCCCTCTGCACAATGGAAAGACTGCCTCCGAGGACCAGCAGGACTCATTCTTTGTGTACAACGGGGAGGAGTTTTCTATTCAGGTATCGTAGAATTTGGCATGGAAATGAATGACAGAGATTACTTCGGAGACTTGGTGGCGAAGCAAACCTCAGTCAAAATTTAAATTTTAGGCTGAATTGTCCTGAAGAAATTTCAGAAGTGAAAGTTGAATATGTTGGGACCTGTACTCTATGTGAGTAAATCTAATCTCACACGGACGCTTTGAGCAAGACGCGAGTATCTATTCACCTGTACTCTATGTGAGTAAATCTAACTAAACTAGAGTCAGGTAAAGTATCGCTGTACAGAATGAGTCGCTTACCCTCACACGGACGCTTTGAGCAAGACGCGAGTGAGGGCTGTCACGCCACGTGGCGTGACAACAGCTTCAGTATCTACAAGTTCTTTGGTGTCCTACGACACGTCGTCCAACACACCCCCTCACCAAAAACTGCGGTATCTCACCCCCTCACGCCAGAACCACCCCCTCAAGCGGAAGCACCCCCTGCGACAAGACCCAGGCCCGAACGATGGCGAATGAAGTCGACGGCAGGCAAGTGAGAATGTCGGCAGTGTTGTCGTACGAGGACACGCGGGGGAGAAAAATCTTTCCCTTCTCGACACAGTCTCGAATAACGTGGTAGCGGGTGTCGATGTGCTTAGCGCGGTCGTGGAAGGACTGATCGTTCGCAAGTACAATCGCTGCGTTGTTGTCACAGAGGATGGGAGTCGGGGCGTCGACAGGAACGGTGATTCCGCGTATGAGAGTTCGTAGCCAGACAGCCTCTTTAGCAGCCTCAGATGCACCAATGTACTCCGCCGCTGCCGTAGAATCCGCGATGACTTTCTGCTTCCGCGAGGCCCAAAAATATAACACCGGAACCTAGAGAGAAGCAGTAGCCCATGATCGACTTTCGGCGGTCCAGGTCGTTTGCAAAGTCTGCGTCCGTATGCCCACCAAGCAAGATCGGTCCCGTGCCTCCGAGCGTCAACGCCATTTCCCGAGTCCCCTTCAAGTAGCGCACGACACGTATGGCAGCCTGCCAATGTTCCGCCCGATAGCAGTTGAGAAAAGCAGCGAGGTAACCAACAGCGAACGCAATGTCGGGGCGAGTACCGATAGCGACGTACATGAGCGAGCCTACCAGCGAGCGATATGGGGTTGCCGCCAGGCGTTCAACGTCTTCACGCGTAAGAGGGTCGTCGCTGGGGCGGCAGAGACGCAGCTTGTGCTCCATGGGAGTTGACACCGGGAAAGCCTCAGTCTGGTGGAACGTCGACACGATGCGGTCGATGAGGGCGGTCTGCGAGAGGCGGATGGTCCTACGCTCGGGGTCGCGCACGATGCCGATTCCAAGACAGTAGCTGACCTCGAAGAGTTCGTTCGCGGCGGCGGTAGAGGCGGCACTGATCATGTCGTCAACGTGCACGGCGATGAGGTTTGTAGAGCCGTCTGGTAGCCGTCGGACATAAACACACCACTCACAAATAAGGCGCCTGAAACTCCATTCCAGCAACGCCTCGTGCAACGTCTTATTCCACGCGCGCCCGCCTGATGCAACCCGTAAATCGCCTTCACCAACTCCCAGAACCAGTTCTCCTTCCCCTCCTCCTCGAAGTGTTTGGGCTGCCGAGCGTACTGGTACTCCCCAGGCGGCAACTCGGCGTTGAGGAACGCGGTTTTGACGTCAACCTGCTGAATGTCCCAACCCCTCGCCGCGGCGATGTGGAGGATAGCGCGAAACGATTCAAGACGAACCGCTACCTTCCTGCGTAATCCTTGTTGGTAGTTTACGCAGAGCCCGGAGCTCTTTCCTAATCCGTAATTCCAATGACAGTTTTGACGTTTGATTGATTTTCGTGATGATGGATGTGTGTATGCTTTGAATTGTAGCCATATTCAGTGGCTGCCAGCCGCCCACGTCACATAGGAGATGTTGAGAGTGCTCGCAGGGGGCGGGGTAACCGTCGCCACCCTCCGGAGGCATGGTCGAAGTGGACGCAGTGACGCGCGAAGTGGGTTATGGTAGGTGCTCCAATGGAAGTGGCCCAGACGTTCCTACGCCCTTGCTCCGATCACCCTCAAAATCAATCAAACGCCAAAACCTGTCATTCAAATTACAGATTAGGAAGTAGCTCCGATATATCTAATCTCGCCCTCTCGAGCGGAGGAACGTCTGGGTATCCGAGACTAGTGGATATGATGCGAGGCAGATGCTAAGTACCGATGAATGGGGAAGCAAGCTTCCATAAAGACTACGTAATGCTTACGAGAGTACAGTATGCTGGAAAGTAAAGAGTGGTAAATAGTTACCGCTAACAGTGCACAAGAAGAGCTATTTGGAATGAAAGTCGGATGCTCAGACCGGGGGTAGTCTTCGTCAATACGCCGGAATTCGGACACTTGCGTTGTCGCCGAGATGAGTTCTTTGGTGGTACAGCTCCGGACAATCAAAGTCAACAATTTTATTTTCGGTCAAACCGCTATTTTCTGGGCTTAGCTGAGTCTAGAAACGGATTCAGCACCCCAGAATACGTCTAAATACGATTTTTTCTGAATTTTCCCACGACAAAATGGGTTTGGGCAAATTTTTGGGCGGTCTGAACGAAATTGTGTGTACCTTTCTGGCTCCTCCAGACGAATGTTGACCCAACCTTCATGGTTGCTGACCATCCAGAGGATACTACATGCAACTACTCTTGTGCCTCAGCCCTTTTTGGTTTGAGGAACCCATAAAAACCCGAAATTGGCAATGCCAAGGTGACCGGAGGTGTGACATGTTGTTACGAATGTCCCAATGTTCCCACAGGTCCCCTCCTATTTTGCGACATAATGGCTCGTTGAATTTTCATTCTGAGTCCAGAAACAGACTCAGACAGTCGTAAAGAGCTCAAATCAATATTTTTGTGATTTTCCCTTGTAATTTGGGGGGTCCGGCCAAAATTTTGGCTACCCTCTACTAAGAATAGCGGATATCTCCGGAACGGCTCGACGAATTCTCACCAAAAAAAATTCATGCTGAGCAGGGTCCTGAGCAGGGCCAATGATAATCCCCATAAAGGCCTGTTTTTCTGGGAGGCAAAAAGTCAGGATTTTTTTGGCTCGAAAAGTCAGGATTTACACAGGCCTGAACCCAAAATTTTGTCGGACCGGTCAGGATTTTCCGATCAGGCCTACTTTTCGGCCCAAATTCTGCCATTTCGGCGTCATTTTCCGAAAATTTTCTTCGGCTGCCGCCGTTTTCGTCAGGATTCAGACCAGCCCTTCCCACCAAAACGGGTCGAAAAGTCAGGATTTTGAACAGCCCAAATCGTCAAAATTTCCGATTTCCGTCAGGATTTTCATCATTGGCCCTTCCTGAGCTCGTTTCCTTTCGATTCCGATACATATCGGGGTCGTGGGAAAAGGTCGATAAATTTGTCGAGTTTGATTGTCCGGAGCTGTAGACAGAAATGTGGGTCGGAAGTCCGGTGGATACAGGGCAAAGGTGTATGGAAAATGAAGGTGAATGTCCCCAGAAAATCGTAGAGGCGCAGAATGAAAAGAGAGGCTCGGAGTATGAGAACGGCGCGGAAGCTCAGAGTACGCGTCGGGCTCGGAAATGCGAATTTGAAGGAGTATCTGACTTCTCTGTTGGAAAGGGTTCACTGGCGACTTGCCCTCGGGGAGGCACTCGTGTCACTCGTCGCGCCGGTCGTGGTGGTGAGGTAAAGGGAAATGAAGCCAGGAAAGGGAAGTTGACCTGCCGGCTATCTCACCCTTCCACACCGTAGCCATTAGCCACTCAATGGCTGCATTGCAAACAGGCTATTCTACACATTTTTCTTCCAGCTGGCGATAGCGCTCAATTTTGCAAGCGGTCGGAACAGGATTCATAGAACAATCACTTCCCTGGCACTTAATCGCACCCAAGCAGCGCCGCGTTTCCCGTCCTTTCAGCCAATTCTTTGCACGGCTGTGTTTCCATAACCCAATTTGAAACTGTTCCGCTGTTAATGAGAATCTGAGATCACCGTCTGGCTAGCAATCCCAGGTGAACGGTCTTTCAGGAATAACCTCGGGGCTACAGCCGTTTTGGAAACAATATACGGGTTTTGATCGAGTGGTGCTCATTCGTTTGTGCTTAGCTTTGTCTTGCTTTCCGTCACCAGCACCACTTCAGCCGAATCTCAGTTTTGCTTTCGCCACCCAGAGAACGCCAGGAAAAAACAGAGGGTTAACAGAACTGAGTCAAGACTCAACTGCTACTTGCCCAGAGCCATGACTTGCGGGCAAGGGCCAAAACAAGAGACCAGCGGCACTTGATGTGGTACGGCAACACCCCACAAAGTGGAGCTCCCGGCTTTGCCGATGACAGAATCGTCAACAAACGTAAGCACAAATGAACGAGCACCACTCAATATATTGTTTCCAAAACGGCTGTATGAGAAGGCGCTACGTTCGTTCGTACAAATGATCATCAGTAATGAGGAGCGAGATATGAAGCGATACAGTGGCGGCGCCATCTGATGCCACCCCCAAATTTGGCCCTTGTCCCAATCCTGTGTCCCAAATGTCAAACCCAACTCTATCGCCACGGGTGCATCGAGCGTCCGCGTCGCTGCGCAGATCTTGATCATTCTATATCATCGGTTATCGATATCGCTGCTCAAACTGCGTCCATCCCAAACTGAATACCATAACATCCCGAAGTTGGGATTCTCGCATCCTAGTATACAGAAGCTTCCTAGTGTACTTGAAGACATCCCGGGAGCCCATATAGTACGCCCTAGACTCGAGTTTGTGTAGGGCATGGTCCTGCTCGTTCTCCTCGACAAAGCGGGAGCAGAACTCCTTGGTAAAGGCGTCCCAGGTGAGGAAGGGGAAAGGGGTTTTGGAGGACATGCGCTCAGCCCATTTTTGCGCAGAGTCTTTGGGCATGAAGGACATGGTGAAACACACTGCGTTTTCCTCCGACATCTCGCCGCCTTCGACGAATGCTTAGGGAACCAGTCTTCGATGCACTGGCCTTGGTCTTTGGCGATGTTCTGAAGTGGCTCCACTCCTCTGGCGCTATCACCCAGGAGTTCTGGAAGGTTCTTAGTGCGATACAGGAACGGCTCGTCAACCACGTCACCATCGTCCGTGGGTCGGAGACGACCTCTTCCTTCAGCGCCCTCCTCCTCCAGACTGTCACACCGTCCCTAAAGCAGCTTTCGGAGAAATCTGAGGCCCAGCACAAGGCAATCACGTCGCTATCGAAGGAACTCGCCTCCATCAAAACCGAGAAGGCTCTTTCGTACGCAGCCGTCGCCGCCGCCGCTGCCAAGCCTCCCGCTCCCTCTGTCCCCAAGCCCAAGCCGCCCCCACTACCCTCCCCCAGCGACGAGCGCATCCTTATCCGGTTCGACGGCGACGTACCTTCGCTATTCAATGCACCCTACTCGGAAATAGTCGTCACTGTCAACAAACACCTCGTTTCCCTCTCCCTCCCCTCTGTACTCTATGCGGCGAAGCAGAATGACAGCAGCATCTTCCTCGTTCCTGCATCGGCGGCCGACACCCAAGTCCTCGATAAGGAGTGGTCCCGCTGGGGCCCGACTATCTTCCCTGGCAGTCGGATCGCCCCCGTTGCGCTGCACTCCCACCTCCAGGTCAACGGCATCCTGTTTCGCGACGTTACAGACATGCGGGAGCTCAAGCGCGAGTTTGAATTGCGCAACCCGGACCTGGGTCCCGTCACGGGTCTGCCGACTTGGGTCAACCGTCCGCCGTCTGAAGCGCAGGCTGCTTCCATCTCTGCTAGTGGACGCAAGCCGAAGCTCGCTGGCTCGGTCTATTTTCTCCTCCAGTCCCGTGATAAAGTCGACCTCGCCCTTTCTCGTGGCCGCATCGTGCTTTGCTCAACAAGTCCCACTGTCGCTCGTGGATTCCCCCATCTAAGGATCTCTCAGTGCTGGGGCTGTTACAAGTACGGTCATACGAAGGCTCGATGCAACGTCAAGGCACCGTCCTGCGCTGTATGTGCCAAGCCTGTTGGCGACCACTCACCAACGACGCCGTGTTCAGGGCCCGTCGCATGCCTCAACTGCGGCGGCAAGCATCGCGCTGATTCGTATTCGTGTCCTAAGCGCAAGGAGTTGCTGGTGACGCTCGCGGGGCGAATGAAGGATCTGCATGAGTCGTTGGATAAGTCTTCAATTCATCCCTTTCCGTTCATTCAACAACACGCTCATTAAATAATCTCTCTCTCCCTTTCGCGATCTTCGTTTCTGATTCACGCAACCCCATTATAGTACCTCACTCTCCTACATACACTAGTTCCTCATTCACACGTTCACGTCTCTCCTCGTCATACCATTTTCCTTACAAGATACCAAATTTCCATTTCCTTTCTGTTTACCACAATCGTCCCGTAACCTACCAGTGATCATGTAACCTTAACCTCCCCTCTTGTACTGCCGCATAGCCTCACTACTGGCCAGGTACGGCATATAATAGAACTTCAAGTCAAGTCAAGTTCGGTCGAAGGACCTTTTTTGCTGCCGGTGTGAGGTTGGCAAAGAGTCCTGGACTCTCGGCCGGAGGCTCTGGAGAAGCGGCAGGGGTCGGAGCAGTAGTAGTAGAGCTTTCATGTACCTGTAGTCTATGACCGTGCTCATATGGTATATTATCTTCATTTAAGTTCGTTTGAATCGACATTAGCCAGCAACTAAACAAACATAACGTAGGGGGGTGGGGTCTAAATCCAGAGATCTGACGCCTCTTGACATATGGCTTGTTTGACAGGAAAGTGGGAAATCTGCAGGAGGCCTGCGTCATGGGTGGCTGCGCAGTGCCAAAAGAGGGAGTTCCCCTGACACATCCGTCTATCTTGTAAAACAAAGCGAGGGATGTCTGATGTCTCTCTACGTGCATTACATGTCCCATCCTCTGGTATCACACTTGTCTCAGTGCAACAAATGGCTAAAAAGGGATACAATTGCATGTTCGAAGCAGATGTCTGCATTGTTCGAAACCCCAAAGGGCAAAGAATGATTGAAGCCAAGCATCGGAAGGGACTGTACCACATTGTCTATACTCCTTTGAGTGAACATCCACATGCACTTTTCAAGGGGATGGCTACAATTCTACGCAAGCGCGGCATCGACATCACCTATATCGCCGCAGATGGCAAGGTCAAAGAGCTCAACGCACAATGCCCGGCATTTCACTGCCCAGAAGCTAACCTGCGCTGCTGCTGCCGCCGAATCCTCTACAACCAACCCGATTTTGCCCAGGGACTGACTCTTCTGGAAATTGCTGCACAGAAGCGAGGTTTCCAAGTCCTTTTCCTTCCTAAATTTCACTGCGAGTTAAACTTCATCGAGATGTCCTGGGGCAAGGCTAAACGACTGTATCGGCTAAATCCGCCATCCTCGAAGGAGGAGGCCGTGTAGCAATACATGTTGCAGGCTCTTGATGCTGTCACCTTAACAGACATGCGAAAGTAAGGTAGGGCTCATTCATAAGGAACAAGTTTTTTTAGCCCCCAAGAATATATCTGTTTATGTAATGTGTTGCAGGTTTGCTCGGCGTGCTCGACGCTTCATGGATGCAGCAGATGCTTATAACCGCGGGCTTCATGGTAAATGGGCAGCGTGGGCGGGAAAAAAATATCATGGGCATAGGGTCCTTCCAGAGACTCTTATGGTCGAGTTGGAAGCGGCTATGGCGAAAGAAAGGGCAGATAGGGCGGCTGTAGTGGAAGCTCTTGCCATCTTGGGTATATCATCGAGATGACCTGCGAGAATATATAAATATATATATTGTATATTGTGACTTGAGTCGAATCGTATAATGTACTACATCTACTGTCTACGTTTCAATTGCATACGCGAGCATAGAAGAGCGAGATCTTGAAGAGTTGTAGTCTGTTAGTGACCGCGGGGGTGTGACAGTTGTTCGACCTATGCCGGCATGTGCGGAGTTTGAATTCTTTCTCACGGATTCTGGTGCTTCGTTCTCCCATAGAGCTTTTGCAAGGTTTTGGAGATAGAATATGCTATATCTTGTGCTTCGAACGTTCTGTGTCCTCGGAATGTTGATTTGTCTTCTTGAAACAGCCGAACTGGACACTCGTTGATTTGGCAGGCTTATAACCAAGTCAGCATTGGAGGAATATTCTTACTGCCAACAACTTACTAATGAGTTTGGCCCTTATATCTAAGACATTTTGTATAAGGATTTCGGCTGAAATCGCGCTCAGCGGTGTAGAACGAAAGTCGAGGAATTTTAGAATTACGGCATAGCCCGGGCAACAAGCCGGGCATCAAGGTCTTCAACAGACTACAACAACCGCAGGTACGAGGACTCATTGTTGTAGCGTCTGTCTACGAGAGACTATGAAGAGTTGAGGTTTCGTCACGAAGAAGTAACACGAGAGTCACAGACAAGTAACACCACGTGATGTGAGTGGAGCGTCCATGTCGCCTACCTTATTTGCTATGGATATCAATCATCTTCATCGAATATCTGGTCATACAAATTTCCAACTTTTACAGAAATCTGTTGCTAAAGGCCGACGTGGTGAAATTACATCCTTAACAGGAATCCCCAAATTCATTTTTTTTTTTTTTTTTTTTTTGAGGGGGCGTTTAGTGGCGGGTTGAGCTCGTTAAAACATAGAAAGAGAGAGGGCGCGTTGCCTCTCGTCGCCTTCCACCGCGACAGGCTCTCAGGCAACCTGTCACAGCTTCCGGGCCGACATCGGTCGGTCACTCCCGCGCGCCTAAGGTTGAGGCCTCGGACTTGGAACCAGGCCAGAATGTGATTGTGATCCTCTCGAGGAAACGCGCCCACCGCGTCCGCGCCTGTAGCACGGTATGTGGGGCTTCGGCGTAACCAGTAGCTCTAGCATTCCGACGATTGACCTCAAGGATCTGCCGCCGTACAGCTTTCATCAGGAAAAAGCAAAATCTACATAGCAAAGCGCGTAGCCGCTGTAGCCAAGTGTCCGGAGCTGTTGCACTCTGTAGCTCAATACAGCTGATCGCAGTACGATGTATGACTACATACGCTCCATAACTAGGACAGTTTCAACAGAGGCTACATGCACTCTGTTCATGTTGACCCTGTATATGTCACAGTACGAATCACCTATATTGAAACTTGATTGAAACTTGAAGTTAATTCGGTACATACCGTTGCATTTTGGGTGCATTGAACTTGAATTGCGAGCAAATTGCAAGTGTGAGTCGATTTAGTAACCAGTTTGAGACAGAGAAGTGGGGGAAGGAGCATTTGATAGCCTGAATGTGACATATGTGAGCCAATGGACCGCTACAGATGTAATACAATGCACCGTCAACTAGATATAGAGTGGTATGTATCTTGCTCGCTTGACTACATCGTGCTACAGATTACAACGGTAGTCGGGCGGACGGCTACAGAGGCTACATAAAGGGGGACCATCCTACGAGGCTACAGGTGCTACATTGGGTATGTTGCGCTCTGTCGAGGGGTCGGTTTTTCCTGATGTTCATCACTACCGGCTTATCCGATACCCACTAAAACCCCGACTCTTTTGGCCCAATCTCGGGCCAGGGTGCGTTCCCCTTGAAGAGTTTTCCTCCAAGTACTCTTCACTAACCATGTTGCCAGGCTCTTCTTACCATACTTTACTTTGTCTGTCATAGCACAGCCTATTGTTTATGGTTTTTAACCAACGGTTCTTTATCTTTGCAAACGGAGCGGGCCCAGATTCTTGAATGACGCGTTCGTTTCGGATGCGCCAGATGAGGTGAGCCGACTCAGTTACGAGTATTTTGTGTAGGCGAGTCGTGCCAGGGTCGCCGTGTTTCGTCACTCCGCCTGCCATTATTTGCCCAATTGTGGGCCGCAGGTCTTGGCCCGTCTTCAAGCGCCATATCTCAGACGCAAGGTCCCAAATTTCTTTCTGGCCTGGTGCTGTGCATTGTGTGAGGATGTGCTCCATAGATTCGTGGACACCGCATATGCTACACTGTCCCCGTTGTCGATGGTTGGGCACGTTGTCCCAGAACTTCCCAATCTTATACCCCTCGTGGATCAGCATCCATAAGAAGAAGCGGATGCTCCGCGGTATGTCTTTATTCCGAGTTGAATGCCAGATTTTACGCGACGGCGGGGCACCAGTGCTCCCGGTCGCCGCTGTTTTGATTAACTTTAGGTTTTCTGCGGTCGCTCTTCTGTCTAGAAGCTCGCGGCATGACTCTTTTTCCATTTTCAGCTTTCGTATGATCTTGTATGCCACATAGATTTGAGTTTGGCGCCTGGGAGGGTGAGGGAGGCAAGTGCCTCTAAATTCACTTCATCTTCTGTTTGCTTATGGCTTCCCTCAGCTGCTTGTTTGTCTGCTGCCTCATTCCCTGCATTTCCAGAATGTCCTTTGACCCAGGAAAATTCGATTGGTGCCTCTCGTTCGCGTATCTTCGCCGCAGTTAGTTCAAACAGCGATCCATTTGATATGGTGTGGAAGCCTTGGTCCTGCCATTTTTGCAGATTTTTGGTGAGCCCGTTCATCGCATGTCTTGAGTCTGTGTATATTCTTAACGGGACATCTAGGGGTGTGGATTCCACCGCCTCCTTTATTGCAAGTACTTCTCCCACTTGATTTGACGGTCCCATTATCTCTGGGACCCGTATTGCCTGGTTTCTTGCATCATTTTCACCGAAATATACGCCTGCACCGGCTTTTACATCGTCGGTGTCGTTGTCAATGGCAGATCCATCCGTGAAGACAGATATTGTAGGTCTTGCGTCACGCGTAAAGTTCGTCATCGGCGCGGTGTCAGCACCATTTTCGTTTCCGTCCGTGAAGATGCGGAAGACATCCGCGAGCGTGCCGCGAGTCGTCACTCTAGGATCGAACTCCACCGTGTCTTCTTCGTCTCCCTGGTCTGCGGGTTGTCGGAGGTGTTCCAAGTCCTCGGGCTGTGGTATACTTGGGTCCCATTTGTCTTCGAGTGAGTTTATCATTTCTTGAGCTTTGTGGTAGCATTGATTCGGGTGATTACAGCCTGTTATCGCTCGTGTTAACTGGCATGCAGTACAGTGGCAGTCAATACAATTCGTGTGGCGCCGTGTGCCTGCCTTGTAGGCAAGTGCTCGGGTATCTCCGACCCATTTCAAGTGGTGTTTCTCCTTTAAACATTTAATTACATGGGCTGGTGAGTTAAAGAGTCGTCTGTCGCCTTCTGAGAATTTGTGATACCAGATTGGCATTCTGTCCAGGATATTACGATCCATAGCGATCGCTTCCGCCGCTACTCCGTACTTCCTCCCTACCGCCATCATATGGTGCGCGTCACTTAGTCACCACCTCTTCGTGACAACGCTAACTGTGGCCTCAATTTTTCACCCATTTTTATTTCCTCTTGCCAAACGACTCCTTTTTATGAGAGGAACAATCTGGCAAGAGGGATTTTCCTAATTTAATTTTTTGAGGGAGTTCTTACCCATCCAATTTGGCACTATAGGCTATTTACGGGCACTTTGAGGTGTATCGGGAACGGAACTAGCCCTCAGATGTTGCGCAGGTATGTGCAGGCTATGTGTGTTGTTTCAAGGACCTTGTAGAGCGCTCGTTTTCCTGTGGAAAATCCCTCAAACTCACTGCAAAATGCGGCGAAATAGCCTCTCAGAAAAAAAATTTCGGCCTCCGGCCAATTTGGCACTAGTGCAAAGGAGGTGGCGACTAAGTGACGCGCACCATAGTCGCTAGGTCTTTGCTTTTTAGGTTCAGGGCTGATTGGTATGGTGCCCATGATTGAAGGTACGTGTTGTACCTGACAGCTTCATCCACATTGAAGTCAGCGCTAACAGCTCGGTGTGCTAGCACTTCATCCGCAACGAAACACCAGAGCGGCCGGTCGGGGCCGAAGTTCAAGTACCTGTGCAGCCAAGTTACTGCGATCGCCTCGTTGCGTGCGACAATGTCTAATAAATTCTTTCCGCCCATTTCTACTGGTGCGTGCACCGTTTCTTTATTCACCCGGACTTGTGTCTTCTCTGCCCATAAGAAGCTTCTCACTCTCCTTTCGAGGCGTTCTTCAACCTCGGCGGGCATTCCTTGGACCGTCGTGAGGTACTGCGTCATGCCGCCTACCACCATCAAGATAATGAGCCGTCGGCCTTCCATGGATGGGTGCCCCAGCTCCCACCGGTCAAGGGCTTTCTCTACTTTTTCTAATGTGACTGACCATGTTTCAGACTGGTCAATGCCATTGCCGACCCATGCCCCGAGTGTTCGTATAGGTTCACCTTCCGCGGCGATTTTGATATGTGCGGGAATTTGTGTTCCAGTCAAGCCGTTGATGAAACGGTTTGCGCGTAGAGTACTTATATACAAGAAACGAAAACGAAAACAACTATATATAGAATAGCCGTTAGATGGCCGGTGGTGCCCGTCGGCAGCAGGTTCAGAAACGAAAATGAAGCAGTCGGCACGGAACAAGTCAAGGTCGGCTCCATGACGCCAAGGGTCACGGTCACGCAGATTGAGATGCTCGTGCAACTTAGCTACTGCCGGCAGCCAAAGGAAAGCAAGAGGAGGGAAAAATCGGTCATTTCGAGGGCTTTCCAGATGCCGAAAACGCGTTTTCCCGGCCGAGGGATTTCCCCTCGGAGATCGATAAAGAGCGTGGGAATTCTGACCGATTTGCCATCACCCTTGGAATGGCGGGGTTCCCCGTCAATGGCAAGAACTACGTGATTAGAGCACTTTGGCAAACGGTGAAAAATCGTTTTTTTTCTTCACCTAACGCGTACCCAAATTTTGGTTGTGGAGCCCCAAAACAGTGGGCAGCCCACTGTAGTTTTTCACCAAACTCGCTTAGTTTTTCGAACTGAAATTTGATTTTCACCGTTTGCCAAAATGCTCTATTGCATGCTCCAATCAAGACCGCTCTTGTGCGGAATCTGGGCGTCACACGGTCATCGCCATCCTCCGACCCGTTGATCAAGACATTCTTCGCAAAGTCCTCAATCGCGAACCAATTGTAGAGGCGGAGGACAAGAATGATGAATGTACCAGAGTTCTTGCGCGTCGTAAAGGAATGCAAGGGAAGGGAGTTTGCCGTGAGTATCGTCAATCTCTGAATATTATTTGCCTTTAAGAATGGCAGGGAGCTCAATGCTATTTAGCAGAGCAGATCTAGCATAGCGGATTTTGGCGTTTGATGTGCACTCGAGATCGCCCCAACTCAAGGCATCGAGAAAGATCGGAAGGTTGATACCAAGTCCATCCATGAGAGCGAGGACTTCGGTAACTTTGGATGCAAGATCTTCTGTCAGATTATTCCGAAGGGCTGCTGTCTGCTGAATTTGGATTGCAGGCGGGGAGACGGTAGTAGCCTCAGAATCCGATTCCGAATCTGAGCCATCCGAGCTTACAAGATCTTTGGATGGGTCAAAGTCGGAGTCGTCAGAGTCTGAAAAGTCCGAGTTATTATCCCAGTAGAAAAGGTCGTTGTCTTCTGCATTTTCTGCTGCGTCGGAAGTCATAGAGTCAAGCGAAAGAGAGGCAAAGCATGTGATTATATTGAAGAAATGCGAATAAAAGTGGAACATGGGGGGTGTTATTATTTTGCTTCTACTTGCTTGTGTGGGTAGAAAGTCATATAAGCTATACACCAAGAGAGACCGTGTTTACTCTGAGGGTGGTGTCGACAAGTAGTGAGCGAAACGAGAGGCTGGCTGACGCACGTCAGTGTAGCGGATATATGTAAGTGGTGTTACCGACACCAAGGCATCATGTGAATGTTGAGCGGTCACTGTATTTTGATTATTATTATTATTATTATTTTTAAATTTTAGCCTCTGTTACAGCTGTTCCCGAAATCTATGAGACTTTTCAAAGAAAATTGCGCGAGCTCAACTTTTGATCGGAGTGATAAGGCACACCATATATGGTAATATCTCCGACGGCCGGTGGCCCGGTACGTCCGACCGTGGCATTCATTGAGCTGCCAATTTTTTTTCACCTTCTTCGCCATGTCTGAATACCCTCGTCGCTTTCAGCGCGCACCGCCGCCAGCCTACTAGCCTGCTCCACCACAGTACAATGATATAACGGACCTGTCAAGCAGCCCCAGCCCAGTCAGGCTACGTCCGTCTGAGTCCATGTACTTCGGTGTGTCGCGCTGCATCACACCTGGCTTCTCCGCTGACATACATACATCCCAGGAGATTCTCCTAATCCCCAGACCACTCTCTCTTTTGATCCCGACCACCACCCTCCCTTTGATCCCAACTACCAGCACTCCTTTGATCCTTCCATTCCGTTTGCAAACGGCTTCGACACGGCCTTTCAGCAACTTTCCCCGTCCACGACGGAACCGCGAACCCAAAACCGACCACCCGCACACGTCGCGCAGCCACACCAGCCTCAACCCCACCACCACACACTCCCGAAGTCACGGACGTTGAGTAGTCGAGTTCCAAGCGAAGACAGGTCAATCCTCCTTCATCCCCCCCCTGTCATAGGCGGATCGGTGGACGATTTCATTGCTGCTCATCCCCAATTCCCCGCAGGACTCAAGCCTCTTCTTCAAAAACTTGGTTTCGAGATTGGTGATGATATTTCAGTGATCACCATTCTCAATGGTCGTCTGCAGATATCGCTCAATTTACTGCCGCTCGAATTGTCAAGTACTACAACAAATACAAAGCACAATTGCAAACTTAGGTACTCTCATCCGTACTGTTCATACTATTGTTTATAACTCTCCAACGACGCTCTATCTATGATACACCCTCACCTATAAATTGACCTGTTATGCTCATCGTACACCTGCGTACTTTTACCCCTTTGTACCCATCTTTACGATTATAATTTATATTCTTTGTACAAAACCGGTGCAAATTACTGAGCGTCAGGTCCGCCAATGAATCCCGAGTGCCGAAACCACCCTCGTGCTTTTTCCCCAGTTACCGAAGCACAGGCTTCGAGTAAATCTACCTCAGGAGTATCGCTATTCTGCATGCGCCGCCAATGCCGCCTAATCCATGCTTTCACTAAGACGTGGGTGGGTGAGTCCGGTGATAATAGAATATCTCCTATAGACGTACCTGCACTGAAGCTCTCTTCAATCGGGTTGAAGTCAGGAGAGTAAGGGGGGAGGAAAAGAAGAATACAGCCTGTTTTATGATGAGTAAATAACGGCCTCAAGACAACACTATACAAAACCTTTTGCCTCCACCATCTCGCGAAGATATGCGCTTTTATGAATCGCACAGTTATCAAGTATAAGTACGCTCCGATCATTAGGATATGCATTCATTTTGGGCAGCTGAGTTGCATGAGGACCATTGAATTGGAAAAAGAAAGAGATACGCACAATATCATTGACGATGAAGTCAAAAAATTCATCCCCATCCACAGATCCGGCCACAATGCGCGTACCCAGATAGCCAGCAATGGTGATGGCAGCAAGAATACTGTACCGTTCCCCGCGTACAAAATCTGCGTCAATCTCTGCGCGCTGGCCAACAGGAGCTGCCTCTTTTCCGAAAGATTGTTCTGTCGTCTTTGCTGGACTAATCAGCAGTCACGATCATCGAAGAGATGAATGTAGTCTGAATCATCTGCAGCCACGCAGCACGGGCAACATCATCACGCTCTGCTGCTGCCCGTCGAAGGATCTTGTATGGGACACCAGTATCCCGGATGAGTCGGTCGAGAGCTGAGCGAGAGATTCCTGTGTCATGGGTAACCGCTACCCAATCCATGATCTCGTCAAGATATAGTTCAGGAGCCTCTGCAAGCAATGTGAATAGGTCGTGGGTTTGGTCTGCATTGAGGTTGCGTGGGCGTCCGCGCACAGTAGTCGAAGGTGCTCTGACTGTGCCATAATCTTCTTTATTTTCTCTCCAGCGGAAAAGGCTCGCCCGAGAGACACCAAGAATCTCACATACATCCTCGGTGAGATAATCGTTGTCGAGTAGCCAGAGAGCGCGCTCTTTGAGGTCGTCGCTGATATGGCGGAAGACCATACGATAGCGATTTGATAGCGATGACGCTCTGCTATAAAGCTTGTCAAGTTTACAGCACAGCGTCATTCTTTCCTAAACGGGAACGGATTTCTTAAGTTCCGGGTCGGAGATATTACCATATATGGTGTGCCTTATCACTCCGATCAAAAGTTGAGCTCGCGCAATTTTTTTTGAAAAGTCTCATAGATTTCGGGAACAGCTGTAAGCTGCTGCTGAATAGCGTGGTGTTAACGAAGGCCTTGTACCGGCGGTCTTTCGGGGTGAGCGTGATGTCACGAGAAGTGTCACGCGGAACACGGGATGGGGCCAGTGACGTGGCAGTGGGCAACCCCAGGGTGATGCCAAATCGGTCGCCACACCGATTAAAGCCGATGGCCCCGGCCAGTAAAACCCTCGGCAATCTGAGGCTATTTCCGGCGAAATAAAGCCCTCGAAATGACCGATTTTTCCGACATATGGTGGCGGCCAAGACTTTATGACAAGCCGGAATTTTGGTCAAAATTGGGGTCGGTAACTTCTCCCAATCGTCGCCATCTTCTTCACTTTCCGATCCAGAGTCTTCGTCTTCCCATGCCATGGGATCTTCATCCGATGTTGGATCGGGGGTTTAGTGCACAACCAGAAACATTCCATTCGAGTCGCGCTGAGCCTGGGATCCTTTCTTATGCAGCCTGGGCATGGAGGGCGTTGATGGTGAGGACTAGTGCTGGCCATAAATACGATACGAAAAAATATATTCTGAATATATTCAAATAAATATGAATACGATACGGTGCTCGAACCCTTCACTGAATATGAATACGGGTGAATATAAATATGCCAGAATATGGATACGAATACGATACGGCCATAGCGTACTCGAATATATTTGAATACGTTTGAATACCACTGCGGCGTGATTTTGCCCCTCGGCGGCTCTCGGCGGTGGCTCCCGGCCAAGATTTTCGGGGTAATCATTGGTCTATATCAGCCCTGAACACGACAATCAGCCTCCCGTGGTCTTCCGAGGCATTCGGCATAGATCCAACCAGTCTCGAGTACCGGCATCCTTGGTCCCCGAGCCGTCCCATGTTGAAATTTGACCTTTTGTATGGCGCAGGTCATTCAGGACATTGAATGGACAGAATATGAATGATAACCAAGCCCTATTTGACCTGGTTAATGTGCCTGCTAGAGTAAGTTTCAGGTGAGAGAATATATTCAAATATATTCATAATATATTCGTATTCAGTCGCTATGAATATGAATACGATACACCACAAATACGATACGCCGCTGGCATATTCAGAATTTCAGAATATGTTTGAATATGAATACGATACGGAAAATTCGTATCGTATCGTATTTATGGCCAGCACTAGTGAGGACGAGGGCGCGATTGATGGCGTTTCACAGCCACCGGAACGATTGATCCGCTATCAAAAACGCGAAATTGCTGGACGAAACATTGAAAATCAAGGTTTCAAACTTTTGCTCCAGTAGATCTATAGAATACCCTCTAAAGATGCTATTTAAACAGTCTCAGGATGCCTCAACCAAAACTGGATCGACAGTATGCATTGCCAAATTGGGACTCAAGTTTGTCACGAAGTTGTGACCGCCACCATACTTACTATGGTGCGCTTCACTTAGTCACCGCCTCCTTTGCACTACTGCCAAATCGGCCGGAGGCCCAAATTTTTTCAAAACACCCTATTGAAGCCTGGATTTCAACCAATTTGGGGACTTTTTGAGTGGACTTTTGATGCACCTACTGGTGCGATTTGGGTTTGGCATAGGAGTGGTGTTTGATATCCCTTGTATTGAGGGTTCTGGAGGCCAGCAAGATCGAAATTGGTGTATACTGCCAAATTGGGTGGAAAACTTATAGCTCCTTCAATTATTTAAATTTTGGAAATCTCTCTTGGGAAGTTGTTCCTCTGTTGAAAAGGAGTCGTTTTGCAAGAGGAATAAAAATTAGGGCAAAAACTGAGGTCACAGTTAGCGTTGTCACGGAGAGGCGATGACTAAGTGACGCGCACCATAACCGATCGCTTGATCATGTGACTACCACGTTTTCATCATACATATGACCTTTAATACGCTTTTTGCTCTGTCCTGTGTCCATATTTCAATGGCGACGCCGCCGCTCAACGCTCCTTACGTTTCTGTGAAGTCATTCTAATCGACAACTTGCATTGCACTAACTTTCTACCATAGTCCGCTTGTAGTATCACCCAAGATTACCTAGATTTCACCAGCTGTGATGATTCAAGCGTTGCTGCTCGGTTTTATGGTCAATACTTACCAAATGTTGACAGCTATCCGCGACTCTGTCCTCTCGCTGGCTTCGCTGATCGATCTGTATTCTTACTCTGGTCGGTGGAATCCGCCTTTCTTGAACACCAAAACTGATGCAGATCCTCAAGCTGAGATCTCCTGCACCTCCCTGAAATCTTGCAGCCCACAAAACACATATCCCCGCCCCATTCTTGCTCACATAGTTGTTCACGGTCTCGTTTTCGAGCTGCTTGCCCCACAGTCCGCTTGTTTTTTGGACTGACTTTCGACTCCTCGGTTTCTGACGCCAACGGAATGACTCTGCGACGTGGATCGGAGCATTATTCTTCGCGCCGTTCCCCGTTCTTACTGTATTTTCACTTTTAATATCAACCTTGTGTCTGTCTTAGGATGGTAGAGAAGGTACTGTCAAAAGAACTTGATCCCAATTTTGCATATTTGGCTGTAGAGAGAGACGATTTCCAGCTTGTGTTGACAACTTTTCCGGAGACAACTTTGGCTGCTAAGGTAACCCCCATCCACCCTCTAGAAAGGACGTGAGCCCAGAAGTATACGGAGACTACTACAGTGGTGATGGAAAGATCTGCACGCGGAGTTTCTCACGCAATTCTGGGTCGAATGACCTCGAATAAAATGCTGACATTGGAATAGAACATTTTCAAGATTTTTGGGATACATACCTTGCCTAACGGCGTGGTGTGGAATGAATTTATTTGTGATTTTCCGGAAAATCAAGTCCGTGGGAAGAAACACAATGCAATAGAGACTTTGCGGTAGCCACCGGTGGGCCGTGGCTATCCGAGGCTAATTTTTCTCGAGACCGGATGACAGCCTCTGGGTGGATTAGCCACTATTTTAATTTATACTATGGGATGCTAGGGTGGCTAACTTGATCGGGAGGCTCGAAAACCTATTGCACACGAAGAGCCGCAAATAGCCACCGGTGGCTTCCGCAAAGTACAGTATACAGTTGCCGACAGTTGAGTTTGGCTTACAGCATGAGCGATGGCTAATGTGGGTTTGTTTCAGCCGAATGCAATACTGTACTATTTCGATCATTTCGCCACGCACGTGATTTTTTAATTTTTGCGACAAATCTCCAAATTCCGCTAAAATCAATGGCTGATTGTGACCCAGAAACATCCAAGGAGTGACAATGAGAAACCTTGCGTTGATTTCCGGGGCCAGATATTGAGGTTGTGCGATGGTCAAGACGGTCGGCATTGAGGCAGACTTGAAAGGATGACACGGACGTGGGCACTTCACCTAATCTCAAGCCACAATATTGAGGAAGTACCACGGCGCTAGTTGGAGATTCTCGGAGCCCATGGGCAGCAGGACCAACAGAAATGACTTATGGATATGTTTGACGATATAAATATAAGCGAGGCAAAGTGAGGAAACTGAATGATCATATTTATTCCGAAGACAGGCGCAATTCCAGCAGTCGAAGGTGGGACACTGCCTAAATTTGTTTGCCTGACCAAGGCGGCAGCTTCAGCTAAATGCCGCTGGCGTGTGGGATCCGGGATTCCTTTGACATGCTATAACATTCAAGTCAGCTTGACCATCCGCCGCAAAGAAAAAATAATTTCCGGATGTTTTCGCCTTGTAGGTCATCGTCGTTAAGCATAGATTGCCAAGAGCTCATAAATAATTCAGAAGCAGGTATAGACGCTGCCAAGATTGGTGTGTTCTCAGCGGACATGACACTCTGAACTGCGTGCGGTTGCTGAGAAGAATCATGAGCAAAATATTATTTCGGAGCAACGGAGAGAGAAGACCTGAAGGATGAGCTCCATGAGCTCGAGACGATCCCAATGTTTTGTTTCGAGATGATGCCGGAAGTCATCCACAGTGCGGAAGAATTTTCTCACTGGCTATAAATCGATGTAGCGTTAATGCAAACCTGATTTTCAAAAATTCACTTGCCTGTTTCAAATACCGAAGACGACGTAACATATAGAAAACTGAGCCCCACCGCGTTCGCACGTCCGGGAATAGAGTCACAACCGCCAACTTGATTTTCTGAGTTGTGTTGACGTCAAGGAAAATGTACCATGACCCAGCAGTATTACCCTCCACAATGATGTTCTGGACTGGAGATCATCTCGGCGCTGGCCAGACTTACGGACATAAGCTACAGATTTCCGTGCTCGCCGAATAGGACCGGCTTTGCGACTCGAAACTGCCGCGCGCTGCGCCCTTGGTGGGGCATCAGAAGATGAACTCGGGGTGGCGAGGTCGGTTTCTGTGTCCGAATACATTGCACTGTCGTCTTCATTTTCCATAACCTGCATTGTAGCTTGTGCGCACAGGTTGATGATGTGAGCGAAACATCTGATGTAGTCAAGGGCCTTCCGAGATAAGAAATTTCCTTATATAGAAGGGGGGGAGGGGGGTCCCGAGGGCCTCGAGAAAAAACTTTCATATGAATTTTTGTAACTCGGTTCTGAGGGTTGTATGCAGCAGATATATGCTAGGTACGTTGTTCTACAGCCTTATTTTAGCAATTCAGTACTTCAGATCCAACTCTGGCCACCATGGTCCATTGTCACCGTCAGATGGGTTTGACCGCCGCTCGGGCCTCTGGGAGCCTCGGCTGTCAGTGTGTATGCTGTTGCTTGGTCCAGAAGACTGGTTGCTGACATTGAGAAATATCAATTTTGCAGAGTGCAGGTACGTGGAAATGTGCAAAATAACAGGTTCTTCGGTTCAAATGCTGATGTTGAGTCCGAAAATACATAAATTTGATACAGCTAACAAATTGGGCAGTGTGAAGATCACGTGAATTTACCATATAAGGCATATTACGGCAGCAGGAAGGGAGGGGGGGTCACCCGAAGTCGCTGAAAAAAAAAACTTCGACCCCCGGTACGGATTTCGCGGATCGGTATCCCCTTGGATGTAGTTCTTCTTCGCGTCAAAGTCTGGTATCAGGGGGATGAGACTAAACATCATTGAAGCATTGTTGGATGCGTTGTCAAGGGTGAAATGCCCAATCTGAGTTCGTCGGTCAACACGATAAATACCTGATTTGAATTTGAAACGTACCTTGTGAATAATCCCTGCATTTTCGAAAATAGAGGCGACAATACGTGCCAGCCGGTGGCCGCTGTGAGCACCGCGCACGCGCCGGAAAGCCATAATGGTTGGCTTTGCCAGAATTGGTTTTGCCGTCCAGGGTCTCGTGGATGAGTTGATGAATCAAAGTGTGGAAACATACCACTTCTGCAGCTGCATAGGTGTAGGCGCCATATCGGTTATTCGAGACGTCGGGGAATCTGCTAGGTTCGTCCAGATCGATAGTGCCGGGTTAGAAATGATTGTGTAATTTACAGTACAAAAATTACATGTAAATTACGCGTAAATTACATTCTTTACAGGGGACCTTCAGATTTGAGCGTAAAGAATGGTAATTTTTTGCCTGGAAGAGCTGGCCTACAGGGCCATGTTTCAGAGCATTTACAAAGCATTCAAACCAATTTTTTCTTAAGAAATGCGAACGAGCATTTTCGGCCATATGTGAGTTGATCACCGCCATCTGATGTCCGATCATGTGTCAGCCCTTGACGTACTGGCTCAATACTCGCTCACCTTTCCAACTCAGCACTTGGTTAAAACCATGCCCAGGATTCTGAACCCTTCCTGAGAAGCACTGCGCACCAACCATTCAAGCTTGCGGGCGGACAGCGGAGCCCACCCACCAAAATCTGGCAAATTTTACCAAAAAATACATTTTTTACAAACTTTACATGGTGTTTTTTACGGTAAAGAATGTAAAAAATTTCGGGCCTGCGGCGCTGTAAATTACGCTAAATTACACTGTAATTTATGGGGTCTCCGACCCCCCTTGTAATTTACAAAGTTTACGGACCCCAAATCATTTCTAACCCAAGCCTACAGATCGAAGTAGCGCTGGCCACGTCGCATCACATGAGAAGAAAGCACAAAAAACACGTCTCCTTCTCTCCTTCGTATCTCTCTCGTTTCGACGACAAATAGCATGATTTTGGTATCGGAGGACTCGCCGTAATCCGGGCTTCAAAACGACTATCTTTTATCGCCGAAATCCTGACTTCATTTTGGCCGACATCCACCTTGCTCGTCATCGTCATCGCCGTCTTTCAATCTATATGCATTTGTAGCGCGGATTCCGGTTGGATAACTTATTGTTGTCGTGTCTCTTCTCTACTTCCACCGTGATCACAGTTTTGTTTTCTGGTTTTGTTCCTTCTCAGGCGCGCGTAACAATTCTCTGCCGTGCGGTGTATAGCACCAGTGGGGTGCGTCCTCAAAAGGAAAGGATGCTAATTTTTCGCCAAATTTCGCTGTGGCGTATTCTATTTTTTTTCTCGTTTGCCACTGGAGTCTGCGTGGCTTACTTACTATTAGCCACTTTGTACCACACATACAATACTAAGCATGCCAGATGACTATTTTCTGGAGATCTCAAGACTCATTCTGTGTGCATAACGCTGCTATGCACATGGAGTAAGATCAAATGGTCCCAAACAAATTATTCTGATAAGTTGTTATATACACCCGGCAGCCACAATTTAAACTTGCACATATGCCAAGAGCGACCAAAAATGCCTTCCAAGTGCGCCTACACATGGGCGATTCCGTCCAGAATCGCGCCGAGCGCGACAAAGTTGGAGAAGCTGGATGTCAAGTGGATGTCGGCCAAATTGAAAGTCGGCATTTTGCCAATAAAATACCAGCGTCTTGAGACCCGGATTCAGGCGACCTCATACATACAAGAATAGTCGAGATTGGGCAAGAAACGAGCAAGAATGAGGCGATACAAGAAAACGTGTTTTTCGCTTTCTTTACATGTGATGCGACGTGGTGTCATTACATCTGCAAACTGCTGTAATTTAGAGTGCTACAGTGGCGGCAAAATCTGATGTCACCCCCAAAAAAGGAAATTTTCATCAAACCGCCTCTAATCTGCCCTGATCCATTCGCACGGCAAATACGATTGAGAAAGATAGGTCCATTCATTGAGGAGAAATGGGCCAAAGATGTTTGATTTCTTTCTGAAAATGCGCGCAAACGCTTAGTTTAGAGAAGCTGCGTCGCCCTATCAACTCTAGTCAAAACCGCGGTCAGATGGCTGGTTCGCGAACTAGACCTCTCAGATTCGACCTTGTTTTACTCTATGAACGTGACGAACCTATATGTCAGTGACCGGGGGCCTTCGAGCCCGA
This sequence comes from Favolaschia claudopus, assembly GCA_037176885.1. NCBI lineage: Eukaryota > Fungi > Basidiomycota > Agaricomycetes > Agaricales > Mycenaceae > Favolaschia > Favolaschia claudopus. The sequence goes on along the minus strand of JAWWNJ010000054.1, from coordinate 141,682 downwards.
GACCGAGCTCGGAGATAAATTTGATATGTACCACTTACAACATTCCCGTAACCAAGCTACCAACAACCCGAATGCTGTCAGCCGCCTGTGGCCGCTCATCGGTGCCTACAGCGAGCTCACCAATCGCGCGCATATCTTTGTTGTGCGCGTTCGTGCTTTGCCAAACTGGTTTTGGATATAACCTTTACTGCTCCGAGAAATTCGCACCTCAAATAACTTCCCCTTGGTGCCGGCGCGAATGAGGCGGGAAGGCAGGGCGGGACGGTGAGCGGCGCCAGTGAGATGATGACCTGGCACAGATCCCGTCGGTTGCTGCTGCCGGTGACTGATTCGTGACTGATAGTCACCCATCATCTCATGAAATTTAGCTCCGAGCTCGGTCTCGGGCTCGAGCACGCCGGAGTAACTCTCAATTTACGGCTGAGTGCTTCCAGCCGTTATTGTACAGTGCCGGACACGCAAAGGCGACAATGTTGATTGCCGGCGAACGGGAATTTTGGGGATAAATCTGACTTCAGATTCGGATTCGCCGACCCCTGAAAAGCTCAAAAAACCACCTCCGAAGTTTTTCCCACGACATTTTGGCTGTGGCCAAATTGTTGAGGTCAAAAATCGAAACTGTGTGTACCCCTTTTGAGCTCCGAGCGCAAAATTACTGATCCTTGGCAGGTGTAAGTGGAAGGGTGACGGCCTGAACTACAATAGCCTGTTTGCGATGCAGCCATTGAATGGCTAATGGCTACGCAAGTGTCCAGATTCCGGTGTACTGGCAGTAGCTACGCACGGTCTGAGCATCCAAATTTCATTCCAAGTAGCTCTTCTTGACTTCGACATGCAAGTGTAGCCCATCAAACTTTCCTAATGCGGAAATCGGTAGCCATTCAATGGCTCCAATGGCTCTTCGCAAACCCTCTAATCTGGGCGGTAATTCTCAGCACCAACCCACGGCATGACGATCGGCAAGCATGGTCTGTGATAGAATTGATCAACATCATGTAAGTTGTCCAAATACGGCGATGTTTCCCAAGGAATTTGTGCCAAAACGGCTCGTGAAATTGCTTTGATGTTATCAGAGACAGAACCAGCTCGATTAACGGAGTCGATTGCGCTATGTTTCGTAATTTTCCCATGAAATCTCGGTGTTCGGCCAAAATTTTGGGGTCAATTTTTTTGATTTTGAGTTTTGGGGAAATGGGCTCGTGCAAAACCGTTGTTTGGGTCTATAACAACATGTTTACACAGAAAACTAGCCGCCTGTGCATGTGTCACACCTTCCATAAGAGTCACTCCGGCAGCGGATTTGGATTTGGATTTGATGGGATTTGGAGCTGATGGGTGACGATCAGTCACCAATCAGTCACCGTTGCCAACTGATGACGGGACTGTTCCCGCCAAACTATTGTCTCGTCGGCATTTTCCCGCCATCCTGCTCCATTTCCCGCCGTGCCTGCGCTGGCACTTAAGAGGTCTGCTGTAGCAATAAAATTGTGCAGGCAACATATGGTAATCAAAGCACACCGTTTTCACAAAGTGCGCCGTTCTGGAGGCAAGCAATGGGCTCAATGAAGGAGCTCGTCGTCGTCGCCGACGAGCAGGCATGTTGCAAACACAACGGCGGCTAACGTCGGACATTCCGCGGACTACGTTACATACAGACATCAGTTCCACCATCAAATCCAAATCCCATCAAATCCAGATCCTGCTCCGCTGCCGGAGTAACCCTAAATGGAAGATCAAAGTTGTCGACTTTGCGTGTCCGGCACTGTACACAATACGTTGCTTGCTCGTCATTGCGCCTACAGTAACGGCTGGTGTCGAGCCTACGGGATAGCCGTGTAGGTAGGTAGGTAATATTACTCGGCCTCAGCGTTATGCGTGACATCATAGAATTTTGGAAACGACACCGATAAAATCCGTTTCAGTCATACAGATTGGTACAGTACTCGCCCGCCTACCTCCGCTGGATGCCTGTCGAAGCTTCCTACGCCCATGAAGTCCGTCGCGACCGCCGCATCCTTATCCGCGCTCCCGTCGTTGATGGGTCGAATCAGGACCTCCACATCGCTACCCTCCTTCTGGAGGAAGATACTCTGAATACTTGTCTTGCCCCTCGCTCGTCTCGTCCATCGCGCCCGCTTCCTCATTTCTCCTAACACTGCATCGAATCAGGCCATCCGCATCGCTAGCCTCCTCGGTGCGCGGCGCCGTCGGGCACCGAGGGCACGCAATCCAGCAAGAGAAAAACACGCGGGGTTTGTGGCGAAGCCCCGACAAACTTAAGCACCCCGCCTTCGGCAGGGCCGGCTCGCGACCGCCGCAGAATTTTGATTCACCTTCACATCGCCACGCCACATCTCGCATGTCCTCCCCCTCGTCGTCCCGCGCCCCTGGTCCTCTCCAAGTCCTGTGCTTCAACCCGCGTCATGTCCTTCCCCTTCCAAGCTTCTCTGAATCTGCTTTCGTTTCCCTCGAATTGGCGTCATGTACCCTCAAACTCGGCAAGACACTACCCACAAACTCCACGACTAGACTCTACCAACACCGCTCGAATTTTACACGCCACCAACCATTTCATTTGCTGTATTGTAGTTTACTATAGTACAGCACCGCGTCTTAGTAGTTACATAGTTTACTTGTTGCGGTATAAAAATGCTGATACCAAAAAGAGAAATCACATGCTCTGATTCGTCATAGAGAGCCGGTAGTACACGTGTTTGCGCCAGCCATCGTGGCCACCATCCAGCTTCCGGGCTTGTCCTTTAACTCATTGAACGAGGCCTGCGGAAAGAAAAAGACATGGCTAACTCGTCCAGGGGTGATTCCATTGGAACTGATGTGGGATCCCGATTTCCACGTCCCAACAGTATGGTAGAGCAGACCAGACATAAAAATAATAATGTCACCCTGGCGGTAACTGTTGAAGCTTAGTGAGAGCTCGTGTAAGCACATATTTTGCCGTACCTGAGCTTCACATCGATGTCTGACAAGTACAGTTCACCGCCCGCAAAGTCACCCACGCAGAAGGACGCTGTAGGGCCATCATCGAGACCATCGACGTGCTCCAGAACCTGCAACTTATATACAATTGCCCTGCCAATCCAGGGACCTGGGTCAGCTATCTCCCAGACCCCAGCTTTGAATGCTGCCGAATACTTGGAGTAGTATTCTGGGAACGCCACCTCAAACATGCAGCTCAAGTAGATAGCCACCTCCTGTGTAGCCTGAAAGTAGTGGCGCACGGCAACAGCCGCTTGGCAGCCGCGGAAGAAATCGCTGGAAGGCATGAAGGGTCCTTTCTGATGATGGCGGTAAGTAAGCAATGTAAATGAAACAGAAAAACTCACAGAGTGCCCCTGCATAGGCCAGCAATGAACGAGATGAGTAACTCCAGCTCTTTCGGATACCACCTCCGCTGTGCCAGATGGGGTGTATGTCATGAATTTGTCATCCTCTACATGTCGAACATCTCGTTCTGGCGCCACGGGTTGAACAACGGCGTGAAGCATCTGAGCTGCTTCCCAGGTCCTTTGAATCAACGATTGCTGTGAAAGATTGTCAGAAGTATCGAACTTAATTTTGCGTCCACATACGTTGAGGCCGTCATAATTCTCCTCAGTTCTCAGGAAGCGAGGGTAGTGTTCTACAGCTCTTTCCTGACTCCCGGGATAAGGCTATTTGCCTTTGTTCAAACAAGTATTTTGCTACCCAATGTGGACTCACTCCAATCATTCTCGAATCACTTCCATGAGCAGCAAAAACACAAGCCAAAGTCGTCCCATTTATGTCTTTGAAAACTCCCGACATAGCATCTGCTGAGGACTCTCGCATACTCTGGACCTTCGCGGCCGCTTCAGCCTTGAGTGCCTTCGTATTTTTAGGCCGTTTCTTTAGTTCATTGATATCCACAGGCACAATAAAGACGTCGGTATCGAGTGCCCAGCGAGCCGCTTTTTTACGCGCGTAGATCACAAAGTCAATGTGAGGGACTACGGGGGTGTAGCAAGTCAAGCTTGGCTTTTTGACTGCTGCTGCTTTTAGCTACGAATCGACCGAACTTAGATCGGGAAACCCTATGATATATACGTAGCAAGACGCACCCTAGCAGCTCTTGCTGCCTTTTCAGCCTTCGTCAAAGCATTTTTTCCTTTATGTTGCGTTTCATAGGGCCCAGATTTACTCTAGGGATCCTTTCAGTCAAGGTAATGCAGGACTTGAAAACCAACCTCAGCCTTTGATTTCCGGATCGGCAATTTGCTGGCTCTCATTTCTGGGTTGTTTCGATTTAGAAGACCATAACTTGAAGCAGCGGCCGTTACTGCCTGTAAAGAGGTCAAGAAATCCATTTCATGTGGGAGGAGTGGCATCTCCGATTCTAAAAGGACACATGGGAAGAACGGCTTCCGATTGATTGAATGGGCGTTTTTAGACTCGTTGTACTGGGGCTTTAGCCAAAGGTGCACCAAAGGGCCGTGTGGAGCAGTCAATCCTAATTTATTTTTCCAATTCACTGCATTAGAGTGTACAGTATTTTGACGCTCCTTTACACACCTAAATTTGTATCCCATATAACTTTCGTCGAGGATCAGATATTGTGAAATAAATTTGATAGAGTCGTTCCTCAAGGTCTTAAGAAGGGTTGACCAAGTTTTGGAGGCTATACGGTCATTTTGTACATTGTATTTTAGCGGAATACCGTGAAGATCAGCTACAGTATCTTTACGCTGCTTTAGTGACATTCCTTTGCACACTGTGACATTTCTCCCTCAGTTTTCATTCAAGGTCTGAGATACACTGCATTCAGGACCCCTCTAGCAACGCCAAAAGGCTCGGTTTGGCTGCATCGTGGCAGCTTCGGCTAACTGAGGCTATGCTGCGGCTGCCTTCGGCCAGGTCACCCAGCCGCGGACATAGCCGAAGCGCCGGCCGTAAGCCAGCGCCATGATGGCTGAGTTGCCGCCCTTCTCTGCCGGCTCATACCTGTTTCCAGCACAGGCTGTAAACTTCCCTCAGCACCTACTGGACACTATCGAAAGCCTCAGGCAACCTCGACCTCCGCAAACGCAGTAACTGAGTGGAGGTAAATGGAACCGGTGTTTCTCACGATATCTAACAAAAGCCTGTCCTTGTTTATCCTTACAGGAATCTACAAGCTGTCATCCGAGCACAACTTCTTTCCAGGGGGTCGATCGTACAACGCAATCAGGGAACTGACCGGCCGTTTGAATGGCTGGACCTCTGGCTAAAACCCGTAGGACCTAAGAGGAGTTCTCCCCTCCGAGGTAAAAATCCCCAGAATCCACCAGTAACCCAACGCAATTGTACGTCTTCCCTTTGCCGAAGCATGCACACCACCCGCTGACGCGAGCCCAGGGACTTTAGGGTGGTAGGGTGATTTTTGTTTTGTTTGATACCACCAAAAACAGTAACCAAAAAACAACCAGGTCCAAAATCGGCACGAGGAAAAGTGTTGGAAGGATAAACAAGCCGAGTCAGTACGAGTCACGTACCGAGTCAGGTTGCACAGGATCGTTGATACGCTGGCGTAGAGACGCACAGCCGACCGCAATACGATGAGATCCAGCTGGGCTGGATCGGGATGTTTTCTTCGTGCAGAAAGCTCATTTGCGGCCAGACCAATCTGAGATGGTGAGAGGTTTGGAAGGGTTTGACTTCTTTATGATGTCACGAAAGATGCCGGAGGGACAGGACACGTACGGGGGAGTTTGCGCATTTGTACATGTGCGCAAGTCTCTGAAGGCAAAACTGGATATCGAGAGATCGTCACCGGATATCCTCGTCTTGCGCATCGGCGATATGCACTTCGTCAATGCTTATGTAGCAGGAGAGCACTCAAGTGCGACAAGACACTTTGCCGAGGGGCAGGCTCTCCATCCTTGGGACACTTTCTCTGTGCTTGTTAGAGAGATGTCCGAGGCGGGCCTAGCTTTCTCAGCTCATGGTGATCTCAATGGTAGATCTGGCCCATTGTGCCCACAATGCGTGGAGCACCCGCCCCGTATCGCCACAAAATGGTCGTAAACAGCCAAGGTCGGAAATTGTTTGCGCTCTGCGAGGAGAACAACTTGCGGGTGGTCAATGGTGATTCACAAGTTGAATAGCACAAAAGGGTGGAGCCGTTCGCGAGATATTGAGCCGTCAAGTTGTCAGATTTTGGCTGTTTTTGCCATTTTTTGGCAGTCTTTCAGTTGCGGCAAAATCAAATGTCCCTACCATAAAGGAAATTTGAATCAATCTCGACCTTTTGCCCAATTACACATGCTTTGAAGGAGATTTCTGGTGATAGAAAGATTGAGGAGACATCTAGGACCTACCCTGAACTTTGAGACTTTTAATTTGACCCAGTAACGAGTGAGTTATGGCTCCAGTCATCTGAATACAATCTGAGACGAAAAGGCCGAATAAGATTGGTCCAAGCGATGTAGTACGATATTTTCTGCCACACTATCGTCCCATTCTTTGTTTCCCCGACACCCTCCAACAATGGAAAAGCAAATGTTCTTACCATAAAAGGAAATTCCAATCAAACAAGACCTTTTTGGTCCTTTTTCTTTATTGACATAAGCGAAGGCCGATCACCGCCGAGATGACAGGGTGATTCGTAATGACTCAAATCTGACAACTCAGTGAATGGGATACGCGAGTGATACGCGTGCAACTGTACTCAAGATGTACTTACCGTTTGCTTACCTTCGCCAGCCTTCCACCAGTGTATTGAGCCATGTCCCTGGATCTTCACACCCCCATCCTTCTCGCTATGCCGCGGCCAGTGTTGTCCTTTAAAAGAGACTGTCATCTAATTCTATTCCTTAGCTTTATAGCAATGGATAGTAACTGGGTCCGCCTCAAACTAAATGAAGGTGAACGACTGGCAGGTATTCATAGTTAAGCAAAACAGCTTACTGTTGTTCAACAGGTTTGAAGCGCCGCCCTTCTATCAGGGCTCTATGCGCTGGTTGGCGATCTCCCCTTCGTCGTGTCACCTTGAAAAAAGAGAATAGAGGGTTTGCGAAGAGCCATTGGAGCCATTGAATGGCTACCGATTTCCGTATTAGGAAAGTTTGATGGGCTAAACTTTTATGTCGAAGTCAAGAAGAGCTATTTGGAATGAAAATTGGATGCTCAGACCGGGGGTAGCTTTCGTCAATACGCCGGAATTCGGGCACTTGCGTAGCCATTAGCCATTCAATGGCTGCATCGCAAACAGGCTAATATGCACTTCCCCGCATTCAAAATCACTCCAGGTGGCTCATCAGAACAGAAATTTGAGGCTCACCTTGTGGATTGCGATCGCGATCAGCAATGGCTCAGCAGCGGCCGACTTCCATGAGTATGAACATCTGCACCAATTTGTGCGGGTTCGTGTGACGGAAGCGAGAGGGAGTCGAGTTCCGGCACAAGGGGATCAACAAAGAACTGGTGTAAGTACTAAATTGACCAAAGGAAAGCTATCTACGACAGAACCTAACTACTTATACAGAAATTCGGAGGCTGTGTATACGAGTCTTGGCAACGACTCGGGCAAATCTCGCCGTGAGCTGATGCGAGCGGTAGATCCGTCACAGTTCGTAACCTCATAATACACATACCAGGTTACCAGGTGACAAACTTGTGCTAACAGAGGTACTACATATGTACCTGCATAATTGTAAAAGGCTTATGTACACCCATGGTTCTTTACCCTGAAGCTTTTCGGGCCCAGTGATTGGGGGAGCTTGCTCCCCCTTTTCTCAGAGCGGTAACTTACCTAAATGTGATGTGGCTGTGTCGAGTACTTGTGATGGGTGCTGTCAATCGCACAGCGGCTTGATAAGCACATGATCCCGGTATGCAGCAAATATAGTTCCCCAAGTTAGCAGTCGACGGGTTTTACAGCAGTTTGCAGATGTAATGACACCACGTCGCATCACATGTAAAGAAAGCACGAAAAACACGTCTTCTTGTATCGCCTCGTTCTTGCTCGTTTCTTGCCCAATCTCGACTATTCTTGTAAGTATGAGGTCGCCTTACAGCCTTTCCGGAAAGTAATGAGAATGAAAAAAAAATTTCCGCGCTTCCCGGAAAGGAGATCCCCCCTCGACGCTTGTCATGTCCAAATTCGGCTCTCCTTTCGAAAAGCAGGGGATTGTAAAGGGAGAAGGGCCCAGGAGCCAAGTCGATAACAAACCTGGGGATCAGAGATCCCCAGCGGACTACTTATATACAAGAGGTGACGTAAGATATGACATAAGTGAGCACACAGCATGATGTCTTGGAGACAGAGAACTTCTGCCCAAGTCAAAGGACGTCCTAGCTGTGGAATCCCCTGACAGGGATTTCCTTTTTAAGAAGCGCGGAAAAAATTCTGTCATTCTCATTACTTTCCGGAAAGGCTGTAATCCGGGCCTCAAGACGCTGGTATTTTATTGGCAAAATTCCGACTTTCATTTTGGCCGACATCCACTTGACATCCAGCTTCTCCAACATTGTCGCGCTCGGCGCGATTCTGGACGGAATCGCCCATGTGTAGGCGCACTTGGAAGGCATTTTTGGTCGCTCTTGGCATATGTGCAATAGGGTTCGCTGCAATGTATGTGTGGTAAAGTGGCTAATAGTAAGTAAGCCACGCAGACTGTGGCAAACGAGCAAAAAAATAGAATACGCCACAGCGAAAAATTAGCGTCCTTTCCTTTTGAGGACGCACCCCTGGTGCTATACACCGCACGGCAGAGAATTGCTACCTACGCGCGCCTGAGAAGGAACAAAACCAGAGAACAAAACTGTGATCACGGTGGAAGTAGAGAAGAGACACGAGAACAATAAGTTATCTAACTGGAATCCGCGCTACAAATGCATATAGATTGAAAGCGACTAGAACTGCCTTCCTAACGCGCCTACACACGAGCTCCAGAATTGCGTCCAAGACGGCGATGACGATGACGAGCAAGGTGGATGTCGGCCAAAATGAAGTCAGGATTTCGGCGATAAAAGATAGTCGTTTTGAAGCCCGCATTACGGCGAGTCCTCCAATACCAAAATCATGCTATTTGTTGTCGAAACGAGAGAGATACGAAGGAGAGAAGAAGACGTGTTTTTGTGCTTTCTTCTCATGTGATGCGACGTGGTGTCATTACATCTGCAAACTGCTGTAAAAGGTACAATTCCAAGTAAGCGTTTGCTTTTTCAATGAGTGTCGCGAAAGGATCAAGAAAGGATCGTCTTCCTCTTGAACTTCGATTCCGTATGTTATGCCAAGAATAATGGCTCCCGTCAGTCTAAAATTGTCATGACATGTGAGAACGAACGGAATAGAAGAAGTTAAATTGAACTTACTTCCTTAGATGGTAACTTATAGAGTAGCGTCGGCACCGGGGTTCAATACTCGTCATCACAGAAAGTAACCGAAAATTGCAACATCTCGACACGGTCACATGATGATGTCGCGCTGCTTGGACCTCAAAATATAATGTATCATAGTATAATCTCGTATGTGGTATGAAATCTGGGGCAAACAAGGTTGTCTTGCTTAATTAGAGTGTCACGATACTAATCCATACATACAATACAAGACCTTGTCCAATCTGCAAAATAACCGTAGATGTCCCACCTTGGGTACGGCACTCAAGGTGTGTGAATCAGTTTCAGACCATGGCAGACCAGCACAATCACAATCATTGTACCATTTATATTCACCCTCAATGCCGCACCTTTCTGTGGATAGAGTATCAAAGTGGCCCTGTACTTGATCAATAAGACTAATAACTCACTGACTCTAGATCTGACAGCGAAAGAGCTGAATCAACGCAGAAAAACAGTTCAAGTTCAACCTTAGCCGGGAATGCCCGAGAAGCTGTCAAATTTCCGCGGGATTGATCGGCCCGCAGTTTAAACTCCGGTCAGTATCAGTATCAGTATCTGACCACCGCCATGAGTAACCGGCCGCGAGCCTCGAGGCTCTCGTGCCTTAATTAAGGCAATGTATTTATCGATATTATTTGAAATTCATATCTTGAAGGCGCTTCTCCCGCAACACCACCTCTAAAAGATTTCTTCTTCCTGTAATGCTGTTTTCAAGTCACAACATTATTTTGTCGAGTTCAAGGCGTACAAGGTACAAGGGCGGTATATATAGCTGCTAGCTGCGTCTCCTTCGACAGTACTCTCCAGTCCTGTCCCGCCGCAACCCTTACCCTCCAAGTCACTTTCGTCCTCGCACTCACACTCCGAGCTATCCGGGGGAGAATCCCATTACCGTGAACTCCAAGAACTTAACCATGTAGGAGGCAAGCTTGTAACCTGGTGCCACATCACCCAAGAGTGGGTAAAAGTACCAAGGTAAATATCTTCTCGACTTGTACTCGTAGCAAGGCCACAACGCATAACCAACGCCGGGCCCGTTGATGTTGCTGCCTCTGGGTTTGAAAAAGCTTACGCTAATAAGAATCCTTTCTTTTGCCCCCATGCCAAATCGGACGGCTAAAAATACAATGCCCTCGTTATGCGAGTTGGCGGACGGTTCGAAGGCTCTGTAGCTGATTTTTACTACGCTCGGGACCACGCATGCCCCTTCAAAAGTCTGTGATAGTCTCTTCTTTTGCCGAAACTTGTTTTCACAGTTCTTGTCGAGCCGCTGTCCAAGCCGAAGGTGCTTTTGACCCGGAGCGATCTTGAGGAGTATCGTCGTAAGGTCTTGTCTGCGACTTTGGTGTGCTTGCTAACACTTTTATCAGGCGCTCAAGATGACGAGGAAGCTTCTGATGCTGAAGAGCATTCATCCCCTATGCCACAAGCCTCCCAGTCCTCGACCTCAAGCGCAGCTTCCGCATTGTCAACCACTTCTACCATCTCTCGGCTGGTGGTGGAGGCCCAACTCACCCCTTCTGCCCGCAGTTACGCACTTCCAGCAACCTCCAGGCCATTGCTGCCCATTCCAATTGGGGGCGGTACTGTGCTCGCAGATGGCGTGCGTACAAAGTCGTTCTATTCACATAGTGTTGCAGATGCACGCAAGACACCAGGTTCGGCAATTGTTACTTGCCCCCTCTTTCACTGTTTTGATGCACTCCACGCTTTTCGGACTTCGATATAATGAACTACATTCTGGATATAGATTTCTCTGGAGTGCTCCAAGGTACGGGAATGCCTATCTCCTGTCGATCACCAGTCTAATCAGTGTACAGAGGACCCATCTGTGCATCCAGCATGGAATATGGATGAACCTCATGTTACCCTCCAGGTCTACGATCAACGGCTGTACCCTCGATGCCTCGACCGTACCTTTAATTTTCTCAACTTCATGTACAAGCCGCTCGCACAGGCCTAGGTGATTAGACAGTTGAACGGCGCACTTGGGGTTCCATACAAAGACTTTGCGAACCTCGTCCGCTGCAGTGTTCTTTGTGATGGATGTCTAGCCCAGTTTTCGGGGTACGGGTATGATGCCCATCTTCAAGATGGAAAATGTAACAATCATCCAGACCTGCGTTCCGGTGAGGTCTAAACTCTGCAAACTACAATTGGATTCTAACGACAAAGCCTAGTCAACGAGATCAGCATTTTCGAGCCTGAATTCAAGTTCCGCACGTTTCGCAACGATGAGACCCCAAAGAGCGTTAAGTTTTGGAGGCAGTTCACACGATGGAACGCCGTAGCCAAGCCCAGCCAAATGTCGGAAATCGGGCCCGAATTGGGCCGGAGAGTTGACCGAGAAGCCCGAGGCTTGAGCTCAACAGCCGGCGCAACAGCGCCGCAGGGCGGAAGGCCCCGAGCCATGGCTCCGACAGTGGGAGGGAGGGCCCGCTCGCTGTGTCGGGCTTAATTTCTATAGCTTGTGAAAGTTCACAATATATTGAGTGACACTCAATATATATTGACCGCCAACTCACACTATATATTGTCTGTCTCGTCACGCTATACACACCATATTGCGACTTGTAGCTCTATTTAGATTCAAATATATGAGGTACATTTGTATCATAAGGGGTTTTGAATTTTTTTACACAACGAACAGCATACTATGCTACAGTGGTGGCAAATAGAAATTGCCGTGGCTTTTTGGCCAAAGTCTTGCTGTATACTTCACCGAATGACCTGAAAAAAAATGCAGAGATAAGTATATGATACCTCTGTACCGCTTGGAACACTCAGCTATATATTATGCCCTGACAATGCATCAATAACAGGACAGTTTCTGATTATTGCCATATCTGGAAAGACTCAATGTATCCTCAGCAAAAAAGTGTCATAATAGGATGAAAGTACTTGAAAAGCAGTCCTAGTTTCTACTTTGGTTGAATGGAATTGACCCTCATTGAGCTCACAACAGCCGCTCAGAGTTGGCTATTTTCACACAAAATAGCTGAAAATGCAGAGAAAATAGCTAAAATGACCTATTTCGAGCGGCCGTTGTGAGCTCAAATGACGATCAATTCCAGTCAATCAAAGTGAGAACTAGCATTGTTTTTCAAGTACTTTTATCCTATTATGACACTTTTTTTGCTGAGGGTACATTGTGTTTTTCCGGATATGGCAAAAAGCGGAAACCATCCATTATTGATGCACTAGCAGTTACCCGTGCTACGCTACCGTGTGATCTGGTGTGGCTGACAATCGAGGAAGAGAATTAGAGAGTTGGATTAATTATACAAATGCATGGAATTTGATTATTTAGTGTTTATTTGCGGCGCCGCCACTGCGACGACCAGTGGATGTTCCTTCACCCTTGTCTTGAGGCTCATTCGTGTGTTGGTCAAGCTTACGCTTCTTTGGATTCGGCTCAGAGGTGTTGGTGCTACCGGAAGTCTGATCTCCAAAGAATTTGAGGCGCGCGGGAGTACCGGTGTTTACTGGCGAAGCATTTAGTGGCTTGCAAGAAGAGGAAAGGCTGGGAACATACCAATTTTGGTCGAACTCTCCTCAGCCTTCGGCGCCGTCGAAGAGGCATTGCCGAGAAATGTCACCTTCTCGATGTCAACAATAAAATGCTTTACTGAGCGATCGTCGTTCAGCTCAAGCCCGGTGAGGAAGCTTTCCACCGAAACACTCTTTCCCTTCCCCGGAATGCGTTTGTACTTTTCCCACCTCGGTGTCGCAGGGAATACACAGTGAACCGGGAAGACATTGTCTGGAGTTTTTGTGGCAGAAAGGTACTGCTCAGCTTTGATATCAAAAGTCGAATTTGGTTTGTCGATGTTGCTGAGAATACCGCAGACGTGAATGGTAGCGTGGGTGCGCATGTTGAGACTGTCCGGGGAGCCAAGAGGGATTATCTAAGGGAACATATCAGGGCAAAGAAAAAAGAAAGCAAGTTAGATAAAAGACATACCGAGACAACGTCTCCGAAGAAGTGATAATCGAGAGGAGCAAGCTCCTGGGAGTACAGTACTGCGGGAACTCCTGATAAGTGTACTTTTGAGCCTCAACACCTAACCGGCCGCCATCCCGGTTGGCGGCAAAGAATGCGTCGAGTTTGCTGATGGCAGTTTGCCCCCGCTCGAGGACCTCGTCGGGATCTTCGCCAGGGTCAAACGTCACCATGTGCTGCCCTTTGAGATGGACAGGAAGGCGGACAACATTGGGAATCTGAGTGTGTGGGTCAAAATGGAAAATGCGCCAAGACGCCTCTGGAGGTCCTATGTATCGACCGTCAATCTAGGTCTTGATTTCGTCTCGATCGACTTCCAGAGTTGCGCGATCGCCTCCCTTGTGAATGTATTTGAAGGGATATTTGATGGACTTGACCGTCACGGCGCACTCCACATTGATATGGCAGTCAAACTTGGCGGAGAGGTATGGTGAGTAGGGAACGATCCAGGAGTTATCAACGTTGTGTCGTCCCACAGGGTATTCACGACCATCTTCGGGACGCTGGTAGAGGGGGTATCCATCGGTGTCCATTGACGTGTGTGCCTGGAACGGTTTGGGGAAGAACTTTGTACAGCGGCCATTTTCCATGCAGGGAGCTCGGGGATTCAGAGCCCCACACGGGCCATGAACCATACATCTCTGCACAGTTTCAAACAGGAGTGGCTGAGTTTCGGGGTCGGGCCACCGCGCCCAGATTGCGGAGTCGATGTCGTCGGGGTTAAAAAGCTTATGAGGATGGCGAAGAAACACCAGAAGGTACATGTGGGGAAGACCGCGCTTTTGGAACTCAATGGTGTATACGAAGGCCGCGCACTCCCCAAAGATACCATATTTGTAGATCTCCTTGATGATCGCTTTTTTCTTGAGCTCAAAGACACGCGCTACCAAGTCAGGTCGATCGTAAGATGATTGACCATGAAGAAGGGCGCGAGTGACTTCGCTCCATTGAGGGTTGGCTGTAACAGTGATAAAAAGATCAACCTTCGGGTACATGCTCAGCAAAGAAAAGAAGCACAACAATTTAGCATTCTTACCTTGCGGAAGTATCGAGCGATTGCCATAGCATCTTGGTACCGCTGTTGCATGTGTCGAGGACCTCCAATGTAAGAAGAGGGAAGAATGAAATGTCGGCCGAGTTCATGTAGATCCACCGCGTCGTCGCGATTGGAGATGGCGTCCTCCAGTCCGCTGTACAGGGATTCACGAAGTTTTATCTGGTTTTGACGGAAATAGTTGAGACGGTTTTGGTCGATGGATGCAAAGGCATCAACCATATACTGTTGAAGGAGCCGAGCACCACGCAGTATGGTAGAGAATTCCCTGTCGCGGTCAAAGAGACGGAAGGCGTAGAAGCGGGTCTGAGTGAGGCTGCCGGGTTTTGTCTTGTCTGGCTCGTCAAGGGATAAGTTTGCATGCCAGCCGTGTTCGCCGCATGGGAAGAGCAGAACAAAATATAGCGGGGTATATGCAGGGTGGAGGTCGGAGATGCGTTGCATGGGGGCGTCTCCGGAATTCCGATTATGTAGGATGATATCGCGTCGAACGATGTTGGGGTCTTCAGTTCCCGAATCGTCGCCAGGCAGAATGACCGCTACCTCCTCCGCAGTGGGTAGGTTGTAGCGTCGACGGTCATTCCCAGGAACAACTCGAAGTCGCACCTCGGCGTCGTGGACTTCGTGGTCCTGGGGAATTTCATAGGCCTGCTTGTAGATAGCAGCGTAGGGGTGGGAGGTGGTACAGTATTTTGACGCTCCTTTACACATTGACCCTCCTTTACACACCTTGAATATTGGCCGCATTTGGGCAAATCTGAGCAAACCAAGCAACTACCTACTGAATGTGGGCCATTTAGACTCCATTCAGACACCTGTACACGAGTTTGGGCCGTAGATGGACCACAGTCAGCGAAAATCGTGCGATCATTGCCATCAATTTTGCCAACTTTCATCAATCGGTCGTCTACACACTACTCGTCATCACAGAAAGTAACCGGAAATTTGATCGGTTTGGGCCAAATTTGTAGTTTTTTGTGGTGAATTTTTTATGAACATAATGTTTGGCATCTACTGACATCTCATGCACTGGTCATCTCAGCCAGGAAGATTCAGTACAGCTCGTAGACTAAGAATAACTTTGACACTTGTGATTTTGCGCAATTCGACAAAAGCGCAGCATTGGACAATGATTTTGGCACATAGTTATGAGTTTGATACTCTTGGGTAGTAGATATGTATGGAATGATTCCACAGCACAATAATTGGACCGGAAAGATAAGTGCAAATGCAAAGTCTAGGCAAGTTTTGTCCGAGGGCACACAACAAACATATGATATAGAGTACTGTAGCCTTGTGTATGGGTGAAACGTAACGCGTCACGCAGACTCCGTTTCGTTTCAACCGTCACGCGAAACGCAGGGCTGGTTTCACTGAAAGGTGCGTGACACAGAAATGACAAAAAATCCAATTTTGCTGCTGAATTTATTTTTTGCTGCTCGAATTTTCTTCTGGATTCCAAAGCAATGCTCCTGGCTGAATTTCTGGCCTGTATTTGACAGTGGGACGGTCGGGACTGACAAATTTGCCTTTGAATCCTAGCTTCAAGTTAATTTCTACCCAGATAAGAAGGTCCTGGCAGTCATTGTAAGCTCGAAATCAATATTTACCTCGAGAACTGTCGTTTCTAGCCACTATTTTAAAGCTGTTTCTTGCAGCCGTTTCAAAGTTTTTGAGGTGTCACGCGTAACTCCCAGGTCGTTTCTGGTTTCACGCCTTGCGTTTCAGGTCACGCTCGAAAGTCCGTTTCACCCATACACAAGGCTACAGTATACTAATCGCTTGCGCCGGAAACGAGCTGGCATGTTACGAAGCTTCCGTCGTATTTTGACCGGGCAGGCCACCGTGTCGTGGAATCTTCTGCCCTTCGGAGGCGGTTGGGATAGTGTCTGGGTCGTGGCTCAATCATCGCACAGAGCAGCACAGAGGTTAGGACTCCGTCTAAGGCTGTTTTTTGGTGGAGTCGAATCGGACACCAGGCCGGTGCCGGAGCCTGTACTCTGAGCAAGATCCTGCGTGGCAAGGCCTTGGTCAATGATCCGAGTGCCACGCGCTATCTGCCTGAAATTAAGATGCTAAGGATATATGTACACACAACAGAAGAGCACACAGATTCGATGATGCTATTAGCCAGGTCGAGCGTTTCCTTTTGATCCAGTTGCAAGCACTCCGTTGCTCGACCATTCTCCGGCACGACAGTGCCAGCTATAGTAAGTTTTAGGTGAGTGAATATATTCAAATATATTCATAATATATTCGTATTTGTAGTGTATCGTAACCCGATATCCGATTTTCGAATGCTGATTCCTCCTTGGCTTCGACTGTAGTTTCTTGTGGTGAATTTTTTACGAACATAATCTTTGGCATCTACTGACATCTCATGCACTGGTCATGTCAGCCAGGAAGATTCAGTACAGCTCGTAGACTGAGCATAACTTTGTCACTTGTGATTTTGCGTAATTCGACAAAAGCGCGCTCTTGTTCCGCACCACCACTTCAAAATCCTTCTGCATTATTCTGCGATGTTCTATTACATCACTGAACGCTGGCAACGAACAAACAGACAAGTGGAAAAGCTGTGCAGCGGGGAGAACCGGGCATCAATGGGTTGCATCCGATGTGCTGCTTAGCTAATTATGAGGTTGGAGAGACCTTGTCAAGCAAGGTAAAGTCTATTGTATCCCTTGTTTCAGTAGTCTCTTGTATTCCCGTTCCCCCACGAATATGTACTTGTTCCCGCAACTCACCGTCATGGGCTCGTCGCTGATTCATGTATCCCAACTCGTCGAGGTAACGGCGTGCTGTCGTCAGTGACACGGGCTTGGCAATCCCATGCTCTACACGCACAGCTGAATCATTCAGGTATTCCCGGCAGTAATCTCGTTCCCAAGACCTTGTAAATGAAGCCATAGATCATTCGCAAGGTCTTCATCTGCTAGCATACTCTCTTTCCAGTCCCCGTAGGGGTTTACATCCAGAACTTCGCGATCAAGAATGAATTGCCGTGATAAAGCAGCTAAAACCCGAGCACAATGTGGCCCTCGCCCGAGCCCGCAAGCTGCTAATTTGGCTGACTCCCCCCATTGAGCATAGGTGCTAATGCCGGGAGTAACATAGAAATTGAGCATGGTTCTTATACCTATGAGCCGGTTGCGGGTGAACGGACTGATGTTTGGATCTTTATAGCCGACTCCGCGAAGTCCGAAGAGGTCTGTGCCACGAAGTTCTCCACGCAAAAATTTCTGAAGGCATTCCAATGCAGCCCTTGCCTCTCCAAGATCTGGGGCTCGACGGTGTACTCCGGGGCGCATAGCCTGTTCATTAACCCGGTCTAGAAAAGACCGGGGAGCACAAGGGCGTGGATAACTGTCATCAAAACTGGTCGATGTCGCCAAGAGGTCTTCATCCTCGGGTACATCCAGAAAGTCTCGGGGATCATCGAGCGTACCATCTGCAGGCTTGTCCGGGGAATGGGGGTGACCTTCGCCGAGGAGCAGGAAAGGTGTGTGTCGATTGATGATCATCGATATCGGAATCCGAGTCCAAGCACAAGTCATCTTCATCATCAACTTCTTCCACTGTCGGCTTCGGCAGTTTGGGAAGTTTCTAGAGGAACTGACGCGCTGCCGGCGCGCCATGGATAGATTCAGGCGAGCCAGGAACAGAAAATGCATGGAGGGATGCGGTAAATGGATCTGACAAGGCTGGGTCATCACTCGACGCGTCAAACGCGTGAATTGTGTTGATTAACGCGTCTTCAAGTTCATTCAGCGTGTTTTCCACCTTCTGGATGGCAGTGAGGTATGTGGCAATGTATCTGAAGGTGTTCAACACGTACCGGCGCGTCAATATTCTCCTTATGCCTTTTTCTCGGTGACAGCCATTTTGCTATGAGTTCTTCCCACACACGCTTGATCCCATTGGTTATATTGCCGGGTAGGTTAGCTGCGCGAGTCTTTTTCGCCTTCGAGTACGCCCCCATAGGCAATTGAGACGGCGCGCAGGGCGGAAATGTGCGGTCTCAAAGACAGATTTGATAATTCCGGGATCAAGTCTGATTATTCTCCCGTTTTGATTTTCCAACAACTGGTCGAAGGATTTGAGCTAATCTAGCCTACTGATGACTTTATAGGTATTTCTTTCGAAAGCCTCCGAAAAAGGAAATTGTCACACTGATGCACGTGATGTTCGTCGGGTCTACCTTACACAGCCTTCTGTGATATTCCAGCCTACTCGGTGTGACCAAAAGTAACCGGAATTTGGCTTTTTAGAGCGGAATTTCGAAACTCAAACAACTCCAAGTGATACAGGGCTCCTCTAAATTATCTTTTCTACGACTTCCATGATATGGGCATGGCATGCAATGTTTTGTTTTGAGTTGGTGATTTAATCTTTGAAAGTGGACCAATTTGGAAATGATTGCGCTGTCTGAAGGGGAGATGCCGGAGTTTCGAGCCAGTAAGTACCTCAGAAAGGTGCTTAGTATCCCAATAGTCTATAGATTCAATATCTAAGGTTGGGAGGTGTTTCCCGTTGTTCAGAGAGGGAGGCAACTCGGCACACCAATTTCCCGCCTCAAAGCATACATAAAAAGAATATGTAATAATAGGACAAAGAGACCATGCAACCTTTTGCCTGCCTTGTATGCAATGGTATACGCTTATAGACTGCCGATGGGGTCAGTTTGCCCAGCAGTCACCCACAAAATTTGGTTGAAAACACGCAATTTCCGATTCCGGTTACTTTTGGTCACACCGAGTACATTACGTATGGGTGGTTTTTCTGTGCGGTTGGACTGTTCTGACGGGAATTTTCCTATTTGGTAAGTAATTTGATCTTGCCGCAACTGTATACTAGGAAGCTCCGACTACGTCGGAAGGCACCTTGCTTGCTCGAAGGATAGATTCCGCACCCGAGAGATGATGAACTCTCCGGCGTTTTTTAATCAACTGAGTCCGAGGCCGACGTGTAAAGCGCTAGCAACTTTTAATTAGGGTAAGTAGTAAAACAATAGATGATGGTGCGAGAGAGAGACTGCAATAGATGATTGATTACTCATTAAGGGCCGGGAAGGCCTGGTGTTCAAATGAAACGAGCCGTAGCAAGATTGTAGAGATGTGACGAGTCCCCAAAGTAGAATGAAGCTACGAGTTCCACTGCGCAGGGCAAGAACAGCGCGTAGGATATGGAATGAGAGCCTTCAATGAAGCAAAGTACTGAAACTGGCAACTGAGCGGTGAGGTGAGCGAATCTGCAGACAGAGAACGACGAAAGCGACGACCTGTCTTTAACTCAACAGAAGACATAGGTCACAGGCGACGATGACAAAAACAAGTTGAGACGACGAACCGGTCTCAAAGTAAAAGTGTGAGATACTTCGAGTCGATGAGTCTGTGCATTGGTTGAAAGCCCAGGGGCTGAATGTGCGTCCATATGTGCAATGTAGGCCGAAGGGATGCCATTGAAGAGGATCTACTGAAGATTAGAGTCCGGGAGAGACAATGACACTGGAAAGAAGAAAACAGAGCCCGCGAGGACATATCGGAGTGCGAACTGTGGTTGGTATAGGAGGTAGTCGAGGAACGAGGCGCATTGCGGTGATCATCGTCCAGTCGTCGTGCTGTCGGTTTTGTTATTGACTTGGAAGAGGCATCTTGCGTGTACACATGTACAATAAGACCAAACTTTGTAGTATCCTGGAGAGTTTTCTCGTTGAACATTGAGCCTTGACAGCTGAGAAATCGTGTCATGTAGAGATTGAATCAAGGAAATTTGTTGGATTGATTATGTTTCGAAGAGGCTATAATGGGCACTGGCTGGGCTCGTTGCAGCCAGTTGTAACGAACATCTGACATTATAGGGCACTAAATTGGATGGAAACTGTGGACGTTGACAGTTGACTAGAAGCCTGCCCAAAGAAGTCGTGAAAATGTAAGAGCTGGGAGTTGGGAGCGAGCGAGAGAGATAGTTGGCACTACTAGCAGAGCCGGAACAACTGAGCACTTTGAATATTCAGGCCTGACGACTCGGGAAGTCGACGTTCAAGATTTGCTGAAGCTTCCCGGGCCTCTTGAAGAGGATCCCCATTGAAGAGGATCTAGATGGCGAGGAGACATTGCCCGTATTTTTTCTTGCTTCCAGCAGAACACCTGCTGCGGGCTTCCAGTGCTTTGTAGGACTGAGGTGCGCGTTAGGCGCGCTTGAAAGCCTTGGTGGCTTTCTGGCGGAGAAATTGTTTTCGGATCTAGTGCCCCGATGGAATCGTGGTTTCGGACGATTTGAAAAGCTGTGCAGCGGGGAGAACCGGGCATCAATGGGTTGCATCCGATGTGCTGCTTAGCTAATTATGAGGTTGGAGAGACCTTGTCAAGCAAGGTAAAGTCTATTGTATCCCTTGTTTCAGTAGTCTCTTGTATTCCCGTTCCCACACGAATATGTACTTGTTCCCGCAACTCACCGTCATGGGCTCGTCGCTGATTCAAAAGAGATTGACTGACATCTAGGTATGGTAATTTCTATTTTTTCACCGGTTGCAAATAAGCTCTAATGAAATTTGGATACTCGAACCGGGGGTATCGTTTGTCAATACGCCGGAATCTGGACACTTATTTAGCCATTCAATGGCTGCATCGCACACAGGCTAATTCAAAACATTTCAACCATCCCGGAAGATTCCACAGCGTGATCTCTGCGAAGCAGAATAACTTCAGCGCTTATTATGTACATACTATACAATAATATGAGTTTGACAAGACGATGAGGGGACTTGATCATTGTGACATCAAATTGATCAATCCCTGGGCGTGAGGCACTCTCCACGTGACTTGCGCCCCTTGTTTGTCACAGTCCTCTCCTTCTGTTTTCAATGACGAACAGAGTGTGGCCGCCGTGCGGATTCTTTGACGACAGGCCGGTGGAATTGTATCTGCGCAAGTATTTCATGGAATCCACACCTTGCAGCCGACCACTGACATGTTCTTCTAGCTTCCCAACATCATCCATACGTCGTAAATCCCGGGCCCGTACCTCCCGTATTCAGTTTCCCCCACCACCATTCTGCCTCCTCCTGCATATCATTTGGTCCCCCCTTTGTCCCGCAGCTCTGCCCAGCCTCGAATCACTCGAATGCTGTGGGCAGCTTGAACCCCCAATCCTCCAGTCATTGTGAACAATACTCCCAGTACTCGTTACTGAAGGTGACTTCGGGTTCCCGTTTATTTGGCACCATTGAAGATTTTCATCCAAAGGATCTCGCTCCTAGCCACACTAAATCAAAAGCATCGAACCGAAAACATGTAGAGCGTCGAAAAAGAGCGCGCCAAGCATGTGATACATGCAGAATTCGTAAGGCGCGGTGCGAAAAGGCAGACGGAGCTCAACAGGAAGGCTGTCGAGGCTGCGAGCAGCGTGGCGTCGCGTGCACCGTCTCCGTAGAGAGGTCACAAAGGAGAAGCCAAAGAAAAGCGAGCGCACCCAAGCCCATAGCCTACTCACAGCAAACATGTTCCCGAGCTCTGCATACTTAGCCTACATACTTAGGGTGCCATCGACCATTGACGCTGGCAGTGGAATGAATAATTGGAGCGGGCACAGTGTGTCAGGATATGAATTTGTTGGTTCGCATCATTCCGACTTCGGACATTTCTTATCCATTGATACCTATCTACATTTATATACTTCTCGTAGTTGAGTACAGTCTAAAAGAAATCATTCTTACTCTTTACCCTCATCTCTGAGACTCTTGTGCCCCTCCGTGTGCTCCTGCACCTGCACTCCAGCAGCTCTTGTTCTGATAGAGCTCTACTGGCTTTCAGCCACCTCGGTTTATATTCTGATAGGTTATGGGCCCCGCGCCCTAGCGTCTGAGCTTGATGCGAGAGCGGCTTGCTCTAGCGACCTCCGGGATCTTACCATCCACTCATTACTTCCACTGTTCATCCTGATCTATGCCATCCTCACATCCACCTCGAATCTTTGCTGCTCTTCCTAGGTCATCCTCTTAAGCCTCCCTTACACTGCAGCCTCGACACTCTTATCTCTACAGCATCTACTGGTTCTCACGCTGCTGTACAGATCTCTCATGGATGTCAAGTGCCTATGCACATGACCTACTCATCCCGATGACTGTCCGAGAGTTCCTTCCCACACACTATGCTCAGTTCTCCCACACTGTGTGCAGCTTCGGCCTCTCTCTGGATCCTCACTATTGAAAGGAATTTTTTCCTTTCATGATCCTTCCATCATCCCTAGCATTTTCACCCTCGAGGAGGTTATTATTTACCTCAATTGTCCTGCTGTTCCATGGATTACAACGGCGTCTACAGCCATTGTCGGTTCACTTCCCCTTGCACAACAATTCCTACCAGCATGAGCTTCCATATTCATTCTGCCGACCTCTTTCTTCCATCACAGATTACGACCTTTACCGTTCGGCAGAATACACCACCGACTTCTATTCCTAATCGCTGCACTGCATGCTGCGGTCTCTTGGGATAGGTGGGAGCCAACATTGCTGCTCCAACTGCTGTGCTGTCCTTGCGCACACAGTGTATCACATCCAGATTTTATTGTTCACTTCTAGAAGCAACTTGTTCACCAATACGCATTTTCGATGGTGGTGGTTTGAGTCCAAGCTGGAACCGGGAACAGCCGGGAAGATCATAGCCGGCGTGACCAATATGTGACGCCGTCACATTCCTCTTCCTTGTCAACGACGATGGAGGCGCCTCGTTTTTTCGGCCAAGCACGGCAGCGGTAGCTCAGGTGTGTCTTCGTGCTTGGAGCTAGATGACTGTCTCCCTGACTCATTTGTTATAGGCTTACAGGACGACACTTGAAGGTTTTCAAAAGATATTCAGTATCACCTTCGAGCTTGTGACTCGTTTCTGAGCCTTTTCTTCGACGCAAGGCATTTTGGATACATTGCCGAACGTGGTGGTCTAGGTGTCTGCATTCGCTGATACGTGGCGCTCAGGATGACGTGCAATGGGGGACGAGGAGAGGCGGACCGAACAGGTGGAAGCTATCGATGTGGATTCGTATGGTGCGTTTACCGCTATCCTTTCGTTCGGTGCGCGAGTCTGACTGTGTCCCCTTTAGGATTGTTGCTGCTCAATATCTGGATCGGTGGTACATTCTTCTTCAATAAATCAAGTTTTGTACGCTATTTCTCATTGGCCTCGCTGTGACGAGCCAATCAAGATCAACAAGCGAGCCGTTCGTATACTCAGAGTTCTTTTCTCTGCATTGCGTCGCCTCGTTCGCTGGGTGTGTATTTGTTCCATAATAGGCATACAAGCTTGTTGATTCATTGACGAAATTGATGCGCAGATACGCTCATGTGTCGATTCTTGAGCAGTGGAAGGTGTATCTCGCTGCTACCGCATTTGCCGCACAGACGAGACATGTGTCAACACCCTTGGCGCCATTCGATGCACCGAACACGAGCCAAGCTCGGTCTACACTCGACAAATACGGTGCGGCATCCATCGCGCATCGACGAAGCGGGTCCCGAGTCAAGTCAAGAACCTCGATTCCGCCTTGCGTCGGCGCTCCTGAACGCCGTAGAATCTCCACCTGTGTTATGCGTCTTTGAAACCGATACGGCGGTGAGTGTCCCTACGCCGCTCCTTGTCTGTGCCGTG
The DNA here is from genome assembly GCA_037176885.1 of Favolaschia claudopus. NCBI lineage: Eukaryota > Fungi > Basidiomycota > Agaricomycetes > Agaricales > Mycenaceae > Favolaschia > Favolaschia claudopus. The sequence continues at coordinate 117,624 of JAWWNJ010000054.1, read as the reverse complement.
CGATATCCTCGTTACTTGTCGTTACTGACTAAATTCTCTATGTAGATTTACCACGTTTTCGTCCTCCTTTCCTCCGAGCGCGGACCCTTCTCTCTTCTTCTTCTCTCGTTCTAGTGAGCCACCCTCCATCATCCATTACTATCCGTTCGCTGACATGAGCCTACTTTCCAGACTACACAGAGTGTATTCATGACACTCTCCCCACCCAACCCGCTCGCCTTGTATACGCTGTGCAGTGGCGGGTCTGGGGCCCGCCCGTCTCGTTGTTTGGGGAAGCGGGGCGAGAGGATACACTTCTGTCCTATGTCTTGACCGAGGGGACTAGCGGGTTAGAGCGGAGACACTCGCTCAGTGTGCGTGCAGTCCGCGTAAGGAGCAGCGAGTTACACATAGCTGCATTCTAGTAGCCGGCGGGAGGCGCCGGACGGGATGGGATAGAGATTCTGGGGATGACGAAGCGAAGGTGTGAGGGCTGTGGGTCCCGAGCTTGCACGAGGGCGAGTCGGTCGAAGGTACACGAGACGAGCGAGGCTGCAAGAAGCGCCATGATCGTCTCGTCAACAAATGCGAATGTGATTGTGGAGGGTACGTCTTCTTCTTCTCGCCGCTCGGACATGCTCGTTCTACCGTTCTACGACCCCTCGTCTTCTTCCCTCATTCATCCCCGATTCCCTCGTTCCGCTCCTCTCCTAATAAGTCCTAACTCTCTTTCGCGTACCATACGCTCGCTACTTCCTCCCCCCTTTTTACTTTCTTCCCTTCGTTTCTTTTCCACGCAGCTGACCTTTTGGTTCTCATTCTAGCGCCCTCTCTCTTCGTCCCTTCGGTCGACGTTGTTATGAATATTCCCCAGCAGCAGATGCTCGGGCCCGGCGGCTGCGTCTGGAGTGGGATGCTCTTGCGATAGTTGCCATGCCGGCGTCCGTTCGACGACCGCAGCTTGGCGGTGTGGGCTTCGTGCGACGTGCGGGCGGAGTGGGATGGCGTGGGTCGCGCCCCGTACCTACCCTCATGCAGTCGGCGGTGTCGGGCTCTTTGACTACGGGATGCGTGACGGCTTCGCGAGATCGTGCGTGGGGTCTTGCCGCGTCCATGTCAGCAGTATCGCCGGGCGCTTTGACGACGACGGAGGTCCGATGTGCGGAGAGCGTCTTCGGCGTCGAGGCATTCCAGGGATGGCGTCTGTCGAGCGGCGCATGCGAATGGTGGGGATTGACCAGTCTTGGAGGACGTCGATGAGATGAGATGGGGGAAGATGGCCGAGGTGGAGGAGGTATTGGAGGGAGAGCGAGGCGGCTTGAAGGAGGCGGAAACCCAGGTGCAGGGTTTGCCGTTTTCGTCGCTGCCCCAGTACAGTGACGATCAAGCATCTCGTCGTTCAGCGGTTTAGGGGGGACGGGTGGTGCCGCTCCGCGCTGGCACCTTTTCACAAGGTTATTGAGTGCGCGTAGCGGGTGGGCGGACGTGGCTTACCGCTTTGGCGGGGCGAATGGGCGAATGAATCACCCTTGGACTTGCGGGATTGCGCGCGTGTTGGCTGGTGTACGAGGCGAGGGGGTGCGCGAGGGCGCCGCGGTAGGCTGTGGGCGCGCATGAGGCGATTGGTGTGGATATGCAAACAATGGCATGGAATGCGGGTTTGGGAGTGGGGGATGGAGGTGCGGGGGCGTCACATAGAGTGAGGGTGCGTTTCCTCCTCTTCGTCAGATCGGGCTCCCATCTCCCACCTCTCCGTCTTCGTTTGCGTCTTCCCATGCTGACGTCTGTATGCAGCACCTCCCCTACGCTCCAGGACAGGCTCTACGTATACACCGTCGAAGACGACGGACGCGGGAACGCCGTCCCGGGTCTCCCCTTCGAAACGTCATCTACCCCAGACGGCGAGCAAGACCTGGGCATTATCTTGAAGGCTGTGAGGAGGATGCACGCCTTTCTGTCTTTGCGCATCCCCGCCTGCACCTCCATCGATGTTGCGCTTCTCGTGCGGAAAGCGTCTCGAAAGGCGCACGGCGGGGTCATCCTACGTATGCAGCGCTGGTCCCGCCTCGCTGAGCGACCCACGTTTGACTTGCTTCTGTGATTCCGGGACGAGGCGGATTCGGTGGTGACGAAGCCTGGATCGTTTAACGCGTCTGCGGAGCGGGTGGGGTGCTTTCGAAGAGGAAGATTTTGAGTGATGTGTCGAGGGGCCGTTATTCCGATATCCTGCGCTGTGTCGTCTTGCCGCCGTGCGCCTCTAGTCTAGCTTACGCCCTAAGCATGGCTCCTCCACGGGACCGGTGTCGGCGCCGGCGAGGCATGCTCATCATACCTCTACCTCGATGTCTGTCGTCAGCATGACAGACCGCGGACTCTAATTCTCTGCAACGGAAACCTTTCCTGCCTCGGACGGCGATCTCTCGTAGCTCTCTATCTCGACCTCGCCTCGCACCGAGAGATACGGATGAGGCACCTCTGGCGCTCTCCCCTTGTCCATCGCTACGCCCGGACTGACAGTACTGTCATCTTGACTGTCCATCTGGAATGGATCTTCGATTGGGTTTCGACTGTTTCTTGTCTTTAGAAATAGACCCCGGGGCTTCGAGAACCGACAACTAGAATGGAATGCATCTTCTTCCGATCTCGTCGAGGGAAGGAACGGCGGGGTGGACATGGAAACGGACGATCGTAGTGGAGACGCTGGCAGGGATGAAGGTGAAGGTGAAGGTGTCCGCGGGGGCACCCCTCTCTTCCAGGACTATCAGATCTCGCATATCGGGGAGGAGATCCGTCGACAGGTGATAGAGTTTTCGACGGCTGTTTTCGTTCGTTGGAAGAGGCGTGGGACGGGGTGGAGGGATTGAGGGTGGGTGGGGTATCGGAGGGCAAGCGCCGGGGAGGAGTGACTCAGAGTGAGCGGAGGTGACTGGGGACATGGTACGCATTTCGTTTCTACGTTTTCCTTACGGTCGTTTCTGCCGTCTCGTTATCTTTAGTACGCGGTCGTTCCTGCCGTCTCGTTAGCTACATTCTTCTCACTTACTTTTGCCTCATTCCTTTCCTGCGGTATAGTGCTGACATCTTGTTACAGGGACGCACGTTGCTCCCTCGATGATACCATGGCGTACTCCCATTCCAGGTCCCAGCGTCCGCCTCCATCCAAGAGGTCTACGCCTCCCTCACATATCGCGTCTTCTCTCGCCCAAACTCGGCCCTGGTCCTGTACCGCCCGTTATCTCTCTAAGTGCTGGACCTCCCGCCGTCGCACCAGCCTGGGATACGGGAAGTGGGTGCAAACGAGTCACCTTCCTCTCACGTCGTCGTCGTTAACGTCGACCCTGCTTCGCTCGAGAGTCGAAGAGGAGGAGTCGAAGAGGGGGTGTCTGCATTTGGCGATGTCTCTTGGCGTCCGTTTTCTCGGAGTGCGCGGACGCCGGATGAGCATGATTTCTTCAGAGGCCTCGAGACGGCGCTCATCTTTGCTGACTCCCTGGGTACGCAGAGCTTCGCGACGACACGAGATAAGGGATGACGATGACGAAGAAAATGATGACGACCTCACTGCTGAGAATTTGTACCTCAAGGCAGTTTCGCCATTCCAAGTGGGGCCGGACTCTCTCCAGTGCGCTAGTCACACACCACCTTGTACATACTCCCACTCTCAATTTGAGCTCCATCGACGCTAGCACGAGCGCGAGTAGACTTCGGGGCATCGGTGGCAGATAACGTTCCCCATTCAGCGGTCGTCGAGGATCCATCTCAGTTCAAGCCTTCGTTTTCTGATACAATAGAGTGATTGGGAGATTGGCGAGAGCAGGGATTGTCGTCGCGTGCGGGGAGCGCTGCGCATCCCATTCAAAACGCCGGCTTTCGCTTGGATCGGCGGACACGATAAACGGGATCCCGTTCCCAGGCGGGATCTGCGCGGAGAAGTTCGCTGACCTTACGGGAGTGAGTGCGCGAATGGGGAGAGGAAGGGAAGCAATCTTTTTCTTTCGTGGAAATGGAAGATTTAGAGATTCTATGCAGTGAAGGTCGGAGTTCCTGTAGTCTCCTTGCTGTGTGGCAAACATTTTCTTCTGGTTGTCCTTCTACCCTCCGTCTTCGTCTACCATCGTAACTCTACCTCTCTCCATTGCAGACGACTCTGCATCCATCGGGAGACTTTCCGCGTCGCCTTTGTAACTACTTGCTAAGGAATGGCTGACTATTCTCCGATTCCACGTACTTAGGCTCCATTCGGCTGTCGTGTCTTAGCGTCACTTAGCGTCACTTTGGAGCACTTGGGAAAAATTCCACGCCAAACTTTTGGTGAGAAATACTCTTAAGTGACGTCAAGTGCTCCGAGATGACGCAACCGAATGGAGCCTTACGCTTTGCATACGCCGAATGATTGCTGCCTATCGGCCCATTCCCAATGCATTCCTCGCTCACTTTCTTCCACTTCCGCCGTAACTGAGGCCGTCCGTCTCAGGTTTATGCATTCGACGCGTTTCTGTCCCGAAAAGGAAGTCTCCGCTTTTTTGGTCCTACCGCCTGATTGATCTTTGGGCTGGCGCGACCATGGATCTTGAGCATAGGTCGCTTGTAAAAATTGCGGGGATTGCACTTCCAAATGCAAATTGCTGGGTCAATCCCTAATGGCGGCTTCCGAGTCTCTTACGGGCAACTTAAAGTTCTGGCGCCGTATTCAGTCTAAATTCTCGGAATGTACTCTGTCTGCCTCGCCTCGAGTCGGCTTGGTTTTTGGAGAGATGGAACTCAACCAAATCGACCAAAAAATGTATGTCGTTCCGACCGAAATTGGGGACCGACATTTGAAATATGCGGATTTTGTTCCTGCAAAGGGATATTTGTTGCTACAAAGGGATATTCGCGATGACTCAGAGAGGGCTAGGAGCTTCCAAAAATGCTCCCTCACACTATGTCAGCTTTCGATGGCTGACCAATTGGTCGCCAGGTCTGACCTATTGTTTCTGTCATATCGCGATCCCGGCTAAAGATCAGAGTCAATCGTCTTATTCATACAGGCATCAGCGCAGGCACGCACAGTATAAGTTTACTGTCTTTTGAGACCTCTCATATTCACTTTTCTTCTTCTTCAGAAAAATTCTATCGAGACTCAACTGCTCTATGTCTACTCCAGGTTCTCCTTCGCTACCACTGCCGAAGAGGTCGCCACCGCCTTCGCCTCCGAGATCAAAGGAAAAAATGGTGTGTCAACCGTTCATTCGATTGAATCAATATAACGACAATCACAGTTCTGGCTACTGGAACATCGCTCAATGGAATTGGTTTCGAAACCGCTCGCGTGATTTCAAAGTACGCGAACCTGGTGATTATAACTGGCTACAACGAGGAAAGGTGCGTGTTCACCATTCATTGAATTTCTTCAGGATGTCATGTTGATTCGCGTTGTGTAGGCTCAAATTGTCGGAAGATGCGCTGAAGCAAGACGTCCCGTCCGCCAACATTCGCCGCCTTATACTCGACCTCTCGTCACTTGCTGCTGTTCGCAAGACCGCTGCTGAAGTGAACGCTCATTCAGAACCCATCCACGTAAGGAATTTGTCGTCAGTTTCGTGCCACACATTGATTTTGGATAATCAGGTTCTCGTCCACAACGCCGCTGCACCTCTCGGCCCCTTCAAACTCACCGTCGATAATCTTGAAAAGCAAATCGCAACCGCTCATATCGGCCCTTTCCTGTTCACCAAGCTAATTTTGTCGAAGATCCTCCCAGCGGGGTCATCGAGCTACGTCCCGCGAGTCGTCTTCGTTTCCAGCGGAGCGCACGCCTTCGGCAATGGGATCAATTTCGATACTATCGGCAAACCGAATAAGGACAAGTACCAGCCGCTGGATGCGTATACCCAAGGGAAGAGCGCTAATATTCTGATGGGCATTGAACTGTCGAAAAGATCGAATGGGAGGATCAATGCGTACAGTCTTCATCCAGGAGGTACGTTTCTTCGCTTTGCACCATTTTGCCATAATCAACGTGAATAATGCAGTTATCTACACCAATATAAACCAGAAAGAGGAGTCTATTGCGGTAATGCAATCCTTCGGTAAGTAAGATGTGTTCATGAAGTCTTTTGTCTTAACCTGGTTCGTATAGGCGTGCTCGGTCCGGATGGGAAACCCAGCACGGAGAGGTTCGAGTGGAAGACAATTCCTCAGGGAGCTGCAACGTAATAATCTCCTCCGATTCAACGAGTTATCTGTTTCTTACCTGACATGTCGTCATAGCACCGTCGCTGCTGCTTTCGACCCCAGGCTCGACGGTCAGTGAATCTTGATTCTTGAGCGCATAACGACTTGATGCGAACTAGCTGATACTGTTTAGATGTCCCTGGAGCCTACCTCGACGACTCCACCGTTGCGAACGATGCAGTCGCCCTTCACAGCTCTGATCCAGCCAACGCGAAGAAGTTGTGGGAGGTCACCGAGGAGATCATTGGGGAAAAGTTTGTTTTATGAGGCTCCTCATGATCGCGATCGCGGATAAACCAGGACACAAATAAGTATTCCAAGTACCATATAGTAGAGGATTTATATTCTAAACATTTATCCGTCCTATCGCTCGACGTTGCTTGACGAGGCTACTAGCCAGCATACCAAAAAAAAATTCTCCCGCCGCCGAGAAAGTCCCTCACAACTTCTCACAAGCAGATAATATTACCGAGGTGTCGGGAGAATAAGTATGGTCGAGATTTCAAATCGTTCCGATGATCCAACGACGGCCAGCCACAAAGCGATGGCTTCGGTATAGCGATCAACTAATGCAAAGGTTAAATTTAAGTATTGCATTGATACCAACTGGTTCGCATCTTGTCTTTACGAGTGGCTGTCCTCTCCGAGGTTTGGCGGGGATTGCGTGTGCAGGCTCACACGAGCCGGATATCTGACACGGAAAATGCCGAGTTGCCAGATCTGCGCGCTCCTCTCTTCGAGGAGGTTCTTCCGGTAAAATTGATGATGAGGTTCGAAAGGAAGCGAGGTAGATAAGCAGCAAGTATAAAGTTCTGAGCCCTAGGGTACGCGGTTCAGCGCGCAGGTTCCGAATTCTTAGGCAGTTTAAGTAGGACCTCTTTTGTTTTTCTTCTTCATTTGTGAATCCAAACCCAAACAGATTCAAGTTTTCTTTGGAGTTCCATAATTGTTGGGGAAGCTGATCAGTAATAGAATACCGGAACCTCTCGACCACCGTCACTATGCGGGATTCCGTACAGATCTACGTGATGGATGATGATACGCAGCGCTTTCTCAACGTTCCACGTTGCTGTTCAATTGAACCACTACTGAACCTGAGAGCAATTTTCCATAGATATGCGGAAGTGCCGAAAAGAGAGGTCTATTCCGGATTCTCGCACGGAAGTGGTCTTCTGGCTTGGGAGCTCGTCGTTGAGTCGTGCGCGACCCTGCCGGGGTCATGAAGTTTGAATCTTTCGAGTCGAAAACCCCCCTCGTTCACGTCAATTTCGCGTTCATATTGTCAACTACCGGCTGCTACTACCTGAATTCTACCGAATCGGGCCAAAGGAATGGATTTAATTGAATGGCTATTTTTGAAGGAAAAAGATACAGGCGACGACAACCTTACGCTTCGGCGTATGACGGCCCAATCGCCGTGATTGGGCTTGGCTTTTGTGTACGTACAAGCTGAGTATACGTTCGGAAGGAAAATTCAATTTGCTGCCGACCAATTCAGTTGCTTTTGTTCAGCGACAAGATTGGCGCAATCGCGCCATCCAAGAAGTTGATACGACCCAAGTATGGGTGTCTGTGCCTGTCCCCCTTTGAGCGCCCTCGTGTCTTCCGCCATTGGCTTGGTGATGGGACGCGCAAATTGACGTTCATTGAATGTGATACTGGTTCAACATAGGGCTCTGATTCGACAAAGAGTGACTCTGCTCACATTAATTCTATTCGTGTATGCCAAGCCGAGGGAGCCAACACCCGAACATATAAATAGAGTCCCATATGAGAGGTGCTCTACACCGAGGACAGTTGGAGAGTATTGAATATATTTGATGCTCACCTCCCTCAGGAAATCGTCCGCGGAGGATTGCCTATCTCAGACACAGCATCCTCCCTGAGAGATCTCTTTCTATCTTTACGCCAGTCAAGGCATGTCTGATCGCGAGAAGTGAGGAGATTCGCCCATGGTGACGCCGACCACTACCATGACAGTAACAGTGCAAAAGATAACAGGCCAGGCACACGACATCATAGGATTCTGTCGAGGAGCATTGACATGACAAGACACGGAGTCGACACCCGTCATGCGGTGCTCTCAGTAGCAGATTCAGAACTCGATTGCTGTAAAATTCTCCGCCGAGATTGACGGCGCTGCGAAACCACGCAAAGGGGAAAATAATTGTGACAATGATCCATTTTCGACAGCGAACGACTTACTGGGAAGATAACAGGATGAAGACCTGAGGGAGATAGATATAAAGCGCTCAAACGACTGCCGCAGTGGAGCTCCTTCGAACTTGTTGCAGCGATTTTGATCGAGTGTTCTAGTGTTTATATGGTGAATTCAATACGAGACTTCTCTCAATTCAACCATACCCAGGCGTTTATCTCCAGAGGGCGCGACAATCCCGTTCATTTTTCGTCTGTCGGATGGTGTCGAATACGTGATTACGATCACTGCCCCGAATGTTGACTTGCTGCGATTGTGATTTGAATCCGGGCCCGTCGCTTGATGCTATTCTCCGTCGAGATCTCATTCCCTATGCGAATTTCGACGTGAGTTAAAAGGGAGAAGACCCAGCAATGCCGTTGCACCTTTACATACCTCTCGACACAGTCTCATGTCTTCCACCTCATCGCGTCCCTTCGTCCCCTGGGTCAAACGAACAGATAATGCCTGTTCAAATTGTAGGCGCCGTAAAATCAAGGTGCGGAAGAAATAGAGAAGAAAAGGCTCAGTCTGACGCCGTTTCCAGTGCAAAATATCGAAGGAGAGACCCAAAGATCCATGCGAGCGTTGTGTCAAACGACGCCTGTGCTGCCAATACATGAGCGTTGCGGAGCAAGAAGACGATAGCACGTCACCAGAGTCTACGCCGGGGCCTTCAACACCACTCCCACCACCCCCACTGACTCTCCCCACTCTCCCGTTTCTCGCCCCAACCGAATCCCCCCCGCGGCCGTCAGGCTCACGGCACTTTTACATCGACGAGCCCCAACCTCACTCAGAGTTCGATCTCGACCGATTCATTCCCTGTCCCCTGCGATCCTCTGCAGCCCGAGTACAGAGTGCTTCATCCCCATCCTCATCAACTCTACCACGAGATTGGGATTTACCTTTCCACGCAGAACAGTCGTCTCACCTCGGTCAATTCCACTTCCCGTCCCATCCAAACCCTGCTCCGAATTACCCTTCCCTTGCCTACAGCCTTCGGGGCTCCGACGGGACAACTGCGTATTCACACACTGGCAATGATCCGGCTTTTGCGCTACAGGATGACGCCGCGTCAGCCCTGTTCAACGTCGGATTATTACTTGAGACCGGCTTCAGTGAGATCGATGCACTGACTTACCTCTCGAATGGTATGTTATGCGACGATCCTTGGACGCGTTCAGAGTGAGCGCTGCTTGACGTATTCTTCTGACATGGCAGCTGATGATAAGATTTCGAGCAGTGTCTGGGAGACGTTAGGCTTTGGGACACAAGTTGCTCAGAAAAACCAAAACGCACTGTTTGACCCAAATCTATTCGGGAACCAGGTTCATTCGCGATAGACAGCTCTGGGAAGGTTGAACACAGACGGGCGAGGGGGGAGACTTAAGTACCTGGTGTTGATCACCCTATAATCCACGCAAAGATATAGATCTAGAAGTGTACCTCAGTATTATTTTTATGTATAGATTCATTGGCGTATGTACTGTCGCGTTGAAACAAGCCACGGAGTTATAAGTCTGAGACTTTGACAGCTAGAACGACGAGCTTGATTCTTCGCAAATTCTTCGACAGTTCCGATCGCCAGCGTACAAGCAGAGGACGCGATGCTTGAGAACTTGTCGGCCATGGCTTGAAATTTCGGTAATAAAAGGCACAGGATGGCCGAAGAAAAGACAAACTGTAGCTGTTCAGAACAGGCTTGAAGAATCCCATGATGGCCCACTGCCAGTGTAGTCTGTGGATCCACGTGGAGTCGACTCGGGCCCTCATTCGAAAGATTCAAGCTCCGTTTGTGAGATAAGAATGGTGTCCCAACCAGCTTTCCGACCGATGTTCATCTCCCGCGTTCAAGTGCGAGTGTGGAGAAGAGGGTTGGAAGAGGGTGCAGAGAGAAAGAATGAGTCACAGAGTGTCACGTCAAAGCTGTGACCGCGGCAATTATCGGCATTGTTGGTCGGTATATCGGCCGATGGCTTCCAGTCGGATGTGAATTCAGAACGGCGAAGTCCATTGGCGTCCAGTCACTTCCGCTTGAGCCAATCCTGTACCCTAATTGTCTGAAAGCTAAATCAATTATTGTAGGTGAACTACGATGTATGAACGAATAAATAGCGGATCCGGAACCGGGATTCCAAGTCTGAACACAGGGAGCTTTAATTCAGCGAACTTGTGAGCTAAGAAGAATTGAAGTGTCTGTCTAGAGAGACTAACTGGGAGCCTTCAAGCTATGATTCTGTAATTGTCAATTTCGCTGAAGCTGCGGAGACGCACATCAAAGTGGCTGCTAGAAATTTGCAAGCGAGGATTGAGCGAAAAGCTTCAGAATTCCAAGGTTGAAAAGCCTGCCAAGGAATTGCTTCAGGGATGGAATGTGAAGATGAAGGTAGGCGCGCAAAGGCGAGACGTACGCGGGATTGACGATTACAATCAAAAACGGGCAAGATCGCATTACGCGCGGTAGTTGTGAGGCTGTCCGTTAGCACTGTTCAGCTTCTCAATATGAAAGATTTATCGACTATCATATATCAATTTCATAGGTGGGGACTCGGACTATGAAACTTCCGGATCGAACGGATGTACTCAGACTTGTTTTGCTTCTATGCGTCCGTTTGCCTCGGCGAGACACATTTTAAAGGGAGTGATACCGGAGCGCTGTTCAAATTCAATTGAAAACTTCGATCAATTTTTTTTTCCCTTCTCCAAAGCTTCTCTGCAAATCTGTCGTTTGAACGTGGAACGTGTCCGCCGCTCATCAGCGAAACAAAGTATCGCGGCCCTTGTTGTGTCGAGCCTGAGAGTGGACACCGTATAAATCCCGAGGTGTGCGCGCCGCAATCAATGCAACTCACACGGCGGCGCGCGTCCCGGATTGCCGCTAGATTCCGAGCGGATCTTCGTGTCGGCCAAGAGCGGGGATCAAATCAAATCCGGAGAATACCGGCGGCATCTATTTCACGCGGTTCAGGATTTTGGCAGTAATATACGCGGGGCTGGCAACCGGCTGATTTCCAGCGTTGATCGCCGCGATCCACTGTGTACCGGCAACCCGGCAACGGATTGTAATGGCTTCTGTTGGACTGTAACGGAAACCAGCGGATCATTGGAATCGAGCGGGAATGATTTCCGGTGGAATCCAGCGGTTTCCGATGTAATCCACTGGTAATTCTCAACATTTTATGCTCTGGAAACATTTTTGTTCAACTAGATGGTAAATGAATGTTGAGCTGTTTCAATATTCAACTGACAACAAGTCCTAATGCACTCTGAGAACAGCTGCTGAAGGCGACATGTTCAAATAATTGGGATTGTTGAAAACTATACACTGACTCTCAATGATGAATTCGGCGCAAAGTAAGATTTGTTGAAACGACATCTGTATTTTGTTGAGCCATAAAGGATCATCCAAATGTTCTGGTTGAGTCTGAACCTCCTTGGCTCAACTCAAATGCCGAAGTAAGGGTTAGAATATACAACTTGAGTGAATACTGACTTGAATCAAATTTTGGGTAGCCCGAGATTCAACAGCTTGGTTGAAAATGTGCTTTACTGGGGAATATTTCTTTGAAGCATACTTGAGTGAGTGCCGCTGGCCCTTTGAACAATTTTGTCTGTGCGTCTGAGTTCCGCCGTACCTAGTCCAGTGGATTCCAACGGATCCCATCGGCAGGACCGCGGAGCAACGGACATCAGCGGACTTCGAAGCCGCCGGTGGGAAGCATTGCCTAACAAGTACGGCGACCAACACCCGTATGCAGCCGTAATACGGTCCTTCCAACGACGAGTACGACTCTGTGACGAGGTGAGGGGGCTGTAAATCGATGAATAGTGAGGTATTTTACCATTTCCACTCCAACTTCACCGCTGGTATCACTCACAGGTGACAGAGCCCAGGATATTGAGATCAGTATGTGTCCGTACCGTACCGTATTTTACGGGAGGCGAAAATGGCCCTGTACGGGACGGTTACGGGTACCGTACAGTACGGGCCGTATCGCCGTATTGTACGGTTACGGTGCCGATCCCTACTAACAACGTCCGCCAGCGTCCGCCAGTGTCCAGCGTTGTCCAACGTTGTCCGCCAGCGGACTTTCCAGCGGAGCGCATATTACTCGATTTTGGAGAAGGTGCTGGTACCTTACCCAATATTGACTCACAATGAGAGATCATTGGGGGCACTTGGCGCCTTGGAGCTACGAGAGTGTGCAAGTAAAGGGTAACAAAAGTTGTGGCTCATTATATATTTTCTGGGAATTTTCTCGCAAAACAAACGGTTACAAAACATCGCACTCCGCGAAAGTGTCATACAGAACGATACGAATCTCTGGGGAACTGCAAGTTCAAGTGCAGTTGACACCGACACGGTCCCCAAGCACCCCGATTTGACAGGTAAGGCTGGTACTTCCCGCGGCGCTAGTGGGACCGTGAGTTGTGCAAAAACTGGACTACTGACGAACAAACCAAGTGGTTCCAGTGCGGAGGCTGCAACCAGCACCGGCTCTCAAACTGGTGTTGAGAGTGACTCCCGTCCCCTGCAAGGCGGCCGTGAGCAACGCGATCGTGAAGGCGCTGAACGGCGGATTGAGGACGTTGAATAACTCTTGGTTACTTGATTGACACAGAGAGCAAGAGAGCCGCTGGAATTTTCACATTAGTTCCATCTTTTTGTAGCAAAACGAGCTGATACCCAGCTTGAAACTGAATCAAATCTGAGTGGTGGAATTCAGACGCTCAAAAAAGCCCCAATGACATGGTTCACACAGACCAAATTTGGTCAGACAATAGAATGGTGTATAAAATACAATATAGAATACTTAAAACTGTGTTTCCTGTGCCAACAAAGCGAGAGCCAAATGGTTTCTTCTAAATAAGGCAAAATGTTAGGGCCTGATCGGGCCCGCGGTCTAAATAGACGGCTCAGCCAGATTTCAGCGGTCCGGTAACTCGGCCATTTCGGCCGTTAACCCAAAATCACGCCGTGACAATGGCAGTCATCAACACTCAATGTGGGCAGCGTCAAGACCATCCCGCCCTTCATCCCGCCCCTCCCGCACTTTGCTCTATCTCTCTCCGTGAATTGGGGAAAAGGAGTTTTCTTGGACAAGAAGTCAAGTTAGTGGCGCGTTCAACGAGCACAGCGCCGTTAGCCGCCTGCAGAGTCTGAGAGGGTAAGTGAATCTCCGGCCTTGTAAGACTATTGGCAACGAGGCGGCTCACCGCCAGAGCAGAGACGAGGAGGACGAAGGGCTTGAAGATCATATTTGTCGAGTTCGCTGCAAGGATGAGATTTCTTTGCTTGAGGGTTGAGAGCGAAACATACCGGCTTTTATACTGCTTGAATTTTAATATATCTTGAAATGCATCGTTACGGCGAGACTAGGTACAAACTGAGAAGGTTTGAATTGGAGAGGAGCAGAAACACACGAATGGGTGCGGTGGCGTATGCCGAAACCGGCGACCGAGCCAACGAGAAGGTCTAGTGATAAAACTTACCTCAGAATGTTCTTGAATGTTTTGTAGGAAATAGCACTTACGACAATCGGTGAAGACGGTGATTGGCCAGCTATTGCGGGGACCTGAGACCTTCCAAAGCAGTCAACGCGAGTCCGTATCCGCACTAATATGCCAGCAAGTTAATATTGGGCTCAGCTCCAGCAGTAGCCAATGCCGCGAAGCCAGAGTGACAGCCCAATACCACTTCCAACCAAATGATCAAGCGTTTCAATTGCTGTTTTTATGGATCAAATCGTCGAAGGAGTAAGATTTTCGTGGATTCAGTGTGAAGGTTGAGAACAGACCGCAACCGCACATAGAGCTCGCCGTCGCCGCTGGTCAACCTTGATGCCTGTTCTTGAGGTCACAAATCCATCTCTCCCTCTGGAAGCGATCGGAAATGAGAAAGGGCACGGTAAACGACTGAAGATATATTTACGCATATTTTCTTTCCCGTCATATCGTAATGTGGAAGCCGCTGGGTATCTCGTTATGCTTAGTGCTTCAAGCAATGTAGATGTTCAAACGATTACCGAGAGGAGTATTTGCTTCGAACTACACAGATGGCAGGTGGAATTCAGACGGAGACTGCTGGAAGAAGATACAGCTTACCGCTGTTGCGCCCAGAATATATCGAATGTAATGTGAACCACGAGTTCCCAGCAATCCTCGAAGGCTTCTATATTGATTTGACCCATGTGGAGCATGTTCTTCGAAGGTGCTACCGTGATCAGGGGAATGGAATTCAACCACCGCATTTTCCAAGACTCCATCTGCGGTTAGCAGGCTTGCGGCGTAGATATACAATACTCACTGCAAGGCAAACGTCCGAATGAGCGGTTGATTGTGGCGAAGAGACCCGTCAAACCTTTGTTGGATTAAAGATTGTTTCGGCATTCCTGGCTGCCGCGGCCAGTTCTGGTTGGAGGGGTATACGGGCGCGCTGGTAGGAAAAAGACATATCTTTGATGATGAGATACGAGTGGCGGCGATTCGCCAATAAGAATTCGTGGCAAGTGCTAGAAACAGAATCTCCGGGGACTACTTCAGCCGTAAAGACGCCTCGGTTTAATCTTGGATTCTGAGAGAAATTCTTGATTGGGGGCATCTGAACAGACCTATGACGCAGACATAAACCGAATTCCGAATTGACGGACCGGCTCCCGAATATCTCGACTCTCGAGATCCCTCAACGATAATGACAGGACATTGAGGACAGTGCACCAGTGGATGATCTGGATCGAACTCATTGCGAGTCTCCAAGATGCGTCAAGGGCGTTTATACTACTTAGTCCTGAGAAGCAACTGAAGTATAATATATCGGGTCCAGTCTCCACCCAGACGCGAAGACAGCCGGTTCTCGAGTTCGAGATTGAAGGTGATGAAGGTTGAGGGCAAGATGGAATGTGTGACAATTGCGTGACCATCAATGATATCAACCGCATCAGCAAATTTGTTGTTATGTTGTTGCCTTGTTCTCTGCTCTCACCATCTCGGCCTTCGAAGCTGTGGAGGCGACCCCGCCCATATCGATAAGCTCGTGTCCCAACGATGCATCATCCTGTTGTGCGGGACATTGGGGAACGACGATACCAGGATCATCTCGCTAGGACTGGATTGTCTGCAAAGCATTCTAGAGGTAGGCGAAGAGCTCGTTGCCCAAGGCTCACGCGCCGTCAACGAATACGTGTTGCTAGTCCGCAAAGCCGGAGGTGACAAGGCCATTCAAAAACTCCGAATGCATGAAGACCAGGGAATTGTCGCAAAAGCTTCCGGCATCAGCGCGACGTACTTTGGCCTGGTACCTTGTATACTGTAATACCTGAGGATGGATGGTGCAGGTTCCTTGGTTGTTCCTTGTTTCGTGTAGGCCTACTTTCTATGCAATTGTTTCCGACATCTTTTAAGCTTTCAGACCTGATAGTCACTGTTGAATATTTCTCTTCCATTTACCTTACTTTCTCCAACTCGCAATCCGTTCCGTTACGCGTCACACATTCCTTATGTAGCTTTGTGTCACTGTCACGTTCCTCAGTCGTTGCTCCACGACTGAGGTATGTGCACTCGTATCTACTGTCCTTACAGCTTACTGATTCTCCTGGTAGTTTATACTTACTGTATTCTATCAGGTATATAATAGCCTGTTTGCGATGCAGCCATTGAATGGCTAATGGCGACGCAAGTGCCCGAATTCCGGCGTATTGACAAAAGCTACCCCCGGTCTGAGCATCCAATTTTCATTCCAAATAGCTCTTCTTGACTCCGACATAAAAGTTTAGCCCATCAAACTTTCCCCATACGGAAATCCGTAGCCATTCAATGGCTCCAATGGCTCTTCGCAAACCCTCTAATACATGAGTCGTTTCCTCCACGACTGAGTTTATACTTACTGTATTCTATCAGGTTATGGGCCACCGCGCCTCTGCTTAATCTCAGCCAGTACCGGACCGCTACTTGTCGAAAACTCGACAACTCTTTTTATTATCTCATTCCCCACATCTACCCTGCTTCCCGCCGCATTCTACGCCAAACTTGTCGACTTCTCGCTGACACGTCATGCCCGATCCGGACACCAAAACTTCGACGGCTTCTTCCTGACAATTGAAATCTGGCCTAATATTCAAGCACACATTTTCTGGGTTGATTAGAGGGTTTGCGAAGAGCCATTGGAGCCATTGAATGGCTACCGATTTCCGCATTAGGAAACTTTGATGGGCCAAACTTTCATGTAGAAGTTAAGAAGAGCTGCCTGGAATGAAGTTCGAGTACTCGGACTGGGGGTACCTTTTGTCAATACGCCGGAATTTGGACACTTGTTTAGCCATTAGCCATTCAATGGCTGCATCGCAAACAGGCTAGTATCAGCATGTTTTTCCAGCTCAATTGTGAGCATGCAGGAGCTGTAGCTTGATTCAAAGTTGTGTGCATCAAATTAGGCTTTGGAGGGCGCCGACCTGTCAATCATCCAGCTTGTGATGGCAACAATTCGCCCGAAATGGGCATGCCAAAGCAAAGCCTTGTAAACTGGAGGCAAAATGAGGTGCGGGCCCTGCCTTCAATGGTCATTGAGCTCATGGACGCTTTTGGAGGCGAAAAATTGCACTACACAAGCGAAAAAGACAGCTTTTTGGCCTATTTGGGGGGTCTGTTTATAAACCGGTTTATAAACACCCTGTTTAAAAAACGAAAATTAAAAAACTGTTTATAATTGGCCCGGGAATTATAAACAGCACCCAGTGACTGGGTGTCACCCGTCACCTAGAGTACAGTGTTCACTAGAAAAGGTTGATTTGTATGCCGGAGTACCGCACAAATTAACACCATCAATGTTGCGCTGTTGTTTGGGGCATAATTCGGCCGGATTCTTTTCACGCACATAATCTACTGTTGTGAACAAAACTTTACTTATGCCGGGCAATGACGTTCTGAAGAATGAACCACCAATCAAGTTTTTGAATTTCTACGGGCATGAACTTCAAAACGAAGCTCGCGCACTCCGCCCAAAGGCGAGGGAGCCAAGGCAGCCCCTACATCACTACAGGATACAGAACAAAACCGTAGCTACGTGAGTGCGCAGAAAATAGCAAAACTAACTAGGAGTGGGTGGGTGGGCACGAGAAAAGAGGGATGACAGCGACGGGGGGAGAAGACTAGTAGCAGGGGACGAGACTCAGGGTCATGGAGGGGGACTGGACAAGGGAAAGTCTCAAAGAGACGGAGTCGCCGCGCCAAAAGCGCAATGTGCGGAGGTGGGCGAGACGAAGAGAATGAGTGTGACTGATGAGATCACCTTTTGCCAATCCCCTTGGTCTGCCAGACCATCCAGGATTGGCCTGAGCTTCACGAGAGAGAGGATTTGTAAGCAAGCCATTGATATATTGGGCATGAACTTCAGAATTCATAACAAAACATAAGCTCCCCTTTACTGTAAGCTGGGCACCGTCACTACAAAACATACTTCAGAAGCCACCGAAGCTATTGGACGACTTTTGCCGTGTGCGCTCCACGCCATCAAAAATGACGTCAAAAGCCGTACAGTGGCTCGCCCGCCAAAACAGCCGGTGGAGCGCACACGGCGAAAGCCGCCCGATGGTTCCGGTATTGACGAACTTAGACTTCGACATTTTTTGTTTCCGAAAGGGTGGGTATTCTCAGGATTCGAGGAAGAGAAATATGTTTTATGCGCCGAAACACATGTTCTAGAGACTCTAGAAGACACTCCCAGAAGAAGGTTGCCCGTCGCAAAATATCTGGCCGCCCCGGGCCTCTGATTTGCTTTCGCGAATCAATCACTTTTAAGGTCATTTTGATCCCGGGGTGGCGGTGCTTAATAAGCAAGAAAGCTTTCCCTCTTCCCATTACCACCGCCCCTCTGCAAGTCTTTCTGCTGTGAAATCTTCGCTGTCTTAAACTGGAGAATGTCTGGCAAGGACAGTGCGGGTCTTGTTCACGGTATGTGACAAACAGGAACTGAGGGACGCGCGATGACTTACTTTTACTAGGCGGTCACGGCGGCAGAGATGGTAAAAATGGATCAGGCCCCCTGAGCTTTGGTGGAGTGCAAAACTTGACAAATAACGTGTATGTTTGGCCAAGTCCCCCCTTTTCAGCCCTTTCTCAATAACAGTAGTGTAAACCAGGGTCAAAAGTTAGCTGAATTCCTCTAATTGTATTTTCCAAGCTGAATTGCTTTCAGACTCGAAGAGGTATTACGCAAGTGGTTGCGCATTCCTCAAGATTTCACGGACAGACATCATGAGCTCCAGAAGCTACATCACAAGGACACTGGGAGCTGGCTCCTACGTGACGACCAATTTCTTGGATGGAAGGCCGAGCCTGGCTATTTATGGATCACACGAAAATGTCAGTCCATTCCATATCTCCCGATCCTTTGTCTAACAAATGACTGCAGCTGGTACTGGAAAAAGTGTACTAAGGTCATTTATACTGCAATTGACACCAAATGTAGCTCAAAGTATACCCCGGTAAGCAGTTTATGACGAAGTTTTATGCCTTATGACCTCCCAAATCAGTATGCATTATGCCATATGGGAGAGTTATGCCTTATGCCCCCCGAATCACTGCAAACCAAGTTGGTGCAGCCCAAAAAGTATGCCCTTGTGTACACTCGTTACCAGTCTGCTACGCGTGGCCTTGCCACAATTGTCGGCCTCGCGTAGTAGACTGGTTACGAGTCTAGCCCTTGTGCAGAGTATGCCTTTTGGCAGGTATGCCTTAAGGGCAGTGACGACTGTATTTCTATCTGAATCCGTTTCTTAATATGAGTAGATTCCCGAAGTGGAAGGCATGGAGAAATGGTCTTAATCAAACAAAGACCATTCGAGCTCATCTCGAAGACGAGCATGGCAAGGTTTGGCAGGAGCTCGTGACATTGAGGCCTCTCAAAGATTGGGAGAGAGATGAAATCTTCGATCGTGGACTTTGATTTGAATTTCTATCGTTGTGCGCTGTGACAATCCTATACATGGGGGTCGGCACTATCAGTATCTTTGATGGCCCGTTATGTAACTTCACAGCCACACAATTTCACGTCGGAACCTGTTTTCGCATTATGCGAGTTTCCTGGAGGTTATTATGGAATTAATTAGTGCTCTGGGGTTTTAGCAGTGATACCTACACTCCCAGCAACTCTCTCAAGAAAAAACAGTCGATTTGGGGCGGCTAAAACCTTGAACGCGACGAGTCACAGTGTGTCACACGGTGACTTACCACTAATGATCGCGGCGCGCACTTCACACCTGCAGGTCCGGCCACGTCGTTTCAGGCTCTCGGCCGGCAACCCGGCAGCGCCTATCGAAAATGTCTTTGGATTGTTCGGAACACATTTTTTAATTAGGTCTCTGTTGCATAGACCGGTCATCCGAAAATCTTTACAGGCAAAAAATAAAAAATGTGTCCCGAAGAATCTCTAGATACCTCGTTTAAAAGTTCGCAAGCACAGAAATTTTGGCAGGACTGGTGGCAGACAAAGCCACAGACGCGAAGGCGATTGATCAAGTGCCGTTTGGCGGAGACAGAGTGACAGTCACAAATTGTGACGCTTCGTCACATAAGTGTCAATTGCCGACCCCCAGTATACTATACATGAAAACACAAGGATCAGCTCACGTGAAAAGTAACGTGACTTTGACACGAAACCACGGGACCATGTCGAGATGACGCTGCCGGCTGTCGAGATGTTGCTCCCGGTTCGTGGTAGTGCGGCGCCGAGGGCACGCAATCCAGTAAGAAAAAAACCCGCGGGGTTTGGGGCGGAGCCCCGACAAGCTGTGCACCAGCCGTAGGGAGGGACGCGAGCGCAGCGAGCCGGCCCTGCCGAAGGCGGGGTGCTTAAGCTTGTTCACATTGAAAAGAGGGCCAGGCCATCAGTCGCGTGACTTTTGACAGAAAATCACGGGGTCAATGTCGAGATGTTGAGATCGCACTAGACGTCGCGAGCGGAGCGAGCGCAGCGGGGTTTGGGGCGGCCAGCCCCAACAAGCTGTGTGACCGAACGGAGGTAGGTCGGCGAGCGCAGCGAGTCGGCCGTGCCGGAGGCAGGGAGCTAAAGCTTGTAAAGTATATATTTTCATACTCTGTACATGCTTATTGGGGGAGCTTGCTCCCCCTTTTATCCAGACACCGAATGGTGATGGGGCTGTGCTGAGCAGATGATGGAGCTTGTGATCACCAATGGCTGCTGTCAAACGCACAGCGCACTGATACAGCGGCAAAATCTGATGTCACCCCCAAAAAAGGAAATTCTCATCAATTCAACTCATTTTCTATTCTGTGCCCTGTTTTCTGTGGTCAGACCTTTCGCAGTGCATTCCAGACATAGATTTGAAACACATGCACCCCTTTTCCGTCTTAGGATACCTCGAAAATTGACCCTTTTTGGGCAAGACTTTCCAACCATCTTTGGCCCAGTTCTCCTCGATGAATGGACCTATCTTTCTCAATCTTGCCTCCACAGGCAGTGGATTTGCCATTCCAATGGATCTGTGCCCTTGTCGCTACCAGACGGCGATGGCAAGGGCAGATTAGGGGCGGTTTGATAAAAATTTCCTTTTTTGGGGGTGACATCAGATTTTGCCGCCACTGTAAGAGCAATTGACACGGCGGTGTTTCCGTGTGACCCACCGGTCCTGAGTGGCGAAGGCACGGGTCCCACAGCTCGTGCCACTACAGTTCCGACTGATCCAGCGTAGTTCCGCTTGATGTAGCGTTCCGTTTGACTGATGTGGCCTCAAATTGTGTGATCAATGATTCCTCCCAACCGTTCGACTGGCACAGATTTTGAGTCGGCACCAGATCTTGAGTTGAACAGCTCCCAGAGTCCAGAATTTTCCCTTGGCTTCAGACTTTGCTTCCGAGTAGGGTGGCGGGAAATAGGTCCGAGACCTAGTTGACCGAGGTAAAATACCTAGGGACCCCGGAGGGGTCCTATTTGACCTATTTTACCCAGGCAAATTAGCGTCAAATAGATGGGGTCCCGCCCCGGAAAAAAAATTGCTATTTTACTCGGTCAAATAGTCCCAAAAACCTATTTTACCCCGTAAATTTCCCCAATTTTACCGGTTGAACTCACTTCAAATCCATCTTTTGGGTGGCACGGAATGCATATGAATTCACGGCGCAAATTTCTACTTGGGTGGCGTCGATAACTTCGTGCCGGTTGTGGCTTGGTCGCGGCCACCGCATCTCACCCTCTGCCGTAACGACCCGGCACAATGTGTCATGCGTACGCCGACATGTTTCCACTATGCCGATAGCATGCGAACAGCCGCCAGACACTCCCCGTGTCTGGAGGTGCACGAAAATGCAAATTCTGCCCGCACAGACCTCAAGACAGCCTCCGAAGCTACTTGACCTATTTGACCCTATCTTACATCCACTTTTTTGCCCCTCCCGAGGCCCCCCCTCTAACTCAAGAACCACTGCAGCCTTCAATGCGAGCAAAGTAGATCTCTACTCAGGATGAACAGCAGGTTCATAATTTGAGGTGTATTAAATGTCGGATATTCCAAAGCCCCTTGGTCAATATGTACGTCGGAAATTTTCTCAAACTATTAAACTATTCGAATTTATCTACTTCGTGGTACGTCCGGGTCGTCATTCTTGATCTGTGGGCACGCACTGAGCTTCGGGTTTGCCGTCGCTTCGTACAAAACGAGACACATCTTTCGCAAATGTTATCGCTGGGGCGAAAAGCTCTGTGCCCAACCCCCCCGCCATCTGGTGCCTCGGATCGGACAATATGTGTCAGTGGTGCTTTGTACACCACCGATAACTGCACAAATGATATCTGAGTAAGTTTTATCTCTTGTCACTCAATCATCGACATTTTTGCTCATTACAAGGCTGCATCCTCTAGCCCTAGACCCTCCGCACCTGCCACTATCATTGGACTTTCGAGGTATCGCGATACGCGTTGTCGGTGCTGTTCTCGGTGTCGATCACGAGGTCTCAGTAAGCTTTATTTGTATCTCATTCAATTGTCGATGTTTTTGCTCATTACAAGCCTGCATCCTCTAGTCCTTGATCCTCTGCACATGCCGCCAACCAAATCCTCCTTGGGTAGCATGCTAAACGTTGTTGGCGCCGTGCAGAGCGTCAATCACCATACATTTTAATATGTCAGTCAGTCCCGTTCTTATCTAACCGAATTCCCAGCATTTTTACTCAATATAAAGGTGCATCCTCTAGTTCTCGGCCATCTGCAAGACTGCACCTGCCCCCACCATTCGTTTGTGGGGATCTCGCAATGCGCGTCGCCGGCACTGTCGGCACTGTGCATTGCGGTGTTGATCACCGCATTAAGGTGTTGCCTGTGCACATTGGTTCCAACATCGCCTTGTGTCACTGGTTGTGCCGACTGCCATACCCAGAGGGGCAAAAGGCCAGGGACACGCTGGCATGTGTCGGCGCCCTGGCTCCTTCGCGCCGTGTTGGAGTGCGTCTCGCACCCCCAGCAGGTATCTGCTAGACCGGTGGACCTCGAGGTACAACTGCATCTTACCAGTGATACAGGGAGGCTCGACTTCGCGTCACCTCCGGCTGTACTGGGAGGTTTGACTTCGCGTCGCCTGCAGTCACCCGGTTGCTTTAAAACACCAGGACAAGATGCTTTCTCGTAGTTAACATAAATTACATCTCTATTGCGTCTGCCATTGGTGGGACCATCATTCCAAAAACGTCCCATGCAGTCTCAAGCGACAGTGAGGGTGCCCCGATCTCAACGAATATCCGGTTCCGACACCAGAGTCCAAAGCCGTCAGGTCATGTGTTCGCCCAGAGGTGGACATGTCAAATTGATGTCAAATACGGAGGTAGATAGGTAGGTAGGTAGTAGAATGGAGATTTTTGAGCCGGCGTCAAATGAGGAATTGGGAGAAAATTAAGCAAAAAAGCACCGACTCCCTTAACGCTAATCGCGAGTCGCGATTAGCGTTAGCAGGGTCAATGAAGTGTCTTGAAACGAACCAACCTCTTACCCGTGCTCGCTCCCGGGTGTTCCATGGCGTATTGAGCTTTGTGCGAGTTGATGAGTCGCCGAGATCGGAGAAACGAGTCGTAGCGAGTCGCAAAAATTCTGTTTACCTCACAGATGTCAAATACAAACCTTCACCCTTCCTCCTCATCGTTGTCGTGATCCTCTCAATTACCAACTTGGCTCTGGCCAGTAGCCACAGCGCTAACACCGGCTTCAAATTGCACGCCCTCAATATGAATGGCCTTGGCGGACCAGGCAAACTTCATCACGTCAACTCCGTCATCGCCCAAAGGTCACCGCACTCGTTCGTCATCTCGAAAACAAAAACGAATGAAAAGCTGAGTTCCAAGCTACCTTCTTTTGAGTACAATATATTCGAGGAAGAGGCGGTCCCGCTGTCTGGAGACAGCAAGGGCGGTCATAAGTGGGGGGTGGCTGTAGGAATCCGTAAAGATATCCAAGTATCTCAGCGCGTTGTGACAAGCAAAGCATCCTTCCGCGGAAGGCTGTTGGCGATTGACATTATCTTACCCACTGACTCTGGTGTAGTCTCGGATACCCAGACGTTCCTCCGCAGTCCGAGAGGGCGAGATTAGATATATCGGAGCTACTTCCTAATCTGTAATTTCAATGACAGGTTTTGGCGTTTGATTGATTTTGAGGGTGATCGGAACAAGGGCGTAGGAACGTCTGGGCCACTTCCATTGGGTCACCTACCATAACCCGCTTCGAGCGTCACCGCGTCCACGCCGTTCGCTCGCGTCCGCCGCCACCTACAGGACCATGCCGGGACCGTCACCCCGCCCTCCGTGAGCGCTCTCAGCACCTCCTACATGATGCGCGGCGGCGCGCAGCCACTGAATATGGTTACAATTCAAAGCATACACGCGACACAATGAGCTCGGTGTTCCGGCAGCGCACAAACAACACCGTGCACGACTGGCAGCTAGACGTTGCCAAGTCTCTCATTTTGAAGCTCGACAGCTTGTTCATCGCAGGCACGGGCATGGGCAAGACGACCCCATTTGTCCTGCCTCTCCTCCTTCCTCAAAACAAGTCGAAGCTCGTCCTCGTTATATCTCCATTACTCTCCCTGCAAAAACAACAAGTAAGTGTTGACTTCTATGTGCAACTACACGTTCTCATCCTGTGTCAGATGAAGACATTCAACCAACTCGGAATCTCTGCGGCAGCCGTCAATAACGAGACGTTGGATGAGGGTTTGCTAAAGGTGCGTTACCAGAAGCTGCTTTTCACTTTTTCTTTAGCTAATTAAACGTGTGCAGCGGCTAAAATCTCACGAGTTCCAAGCTGTTTTTGTCGGGCCCGAGATGCTCATGGAGAACCCACTCTTCCACCCCTGGATCCGGCACAAGGACACGCTCGGGCGCGTTCTCTTCGTCGCCATTGACGAAGCTCATCTCATCCGCATCTGGGGAAGCGACTTTCGGCCTCAATACCAATTGTTGTCCCGTCTCCGCTCGCTGCTACCCACTCGCGTCCCTGTTCTTCCCACATCCGCCACCATTACATCCGAGGCCGAGCGCGAGATCTGCGCGGCCCAAGGACGTGGGGAGACTCGGCGGAATCAGTGGTGCCAGCTTTCAACTCATCGGGGTCAAGCTCTTCATCGCCGTCAATGGATGGTGTTGGTGATGGGCAGCGCGATTGACTGGGCTCCGAGTCCGTGTTGATGTCTTCCTCCAGGTTGTCATCATCCGAGTCAAGCTCAGGAAGATCGTGCTCATCGTCATCGTCGAGGGCGAGTGACGGCTCAATGCTGCTCTTGCTCGATACCTCCGAAACACGCTCATCGCGGCCGATTGAGAGCAGATCTGACTCGGCGGCGGCTCGTGGGAAGCTTTCGATGTGTGTCATTGGAATTACAGATTAGGAAAGAGCTCCGGCTCTGCGTAAACTACGCCAACAAGGATTACGCAGGAAGGTCTGGGTATCCGAGACTAACTCTGGTGCTGGTTTTGTCCACCGTGTAATCGGGATCTACGCTCCGTGGGACCCAGGGATTAACAGCATTGATCCTGTGGCGCGTGATTTCTGGGCAGACGTTGCGGTCTTCTGTCGAGAAACACGAAGCTCCTGGTCCATGGCTGGTGATTTCAATGCTACTGTGGCCACGCTTGAAAGAGCTGCGGATGATAGCAATGAGCGTGCACAATTCCTCCGTTTCCTCGATGAGGCTGATGGGCACGACCTCTGATCCGATGTTATGAACAGAGATCGTAAGATCTGCTGGACAAGTCGAGCTCGTGGAACTGGAGGCGGAGGAAATATCATTGACCGTATCGTCTCGTCCCGTGCACAGCTCATCGATTCCGAGATTGGGGTCGCGGACAAGTACTCTGATTTTGTGCCTTCCACAGACCATCGCGCTGTTGTTGGCAAACTCGTTTACGCGCCTCCGGCGGGGTCGTCTGGAACATTCACGGTGTTCTCCAACATAACCCAAGTCTTCAATCAGCCACGCATCAAGTTTCCTGCCAAGTCCAAGAAGCATCGGTTCCCCACATTTAAGGACTCTGTTGATCAGCGGTTAGCGGATAAGAGCTGAGTACTTGCACTCTACTCCCGTGATGGACGATGATTCTTTTGTCCAGAGATACGAGGCGTTGACCAAGATCCTCATACCATGCGCAGAAGAGAGCTTCGGTCGTACTCCAAGGTACAAGAGGGTTCACGCTGTCACATCTCCCAGACTGCAGGCCATCGTCGCGTCCATACGCAACCTCGGTGGCGCGATTCGACACGTCAAGAGCGACTTCAAAGTACCTGTGTCGTTTGCGGCCATTTAGGCATTGAATCTCCACGCAGCTGAGTGTTCACGTTTGACGGTGTTCCCCCTCCCTTCTTTGCTGGAGTACCTGGTGGCTCAGCGACGCCTGCTCAACAAGGAGCTCTATGCTGAGAAGATGGCGGTGATCTTCTCTCGTGCAAAGCTTCAGGATCGTAATCGCATGATTGCGGCTCTCCATGGTGGCTCCACTAAAAAGCTCGCAGCTGTGGGGGGTTTCGTGTCTCTTCCTCATTCCGTGAGCGCGAGGGACGATTCAGAGAAGCTTATCTCGGATCCTGAGTATTTCTCCACACTCTATGGGCGTCTTCCGCCGGTTACTGTCCCAAAGCCGTGGTTGACAACTCCTTCCGTTTTACAAGTGAAGGAGCGAATTTCCTCTGACCCGTTTACGTGGCCAAAGCCAGCCTCTGTTGCGCAATTTCGTGCGCTGCTGCGCAAAGGAAATCAGAAGCCATCTCCTGGACCTGACGGGTGGGAGAAGTGGTGCGTGAAGGCACTCTCGGACCAGGCGCTTTCGCTTGTCTTGGATCTCCACAATTATGTGGTCATGAACTCACAATTTCCTGGCAATTTAGAGGACATGTGAATTACCATGTTTCACAAACGATCTGAAGAATTGGAGGGGGCTATTCCTCTCCAATTTCCTCGCAAACTCAAGGGACTACGAAGGACGTTTACGATACCTTACGACTTCTTACGATACTTACGATTCCTTTCTCCTTTTATTGGGTTCATCGAGGTACTCGTACCTAAGTAGATTTTCTACGGAGATGAATAGCACATTGTTAAAATTGTTAAATCTTCAATTTCAACGAAAATCCGAAGATTGGCTTCAAGATCCGCCACATTGTGTTTGAGGTATTTATTTTTCTATGACCTAGAATCTATACTTACAGTGCTACCAAGCCGAAAGAGGAAGACGACGACGGTGACGGTGAGTTGAAATGTGGTGATAAGCAAAATAACGCCCTAAGGGATAAGGCCGTATGAAGGTTAAGGCTTATTAAGGCCTTATGATAAGCCTTAAGGTCGGCCGTTGAGATGTCGAGACCTTAAGAGCCCTTAAGATTGATGCCGAGCTTCGTGCCGGCGACCCGGGTATCTCCGGTGCATGCTAAGCACTTGTTCCGCCTTCATTGCCGAGGGTCCGGCTTGGTGGGCTATGGTTACTTTTGCCTGTGGCCGGCAGTGGTTCGGAAGGTTTGATTGAAATACACGGCATGCTCAAATTGATTTGTCACCAATATTGTAGACTCAAACTGACACTCAATCCACCAAGACGAAATATAGCAAGCTGTACACACTCTGACAAGATGAGACTGTATATAGTCCACTCCATCCCACTTCTCACCGTCAATCCCCCAAAATACAAGGCGTCTTGGTGGTGGGAACTACCTTCCAAATAAGGAAATTAAGGCTTTAAGTGCTTAAGAGTTATTAAGGCGTAAGGCTTAATAAGCCCTTAACGCTCAGCTCGACCCAAGTTTAAGGCTTAAGGGCGAAAACTGGGCTGACGACCCGAGTATCATAGAGCTATTCGTCCTGCAGGACTGGCCCGTGAAGAATGCCGCTGCAAAGGAAGCACTTGAAGGCATGGAGAACAGCCATCAAGTGATTCCGATTAGAGCCTACGACGTCGACGGCGACCTGATTTCTCCCGCTCACTACATGTCGAAGCTATCCGGCGCAGTGGTCCGCGCCACGCTCACCTTGTCCCACTGGAAAATCGGCAGGGACAAGCGCGACACATACACAGCAGACATTGAAACTCTCCGGGTTCTGGTTCCTGTAGTTCGAGCCCGCGCAAACGAAGAGTAGCGCCGATTGCCAAGAAGGATCCAGGTACCAGTCCCAGCCCTAAGACGAAAGCCCGCCATGGTGGAGTTTGAGGTAATGCAATTTATGTTGAGTCGCCCACGCTGAGACGTTAGTATACGTTGTCGTCGGTCGAAGGCACTGGCTTAGTCTATTCAGTTCTTGACATCTGTTTGTACATATACTGAATCAATGGCTTCATCAAGCAAGGTATCTTCCGACGCAGTCGGAGCTTCCTAGTGCTATGTAGGAGGGTCCCGTTATTATGTAAACATTTGGAAATGGAAATGCATTCCCACACACCTTTGGGCTCTTCTCTGCGCAACACAAGCCTCGTTTGGCTCGCTATAATGTACAGGATATCTTGATGACTGCACTACAATATGAAAGGCTCGGAATATTTTTGTTTGGAGAGGAAACCCCATTCTCGCCTTGTTGGTGCTGGCGCTCAGCTAACCGGACTTGGCCGAAGGAGTTTTGATCTTCGTCATTTCTCCACCTTTCGCTTTGCTTGAAGCGCACAGGATGCTCGTTGGAAGTGGATAAATGCGATAGTGAGCTCGAATTAGGTCGGAACACGCGTTAAAAATGTGTTCGACGCGTCTGGTTGTGACAAAGAATGTTTACATAATAACCGGACCCTCCCTCCGGCGATCACGGTAAATTGACAGACGACGTGTGGTAGCGTCTGTTTACAAGAGATTAGGTGTCCCTCAAGTGTCGGCCCACTCCGATGACCTACGACCGGGATTGCAACCTACGATGCAGATTTGAACTTTGACGGAGTAGCAGTATGAGGGTTGAGGGCGCCCGCACAGAGATAACGACTGAAGAGAGACGAAAGCAAGAGGACTTGTTTGCGCAAGTGTGCCCAAACGGGAAAGAAGGCCGACACACGGACCTTCCTTTTTTGGAAGGTCCGCCTATCAATCGGCAGGCCAGGCTGACGTCGGCGAACGAACAATGGAGTCCCAAACGCAAGCAAGTTTTTTTTTCAAAGAAAAAAGGTAGCATTTTTCACCAATGAGGTAGACAGGGATAGTCAAATTGGATGCATTCAAAGATTCTATGTACAAGCACACAGGTAGTCTCAAGATCACTTGCCACCGCGGCTGAAATATAAACACGTACCAAAATTGGAAGCGGGCGAGGGGTAGTAGAAAAGGCAGACACACGGCAGCCTTTGAAGGCCCTTCGGCCTGCTTCTTGCTTCGAGTCTTTTTAGCGGGAGCTTTCTTCGAAGCCTTTTAAGGCTGTGTGTGCTTGCGAGGTGACCGGCGCGGACCCAAAGCCATTTGTATTTGGATAGTGTAAGATAAAGATAAAGAGTGTATAAGTTAGTGTGTCGCCAGTAGAATACGCGTCGAGGGCAGAGGAAGAAAATTTTAAAGAGGCTTCCCAAAAAGGGAACGGACCTCACACCTTCTCTGTCGCGTCGCCGCAACGCGTTGGGTTGGTGTTCAACCAATTCATAATTTTGTGCCACTATCGCGTGTAGAGTTGTTCATGATACATTTCTGAAGCTGCCCAGCTTTTTGGACCTTTGCCAGGCTCGAAACAATCCCGGAATGAATTTATTAGGTGAAGTAAGTGAATGGCGGGGCGTAAGTAGCATAAGCACTTACGCTGCGTAACTTTACTGTAAAGATCGTAAAAATCGTAAATCGGCCCTCGCTTAGGTGGTCCAGGGCCTGCCAAAGGCGGTAAATCAATCGGTCTCGGTTAGATACTGATGCTAACGTACTTTCCGTGGATTTACGCCAATTTACGCGTGGTTTTCCATTCGACCACCTTTGAGACGCGTTTTGAACGCGTCTTTCGGTTTAAATTTACCTACTACGTAGAGTACTTAATAAAAGACGCGTTCGAACGCCGCAAAATTTGCGAAAAACTCAGCAAAACCAGAACACAGTGCTAGAACTACTTACCTGCCCAACCGGTAGCCGGAAACATGGGGGTCTCATGAAAGTTCTAGATTTCTTTATTTTAGAGTCTGAGATATCTCCCTGATTTGCTCCTGTGCTCTCTTAAGATGGAGATTACGAGTTAGCCAGAAATTAACATGCTAAATTGTCCAGAGAGATGCACACATTTTCTCAGCTTCAAATCTCCTTGTTCTTCATTCCCACAGAAGTATGAAGGCGTGCTTACAGCAAGAGTATGCACTGTTAATACAGTCGTCACTGCCTTAACCCATACCCCTCGGTGGGGCAAAAAAAGTATGGGTTATGAGGGTTTTATGGGTTATCGCAGGTAAATATCACGTAATTTGGGCACTTTTACACTGTAAACCGAGGAAAATTTGCCCCCAAGATCATGGGTTATGGGGAAGTACAGGTATGGGTTATGACAGTGACGACTGTAGTCTAGAATACAAACATCGCGTTGGTGTGAGAAAAAGTCATGGATATCAAGACATGTTCCCTTTACTCTACACTTTGGTTGCCTTAATTCGTTGTTCAGAAGTTGGGGGCTGCCTCAAACTCGTAGAATAGGCAGCTTGAACAGTCAAAGTTGATTCAAGCAGTGATCGACACTGTGCTTCTAAGCATGGAAAGTCTTATCATACTTTCTTTGTCGGTCTATCTTGATCCAACTTCAAATTGGAATGATACTCCTCCAGAAAATGGGGGGTTGTAAGAGTGTTCTTCAAACCGTGCACTTATCTAACCTGATACAATTCTGCAACGGCCCCAAGCCATCCCGCACTCCAAGTGGTCTATTCAATATCTGAAGAAAGGAAAAGTTATCTATTGCTTGGGCAGTCTCTGCCCATTTTGAGCAAAATAAGAGTCTATTCAGCACCGCATGCAGCAGGCTCTAGTATCTACTCTATAAATCTAGCGGACCTCTTGGTTGTACTGTTTCATTGTCCCTGAAAGCCCGGAAGAAATTATATCGCACAACTTAGGTCGAAGTTAGTTGGGGCTGAGGTGAATCAAGCCGTCAGAAATGCACCCCTAGAGAGGAATTAGTGTAGCTGTACTCTATGTCACAGAATCCGGTTCAATAGATGTGACGGAAGCGAAGGGAGCTCGAGTTCCGACACACAAAGATCAACCCAAGGGAACTGGTGTAAGTTCTAGATTGACCCAAGGAAAGCAATCTACGACAAAAGCTAACTACTTATACTAGAAAATGGAGGTGTATCAGGCTCCATTCGGCTGTCGCGTCTTAGCGTCACTTTGGAGCACTTGGGAAAAATTCCACGCCAAACTTTTGGTGAGAAATACTCTTAAGTGACGTCAAGTGCTCCAAAGTGACGCAACCGAATGGAGCCTCAGAGTCTTGGCAACGACGCGGGGAAATATCACCGTGAGCAGATGCGAACGTCGATCCGTCACATCCGCCCTCCAGATCGTCGACAACGACGAGCTCAATATCTAGTCAGAAAATAAATAAATCATGTTCAAACTCAATTCAATGTCAGAAATGGTCTTCGAAAAATCAAAATCAAACCATTCGGGTCTCCTCGCCCTCCTCGACGACCATTTCGATGTCGAGGAAGGAAATCATGCGAATTTAGAAGTGTTCAAGTACTCCTGTGCTCTCCAAAAGAGCATTGCGATCAGTCGTCAGTGCGAAATCAACAGCATGGGACGCAAATCCAGGAGGTTTACCTTTGGAAACCATTGTGTTCAATTCAGGACAGTTGCGGGAAAGGTGTCCATGCACCCCGCGATTAAAGCACAAGCCGGCTGCAAGGTATTCACTCCGCTTCTTGGCAGACAAATGGCCGCCGTTCTCACGAGATTTCGACTTGGGAGGTTCGGGCTCAGCACTGGAAACCGAGATAACGCGCCCCCCGGTACGACGTTTCTCGTTCATATCTGTTTCCAATTTGCGTTCATCGGGTCTGGTCCGAGGCAAGTTACTCGGCCCAGTAGTTTCTATCAGGTCTTCGGGTTCGTCAACGTTGACGATAATCTCGGCGCTTTCGGCGCCAGCGGTAACTTCAGCCCAAGTAGAAATCTCAGGATCAAGTTTGTCACGGAACATCTCTTTCCGGATGTTGGCGTTGAGGCTACGCCAAAACATAACAACCTTCTCCTGATTGGCTTCGACCCCAATCGTGTTGAAGATTTGTTCCCACTCGGCTTTATGAACCAAAACCGATTTATTCCGTTGAACGCAAAGGCCCAACAATGTGCGTTGCTTCTCGCAATAATTCACAGGGAAACAAAAGTTGAATAATCCCCAGAAGAAATCACTCAAAGACCACACTTTATCGTCGTTCTCAACCTTGCTGTTGTAGTACTCAAGAGCACGACTCGTCAAGTAATATGACAAGTAGAAGACACGTTCATCAACGGGCACTTTTCCAACTTTGACATAGTTGGATCCTTCTTTCACAAATCGGTGAAATGCGACAGCATCAGGTGAGCCATCGTATTCTCTGGGAGGAATGGGCTTCAAAATCATTAGATCTTTTTTAGTACGAGAATTTCTACTCCTTCTCGAGGAACGTCGCTTGCGACGGTGCCGTGTTGGGTGAGACCTCCCCGGCCCTGATCCATCTGACGACTCAGAATCTGAGCCAGAAGAGTCGGATGGTTCGGATGGGGTTGGTGAACCGTCTGGAAAGGAAATCCCCCACAAAGTCCTGATTTGGACGCACCCTCGTCTCCTTTTCGGGGCACTTGTGCAAGGGGGATTTCCTTTCCGGGAAGCGGGTCAAAAAAATTATCATTCCCATTACTTTCCGAAAGCGCTGTAAAGACCAGCAGTGCCCTCGAAAATTCAGGGGCGGAATTAGCGCCAACAATTACTTCCAGGCATTTCAACCCAGAAAAAAGGAAATAGATTACAGAAAATTATTTGACTATGGAACGGTGTGATGGTGGGTACTGTATAGCCTCTGTGAAGACAAACATAGGTGGAGCAGTGTGCGATAGAATGTGGGTATAGATAGATAGTAGCGCAAAGACGACAAAGAGATACACGAAGTAGCAGGGGGCAAAACAAGGAAAACAATTGAAAAGAGCAACGAGAGAGGATGTTAGAAGCTGTACACATACGAAAAAACCGAGGTAGTGACGTAGGATGAAGGAGCCTCACAGTATGAGCAAGTTCATGTGGAAGATCCACCATCAATTCTTGTTGGGCAACATGAGAGCTGCTTCGCACAAGGAATAGCGATAATGAGGTGGGAGGACGCCGATGGAGAGAACCGCTGACGCAGGTGGAGGCGGCCTCTAGACGAAGTGGGATTGAGTTTGAATCTGTGCTAGTGCAACAGCCTGGGCAGCTTTATCTGTCCACAATGCACTCGGGTCAGCATGGAGTTTTGGATAAGGCACAAACTGCACTCACGCTGACTCCTCCCCCAGCTCAGCCTGATTTGTCTCCCTGCAATTGGAAAGCCGTTCATCTTCGTAATCGCCCGGTCTGCCGCAGCTTTGCTAACAAATTGCACAAAACCGCAACGCTTTCCCACCGGCACCTTTACATAATGTATCTGCCCAAAGGGCATGAAAAACGCCCGCAATGCCTCCTCACCCACGAGGGGACTGAGGCCCCCAACAAAGACAGTGGTGTTGTACGGATCCGTACTACCGATTTGGTTCGTGCGTGCTGGCAGAGACTGCAACACGGGGTTGATTTTGGCTCTAGCAGGTGAGATACGCACTGAAGAAGAATGACTCTGTTATGCTGTTTGCACATCAATATGACGCACTGGGTCGGGACAAGCAGTACAACCCTTGCATATCGACGAGCGCACGTTGCTGATCCAACTCGTTCGTAAACCTACAATGCCCATCGCATCCCTTAGACAATCTAAATGCCCTAGAACGGAACTTACCTAACGAAACCATAACCCAGACTCACGCCGGTTACTGAATCGGTGACGATTGTGGCGCTCTTGCAGCTCACAAACGGCAGGACAAACCTCGGCGCACGGTCGTTACGCAAGCCGAGGACAGGGTTGCGAAAGACCTTGGGGGAAAACGCCAAGTTTGTTAGGAGAGTGGGACTGGAGACAAACGCAAGAGGGCGAGAAGCTCACAGCAACCAGATCACTATTGGAGGTCTCCGGGGCCAAGTCGCCTACGAAGACGCTATACTCCCTGACGACCGCGGCTTCGCCGCCGACGAACGCGGTGTCGACAACATTCGCGTCCAAATTTGTGCCATTGAGGTTCGTAGTGTGGCCTGATGCCGACTCCGGCTGTGCCCAGTTAAGCGCCCACGTCCTCGCAGAATTCGGCATCGTCATTCGAGCATCGAAAGAGTTGGCCTGCCCCAGACATAATGTAAGCATTCAAATGAGGGAAAGAAGACGAACACAACAGGGGTTCAAGACGCGGCGCGGAGCGGCTCAACCAGCATGGCGCCAGCGAAGGGAAAGAGTATGCAGCTATGCCAGAACGGCCGCAAACTTCTGCAAAGTGGCGCGACGGACTCACCTGCTTCAACGCCGCCGCCGCACCTGCTGGAGTCTCAAACGTCAATACAATATACCCTGCATGATTCGTCCCTTCTCCATGCTGGGCCCTCTTGTGTGGGCCATTCAAGGTGACGCTTGCCTCCCAGCCCATCAACCTGCACACCTGGCGAGCGTACTCTCCGTCCATCCATGGCTCAAGATCGGTCCAAACGAGCGATGTGGGCGGGGTGATCGCAGAGCATTGTAGAGCCGCTGGTGCTGCGGCGGGCGGCCGGATAGAATCCTGTGCCATCATGGAGTCAGACCTGGGGTGGTCTCGTACAAGCCAGACTGTCCGGGTTGGTCCCGGGCGATGAGAAGACAGTAAGTAAGTTACAGTAGTTCTCAAGGAGCCAAACAAACTGAGTCAGTGAAACTGTTGTCAAGTATTATAAACTTACGTGTGCGGTGCACGTGATAAAAACGTGTTCTTGATGAGCTGAGCCCACGCGAGCTTGCGAGCGGCTGGGCTCAGTGAGAGAAAAATCGGTCATTCCGAGGCTTTTCTGGGTGCCGAAAACGCGTTTTCCCGGCCGAGGGATTTCCCCCTGGGGAAGGGAGAACAATGACCCACCGTGGGAATCTGGACCGTTTTGCCATCACCCTCGGAATGGAGAAGTTCCCACGTGGTGATTGTTTGTTTCCAGCGTATCATGTGACTGACACGTGCGTATGGGAAAACAAACCGGCAAGGGGCGCCACAATGGGTACGGGCATTGCCCTTGCCAAAAGCGGCAGCTTTGGCCTTGTTTGCCCCCAATCAAACTCCTTCTCCGCATGTTCCGTCGGTTTCTGCGTTCCACAACGATGTAGAAGCATGGACACAAGGGAGGAAAGTGTCCAGATAATGTCTTGTAGCATGGATCTGTAAAAATATTTAGGAAATTCTTCATCTCTCGAGTGATATCGGGCAATTGAGGTGGGAATGGCATACCATCGGGATCTTGGTAGTAAAAGAAAACATGGAAAACACCTCCAAGCGCTTCCACAGCACAAGAAACAAACTTCTTACCTTGGAATCTCGCTTCAGGCTCAAATTTGAACCAGAAGTCAACCAGTTTCGCTTCCTCGTCACGCATGTCACAATCGTCACAAGCCTCAACAACGGCGCATACAGCTCGCACTGCAGGCTGAACGGTGGCTCAGAATACCACGCTTTATGTGGGAGGTTTGCTCGGTATAAGCGGGTGAATCATAATATTAACAGAGCCCTGTGTTTCGTTGCCAGAAATTATGACTTCCAGCTTGATTTTGCTGAAATCAATGTCCTGTGAGCCCCGAAGGTCGAAAACAAGAAATCCGGCATATAACCTTTGGGAAGGCAGTAAATTCATACATGGTTCCACTTTGGCTTTAGTAAATCTCTGATGATTTGAGAAAGTTATTAGAATATTACTTTGATAATTCCATTGATCGCCTACATACAACTGTTGCTGCCTCATTTACCTGGCAAGAATTCACAAGATACATTAATTTCAAGTATTGAAAGCTTTCTGAATACTAAGTGGAGTAAGACAGGGATATTTGGGCCATAGAACTGCGGGTTTCTAGTCGTCTCCGTAGAAAAGCTTCTCGTCCTTCAAATCCGGCCCAATCCTTTGACCACCGCGGGCAATTTTGTTCAGAATCCATCATTCAACAAAAGTACTATGCCGGATTATCCAAATTTTCCCTATGTGTTGTGAAGGTACTGGGTTTTCCGAAAAAAAGGCGATCTCATACCAAATCACATCAAAATTCAAAAATCCGGCATAGTACTTTTGTTTTAATGCTTATTCCCTACAACATTTATCAATGGACCTAAGGGATAGGACGCCGTTGTAAGAGGCTGAAGCTTTTGCGAAGTTGGAACCGAGGTCCCCAGCCAACCAAACACAACCAAAGCTGCCGCTTTTGGCAAGGGCAATGCCCGTACCCAGCCACAAATTCCGCCGCATCAGTGACACCCTGATATGGCAATTTGATCGCGGCTGAATTCACGGCGATCAATTGTTTTGCTCTTCTCTTTCTTCAGAGGGGATGTCAGAGTGAGAAAAGGACGACAGACAAATGGTGATTGGTATAGAGGCTTGAAATTGTCCATGTATGTCTTTTTTGCATGTTCGCCAGTCGCCGGTTCAATTACTGTAGGCGATACTTTTTTTTTTCTCCTGTTCGTGTGCTAGCGACCAAAAATTGGAACAGAGCACAGGGCAAACAATGCCCAGGGGCAGTACGCCCTCCATTCAAGTTGGCGTCGAATTCAGCATGCCGGCACCGGGAGTCCAGGACCTGCCTTCATCCCCACTTGTTTCCTCCCTGCTTTGAGTACTATCAGACCTGGTGCAGCGCACTACTGTACTAATTCGACCTATCGTTCACCGGGTGTCACCCGTCACCCAAATTGTTCACCCAACAAGTAGTTCACATCACGGCAATCACGGCAAAATTGCCATATATGGAAGATCGGCACATCTCGGCCAGTGCCGGCCGGAAAAATTTTGGGATTTTGGGGCCCTTTTTGGGCCGAAAAAGTCATTGTCACCCGTCACCCTCTCGGAATTGTTCAGTTCATGAGTCGGCGTCACGCATAACGTGAACAACCGGTCGAATTAGTACAGTATATTGCTCATATCCTCCTAAGCACTATCCATACACTGACTCACAGCCTCGAATAATTATCATTGCACTTGTGGCTTCGCTATTTTTGCTCAAGTCCGATGCCGAGAGGCCGCAATCAATATTGCCAAACGTTGCCGCCATCGAATTCCCATGTTGGGTGTCACTGATGCGGCGGAAGTTTGGCAAGTAAGGGGCGCTTGATCTCTGGATCGTGGACCCAGACTCGGCACGTGATTCGCAGCCCACCGAAGTTGATTCCGAACAAGTCCGAAAGGTCCGATGGACCTCGATATCTTTGCAAAGCAACTACGGGCTCAGCCCAGTACTCAACCAGCCTAAATCGTAGCATATCTTGTACCGCTAGACGTTAGAATGCGATGAGCACACGAAATTGGTACCACATAGCGCCCCAGGCCCGGGAATCGTCTTTGTTTACGTGTGCCAAACAATCTCCTTATTTGGGGGTACGGTGTCGTGGGAACCATGTCCACTATCTGCTTCATCCTCCTCAAGGCTCCATTCCAACAATGCTAGCATTTCATTGATCTGAATTTCATGAACACGAGAGGTACCATACAAAAGCAGCCGCATCAGGGACCCGATACCTGGTCAGAGGTAGGAAAAGTGGGTTTTATGGGCACGTTCGGGGAATCCGGTCAGAGAACTCGACCCTTAGCATTTTGTATTGACGGTAAAAGATGAAGGAAGAACAAATTTTAGAAATCATTCATTTTTTCGAGAATCCGAAGGCACGCGCCGCCGCAGAGCGCGACCCGAAGGGAGCGCGCGGCGCGTGCCGAGGATTGAGAAAAAAGAGATCTAAACGTTCGACGCAAATCAATCACAGTACACTCCGAGTTTTCACATTTGTTCTCTTCAAATGGCTATCTAACATCACCGATGTGGACGGACAGGGGTGCATAATTTTCAAGGTAGCCAGCCTCGAACGGCGCACCAACTCTGTCATTCGATGAAGTCAATGTGGATATGAGTCAGAAATATCGCACACTGAAAATCAGAATAGCTTGAGAGCATCTGGCTGCGGGTTAGAAAGTGGATGGATATCCACTCGATTGAACAACAGGGTTCACCCTTCAACCGTCTTATACTCTCAAAGAAATCTCAGAGTATGCATTCCGGTTCTCCTTCATACTGGCCTTCGAGATGTATGACTGGCATAGGGTTAATCCCATATGCAGTCCTCGAGCTCAACAGATGACGTTCACACAAGAGATTTTGTCATGAATGGTGAAGCAACTTCTCAATAAACCGAAGGTAATAAAGAGAGTAGGATTACACGGAATGTAATAAGTAAGGAGCCAATCCCCTGAAAAGCAACTTCAACGATGTAGTGGTCCTCTGTCAAACTCTCACAAACTGTGAGGAACCGCAGGACTTAGCATGACAACATAGTTGGCTGCGGGCACGGGTTTGTGGAGGAGAGAGACCTCGCGAAAGAAAGGGGTCACTGTTAGCGTCTGTTACGTAGGTCATTCGAGTTAACGATACACCATCAGAGCATACAGGCATCAGGGATGCTCGCCCACAGTGAACAATGCTGCGAAGAGTGTTCACTGAAGTGGGGGAGTAGCCGCAGATGGGCTCGGAAGCCAGCCGGGTTATGCAAGGTGCGCAAACTCGGCAAAGCATCCATTCAACCGCGCGCTAAACAGGCGTTGGCGGCTGAAATGCACGGGTGCCAGACCGTGCAGTCATCGTTTCCGCCGCAGATCAGGTTCGCGACTGCGGGTAAGGCAGGCGATAACCAGTTGCGTATTGCGGAGTGACGACATGACCATCGACGAGCAATGCGTGGACCATAGAATATGGACCAGCATTTGGAAGCTATGTCTACGCCCTCAACATGAATGGCCTCGGTGGTCCTGGCAAGCTTCATCATGTCAACACCGTGATAACCCAAAGAGCCCCGCACTCGTTCGTCATCTCGGAAACGAAAACGAATGAAAAGCTGAGTTCCAAATTACCTTCCTTTGAGTATAATATCTTCGGGGAAGAGGCCGTCCCATTATCCGGTGGCAGCAGAGGCGGCCATAAATGGGGGGTGGCTGTTGGGATCCGTAAGGATATCCAAATATCCCAGCGTGTCGTGACAAGCAAAGCGTCCTTCAGAGGAAGGCTGCTTGCGGTTGATGTTATTCTTCCCACCGACTCTGGTGCTGGTTTTATTCATCGCGTAATTGGGGTCTACGCTCCGTGGGACCCAGGAATCAATAACATTGATCCTGAGGCCCGTGATTTTTACACGGATGTTGTGTACTCCTCAAGGTTAGGTTGTAGGTATGTCAAAAGTCCACTCAAAAGGAGGGTATTTTGAAAGAATTTCGGCCTCCGGCCGATTTGGCAGTACTGCAAGTGAGGTGGTGACTAAGTGACGCGCACCATACCCAAATGCTTGTCCGAAATAGAGTAAATCAACGCTTCGGAGGCAAAAAGTCGTAGAGTAAGAGGCCCAGGGCTTGTGCAATAACGAATTGATCTGACTTTGTCCAGATTTGGAACGTTCACAGGATTTGTATGTCCCCTACCTTAGAGCCTGTTCGGACACACGCAACCGTTTCTGCAACCAGTAGCTGTTTTCCTTTTCTGAGAATTTGTGGTGGCTGTCAGGATTTACAGTTTCCTCGGAGATTGCTCCGGCGTCGCAGCCCAGTTGGGATGGGCAGCGTGTCATGCTGCGGGTTGTGCGCACAGCACCGTGTTTCTGTATGGCACCCCAATGAGAAACACAATTGACACGCTCTGCACAAAAATTCAAAAACGTGTCCTTCCGATGAATAAGTAGCTCGCATTTATTCGTGGTCTCGGCGCTCACGTCACAGGATGTGACGGTCTGATCAACTTCACATAAAGATTTCCACGACCGCCATAAAAGGAAAACAGAAACTGTTTGCAAAAACGGTTGCGTGTGTCCGAACAGGCTCTTACTGTACCGTTTCGACCAAGTGTTCACATAAGGTTAGTTGGTTAGGGTTTGGTTAGGGTTGGTTAAGGTTAGTTGGTTAGCGGCTCGGTGAGGTTAGGGTTAGGGTTAGGGTTAGGGCCACCCGTGAACTGAGCAGAATTGGTCACCGTAACGTTAACGGTAACGGTTGGCCAGTGAACACCTTATTTTTTGAAATGCACGAAAAACATGTTTTAAACCACCGAACAAAAATTGTAACTATAGAAAAAAGTCCGCAAAAGAAAAAATCTACTGCTCCTCCCATGCTGGATCAAGGTAGCGAGTGGCCGGAATGTTCTTCCGCTGACCCCTCCCGAAGAATTTCTCCTTCTCCTCTTCCTCCTTCTCCTCCTCCTCAACATCGGAAGCCTCAGCATTCCCGGAACGACAAATTCCACCATTTCAGTCTACCGAGAGTTGGTTGCGTAGATGGGGTCGGCAGAGGCGAGAACAGTTGATACCGTATACGATGTCCAGCGGAACATCGCATCGGTAGCTTGATTAGATTAAGGATTAAGTGCCGACTGGAAAGCTGGATTAGGTGTGCGAAGCTCTCAAAGACTGGATTAGGTGTGCGAAGCTCTCGAAGACCTTGCAGAGCTGCGGGCGAGGTGCGACATTTTGCCCCACGGGATCGGGGGCGGCTGTGCTGAAGAGTTCGGATGGGGGAGCGCCAGTGCTGCTCGGATTTTGGAGGGGCAGTGGGGTGCACAGGTCGGACTCGAAAAATACTTCGACGGAACAAGCGCAGCCTCAAGCTCATAGGGGAGCTCGAAAAGGTATTTCCTGACGCCCGCCCAAACCGGAAGGTTCCCCAGGCGCAAATAAATTCTACTTTCTTTGCCGACTGTGCGATCACTCGCTTTGCCAGCCGGAAATTGTCTCACTTTGTCTTAGGTGCCCACCGGAGGTCGTGTAACGCAAATCCCTGCCGTGAACAAATTTGAACCAGTAACGGGACAAGCCAACTTGTGAACAGTGTATCGGGTGAACTTTTAGGGTAACGCGTAACGGCCCGTGAACAGTTGGTCGAAACGGTACAGTAATAGGTAGTGACCGGTTGGTGACCGGGGGCCTATTTAACACCTGTCGAGATTCAGTCAATCTCCCACGGGGGGAACCATCATTTTTGATGGTTACCCGTGGGAGACCAGAACTTTGCACAGCCATGCGGATTTTGAGATCCTCAGACAAAAGGGGGAGCAAGCTCCCTCAATGAGAATATGACCTGCGGACATGAAGCTCGAGTCACAAAGAGTTCTTTGAAATTGCCAAGCCGTTTCTCCTGAATCCCCAAGAGTCTCGTGCGGTTCTACAGTACAGTTGCGGCAAGATCAGTTTGCTAGAACTTACTAAGTGGTTGACTTTCCATAAGGCATATCTTAGTTTGTGCATTTTCCGAGGGGTGCCAGCGACCATGCCGTGAGAGAAGCTACCCAATAGATTTAATTCTAACAACTTTCCATGAGTGATATAAAATTGGGAGCGGCATTTTCAAATTCAACCACCCAAAGTAAACAACAGTCGCATGGGGGCGAGTTCTTGACGCGTTTGGACGCGTCTCGACGCGTTTTTCCGAGCCTGGAGTGATCAACATGGTCAATTCATTGCATGTTGGTTCATTGACCAACTGCCAAGGCACCGGAAGGCTTCAGTGAAGTGAAAAGGTGATTCCTAGTAGATTGACAGCTGAGCTCTATCTCGGCCGTAGTTGCCTCAAAAGCACACAGGAATGTGCTGGTCGCGTGTATGCCGAAGTCCCGCCATATGTTATGCCGCCATCGAAAATGTGTCGCGTGTCGTAAACACGTTTTAGAACGTATAATTCATGAGGAATAATCTGAAGAGGGGGGTAGGACCCCCCGAATAGATTCTTAAAGTTAAAGCTTTGCACAATATTCTAAATGAGGATGGGGTCCCGACAGCTGTCTCGGGACGTCGGTGATTCAGTGGCGGAAACAGTCAAAATAATGTAAAAACATTTTTTAATGCTCATGGAAAGTCAACCAGTACGAGTAGGAAGAAAGGAAATATGACTCGAGTAATGAGTCAGATAGAGTCGGGCGAAGGCCGAGTGTATTAGTAAGAATTACAACAGTGACCTCGCAAGGCCGAGGGAAAAGTATGGGCACAAGCCGGGTTCGAACCAGCGTCACTTCCACATCCATCGTTTAGCGTCTCAGTGCAAACGTCCCGCCATATGCGGTAAATGCGCTTCCAACCACTCCACTTCCAGCTGCCTATGCCCCAAATCGTCCCCATGCCGTCCCGACGCCAAATGCTCTCATATAACTTTTAAATGTGCTCTAACCGGTTGTGGTAGCTCCCACCGAGCCACGGACTTGACGTGTCCAATTCCTCAAGCCATTAATATGCACCGCGTTGCTGCTGAGCACGCAGCTGCCGGCCCCCTATTCCAAGTCCCCCCAGACTTCTAGGGATAGCTGGTAAACTTCTCCCCAAACTTCTCGCCATATGAAACCACAACTATTGCCTCCACCCCGATTGATCTGGCCTCAAGCACTAATCCGTGGTTCCACCCACTCTCACCTACGGAGTTTATCACCCACCTTTTCTGTCTACATAGTTGCAGGCACTGCGGATAACGATGGACATACGCTAAGGGTTATGGGAAGTATACTAGGATAGTGTAGTGAAACGTGTACCATAGCCGCTTGCAGCGGCTCGAGCACGATAATGGATTTCATCATCATCATCATTCCACATCGAGGTAGTGCGATTTTTGCGACACACCGTAGAGCTATTAGTCTCACCAAGTCAGACTCTATAAGATTTATGATAGCGGGCAGTAACATATTGGAAATGGCACTTAGAGCCAACATGCTTAGAGTAGTAGCGGAGAACACAATTCGGGAGCTGGAGACTGCAGCCTAGACTCGACTCCAGCCGTTATAGTACCAACGACGAGCAAGCAGGTTTGAAATTGCCATCTATCAATCTACGCCTAAGTGGTTCCAGCCGTAATACCTGCTTGCTCGTCATTACCACCTCTAACGGCTGGTATCGAGCCTAACTGCAGCCTGCAGGGGAGTCCCGGTGCCGCCCCTCGCTCGACCCGAGCCACGCTTCACCTCCGGAGCATCAGCGAGAGGGGTGTCAGAGCCAGCACGCTTGCGAGACGAGTTTCGATGGGATTGATGGGAGTCGGCGGTTGCTGCTCCCTACCAGCGGAAGAGGGCGCGGGGACAGTGGCAGGCATCGGGGGGATACACGGAGACGAAGCGGCAGCGCCAGCAGAGAGATGAGGAGCGGTATACGCGCCGGATAAAGTGTTGGGAGGGTGATGTGCGAGAGTACAGTGTCGACGGCGAGCTCATCAGGGGGGAAGCGTGAGCTGGGGGACCAGGGTAGTACGAGGGAGCTGCAGGGAGAGAGTCGGGATAGAGATGGAGGACTTAGTTCTGGGGTCATAGTTCCGTGGCAAAAGATCTGCCGGCGCAGGAAAGATCCACTGCGGCTGCCAGCGAAGTGAGGAAAAGAAGTGAGAGAGAAGGCTCAATCACGTACCTGTGTATCTTGAGGGCTCAAATACGCGTAACCGTGCGCCATATTGCGCTTTTGTCGCGCTTTTATATACTCTGACGCGTCGATGTGTGTCGCGACTCGGACGCGTCGCGTTTGCCCGAAATGGACGCAAGAATATGGCGGTCAAAGTGTAGCTTTAATCAAATCGGGGTATTTTTCCCGTTTTCACCCAAGTATGAGAAATCTTGAGTCTTATCTCATAGTCTAGTGGTTAGTCCTTCCAACAATTTGGCAGTAGTGCAAAGGAGGCGGTGACTAAGTGACGCGCACCATAGCAGAAAAAGATTATATCAAGGGCGCCACAGGGCGGGACGGCGCAAAGTCAAGCAATACGAGGAGCGAGACGGGAAGGAGCAGGAGGTGGGAAGGCAGCGGACTTTGAATTCGGCATCAACTGTGACATAGCAACATGAGGCGAACTATGTATTGTAATGCCGGTGCCCGGCTTACAGAAAAGGGGGAGCTTGCGCTAATTCCGTCCAGCCTGAACAGAACTGATCTTGTGAGAGGCAAAGCAAAGGCAAAGTTTCGTCTTTAAATCAGCCTTACATACACAACTCAAGCCATACTTCTTGTCTTAGTGCCGCAGTCCCGGTAAAACCTGCTACCATAGAGCTGAGTTCAGGAATTTGTGCGAAATCACATCAGAAAAGCTGCCAAGTCTCGCAATTTTGACTGCTGCCCAGGCTAATGGTTCTGATTTTTTTTTGGGGGGGAATGGAATTGATGGAGTCGGAACCGTGGGAACTGAAGTTGATGGTATTGCTGCCTTTGTGGTTTCTTCGAAAGTCGGGAGTAATTTCCTATTGATGCGAGCCCTTGGCTGAGAGTATTTCTTTTTCTTTATTATTGCACTTTCCCCTGATTGCGCCGCTGTACAGTAGGCCACTTGGTTTAATTGAAGTTTAAGGCTCTGTTTAACATCACGTATTGATGGCGTACCCGTGGGAGAGTAGGCACATTGCACAGCCATCCACTTTTCGGGAACCTCAGATAAAAGGGGGGAGCAAGCTCCCCCAATCAACAGCGGCTAGCGTTTACGAGATACTAAAGTTCCGTCCAGCCAGCTCGAGCTACAGCTGTTTTAAGGTAGATCTCATTCATCAGCAACCTACCCCACGTGATCCAGCGTGACAGACCATAATTGGAATCATTACAGCAAAGCGAGCCGGCCCTGCCGAAGGCGGGGTGCTTAAGCTTGTCGGGGAAACCCCGTGCGCTCGCGTCCCTACCTACGGGGGGGACACAGCTTGTCGGGGAAACCCCGCCTGGATTTTTTTTGCTGGATTCCTTGCCCGCGACGGCGCCGCTCGCTGCACTCGCCG
Source organism: Favolaschia claudopus (assembly GCA_037176885.1). Lineage (NCBI taxonomy): Eukaryota > Fungi > Basidiomycota > Agaricomycetes > Agaricales > Mycenaceae > Favolaschia > Favolaschia claudopus. The sequence continues at coordinate 72,752 of JAWWNJ010000054.1, read as the reverse complement.
GCGCGCGGCGCCGGGGACCGCGTGTGAGTTTCAACATCTCGACAGCCGGTTGTGTTGTAGGATGTTGACAAAACCCCGTGATTTTCTGTCAAAAGTCACGCGACTGATGGCCTGGCCCTCTTTTCAAGTATAGGATTACAGCAAAATCACGATCAAACGCGTCTTTACATCCAATCGGGGCCATCCACCTAGTGTTGCCGCGAGCCAAGTCGAGTCGAGCTCCACCTCGAGGTAGCTCGCTCCAAAAAGGTAATGGCTGCCTTTTCCGGCCTGATATTATCACAAATTACCTTTTTGGAGCGAGCTACCTCGAGGTGGAGCTCGACTCGACTTGGCTCGCGGCAACACTACATCCACCCTCAATTTTTCTACGTAACTTCACTAATATAGACATGATCTTTTGATATACAAAAATTTGACCCGAAATCTGCACGCGCTGAATTATTGAAGCCCGATCAGTGACAGAAGACTGATTCTGCCACGACGCCCTACCCGCGATGCCAGCTGTGTCTCGCCGCAAGGCTGCCTCTCGTCAGAGCTGGGGCTCTGCTATGGATTCTATCAGATCTGGGGTCAAGCGTGTGATTGGCAGTGTGTCACCAAAGAAGAAAAGGAAAAAGATCCAGACGGAAAAAGAGAATGTGCGTCTGTGCTTCTTGTTCTCATGCTGTGAATAATCTTGCAAAGGACACGCTGCCTCCGTCGACCCCGGGCCCATCGCTGTCTGGCAGCGATGTTTTTCTATCATCTGAACCGGCCGTCTTTACACCCGACTTCTACATGACTGTTCCCGCGGCGGTTGTTGACTCTCCGTTCGGCAGCTTCCCCACCCACGCTCGTAGTTCCCCATCGAAGTCATCAACAGTTGGCAGAATATGGCAAGAATGGACCCCTCGTTTAATCAGTCGATTCTCACCGTCTCGTCAATCCATGCCAAATCACGAAATCTTTGACGACAACGCGTCAATTCTGGCTGCGCGATCCCCGTTCCCGCCGCAAATGCTGACCAATGACTCTGTCTCCGAGCTCAGCTTCCAACTCTATCCGCACTCCGTCGATTCCGCCTCTCTAAAATCAGCCGACTCTGCATCAATAAAATTCCCAACTCCGCAGCCTCCGTTGCCCACAGATGCAGAGTTGGCTGAACGTGCACGGGCTCGTGAGGCAGCTGCCAAATCTGCTGACGGGCATCTTCGCCAAGCTCCATCGGTTGCTGATGCAGATTCCGCGCTGAAAGATATCGGGACAGTTCTCCGCCCACCGCACAAGAAGGGGCCTGGGTATATCGATCCCAAGCTCGATCCCTTCACGCGCTCGCGTATCGAAGGTATCCGCAGCTTCCTTGCCCTGTACGCGAGTCCCCAGTCTCCAACGTATGGAAAGTGGAAGGCTGCCTCCATCGCCGCAGCTCTAACCATGGGCCGTAGCACATACTGTGCTCGGGTCTTGCGCCGCCTCGCTCGAGAATATATTTCTGACCGGAGTTTGCTGCCGGAGAATCCCTACGGGTATTGGAACAACACGCTTCTCGTTAACGAGGATTTATGCAATGAACTGATGGAGTACTTGCAGGTCCTTGGATCGACTAAGGACAAGGACGGCAGGGAATCAGGAATCAGTGCGGCAAAGGTTCAGGCCTGGCTTTCCCAGCCCGAGATCATGGAAAAATACGCTATTCCTAAACCCATCTCCCTTGCTACGGCCAATCGGTATCTTCACGCTCTTGGTTTTCGTTTCAGCTCCCCGACCAAGGGACAATATGTCGATGGGCATGAGCGTGCGGACGTGCGGTTCCATCGGGACAAACATGCTTAACTCGTTGGCTGCGATACCTTTGGTGTGTGTTACCGACGGTATGTCTTGACTTATTTTATTTCCTGCGGTAGATTAACAAGTCAGACAAAGGTTTTGTAACCGAGCTTTGCGATACAGTGACGCCTACGCCAAAGGTTTGAACGGCCGCGAGGCTGCATATGCCACAAAAATCTACCGCGGTCACCGTGCTATTCCCAACGACTATCTGCTTGATTTTGCGAAGTCCGGGGCCATCGAGATGTTTAGAACACTTTGTAAACTGTAATCGGCGGTAGTTTCTCCGTTGTTTTTGCTTCAATAATTCGCACACGGGGCAGAAAAATCTACCAAGCTGGATTATAATACTTTTACCTATTTAGAACATAGTTACGTAGAAGGTATACTCAATATGTTGTCCAAGTCTACGTGAATTGAGCATCAGTCTGGCTTGGACAAGGATAGGTAACATCAGTAACGCGTTACATCAATCACGTGGGGTAGGTTGCTGATGAATGAGATCTACCTTAGAATACTAATAGAGCATTTTGGCAAACGGTGAAAATCAAATTTCAGTTCGAAAAACTAAGCGAGTTTAGTGAAAAACTACAGTGGGCTGCGCACTGTTTTGCGGCTCCACAACCAGAATTTGGTTGGCGGGAACTGAAGAAAAAAATCATTTTTCACCGTTTGCCAAAGTGCTCTAATGTATGAAAACGTAAAAATTTCTCAGGGTGGCTGTGCAGGACCCGGGAACTCCTCGCTTAGTTTCTCTCTCCCCCTACCGTCTTTCTCGCCATATTATGAACAGTATCCCTGGTAGTCTTCCAAGTTAGACTTCCCAGCAACGCACCCCGCCCACATTTTGGAACGAAGTGTACGAAATTCCGCAAGAACTCGTCACTCGGAGGAGATTCTGGAAGTTTTGAATACGACTCATGTAGGCTCATGTACGTCGTTCTGCATGGCTAGTCATGCTTCGTATCATCGCGGATGCCCATTGGAATTTTCCCTGCTTCATCTAACACTTTGTTGCGGCTTCGGGGAGGGGTCTTTTCTGGGGTACTGTCGGATTCTACCCAGGCGGCCTACTCCCAAGCCCTCCATCACGCCTGGGCATGGTCATTCAAGTGTGCAGTGGTGAACAGATACATTCAAGCATCTTTCTCGCCGCTGGGGGACTCCAACAGTAGAAGACAGCGGACTCATACTTTCCACGATCAGAGGAGACATAGGCCCAGGAAACTGTCAGAGAAAGTTCCACATAGCATTGCTCCGCTCGGAATCGCGCAAGCTTCCCTTTTCTGTAATCCAGGGACTGGCATTATAAAACATGGTTCATAATCTTGTAGCCTCGCTGAACGAGCCTTCAACGACGGAGGATGTGGCGGCGATGTTCCAGGAGCTTGAAGAGTACGCGATGGCGACCGAGACCAAACCGAGACTGTTCCCTTGACTTTGCGTCAAGCTGTCAACGGCCCTGATGTCAAACATTGGCCTCCGGCAGCTTCAACCGAGTTCAATCAACTTGAGTAAATGAATACATGGGATATAGTGAAGCTCCAATCAACCACTGCATACTTGCCAGTTCAATAAAATCATCAAATACAAGGTTCGACTTGTGGCCAAGGGACAAACCCAAGTCTACGGCACCCACTTCACCGACACCTATGCTCCCGTCGTCCGTCACGCTACCCTCCGCGTTCTCCTCACTTTCGCTGCTGTCCGAGACTGGGAAATTCATCAAGCGGATGTCAAAAATGCGTATCTCAACACGCCAATTGATAAGTAAACCCGTTTACATTAGGGGCATTCAAAGTAAAATCGCGCTTTCGCGCTTACAAGCTTTGTGACGGAATGTCACGCACTGCCGTGTTTGACAGATGGTGCCGCTTCTGCCGCGTAAGCACGAAAGCTTGTAAGCGCGAAAGCGCGATTTTACTTTGAATGCCCCTATTGAAATCCCGGATCAGTACGAAAGATTCTGATTGACAAACAGGAACAAAATTTATCACAACCAGATCAAAGACTTCCCACGGCTGATCCTCTGGCCAAAACACTCCGGTTAGATGGTAGACTAAACCCTCTAGAGGAATTTCCCATCCGCTCAAAACTCACAATAAATATATTTTTCACGACATGGATTTGAGACATCACTGATGCAATCAACCAATCACTCACGTGTGACGGAATCTTCCCATTTTGGGTAGCCATAACTTAGAACAACAAATAAAAGGTGCTTCACAACAAGTCTATAGACCACGTACATTGATATACTGTGACTGTGACATCAATCCAGTCCTTTCGGCTTCTTTGCCGTGTTGAAACCGGTCATTTTCGTTTCTGATAGGTGGACTTGATGGCCTGGAAGGCCGCCTGATCAATATCAGCTAGCCGCGTTTTCGTTTTCGATTTTCGTTCATACCGGCCAGCTCCGGTCAACTCGAGCTGACAGCGAGCTGATGGGCAATCAACTCGAGTTCAGCTCCAACTCAGCTCCCGGCAACACTACTTGGCGATGCGCACCATACGCCTACAAGGACTAGGTATCAGCGGTCCCGCCCTCGGACTCTCCCTTCTACGCCTCTGGTTTCCCTCCGACGTCCCATCCATCCTTGCTGTGTATGCGGAAGCCGTGATAGTCATGAAGTGGAGGTTGAGGAGGAGCTCATAATACTCTCTGGACAATGTAAAACTTTATATCAATGAAAAATGAGTGACAGAAACCCCCAACAGGGCTCAAATACGTCTTAACGTTAAAGAAGAAATGGGTTCGATGCTGGAGACAGCACGGGCGTGGGTCTGACTGAGCTGGCGGATACGCACTGGTTCCTTGATTTTCCGAAAATCGGAATAGCCCCTGGCCCTGTTCCGACCTTGGTTCCGACTGTATTCCACATGAGCAACTCGACTGTAAAGCACATATCGAAGGGGAGACGAGCACGCACCTCAGCCGAGGTTGATGGTTTCGTCCTTGATGAAAGTAACGATCCTTTTCATCTCAGAAAAACCTGGAGGTGACAAGATGTCAACACTCCATTCGCCCTCAAGATAATCGTCAGGTAGAACGAAGCGCGGATCGGTCTCCACAAATGAGGGCATCACGGTCTTGTGAACCTTATTGCCACAGTAAACTCGCATACATGTGCCCAGAACGCTGAGACCGTATAGCAGGGGAATGGGACAACCGCGGAGAAGTTCATCGTAGCGCCCGCGCATCTGCTCATCAGCCGCGTTGCGTTTGGTGGGAATGGTATTATGCTCGTCGTCCTTGACTTCGATGAGAAAAACGGGGCGCTGCTGGGCCGCATCGAAAACGATGAAGTAGACGATGAAGTCCACCGTCTCGCGGCTTTGACTGTTTGGGGGCGCTTGGGGAGCGACGACGAAGTCGAAGCCCTCGCCAAAACAGTATGTGAGGAGTTTGGTGTATGCACCGTAGTAGCGATTCTCGAAAGAGCCATGGCTGGTACGGGCTATATCAAAAATTCTGATCAAGCAAGCATTGTCGGTAGCAAACGGTTTAACGGCATTTGCTCGAGTGACCGGCAAGTCACACCAAACAAATGTCTGTTTGTACGTTGTTTGTTCATAGTCGGTCCCGTCCCCCGCCCTCCACAGTGACGTTAAAAATCTAAAACAAATTGCAAATGAGTCCTGAACTACATCTCCCGGGAATGTCCCGCGCCGATTTTTTAAAATTTGCCCAGTCGACCCGGAACAGAATCGCGGAAATGGCAGGGAAATGGCTGTGTCAGAGGGAAATATTCATTTCCAAAGTAACAAGGGCAAAAACAAAAATTCTGGCCGGGACATTCCCTAGAGATTGCTAATGTCTAGAGATTATACACTTGAAATTACTTCACAATGTTGACGCCTGAGGCCTGAGGCTGCAGACGGGACCGATGGCGGACAGACATTTGATCACAGCCACTTGCCGGTAACCAGCTCAGTGAGTGAGGTGAAGGGGAAGAGCACACGTAGACAAGCACGTGATTGGGGGAGCCCTTCTAATAGGCTTCTATGTATCCAAAAAGTGATGTGGCTGTGTCGAGTGCCTGTGATGGCTGTATCCGTTTGTACAGTACAAGCTTTAGCTCCCCGCCTTCGGCGCGGTGGACTCGCTGCGCTCGCACCGCACCTACGGCAGTCGCACAGCGTGTCGGGGCCAAACCCCGCTGTGGATTCCGTGGCCCTCGCCGCCGCACTGGCGCTCGCTTCGGCGAACGGCGCGCGGCGGCATCGTGCGAAAAGTCACCTGAAAATCCACGTGAATTGTCACAGTCACGTGCTGCTCCAGTGTTCAACGTAGATTTTTTTTTTTTTTTTTTGGAGCGTTTGTAAGTCTAAAAGACCTAAACGATGATCAGTCTGCAGAAGCATTCCGAGTCGTCCGCTTGGGTTACTGGCTGTGACCAGAAAATGCCGGTGAAGATGTCCAGGAGGAAATGCCTTACGCACGGTTACTACCAGTGTGGGACTCCAGCCGAGAACGAATCAACCTATTCCAGATTTCAAGGGCTGTATACCCACTAAAACCCCCCTAGAATATACCCAATTATCCGGCAGATCATCCTCATTCATGAGTAACCCGCTCCAGGTATATAAAACCTGTTTCTGACTTAATGCCAGAGAGCCAAATTTTGCTCTATCAGCACTGTGGTCGCATAACCCCCTGACTTTCCCATAGTTAGTTCACAAGGTTTCAATGGGAAATTCACCGGAAAACTCTGTGAATTCCACTATGGAGTTGTGAATTTCACGGAGATATTTTCACGGGGTCCAACTATGTGAGTGGGACATTCCATGGTGTTAATTCACATGGTTTGGGAATGATATCCACCTCATATTCCAATGAAAACTCTTTCACTGTGTTGGATTCCCTTCCAATACTCCCGGAAGTCACTTGAAAAATACGTGAAAACACAGTGGAAACTGCATGAAAAATCTACTATGTACCCCTCGCTTGACCAGTGTCAACATACAAGTATTAGTCTTACCTCTTTTGCACGGAAGTACTTACTGAACAAGTACAACAAGTCTTTACTAACAATTACTAAGTTACGGTATTCAAAGTATGTAAATCGACTATATTACTGTATTAGGAACACAACCAGTACTGGTGACCAAAACCATGTACCGTGTTCGAGGCAACTTGAACTCCATGAATTTCACGAGGTTTACGGGTGAATTTCCAAGAGTTGCCAGGAAGCGAGGAATGAACTTTCTGAGCAGTTTTCACACATATGCATTCATTCGATTTTTCGAGTGAAATTCACGCACTTCATATTGCGGACTCTAATTATGTGAATCGGGTACGTGAAGTCACAACCCCATGAATCTGAATTCACTAGATAAACCCGTGAATTGTGGAATTCATGGTCCGGCTATGGGAAATTCATGGGGTTCTGCGACCACAGTGTCAGTCAGGATTCTGTCGCGATCCAAAGCAGAATTGATCGCAGCAAGCCATTTATTGTGGACTTCAGCATGAGTATGTGTCTTACCCGGTGTTTTTATCACTCGGTCAACACGCAGATTCCAAACTAAATGCCATGAAACAGATACCAAAATGGCAAAAAGTCTGCTCTTGTGCGGCAACAATACACCTTTTGGCGAAGTAAAACGAACCAAGTTGCACCCGAGTATCAGTCCCCAAGAGACTGTCGGCCAGCTATTTTCGGAATATTTCATTTCCCATAGCGATTGAGCCAGGCTCCACACAATCTTTGCTTCAGCTAGATTAAACTGTACGATTATCTCATCGCTGATACCACAAATCGAGGATAATTCTATCCAGAAACCCGGGTTTCCGAATCTTTGTGTAGAAACCCGGGGTTCAAAGACCCTTCCAATTTGGGAAGGTGATTGCCCCAGGCTGCCGACTCGTCGGCCCGCGCGGCAACAATACTGAGGGTTGGTTTGACGTTCTCAGACGCTTTTATTTGCCGCTTCAGCATTAATTCCCAGTTGGGAAGGTCTCAGATTGCCAGGGGCCCATCCCTTCTTCGTGTTTCGAGATTGCCATGTGCATGCCGACCAGGTTGTTATTTCCGCATCCGACGAGCCTAGCAGCCTCGCAAATAGCATAAACCTACGGCAATATCGTGGTCACTCATCTGCTGCTTCTGGATGCCTCGAATGCGGCTCAAAGCAAGATAACAGTGCTCTCCGTTAGACATCAGGGCTGTGCCGAGCGTTCAGGATCGGCTGCTTCTCCGGCATATTTTCAGAGTCGACGGGAACTCACAGTGAAGAACAATGAACAACCCGCAGAATTACAGAAGGCGATATGGTACCCACAATCTTCGTCTGAGAGCAAGGAATAACGAAGACGGTGTTGCCGACCATCTTGTTGTGATGCCATCGAATCGACGTAAGTGGGTTTCTGTCCAGAATCTGTTGAAGTTTGTGCAGGGGGTTTCTGCAATATTACCTTATATGGGGAGGGTTTCTACCTGCACCCCGGGTTTCTCAACAGAATTATCCCAAACAGCAAGAAGCCCACAAGGATTGGTTCCTGGGATTCCCCATAGCCTTTCCTCTATGATCGCTGGCAGGCTGATCTGATGCCATTCAAAGTACATGTACAGTTCGCGTCATCACAACGTCATCACTTCCTTGCAACTGCTGCCATCTAGACCTTGGGACCAAGATTTTAGCCACGAAACCCTTGAAAAGAATCCGAATGGCACAATAACCGAATTACCTTGAGGTTTGGAAGCTTTTGCATCAACGCAACGACCGCGGAAATTGCTTCGGGGTCAATTCGAGCTGGTCCGGGTTGTCCCTGGTTGTCCAGAATGTGGTCCCGTACCTCCCTGTGCAGACGCGGATGAGAAGGCGAGACGCGAAGCGGAACGCGGCGCCCGCGACGCTGAGAAGGCAAGGCAGCTCTAGTCTCGTAAACCAGACTTTCCCGCAACTTTCCCGGGCGATGAGAAGACAATCGTTCTCAAGGACCTAAAGAAAGTCTGGGCCTTACAAGTGGGGGGTAGGTAAGTGAAGCGTCCGTGGGAGTGATGAGCGTGATGCGGCTGCTGATGGCCGTCGCTTAGAGGTCCGTCCTCGCGCTCCTCTCCTACCTTGCCTTCCCTTGTACCCCACCCAATGTTTTATTCCCCTCTCCCGATACATGGAGGAAATCGATGCATCCGTGAGAGTAAAAGAAAAGTGTATTGGTTTGGGTGCAAATGTACAGGTAATGGAGTGAGAGGTGAAATCAACTGCGTACCAGATGTCGACAGCTGACTTTCAGAATGTTGGTTAGAGTCGTCGGGACTGTCCGACATCGCAGGCGCGCGTCGATAGAGTGCACGCCACCTCAGAGGGTAAGAGCTGCCATTACACGGATCACAAGATCAATCTCACCATCACTCCCACGGACGCAACATACCCTTCGTTAAGGCCCAGACTAAGGCAGCTGCCGCAGCTCGTCCTATCTTCGGCACCCAGCTTATGCTCAATCCCCGTATTGTTTCCGCCGTCGCGACTGGTGAGACACCCATCTATATTACAATCGAGGGTTGACTCTAGACAAACGTCAATCAAGTGGTTCCGGGAACACCCGAGGGCTCCACCAACGTCATCCGTTCCGGCCAAACAGCCGCTACTGTCTCGCACGTCTTTCAACCTCCGCTCCACAACGCTCCAACACACCCCACACGCAATGTAGCTGTATCACCGTAGCCTCGCCTTCAATAAACGTGTTTCTTTAACCCTTCCGTGTGACCTCTAAGGCTCCATTCGGCTGTCGTGTCTTAGCGTCACTTTGGAGCACTTGGGAAAAATTCCACGCCAAACTTTTGGTGAGAAATACTCTTAAGTGACGTCAAGTGCTCCGAAGTGACGCAACCGAATGGAGCCTAAGTCTTTTCACCGTCTCTCTTCATTCTAACCTAACAGAAGATGTGCACTCGATTCTCCCCGCCTCTGCTGTAGATTCACCGTTTCTAGGAACTTATTAACTCCTCCGACAACGCCGCGAAGGCATCAACAACTACAACGCCAGATACAACGTGACTTATGCGCAATGAAGGCAGCCGCCCGCAGACGCGTCCCCGCTCAGCATGATGAAAATATGCCGCCCCGCCAGATTCGGCCACTCTTAGCGCGCGATCTCTTGGTCAACGCAGAAGACATCAAACAGCTCGCGAAAACCGTCCGGCACCTCCACCGCAAGCCTCTTCCAACAGATCCCTGGCCCAAAGAGCAAGAAGGGAGCGGGAACGTGCCGAGAAGGCTGCGAGAATGGATGTCGGTGCGCTGCAATTCATTCAATATTCATTGGTATTTACTTCTAACACACTTTTCTGCTTTACAGATCCTCCGCCGACTGTCCGCAACTCTCGAGTATCACAAGTAAGTCAGTTTTGTTGTTCAGTGCAAGAGGCTCGAAAAGTCTCGCTCTCCAGGCCATCCAACGGTCTCCCTACCCCACATGCAACACAACAGAGTGCTTCCGCTGCTGATGGTGAGTTATCTCTTTATAGTCGGTGTCTCAAGCCGTTAATTTTTGCACAAGCTCGGCCTGAAGGAACAGGCAATCGTACACGCCAATACAATCAAAATGCGAGTCCCGCACGGCCGCCAAGTACGTGTAAATGATGTTTAGATTACTTCCTCCGCTGATTGCATACCGTTATGAAGATGATCGTCGGACTACCTGCGATGAGTTGTTTTTAGCGGCGCGCAAAGATTACCTGGATCCGCCATCTCGCCATGATCTCTGTTACATGAACGACCGCTGTCCCACATGCGGAGCACTCCATTGGGTCGCTGAGCAAGTCCTACACCCCCCGAAAAATTCCCGTTCGCCGTACGGGATGTGCTGTAATCATGGCAATATATAGGTCGCGTTGCAGCGACTCGAAGAGCCGCCAGAGCCTCTGCATCGTTTCTTCGTTGGGAATGATGCGCAGGCTGTGGATAGTCAACAACAGTACTCCTGCGCGCCCCAAATTTACTGGGTTTTTCGGAGAACAGACATCTCCTCGCGACGCATCCGAGCCAAACCCCAAGAAACGCAAGCTCGATATACTAGCTAGTTCCCACAAGCTCGGAGGCAATGTTCCCTAACCAAGTCGCGTCTTACTCCACGATGACATATGGCTTGGGGAATTTGACAGGAAAGTGGGAAATCTGCACGGTATGAACGAGAATCGAAAACGAAAACGCGGCTAGCTGATATGTATCAGTCGGCCTGCCAGGCCATCAACTCCATCAATCCGAATATTCAGAAACGAAAATGACCGGTATCAACACGGCAAAGCAGCCGTGATTGATGTTACAGTCACATATGTCGGGGCGTGATGATCAAGTCATCAGCCGTATCTCGGGGATGTCCGAGAGTGGCTGTACTAGGTCGCCTTACACACAAAATCCACCGCCGATTTGCCATCCTCATATTAGGGACCCGGTATATGGTATAGATAGATTACTATGGTGCTAATTAAGAATTCTTACCGGGTTGTAATTCATAGAGGGTGCCCAAGCAAGGAAATTTATACTTATTTGCAGAATGTGGCAAAGCGAATGATTTGCACGATAACATGTAAACCACCATTTCAGGGAAGCCTGCATTTGGTATGCAGCCTTTAATAAGGTCAATACCGCTGTCCCCTAACTTTCAGTGGAATCCATCATCAAAATTTCTAGAAAGACCCGTTTTTTGAACCGGATACTCAACAAGATACTCAATTAGGAAGGAGCTGGTCTGCGTCTCAATCTTTCGCGTCCATCGTCGGATTGCTGCATATTTACTGCTTGGTAAAATTATTTCATGCTCTTTGGATGTCTATAGTGCCACTAAAATGGTTATTGCGCTGATTCTCAGCGAATATTGAGTCCTAATAACCCGAACACGCTGTTGACTCAAATTCTTGCACTGTATCAAAGCAAAGATTATATTCCAGGCAGCACTATAATGTACTCTACTATGTCGAGAACATGCCAGATTAGTTAGATTCATCATCGACACCCGGCATTGAATAGTCACGGGCCATTTTCTTAAATATCGGGCTCATGACATCCGAGTTGAGTGCCGCAGCGTAATCCAACTCGTCATCAGACAAGTCCCGGAAGCTAGTTGGAGGTGAACCAAGCATTTCATCAACATTAATGATAGCATTGGACGGAGAGAGACCTTCGAATGATATCAAAAATTATTCCAAATGGATAGAAATGAATGAACCGTACGAATTTTGGATGAACTCGCCACCGGTAGCGATTGCTTTGGAGTAGACGGGAGACGCGAGCCACTAGCCTGAGTCAACATCGCAATTTGCTTGCGAAGATCTTCATTTTCCTGTTCCTTAGCTTTGATTTTATCCCGCAGATTCCTCGATTCTTTACGAGTGATGAGCTCAGATTCAGCTGCTCGTTTCTTCTTCAAGGCGCGGGCCTGTCGCTGGGCTTTCATCTTGAATCTTGCCTGCAGTGAGTTGTTTGGATTTTGTAAAACTCCGGAGGAAATCATTTCATCAACGATGCGCGCCGTTTGCGCATCCTGCTCCTTGGCACTAAAGCAAAGTCAGCAACGAGAACTTGAAGGGGGAGACAGTTTACAGTAGTATGGCTTCAAGAAGTGGACGATTTGTTGGTTTGATTTGGTTGTCCTCCGCATGACTTCCCTCAATCGGATTTGTGTCGTTGGGCGTCAAATCCCAGAAAGAAAGCGATTGAGGGAGACAAGGAGCCAGGGATAGCCGACCTTGTGTGCCCACCATACTGGTCAAATCGTGAGTATTCGAGTATCTTTTGGAATAAAATAAACTTACCTTGAACTTTAGCGTTTCTTGAGTCCGCACAAAAGGTGTAGTATTCCTGTATGTCCTCCGAGGTATTCAAGTAAGGAAAGCTCAGTAGATACTGAAGAACCTCGTCCGTAATGTGATCTCGGAGACCTAGAACACCTCTGGAAAATTAATCAATTACCGGATAGCAAAAGATATTGACGCATTGCGTACCGAGTGAAATGTACAAGGCAAGTCTTCCAGATGAGCTTCAGAATGTCATCGAAATGCATGACCGGATTGTCGCAGTTCATCTGGCGGAGGATTACCACATCCGCCAATCCTTGCGCCTGAGCACCTTCGGAATCGCCGATTGCGCCAAGGAGGTTTGAAGTAGGCGAGAATGCCTTGAAGTTCAGTTTCTTTCCAGTTATTGTCTCGATTGTTTCAAAAATTCCCTTCCAAACGAGAATGAAGGTGTCTCTCGTGGCATGGTTGCTCCAGATTCGACCTATCACTGTGCCTATCAAATACAATGAGGACTGCGAAAGAAAATGTCAAAGAGAAAAAAGACGAACGCTTCTGAACGGAATTCAGCCATATCAACAGCTTCCATTCGTTGGTCTTTCCGGCGCATATTGATATCCGCTGGGATTAGAAAATGTCCTTGGAAAAATTGTAAGTCGGCAGGTTACAAATGAGTGACAATGGGACCGACCTAGAACAGCAATTATAATGTTATACAGTGCCGAGAAGTAGGTAAGGTAATATGTGAGATCGATAGCATTGCCGGTTGAGAGGAAATGAGCGGAGATACAGCCCAAGATGAAAGCCAAGGAAAGATTGAGAAAAAATCGAAAAAGGAGCGTACTACGACAAGCATGGCGTGTTGTCGAAGACGGCGGAAGCTTCTTGCATATTGTAGATGGCAGTGACATAGTGTAGTTAGTTTGTGGTCAAGTCCCGGGCCACGGGAGAGAATTTGAGAGAATGCCTGTATTTTCCTTTCCTTTATATACAGATTTTTGGCCTCAGGGTCGACTTACCCCGTTCAGACCTCTCTCCGCTTCAGCTTGACTGAAACAATTCCTCCTTGCCGCGCTTATTTGCGAGTTAATGCATTCTGTAGAAATACTTGTAGCGGCCGGCCCGAATTCTTTGAATCTTGAAAAGATGAAGTCGGATTTGGAAGTTGAAACCGCCCCAGGGCACGCAGGTAATGAAAAACAAGGAAAGGATACCAGTATCGTCGAGACGAATGCGCTCCAGAGATGCGGCCAGCGTGTACGTGACCGTGACGCTTGGCAATGATGGCAATATAGAGAGCCGACCGCTTAAGTTGTTCCGTGCCGGCTGCTTCATTTTCGCTTCTGAACCTGCCGACGGGCACTGCCGGCCGTCTATCGGCTATTCTATATATAGTCGTTTTCGTTTTCGTTTCTCGTATATACTCCAATCTGCAGGAGGCCTGCGTCATGGGTGGCTGCGCAGTGCCAAAAGAGGGAGTTCCCCCAGTGGTCGAGGAGGATGACGAGAATGGAGACTCGGAGGGTGATGGAGATGGTTTGGGTTATTGTTTGCTGGCAGGTTTTTCGACCGAATGACCGCAGGCATCCCACGAACGGTGCGTGTCTTGCCATTATAATCAGTTTTCCAAGGAATAACTAGGAGATATCTGAAATGAGATTACTCACCTCATTTCCGAGACGAATAGAGAGAGAAGTGGGCGGAGGCAGCTTTGGCCCACTTCCTCGAGGGCGCCCGCGGGGTTTCGGTTCTGATGGCAATTCTTCACTATGGACGCGTTGCTTTTTGTTGCATGAGCCCTTGGGCCTGCCGGGACAACGCTTTGCTGGTACACTGAGAGATGGACTATAGTAATAGTAATATAAATATGTGCCGATGGTTACAAAGAACTCGAAGAGACAAGGGATTACTTACCTTGTTGGAAAACTCCTCGTCTATTATACTTTTGTCTTTGTCTGGAGACAAATGCTCGGACAAACAGTCAACACTGCCACATGCCTTCGTGTCATACCTCGGTGATCATTGAGCTACCGAAATCCGACTCTGCCAAATGTCTGGAACGTGCCTCATGGTTCTCGCCTTACAGAGTCAAATGTGGTAGTATTTGGCGTGTGTTATCCTGCCGAACGTCTATCATACAGTGGTACTCGTGTACCCATTCAAGTACAGATGGGATCGCCTGCATGAATACGTTCCGTGGTTAATTGCCCCGCTTTCTGGTTTGAAAATATTTTTCAACAAGGTGGGTTTTTCTCGTTGGTCTAGACTGACCATCGCCTCGAGTTACCTTCGTTTGGATTCCGATTTACCTTCTCTTCGCGCTATAGCGATGAACAAATTATTTTCCTTACCCTCGGCTTTACTTGTGCTGGGCTTCCTATTTAGTGTGATTTTGCGCTAAAGCGAACATTGAAAATGTTTTCCGACAGGCGTTTCTCGCTGATCTATACTGACCCTTGCCTGGATCTACTTCCATTGGATTTCCGATTTACCATGGTTTTCCGCCGCTAAAGATGAACTTTGACTTTCGTCCGGCATTCTTATTGTCTGCCCCACTGACTCAAGAGCGGGCTCGAGGTAGGTGTTTCCCTTCGAGTTGAACTAACCTCCAGCTAAACTTACCTTCCTTACCTGTACATTTTACGATGCTCTCGCTCTAGAAAGCGATGAACTACGATTTTCTTCCCACACCGTGATTACGTGCTATTGCGTTGAATCCGCAGATTCGCAAATCCGCATCAACTTGAACTGGTGTGAGTATTATTGCGTTGAATGCTCAAATCCGCATCCACTTTAACTGGTGTGAGTATTACTATACTTAAATCGACTGCCTCCTCTTCGAATTCCTTCAAGTTCCTTCACAATTTCTGCTCTCTGAATACCCCTCCATCTCGGTTCACCGAACTCTATGTTCGTGCTTACTTTTGCCCCCGATTCCGAGATTGCGTTTTCGTTTATCCGACTTTGGCCTGATCTACATAAGTACGCTTCGCAGTCAGTCTCCCATCAAAACCTGTCGACACCAACGTACGTCGCTTCGACGTTGATTTGTGAAGAGGTTGCCTGATGCTACCAGGACCATTGAGTCATTGACATCAATTTGGCTCGCATTATTACTCCCATTGCGGCTCAATTCCTCCAATGCCTGGTGATCCCGCCATTCAATGTTCAGCAGTTTTCTAGATACCTGATGGGTGGCTTGCTGGGTCGATTCATCTTCGACCTACCCTGCTTTCCGATCTAAATTTATGAACATTGATTCAGGCTTCACATTGGGGCATACTGCTCGGACTCTCGTCTTTTTTTCTATGCATTCCTTCTCCTACATAACAATACTGTTAGCGCCTCTACTTGCGCTTACAACAGTCTGTTAAAATTTTTATTATGACCTGCAGGCAGCCATTTGAGTCCTAGTATTCTTGGCAACCATATTCTTTGCCGATCTTTGAAGACGGAACGGAGAGGAATAATTCTCTCAATCACCCATGCTCGATAGTCTCCTCATTCATCGGAGTTTCTGACCTCAGCTTATCGCTACATTCATCGAATTTCTCTGTCGAATTGCACTTCTGCATGGTACATATTCACATTATTCACTAATTTGTCGGATAATTGTGCTAGTATGCATGCCCACCTTTACTTTCAATTATCAAGCTTCATCACTGTATGTGTTCGACGCTCACGCCATTGGTTTTGTGCATACTTTAAATTCCCTCCCAACTTCGGTTGGGTTTCGATCTTCTTCACCTTTGAGTCGCTACTTTACTCGAGCCGACTTCACTCATGCTCAATTATGTGGTCCATACTCTACATGGCGGCTCTGCCGACTTTATCCAATGTGTTGCATGCCCTACGATATATTGCTTCATGGCTTTACTATTATTAACTTGGGGTTTTACTAATGACTCTGTTTCAATCCGAGATCAAGTTCTTAAATTTTCGGTTATATTTATTTCACGTTGGATTCCATGCACCTCGTAGGAATCTCTGGCAAGTCATCGCACTCGGAGACAAAATATTTGTGTCTGCAGGTGTCTATGATATAATTCTCGTACTGTTTCTATATTCAAGCTACCGCGAAAAGGCGGACCCTCATACCAAAGGTCTACTTTCTACCCTACACCTAACAGTTCCTTGTATTGGCTTCCGTGGCGTAGCAGTTTCTGGCTTCCTTGGAAAAGCTGCTCTGAGCCGCACCGGCAAAAAATTCTGAATACTCTCCATCCCAAATTTGTAAAAGTCGGGGATTCTTCGAGGCCTTATCCTGAACCCTTGACGATGTTTCCGATTCCCGATCTGTCAGCTCCTACTGACACCCACCCCGATTTACGTGTTCTCCCATTATTATTGCACAGCAGTGTTGTGCTTAAGGGTCTTAATAAGGGTGCCTTCCAAAGTTAAGGCCTTAGGGTCTTTTTAAGGGTTATTAAGGGTGCCTATATTAAGGGTCAAATTAAGCCTTATTTCCTAAAATGGTCAGACCCACAAAAAAGTTCAGGAAGAGCTCATACCAGCACAGATCGCACAACAAGCCCTGATAGCGACCGTATTTAGTTGACCGACCAGCTGGACGTGGATGCTCAGCTGCATAGAACATTCCAAACAGACGGTGCCGATACATACCCAAGATTGGATCAAAGTATTCCCCTTCGAAAATGCGGTAAAGCGTCGTAAGGCACGGGGAACACTGAACAGATCAGCCAAACGATTGGCTTCGGCCCGATGATAACCCGCAAATAACGGCCAAAAAACTCTTGATTGATGGCGGATGATCGGCCATCAGTCCAACCTAAGGGTTATTAAGGCCTTCATATGTGCTGCCCCCAATATTAAGGCCTTACCTTAATAAGAGTTAAGGCCTTATTAAGACTAAGCCCTTAAGGTCTTAAGTACAACACTGATTGCACAGGTCAAGGTTTCCTCGATGCATTTCGAATTTGTGTGGGCCGCTATATCTTCGTTTTGAACCCACTGTTATTGTCATAGCTTGGTCTTACAATCCCTCTCCTCCTACCCTTTTCCTGCCGCCGGCGATGGAGGATATCAAACGTTTGGAGCTGGCTAACAGCCACAAGTTGATTCTTCTGATATAAGTACAACTTATTTTCTCTACGATAACGCCACATTTATTTTGGCTTGAACTCGGGGCTCGACTCGACAACTCCTACACTTTCTGCTATCTACTTTGCGTTGCCAGTACTGCGACGACTCACTGACAACGTCAACATCAATGATTTGCACTCTTGACCTCTCCGAGTCTTTGATCATACCTAAAATTATTCGCCATTGGCCTAATTCTCTTTTATCTAACCTTGTTTTATAGCGGTGATCCGCTTCCATTCACAATTCCTGATTTTAATTGCGGGATGTACTTCATGCTACGTCAACATTGTAATTTCCCACCAGAGCTCAAAATTTTCAGCATTTCGAGCTATGGAATTTCATCAGCCGCCTTCTTCTGGGTTAGCCGTGGTCTCTGGAGATGCGTCGTCTGGCGTCTTTTTCTCTTGGGTGCCTTCTCGTGCATCTCTTTGCCCACGACCTGGAGATCAGCCGGGTAGATTTCCGCCGGCTGTCTTCTCCTCACCCAGACCGAACTACGGCTGCCCTGACTCTGATAAATATTCCTAGACAATGAAGCGACAGTCACAAGATGGGCGCACTCCTGAGCCTGCGAGAGGAGTGCAATGTCTTGTGACCAGCGGAGTGACGTGTGACGTGACGCTCCTCTTCCTGACTTCCATAACCGACACACGGCACGACGCGCTCAAGCTCTCTGTGCTGACTTCGGCCTACAAAGACTCAAGCTTTTCTTTGGCCCACCCACCTCACCCTTAATTTTGATTTGTAACCTTTCCGATTAGATTCCAAGTTTGCCTCCGTGGCGACTGCGCCGCGACTCGTTGGTGGCCTCGTAGAATTGTGTATTGTGTCGTATTTACCAGGGCAGTGCGTAGAGTGGGCGTTGGGGTGCCTTCTCGTGCATCTCTTTACCCACGACCTGGAGATCAGCCGGGTAGATTTCCGCCGGCTGTCTTCTCCTCACCCAGACCGAACTACGGCTGCCCTGACTCTGATAAATATTCCTATACAATGAAGCGACAGTCACAAGAGATCTATTCAAATGTTTTTGCACACTTGCTTTGGCTAGTAAGGGTGGTAAACAGGCCTACAATCCGGAAAACTCTTCGGCCCTTAGTACTTCACCAAACATGGGCAATTACGGAAGCCATGTTTTTTAGGCCTATGTACGTCAATCCAAGCCTCTGTTGAAGCCAGCACACAAGAAAAAGCGAATGGACGAGCCGACGAGCTAAGAATTGAGCGCCCCTAATACGTAGTTTGTTCGGTGTGCTATGACATTGATATACTCGCGTATCAATACACTCGTCGCTTCTTGTCCTCTGCGTCCATCTGTGTCTGAGTCGAGCCAGCATACTGGTCTCACCCCTTCCCTCTCCTCCTACTTATCACACTCTGCAATCCCAGATATCGTGTGATTCGCTGCCGCTCGCCGTTTGGTCGGCCCGCCGCATTGACCGTGGGAGGTGGTGATGATATTCGCCTGGGTGAAGTCGAGCGAGAGCTGGATGGAGAGGGGCTCGGCGAATGAGATGAGACGGAGTTGAACTTTTTTGATACCGGTTAATAAGAGTGTGTACGGCTGCCAGATACGGGCGAGATACGGGATATTGATGGGTACTGATTTCCTTATTGAGTACTCGTGTGAAATGTGACTTTGTGTGACCAGCCGCGTCCCGAAAAAAACCTCTCGCGTTAATATCCTCCCGCGACGCGATGGACCTCCCTCCTCTGCCCCCGGACGACTCAGTAATCGACCCTATCCTTCTGGCCCAGTCTGCCGCTGCTCTAGCCAGCCAAGGCGCATCAAATGAGCCCCAAAAACAGGAAAATGCCGTGTGGACCTGCCGGAATGAGACGACACTTCTTGACTACCTTTTGGAAGTCATGTCGAAGTCAGGGGATGGCTTGAACTTCAAAGAAGCGACCTGGAAGGCTTCGGCTCATAGGGTTAACTCAGATAGTCGTGAAAAAGGTGGTCCGAAGACCTGGCAAAGCTGTAAGAGCAAATTTCAGAAGGTGTAAGCGTCTGGTTCTGATTCCTCCTCTGATTCCTCTGATGCAGACTCATCACCGCTTTCTGAAGAGCTGTAGTTGTAAGGGGAGAAGGGCTCAGGAGCCAAGTCGATAACAAACCTGGGGATCAGAGATCCCCAGTGGACTACTTATATACAAGAGGTGACATAAGATATGACATAAGTGAGCACAGCATGATTAGTGATGGGAAAGTTCGGTTCGGTTCAGGTTCGGGGCACTTTGCCTCGAACGCTGAACCTGAACGCGGTGTCGCGTTCAGCAATTCGCTGAACCTGAACCTGAACGCGGCGTTCAGGTTCGGTTCGGCGTTCGAACGCGTTCGAACCTTTCTGATGTCGGCCATTTTGGAGAGTCAAAAAAAATTCTAGGAATGATAACTTACTTTTTCTTCTGGCCTTGAGAGGTTCCTGAGGTGTGGGTGAGCAGTTTTAACTTGGGTCTGACTCCAAAAGAAACATAAAGATGAACAAATTTGACTTACCTCATCATTTTCCAGAGTTCAACCCGCATCGGCAAGTCGCAATCTTATTGATGCCGCTGCTGGACCGTGATCCACGGGCAGCCGAGCATGCCCGTAACCATCTCTAATGTTCCGGAGCCTGATCGGACATGATTTGCGTGTGATTCGGTAAAGATAAAGGTCAACTTTCACTCATTTTGACAGGTTTCGCGTTCGGCGTTCGGACGCGTTCGAACGCGACGTGTTTTCTGTGAACGCAGAACCGAACCTTGCGTTCAGGTTCGAGGGTCTGCTGAACCTGAACGCAGAACGCGCGTCCGGTTCAGTTCGGTTCGGCGTTCGGACCGATTTCCGAACCGAACTTTCCCAACACTAAGCATGATGTTTCGGAGACTGCCCAAGTCAGAAGACTTCATAGCTGTGGAAAGAAAACGCTATTGACCCTGGTGGTCGGCAACGCTGCCAAAATTCGGTGATCGTACAACCGGTATTACCGCATTTGGAAGGTGCCTCCTCCTCGACCACTCATTTTCCTCTAAATAGTGTTCCCTGACGCAGGAGAAATACAAAACATGTTTGAATATTCACCAATACCCTAAGGCAGTCTGTTGAGAGTAATTTCAAGCAAGAAAAGGGTGTAAATACCCAATATATTGTGGCACCTCTCCGACTGCTCACCTAAAAATTCCGACGCGCATGAGGAAGTTAGAACTATCGGTATACCCGGAAATTGTACCTTACGTAGTCTAGACTAAAATGACTGAAGTTAATTTACAGAATCCCACTTGAGTGTCGACGTATGTCCAAATCAGTAGGTGAAAATGGCGGGTTTGTGCATTTCGGGGCACAAATTAAAACAACGACTTCAGTCATTTGCTTTAGGGAGCATCCACCATTCATTTGTCCCGCCAAAATTTTCCCTCAAAGTGCTTGCACGATGAGGAAAACCGCCTGACCACTGAATTGGCGGCGGGTTGCCGACCACCATTGACCCAACGATGTAGCGCACCACGTGACTCGGTGATGGCCGCTGTCAGCCCTTTGCGCGCGCGAAACCCAAGTCCCCCCTCTCAGAATGCTCTCTAGACGGCCTTGAAACTCCCTTATTGTTGCAGATACTGTCTCCAAGTCCATAACTAGCATAGAATACGACTTTCGGCCATGTTAGCAGTGATGTGGCGCCTGTCAGACGTCGGTGGGAGGCGTCGGAGGAGTTGCTATCTTCACAGAGCGCGAAGGCCACGTCAAAAGCGTTCAAATCCCTTACCCAGGTCGTGTTGCAATTGCTTGTAGACTGTGTCCCAATGACATCAGTGTTGGAATTAAGGGTTAACCCTTAACTTAAGCCTTGATTTGCCCTTAAGTTCAGGCCTTAGCTTCAATTGTCGACGGACTTAAGCCTTAATTAAGGGTTAATGATCGATTATGTAACACTCTTTTCGCCATTATCTCACCAGTTGAACCAACTTGAAGCTGACAATAGCTGAGAAGGCTCCAAAGAGCCTTTTGTTTTGCAGGGAAACATCTGAAAAAACATTGTAAATGTACAAAACAGTCTCAATTTATTTGATGTTCCTTGGATGAAATTTTAGCGATGAATTATTTCTAAGTCCAGTGCGTGAATGAAGGTCCCCGGGAAGTTTCAAGGGATCTGAGAGGCAAAGACTTGCATTTTGTTCACTTGGAGGTGGTCCTGGCTTGCGCAGAAAAAATTTAAACAGCCCTTAACTTGACCCTTAATTTGCCCTTAATATTAAGCCCTAGTTAAGCTTAAGGCCTGAGCTTCAAATTTTACCCTTATTAACCCCTTAAATTCCAACACCGTGTCCCATTCCCCCGAGAAACATAATAATTTGCTAAATTGTTGCTAAATAATACATATCACCAGGCTAGCCGTGCTATCTCGATCATCGGTCAACTCCGCACGGACTTCTCAGCACTTAATGCTCATCGCCACCGTTGCCGACTCATCAGTTCACCAGCTTGCGATGCATGCGGCGCCCCTCGCGAGACTACTGTACTAATCCGACCGGTCGTTCACTGGGTGTCACGCGTCACCCAAATCGTTCACCAGACAAGTCGTTCACATCACGGCAATCAGGGCAAACTGCTCGGCAAGTGCCGGCCGGAAATTGACCCTTTTTGCGCCGAAAAACTCCTCGTCACCCGTCACCCTGTTCAAAATTGTTCAGTTCACGAACCGGCGTCACGCATAACGTGAACAACCGGTCGGATTAGTCAGTGTTCGCCCTAAGGGATAAGGCCTTATTAAGGTTAAGGCTTAGTAAGGCCTTAACATAAGCCTTAAGCACTGGCCGCTCAGGTGTCCAGGGCTTAAGAGCCCTTAAGGGTGATGCCGAGCTTCTTGCCGACAACCCGGGTATCTCCGGCCAGATCTTAGAGGGATGATGTTGCTGGTTATTTGGTTGATGTCTCTGCCCCGGCCATATGCATCATCCCGAAAGAGATCTGGAGCCGAGATTAGCTATTTTCGCGGTTGAGACCTATCTCTAGCCGGTTTGGAACCTGTTATAGAGGCTACGATTAATTTGATGAGTGAAATTCGCCGGCAACGGCAAGGTGTTGATGTTTGATAATGTTTCTCATCGGTGATCAAGCCATACAAAGCAATTTTTCTCACCACGTCCACCAAACGTCCACTTCGTTCTTCACCGTGAGCTGATTGGATGAAGAACACCTCCGCCGACTTTAAAAAACGTCTGTCAACGGTATGCCAATCATGACCACCCATCTACTCCGGCAGGCGGCTGAGAACTATCAATTTGGCGACCGCCACTCATGTGCTCGTAAACTTGCGTAGGAATGTTTGATGCAGCTGCAATATTGGAACAGTCAGAAGCCGGAAAGGTATCCCGCGGCTGCATCTGCCGCAGGCAGGGCAGGCCGTTTCTTGTTAACCCACTCTTCTGCTGCTTTCCAATGCTCTTGGGCTTCAGTCATCTCAACGAGCCATCGCCACGCCGCAATAATCCAGAGTGAGAACCGTATATTGGGATAGCGAGAGTCCTGGACTGATAATTTCCCGTCTAGTATCGCTTGTCGGGCTTCTTTGCTCAGCTGCTCTATGTATTTCTTCGGGGTTGGCTGCCGAGTATTCAAATGCTCAATTGTTTGAACAATATCCATATTCGGCATCGAGGGGGAGACCCTGAGTAACCGACGAATGAGGATATCTGTGAGAAGAGGTGCTGGGACCACCGAAGGGGGATGCAGTTGTGGGAAACATATATCGACGATTGTTGAGAGCAGAGCTGGAGGGAACGAAACGATCTCCGAAGGCGGAGGAAGGCGGATATTTAGGACCGAGCCATGGGGAAGCAGCGAAACGTGAGCCGCTTCCACCGACGTGGAGTTGGCGCGTGTCAAGAAGGGTGTCGCGTGAACTCGATTGCGAGGCATTGGGAGCGGGAGGCGCGATCGTTTGGCCTACGGAAGCAGGGGCATATGTTTGATGCGTGACGGGAGGGGTGCGGCGAGAGCTAGACGGCAGAGCCACGGGAGCGGAACGCGCGCTCCCTTCGCCTACCGAGGAAGAGGAAGTGGCGGCGGGCTCAGCGGATTTGAGTCGCGGGTGGAGTATCTGGAATTGTTGCGCCCCGGGAAGCCGTTTCATCTCCCGCGCGTTGGTGCGCAAAACGGCATCAGCAGCCTCGTCAAAATCATCTTCCGGGTTAAACAGTTCCCCGTACTCTTTGCTATTGAACCTTTCCAGGGAAGCGTTGTCGTAGCTGTCGTAAGAGAGATCTTCCATGATGAGGCGCGTGGCTGCATATGGCACCAAAACGTAGTCCACAAAGTCTTGCAGACTCATGTGGTTTGCCGACGTGAAATCGCCGTAGTCAAAGTGGTCCTCGTCGTGGAGGACGATGCTATCCATGGTCTTGTATAGCATCACTTCTAAATTCATGTGGTCGGCGACTGTCGAAACATAGTGTCGCAGGCATGAAGTGATCAAATACACGCCCTGAGGCCTATAACTGCAAATCACTTCAGTCGCGACAACATGGTCAAGGACACAACACTTACTACCCGCACGCTCTATGCTCCAATAGGGCAGGGAACTCCCTCTTGTTCTGTGAACCCTCAAATGCGAGGATTTTATAATTTATTGCAAGGAGAAACTCCTGCCAAATTGGCTGCGGCGCCAAATACGCGGGGTCGAGGATCATTCCCACATACGAGTTGCACAACGCGTCCTCCACCAAACGGCGCGCTAAGTCGTGCGGATCGAATTTTGGAAGCCACTGCCTGTGCTGCCCCATCGCGAATACCGCTCCCTTGCGACGCTCCGTAGTTATGGCGATACATACATATTTCTAGCTCGATGATGCGCAGGCCTTTGTCGCCGAGCTTTTGTTGCGCACGGCGCTTCTCGAATAGGGATAGAATTTTTGCGACGGGTTCACGAGGGAGCGTGTCGGTGCACATCACACTGGGGCAGGTCTTGGGAAGTGTGTCCCAGGTCAGGGCCGCTTCTGGAGTTTCGGTGGCGTGTTTGTTTCGGGCTGCCCGTGAGACCTGCGCGGTGTGGGCTCGCCCTTTACCCTTGTCGACCTTCTTGGCAGGGGTTGCGAGGGTTTGTGCGCCGGCTGCCGTGGAAGACGGGGGGCTGGGAGCTCGATTCTCCTAATCTTGATCAGGAATGGCCTAAACGTAAGAAAAACGACAAACCTTTTCATCCACAATCATGACATGATCGTGGAACTCCCGGGGATCATCTTCGTTGTCGGGGAGGTATTCCTGGTCGTTTTCCTGGAAAAAATGAGTGGGTATGCGAAACATAATAAATCCTGGGTATTTACATCGACCGTTTGATTGTCGTTGGCGGGGAACTGTCCCTGCTCGTTCGCCTGGAAAAGAATGAGTGGGTGTGGGAAGCACATTAAATACTGGGAACTTACATCTACCATCCTCACTTGCTTCACATCAGAGCTGTCGTCCTCTTCTTCTATATCCTCCCAATCCGTATCGTCGTCATCAGGACCCGGAGACAAGACCGCAGCATCGTCCTCCGACTCTGAAGAACTCTCCATGATTTTGCGCTTGGACTAAAGATACAAAAGGTCAGAGAAGATAGTAGACAGGAAGAAATAGCGTACAATTCTTTTCTGAGTGGCCTTAGATTTAGACTTTGAGGAAGTCGGTAGTTTAAAACGCTTTGAGCTGGGCTCTTCTTCCAGCTCCGCCTGTTCCTTCGCCCATGCGGCCTCCTCTTCTGCATCGTCTTTCCTCCGCCTTTTTTGCTCGCCGCCCAGAAAGGTCCGCGCAATCTCCTTCGCAGCCCATGCATTTTCAAATTGTCTGAAATAGGGAATGCCCTCTTGAACCTGTTTGAGGTAAGCTTCACGAATATGACGAAAGGTCAAGAGACGAATAACTACTTTGATCAGCATTTGCTGAGCCTTTTGCTTCGATTGGAGTCCATATGCCTCAAAGTTCGACATGTGTTCGTAGGTGAATCGCTTGACCATACGCTGACGAGTCGTGTCAGTAGGTGCAGACGTAGCAAAAGATCCAGTGCCTCACATAACGCCGCTGGTAATCCTTG
Organism: Favolaschia claudopus; assembly: GCA_037176885.1. Lineage (NCBI taxonomy): Eukaryota > Fungi > Basidiomycota > Agaricomycetes > Agaricales > Mycenaceae > Favolaschia > Favolaschia claudopus. The sequence continues at coordinate 47,053 of JAWWNJ010000054.1, read as the reverse complement.
TCGCTCAGTCCTAATACCTCCTGGAGGTTATATCCGCCCTTCTTGCGGCCGGACTGACCCGAGGGCGCAGGGATCAGCTTGGCTTCGCGCTTGCGCTTCAATGAACGAGCTTTGTCATCTGAAGGAATGATCAGCGCCTTTCTGTTACTGAGAGCGACGCGACATACTCAACTCTGCCTCCCGTTCAGCTAGTTTTGCTTCCTTTTCCGCGAGACGCGCTTCTTTCTCGTCGAGTGTTTCTGGAGGTTTCACTGTCGTCTTCTTTTGACCTGATGCGGGCTTGGCCTTGGGGGCAGACTTCTTGTCGTTCTTGGGCATTGGGGGTAAAGGAAAAGGAAGGGACGCGGTCACATGTCCCGCGTCACCTTTTTATTCCATTGCGTCAGACCAAAATACAATTTCTACTTATTTGGCAAGATCATGTACTTATTCGGATCGCTCATATATCGTCTACATTTAGTGTCGGATCCGATAGAGAAAATCGGGAAACCATGTCTTTTTCCCCAGCTGGCTGCCTATTCAACGCGCGACATAATGAGAAAAGTGGGAACATTCCTATTCCGCCTTCCGGTAGGGCGAAACGGACTTTGTTTCCGTGGAGGAAGTGCTTAGGAAGAGTGAATCACTGTGGAATATAGAGGAGTTGGACCGGCGTTACGTGAGACTACACCGCACTTTGAACCGCGGTGACCTGACGTAAATTTAGGCTGATGAGGAACTGCATGCGAATGCGAGCCTTGATGGGAGCTATGACTATGTACTTCCGTTCGATATTCAAGACATTGTGCGCCAACGATACACTGATACAGAGGGGGAAACGCGGGTGATTCGTATCACTGCCTATCGTTGGTTTTCAATTGGCCTGGAATTCCAAGTGGAGTTTGCGGACGACGATATACTTTGGCAACCACTGTCGACCGTCAAGGAGTGTGCGGCTTTGGATGTTTATCTGACACAGCAGAATGTGCGCTACCCATCCCAGCTGTCAAAATCCGGAGCTTGTCTCCCTCGCAATTAGCTGGTGGATTGCTCTCGAGATTTTATGTTCTGAATAAAGCGAGGAGGGCGATATTAGAGTGGAGAGTAAATTAGGATTGCAATAGTAATGTCTGTTAAGATGCTGCTTCAGAGCAAGTACGATGGTATTATGTAAGGGGTGTCTTAACCCTTAATCAAGACCTAACATCGTCTTTAGCTGCTAAGGGTCAAAGTTAAGACCAAGTTAACCCTTAATTAACTTGACCCTTAACTCTTAACACTGGACCGCTGCAGTGTCCCTTTTTGCTTCCGTTTTTTCCCTCCTTTCTACTGATTTTACGGTTCTACCAAAAAGCTTGGTTGTTTTTGTCAACTGCACCTTTTTATACCTCTCAATAGAAGAGTCAACATATATTAGGCAAGGACTGAGGTCAATGAGAGGAAGTATAAAAAAGCAAGAATAAAATGAGATCAAAAGGGCTCAAAAAGGACGCCCTGAGCGGAGCGTTCACACATTCCTTTTTGCGGCTCCTTTTTCACACCATTCTTTTTTTTTTCAGTTTTGGCCAGAATTGCCCAATTCACTCGGTTTTTTTGGTAGGTCTTCCATTTTTAACTATTCAAATTGAAAAGAAAAGAAAAGAAAGAAAAAAAAAACCCCCCCGGCAAAAAACGAAGAGAATACAGAAAATACAGAAAACAGCAAAAAGGAGAACAAAAAGGGAGCGAAAAAGGGGGAAGACTATTATATGCGCAACCTCTGTCAGAAAACACTTTTCCCAAAATGACACCTCTCGGTTGCGTTTGATGGCTGTAATAGTGTAACATTAGAGAGTTTGCGGTGAGCCGCCAGAAGCCACCTGGCGGCTCTAATGGCATGCGGATTGGAGCGGCTATGCTGTCTGGCGGCTCGTTTGGCGGCTGGTACTTAAGACTGGTTCAAATTTGGTTTTGCAAGTCTATTCTTAGTACTTAGTCATCATGAAGGCAGAGAAAACCATATATTGTGATTCCGAGTGGTGCGAGGGATTTCCGCTTGATCCAGAGGGAGTCCGCTTGATCCCGAGTGATGGATGGTGATGGGAACACAGTTTTGACAGACACCCACATGGATCTGGATCTGCCATGTCGGATGCCTTCTTTCCCTTTTTCGACTGTCTGCGAAGAATTTAAGCTTCCTAAACATCACTCTCAAGGACACAACTGCCATTGAATACAGCCTGGGCTGTTACAATACACAAAAGTCAAGGATTAACCCTAAAGAAAGCTGTCGTTGACCTCGGAGACAAAGACTTTTCATCGGGACTTTCAGATATTTTGATTGACCGGATGTAAATTACGAGACGGTCTTCTACTGGTCTATGTGTCTGTCGGCTAATTTTTCTATCGGCTAATTTATGTCTATCGTTTTGCAAGTGTCTGCCATAGAAACGGCGTGTCTGCCCCACTCTAGCACAAACAGGGGCCTTTCTGTGGGTCTGCGGTGTCTGTGGTGTCTGCCGCAGACCACTGCAGACATCTGTCGTTTTCCAGATGTGGCCATTTCACGCGTCAAGACTTTGGCTGGAATTGCATTTCGAACGAGTTTTCACTGAGGACAACTGGAAAAACTCAATGTAACAGATTCAATGCGGATGCTTCAAGTTGAGACTACTGATACACTACATTTACTCTCCACAGCCAACGAATGGACCTTACTTAGTACCAGTCAATATGTATTTTTCTGAAACCTCATCTACTTGAACGTAGTTGATAATTTCTTGTTCAACTTACTTTACTCCAATGTGCATTGTAATATTGATACAGGTAGGCCGGAACTCCGGCATACAAATCATATTTAGACTTAGATATAGAGTAAGAATTTATATATTCTAGTTACATTTCTGGCCACAATAAATTTATTGTATTTTAGCTAGTTTCTGAGGTCCATATTCTAAATGAGAAACTTAGAACTTAACAATTAACTTGTTGGCCCGATAAATTGAGGAAACGCGGCAGTGAAGTAGTTCACATCACGGCAATCACGGCAAAATTGCCATATATGGAAGGTCGGCACATCCCGGCCAGTCCCGGCCGGAAAAAATTTGCGATTTTGGGGCCCTTTTTGGGCCGAAAAAGTCATTGTCACGCGTCACCTACAGTGGCGGCAAAATCTGATGTCACCCCCAAAAAAGGAAATTCTTATGAATTCAACCCGTTTTCTTCTCTTTTCTGTAGTCGGACCTTTCAGAGTGCATTCAACATACATTCGAAACACATGCACCTTTTTCCATCTTAGGATACCTCGAAAATTGACACTTTTTGGGCAAAACTTTCCAACCATCTTTGGCCCAGTTCTCCTCAATGAATGGACCTATCTTTCTCAATCGTGCTTCCACAGGCAGTGTATTTGCCATGCCAATGGATCTGTGCCCTTGTCGCCCCCAGACGGCGATGGCAAGGGCAGATTAGAGGCGGTTTGATGAGAATTTCCTTTTTTGGGGGTGACATCAGATTTTGCCGCCACTGTAGGCTCGACACCAGATGCCATCAGCGCATCAAATGTCTGCCGCACCACTGAACCTTCACCAAATCTCAACCAAATCCAAGGGACTTCTGCTATGGATGTTTGCTGGGGTCAGAATTGAGCTGTATTCGTGTTTTCCTACAGATATTGCTTCAGAATACCTGTCCCTCGCATGCTACATCAAAGTAAGGCCTCTCTCATTGACCTCAAATAAAAATATATGCTAGAAAACTTCATTGTAGTTCTTATTTCTGGTCAGTTTCAGCTCAGAATCACTTGAATGTATGATTAGAATGGATCACAAGAGTTTCCAGCAACCTCCGAGCGAATATGGCCCATATGGGCACAAACTGAGCAGCTTGAGCCCGGAGATGTAGGTATAGTCGGAGTTTGAAATTTCCGTCTGTCAATCTACGGCTAAGTGCTTCCAGCCGTTATAGTAAGTAATACCTGCTTGCTCGTCATTACCACTATAACGGCTGGTATCGAGCCTACATAGCCCTCGGTACTGTACTATTTCGACCATAACTTCAGCCGCTGTGACCAGTGACCACTTAACTCCACTTTTTCACTGATTCAAATTGCGTTTTCCGGGCTGTTTTTGATGGGAAAACGGGCCAAAACTGCCCTGTGACCTGGGACATGAAGTTGTGGTCGAAATAGTACAGTAGAGCCAAAAAGCTATGGGATATGACAGATTTATGGGTTATCCCAGCCAAAAACCGGTCAAAAACCCCCAAAAATGTAGTGCGTTCGGATCATCCTGCCAGCAGGATCAGGTTGACCGTTGCAGGAAGCAGGATCGGCAACCCGGGTAAGGCCTTCCCGGGCACAACCCGGGCATGTCCGCGGCTTGGTGAATGACGGCATACGTGGGATCTCGAGTACAGAAACACTGTCTTTGAGTAGCTTTGAGTCCCCGAACGCGTTGGGATGTTGAGTCATAAAGGCACAAGTTTTTAATGATGTATTTTTGCATATGACGCGTCGAAACGCGTAGAAAGACGCGAAAAGAGGTGAAATAAGGAAAATGTTGATGGGTCACGGTACCTGTCCATCAGGCGGACCGTTGCCCCGATCAGCCATCATCCTGCATCATCCTGCTTCTTGCTGCTGTCAGGACGATCCGAACGCAATCTTGGGTTATGGGAGCTATGGGTTATGACAGCTTTGACTGTATTTTACATGTATGTATATAGTACACCTCATTACTAAGCATTTGTTTGGGTACATAAAAACTCGAAAAGCCTCCTACGTATGTACGCTCTAGCGCGCGAGCAACATCTTTCTCGCGAGTGACGTGAGCCGATATTATTTCCGAGTCAGTGTAAGATGGTGTGCCTTATCTATTGAGGCAAAAAGTCTGCAGCTTCTGGAGAAGGTTCAACTGAAATTTTTGCGCCGAATGCTCGGAATTGGCTCGCGCTCGATGAAGGCCGTTCTCTTTTCCGAAACGGGGATTTGGCCGATTCGTTACCGCCGCATCTATCTTGCCCTGTGCTACTGGGTTCAGTTAGATGAAGATCGACCGGCATGGAATGCGCTGCAAGAATCTATCGTCAGCGCAATATCTCTTGGATAAATGATTTGCGAATTGTCCTTTCAAAATTGTACATCCCCGTGACACTGGATATCTCTGGTTCTTTGGAGGTTGCTGCAGTGAAAGAAGCCATGAATCAGGTCAAGCTCTCGATGGAGGCGTGGATTGACCATGAAATCTCGAATTCCTCCCGAACAAAAGTAGGCAGGCTTGAAATGGACAAGGAAGGACACGGGAAAATTGGTCAAAAATAGGGCCTTGTTTTTAATTCCCGGACCATTAATAAACGGTTTTTTAAATTCGGTTTCCAAACAGGCCGTTTATAAACCTGTTTATAAACCGAACCCTAAAATTTCGCAAAATCAAGGTCTTCAACGCGGACTTTTGCCAAAATCTCCTCAGGGCTCCGCAATTAACACTCTACCAACACTCTACCATGAATCCGAAGGGTTTCACTGTCAATTCAGAGCAGGCTACCGTATTGTTCCAAATTAGGAAACCATCTACCCCCCGAATATTAATTCTTGCAGACGATCTATGAGCAAATGGGTGCATGAATTAGTGATAGGAAGAGTATGATCTCCCCCCTTGAATATCATCACCCGGTTAGTCTCCTTTACTTCCTCAAAATGAGCAGAGTTTCTCTCACCTTACGTCAGCTAGAAGAATTAAAAACCGATGAAACTGGCCGAGCGTTCAAAAAACCGGTTTATAAACCAGTGTTTATGAACCGGTTTACAAACTGGATCAAAAAACAATGCCCTAGTCAAAAAATCCTTGGACTTTCGACACTAGTACTACCTGCTCGTCAAAACACCTGGGCATCGACTTGCCCTCACGCGCATTGTTCTATCTAGTCACACACAGTCTCGCCGTGGAGCGCCGCAGGTGGAAGGAGCGAGGGAAAGATGTTGTCCCAAGGGAATGGCGCAAATGCCGATTCTGCCTTGAGGCCGCGGAGGACGAAGCTCATGCCATGTTCATTTGTCCTCATCCGGACCTCATGCAAGTTCGAGAGGAATTTCTCACCGGATTGTACGCAACCGTACCGGATTTTCAGAACGCTTTTACCGACATCATGAACTTCTACGGCGCCGTCCTTGCGAAAAGGGAAGTCACACCGATTCTGGCGAAATTGGCCTTCAAAACCCTTCAAATTTACGACGCAGTGCCTATGCTGCTGGTTTATCCGCCACCGACGTCGACTGCGTAGGGTCGCAACTTACCACCCTAAAGTCATTGGGCTCGCTTTGGCGAGTGGTGTGCCTGCGTCGGCAAAGGGAAAGACGTTCAATTGCGTCAGGTTACTGGTGGATACTGGGGATTTATACCTGGTGGGAGAGAACTACACACAGGTCCTACGGGTTTTAACCAGAGGTCCTGCCATACAAGCGGCCGGCCAGTTCCCTGATTGCGTTGCGCGATTGACCCCCTGGAAAGACGTTGTGCTCGGTTGACATCTTGTACTCTAGAATTCTGTGAGGATAACCACCCGTACAGTACTACATGTATGTCTTCCCTAAACTCGCAGTTCAGACTGTGGACCGCGCGCGTATAATACATCCCTCCCCCCCCCTTATCACTCCGATCAAAAGTTGAGCTCGCGCAATTTTCTTTATTGCGGGGTAAAATCGAGTGATAAGGACTTTGTTGACATGATGTTTCGGCTTACATAGCCACGTGCCCGGGGTGACGTCTATCTTACCAAGGAATGAAAGAAATGAAATGCGAAAAAAGGAGGCAAAAATGAGATCAAAATGGCTGAAAAGGACGCACTGGACGGAGCGTTCACGATAGCCTTTTTGAGCTCCATTTGTGGCGCCATTTTTTCTACTATTTTGGCTAAAACTCGCCGTTGGACTCCGTTCTTTTTGCCAATACACCCTTTTTGACATTATAAATGAAAAAGGGAAAAAAAAACTCGAACAAAAACGAAGAGAAACCCAAAAAGGACGAAAAAGGAGAACAAAAAGGAAGCAAAAAGCAAAAAGGAGCGGAAAAGGGCTATCGTGGACGACCCTAATTGCCCTCAAAACATTATTGTTCACGCGACTCGCAAAGATTCCGCGGCCTCTGTCGATGCCGGAGACGACAAAGAAGGAAAGGTTTGGGTGTACAAGAGGAGACGTCGGAAGAAGGGATGATCGGAATTCCCGAGGTGCGCATGCGGCAATTTCTTTTTGGAAACAGGGCTCTCATTCCAAACAACATTAGTCGCACGGAATTATTCTGGATCCTTCATCTCCGCCTCCGACATTCATTTCTTCGAGGATCACAGGTTCAAGCATGCACCGGTGGGTTTCCGGGAGTGGGGAGTGGGTTGTTACTGGATGGAGTCCGTCCGTTTTGCAATGTGCGTATCTATTTTAATTGACCCTTTTTCTCTGTCCCGCTGAGTTTTGTGCTGTGTGTATAGGGATAACTATAAGTCGTGTAATCATCAAATCATAAATTAAGATGGTTGGGGGCAAAAGCTGGCGGTTGGCGGTGTACGGTAAATCATATAGCAATTTTACTGTAATGTCAATTGACGACTCTATACTAATCAGGGTTTAAATAAGCCCTCAATGGCTTCTTGTTCGCCGCAAGCCCTCCATCTGTTATAAAGCAGAAAGGACAGACCCATGTATTATGGCCCCCACGGCTATGCGCCACAAAGCTATAGATAAGGTGGGATTGAGGAACCGATCTGTAAATTGCTCTTCCGCACCATGCTTTCGGTGTCAAGTCAACTTTCATTCCCAAACCTTATGTGATTGCGGGTCGTTTCGCTGTCCGTGGTACGTTACTGGCTCTACAATATGCACCCTCTCTCATGATACTTCAGTCCGGACGTCCGGTTTATCTGCGAGACAGAGGTCAAGAATGCTGGTGATCGCGGAAAGGGGCTTTTTGCCTGGAGTCGTATTTTACAGTATGCATGATGTCAGCTCATGGCAGCCTCTTCAATTCTGTCTTCGTATAGGGGCAGCTACATTGTGGAGTACGCTGGTTCCCAGATTGGGAGCGTCAGAAAAAGGGAGCTGGTGGCCAAGGGCTGTGTTTATATTCTACAGGCGACATCAAATGTGCGCCTATAATGCATGGGCTTTCATTGGGGACTGACATCACTGTCCCAGGTTTTTGTCGACGCAAGCAAGGATACCCCAAACAATATTGCGCGCTACATCAATCATTGTTGCGCACCTAACGCTAGGGTAGAAATCTGGGAGGACATTGCAGGTCAAGCCCGAGCTCTTGTCATAGCTAGCAGGCGTATCGGTGCGGGAGAGGAGATCACTATTGACTATGGAAGGTGCAGCTGCCCAACAAACTACTTGCCCGATTACTGACAGAGTCGTAACAGAGAACTTAAGCCGTCCCCGTGCCTGTGTTCGGAATGTATCGGTCACTCAGAGATCGTCGATTTTCCATCTGTTGAAGTGTCCGACTTGCCTTCCTATGCACAGCCATTAATGTGCATTCAGGCAAGGGAATCTGAAATGGCCGTGCAGTCTATCATTCTCGGAAAACACCCCGAAGGAATAGAATGGCGATATCGTTCAGCATCCCGACGGTCTCCCTGCGATTTTATGAGTAAACACGGATGACATAGAGAGACACGGAGGGACGGTCAAAAAGTTTCTCATGAGGGATCTTAAATTCCTGTGCTGAAGTAGGTGTTCTATTCACAGTGGAACCAGCTGCTCGCATTCCTAAGACCCACAATTTACGAGGAAATCGTGAGGCAATCAACATAGTTGTAGCTCTGGAAACAACTGGAAACAAGTGTTTGATTCATTCGCTCTGCCACTCCGTTTTGCTCTGGAGTGTAAAGGTGCTGTTGTTTCATGGATGATGGCTAGACGTTTGAATTCTGTTCCATTTGATTTGATGAGACGTAAATTCACTGTGCGAAAGAATTGAGTCCAGCCACAGAATTCCCAATTAGCGATTTCAGCACGAAAATGTGCCTCAGTAGATTTTCGCCATTCTTTGAGTTTCGAATAGACTTGGGATTTCTTATGGGCAAATAGAATCCACACCTCAGAGGAATGATGATCTATAAGGACCACCCAGTAGCGTATTCCACCTGGGCCTTCAGGCGTTACTGGACCACCAACATCTAGTGCTGGCCATAAATACGATACGAAAAAATATATTCTGAATATATTCAAATAAATATGAATACGATACGGTGTTCGAACCCTTCACTGAATATGAATACGGCATAGCGTACTCGAATATATTTGAATATGTTTGAATACCACTGCGGCGTGATTTGGGCCCTCGGCAGTGGCTCCCGGCCGAGATTTTCGGGGTAATCATCGGTCTATATCAGCCGTGAATACGACAATCAGCCTCCCGTGGTCTTCCGAGGCATTCGGCATAGATCCGACCAGTCCTCTCGGGCATCTCGGATAACATTTCATACCGGCATCCTTAGTCTCCGAGCCGTCCCATGTTGAAATTTGACCTTTTATACGGTGCAAGTCATTCAGAACATCGAATGGACGGAATATGAATGATAATGAAGCATATTGAACGCCTATTTGACTTGGTTAATGTGCCTGCTATAGTAAGTTTGAGGTGAGAGAATATATTCAAATATATTCATATTCAGCCGCTATGAATATGAATACGATACACTACAAATATGATACGCCGCTGGCGTATTTAAAATTTCAGAATATGTTTGAATATGACGATACGGAAAATTCGTATCGTATCGTATTTATGGCCAGCACTACCAACAATATGATGTATGTGGACAATGGTCCACATAGGAGGGGAAGCTTGTTTCAGTCCGTACATGCAATTTACTGAATGACATACTACATACAGTCGGATATCTCATAATGCATGAGGTCAAAATGCATAAACCTCATTATGCATCGACTTTTGGTGTCCACCGACTTGGTAGGCTGGGATTTTATGCATTATCCTCATAATGCCTATTGCATAGGGTGAAGAGTGCATTTATGCATTTTGAAATCGCAAAAATCGTACAATTTCGCGAATTTTACCGCTCTCAGGGTTCTCAGGATGTGCCTCTCTAGCAACTGGTCTTCTTTTCGAGCTTGAGCATTGGGTTGAGCATTTCCCTGTTTTTGTACTATATTAGTATGTTGACGAAGGCTTATTGCCTTTCGTGGACATTGGCGGCCAGTTCCTAATGCGTCCCGTTTCTATTTTGTTTTATTTATTGTTTCATTCTCGATCGCAAGCGCAACGGTTATATAGGAGCGGATCTAGCTCGACGTCCCTCAGTCTCTACCTTATCGGTGTGCAGGCTGAGGGTACGTTCACCTACTTATATATATTACCTACGGACACTTACACCTCCCTGTAGACGTTGTCTTACATCGTATTCTCTACAGGTTAATATATTGAGTCTCTACCTTATCGGTGTGCAGGCTGAGGACGTTGTCTTACATCGTATTCTCTACATAGTATATTTTGCGCTGGCTGTACAGGATTCTGTCTGCTGCACCGGAGGTGGCTCTGAACCTTGAGGTCTACATGTTAGTGACGGAGGTGAACTTTGCATATCCTGGTCTTCATTCTGTCCTGCTAAAATACCAGCATTCCCAGCTATTCCCAGTGTTCTGCATCTCAGCAATTCGGCCAGCTGTGCGAGGTGTAAGTTGAAGTTGCTGGCCATTCCAGTTAACCTGAACAAAGTTTGGTTGCTGTAAAGGCAATCTCCGGTGTACAGGTATCCAGAGTGCGATTGACACGCTCTTGCTCCTGAGCTGCATTTCGTATGCGCGGAGTACTTATTTGGAGGCGTAGACCTATTTAATTTAATTTTGCTTGATGGAAAGCATTGACTGATTGATCTGGCTCATACATTCAGTAACAGAAGATAATTGGGGGAGCTTGCTCCCCCCTTTTGTCTGAGGTTCCCGAAAAGTGGATGGCTGTGCAATGTGCCTACTCTCCCACGGGTACGCCATCAGCTGTGATATCCCACGGGTACGCCATCAATACGTGATGTTAAACAGTACCTTAAACTTCAATTAAACCAAGTGGCCTACTGTACAGCGGCGCAATCAGGGGAAAGTGCAATAATAAAGAAAAAGAAATACTCCCAGCCAAGGGCTCGCATCAATAGGAAATTACTCCCGACTTTCGAAGAAACCACAAAGGCAGGAATACCATCAACTTCAGTTCCCACGGTTCCGACTCCATCAATTCCATTCCCCCCCCAAAAAAAAATCAGAACCACTAGCCTGGGCAGCAGTCAAAATTGCACAAATTCCTGAACTCAGCTCTATGGTAGCAGGTTTTACCGGGACTGCGGCACTAAGACAAGAAGTATGGCATGAGTTGTGTATGTAAGGCTGATTTAAAGACGAAACTTTGCCTTTGCTTTGCCTCTCACAAGATCAGTTCTGTTCAGGCTGGACGGAATTAGCGCAAGCTCCCCCTTTTCTGTAAACCGGGCACCAGCATTACAATACATAGTTGTGGAGGATTAAGCTGATGTTGAGTGCTAATGCTAAGCGCTAAAAAAAAAATCAGCTACTAAGCAAATGGCTAGAAGTGTAAGAAATACCAAAATACACGTCATAGAGGAGAGAAAGAAAAGAGGGAGCACATCCATTGAGCAACTACACATACTATATAGGTAGGACATATCTATCCATGAGGTCATGAGGTTGAAGCAAGGTTGAAGCGTCAATTCTGTTTCGGCGCGCGTTCCGAGGTCCCGTGACATTGACAGTTGCATGACTGACTGCCGGCCGTTCCCGAAGTCCGAGGCCATGGAGTCAGGACTCCAGGACGTGCTTACAAAGCATTTGGACGGAGATTTGTAAGCATCTGCATTCCGGAGCCCTATACCGATGAATGGGGAAGCAAGCTTCCCCATTCAGATGATACAATATCTAAAGGACCACGAGCTTTGGTTTGACTTTTGGAGAATGGTAATTTCTTCATTTTCCCAAGAACACAGGGTTCACAGAATTTGGGGATTCCTGTCAAGGATGTAATTTCACCAAGTCGGCCTTTAGCAACAGATTTCTGTAATAGTTGGAAATTTGTATGACCAGATATTCGATGAAGATGATTGATATCCATAGCAAATAGTGCATGTGGATCTTCACTCAAAGGAGTATAGACAATGTGGTACAGTCCCTTCCGATGCTTGGCTTCAATCATTCTTTGCCCTTTTGGGTTTCGATTCACAGTGACCGGCCGAAGGGCAAGGCCTTAAAAGCTATAGCCCTATAGGTGGGCTATAATGAGGCCTCGAGGCCTATAGCATTCGTCGGACAAGTCTGAAGGCCTTAAGAAGGGCTATAAAGTCACATGTCCAGCCAGCGAAAGAGGTGAGTGGCATTAGCTAAGTTGCGGAACAGCGGTTCATTTCATCTGAATTCTGCTAAGGTTTTTCTGCCAAAAGAAATTGCGTGGTCCAAGCGCTAACACGTGACATCTATAGGCCTATAGCTATAGCCTACCGTGCCTCTCCATCATAATATTTAGTTGGGGGCACTCCTGATGAGCTTGCGAGAGGAGTGCAATGTCTTGTGACAAGCGGTGTGACGCGTGACGTCACTCTCCTCTTCTTGATGTCCATGTGGAGCACACGGCACGACGCCCTCTGTCAGGATATGAATTTGTTGGTTCGCATCATTCCGACTTCGGACATTTCTTATCCATTGATACCTATCTACATTTATATACTTCTCGTAGTTGAGTACAGTCGACAATCAATCACTCTTACTCTTAACCCCCATCTTGACCTCTGAGTCTTTCTCTCTTGTGCCCCTCCGTGTGCTCCTGCACCTGCACTCCAGCAGCTCTTGTTCCGATCGAGCTCTATTGGCTTCCAGCCACCTCGGTTTATATTCTGATACCCTCAAGCTCATTCGACACACTTCGGGCTTTGCATCCCTCAAGATTTCTCTTTCTGCTGAACTCTGGAGCCTCTTTCCTTCCCTGAGCGGACCTACCGCTTTCTGAAGTCGCCGGACTAGTCATAAATCCGACCCGTTTGGCAGATACTACCACACCTCTGAGGTGCTCAAGGATTTCCGTGCTCTCCAACAGAGCATCGCGATCATCATTCAGCGCGAAATCGACTGCGTGGGATGCAAAACCGTCATCGTGTTGAGTTCAGGACAGTTACGAGGAAGGTGTCCCTACACCACAGTTAAAGCATAAACCTGCGGCAAGGTATTCATTTCGTTTCTTAACCGAAAGTTGCTTGCCGCTGTTGCGAGATTTCGACGTAGTCGTAGAAGGTTCGGGTTCAACACTGGAAACCGAGATAACGCGCCCTCCAGTACGACGTTTCCCGTTCGAATCTGAGTCCAGTTTTTAGTCATCGAGCTTAAATTGAATCTTAAGTACTCGATCCAGCCATATCAAGTTCATCATTATCATCGTCGACCTTGACGATAATTTCGGCGCTCTCAGCGCCAGCAGTAACTTCAGCCCAGGAAGAGGTTTCAGGATCGAGCTTATCACGAAACATTTCTTTCCGAATGTCGGCGTTGAGGCTCCGCCAGAACATAACAACCTTCTCCTGGTTGGCTTCAAGACCAATGGTACTGTAGGTCCGCTCCCATTCGGCCTTGTGAATTAGCGCTGACTTGGTGCCTTGAAGGGAAGACCGTAATCGAGTGCGTTGTTTCTCACGGAAATTCACGGGGAAGCAAAGATTGAATACAAGAGGAGGTCGCAAGAGCAGAAAATGATATCATGCTCCTTTTCGAAGGTTTTGAACAAAAGAACATGGTTCCTGAAGAATTTATTTTTTTGGCTCCTGCGTCGTCTGGAGCCGGAACAATGCAAAATATGGCTATAACTTCATGGTTCCTGATCGGAGAATTCTGGGAAAAATACCAGCGGATAGCCAGGACCCGGCTATGGAGGGTAGAGGACACTACCGCGGCCGCCTGACCCTTGCTACGGCCTCTGGAGGGCTCACATCAAAAGGTACTCCCAAAATGGAAGTGAATCGATTTTGGCTTTGCGTCCGTATTTGAGCGTTTCCCGTCAAGAAAATTACATAGTCGGATTCGGAAGGAGCGAAAATGGGGAGGGTTAGCTGGTTTTGGTCACTAATCGCCCAGCTATTGGGGAGTTACAGGGCTCGGGGCGACTCGACCGATAAGAGCATGATATCCGGATTTACTCGGACGACCACCTCTTGATTGAATAGACCCCAAAAGAACTCACTCAAAGTTCAACCATGCTCGTCATTCTCAACTTTGCTGTTGTAGAATTCAAGTGCACGAGCCGCCAAGTAGTACGACAAGTAAAGCACTCGTTGGTCGGTTGGAACTTTTCCGAGTTGAACGCTTCCTTGACGAATCGATGAAATGCGATGGCATCCGGTGAGCCATCATATTCCTTTGGAGGTATAGGCTTCAAAATCGTTTTATTTTTCCTGTGAGAACCCCGTTTCTTCTTAGAGGAACGGCGCTTGCGACGATGACGTGACCTCCCGGAACCTGAACCATCTGAGGACTCAAAATCTGAGTTCGACGAATCAGAAGGTTCGGATGGGGTGGGTGAACCATCCACACGCTCGGCATTGCGCAGGGTGCGCTCAATAAAGCTGCCTGGCGCGACGCGCGTCGCAGGAATGGGCTCGGGACGGGATCCGCGAGCTCCGTGATCCGCACCGATTTGTCTATCAATGCTGTTTTTAACAGCAGTCTGCAGCTTGGTTAAGTTAACCGTTGGCGTCGTCGTCCGAGAACGTTGCAAGCTGCTGATCTGCGCTTGCAAATCAGCAATTATTTCGTCTATGCTCTGGCCAGAGGCGACGGTATCTTTCGTTTGCTCAAAGGTCTCGGAGTTGGGGGTTCGGAAGAAGCCAAGTTGATTCGCGTCCGATCAAAGAACCCAGGTGGCGGTGAAGTTTGTTTTTCTTTGACAGCACGGCGAATTTCGAGCGGCTCGTTGCGCGTCGAGATCGCGCTCAGAGAAATCTTCCGAAAAATAAGCTGCACCCCTTCAGGTGGGAGGTCCAACAACTGAGGGTATAGCCGAACTGACAATGGTTTCAGGCACATTCACCGCCGATCCATCATCACACTTGTTTCTCCTCTCTCTGACAGCAGTTCTCAAATCTTTTTGTATAGTGACTCTTTGAGATTGACCGGAGGCCCGAGGCCTGGTGCGTGTTTCTCAAACTGCTGTTTCTCCATACTGAGGTTTTCATCCTTAGCTATTCTGCTTGCAACTGGGTCGTTCACCGTCGTCCCCGACCGCACTTCCTCAGTGAACGTCCTATGGGCCTTAAAGGTGCGTCGGCGGACCCTAGAGCCCTTTTTAAAGGGCAAAGGCCTATAGCTATAGGGCTTTATAGGCCGATAAATGTCACGTGTTAGCGCTTGGACCACGCCTCGAGTTCCAATTATTTTTGGAAGAAAAACCTTTGAAAACACAGCAGAATTAACCTTCAGACGACCTGACCCGCTGTTCAGCACCTTAGCTAGTGCCACTCACCCCGCTCGCTGCCTCTGTTGACTGGAGCAAAGACATGTGACTTTATAGCCCTCTTTAAGGCCTTCAGACTTGTTCGACGAATGCTATAGGCCTCATTATAGCCCACCTATAGGGCTATAGCTTTTAAGGCCTTTGCTCTTCGGCCGGTCACTGCACTTCCTTCCCTAATATTTGTATGAAGTCGGCCAAGTTTCCAGGCCCCTTGGTCGATTGCTCGGACCGTTGAACTCAAGTTGAACCAAAGGCCAATTGAAGGAAAAAACAATTACCAGGGGGTATAAAAGTCCTCTGGAAAAAGCGTGACAGAAAAAGCATGACATCCAAAAAACCCTTGCAAAAATTGCAATCTGAGACCAAAAAAGGTGAAAAAAAAAGTCCGCCCTTGCTTGTTTTCGCCACGGTGACGGTGCGCGGAAGGCTTGTTTTCTGGGGAAAAGGTAACACCTCTGTTACGGTCTTTCAGGCGTTGCTCCCTTCCAAGTTGATACAGTACGTGCGTAGTAGTCTACTTCTATAACATGTACTATGCAAAACTCGCGGAATCTTTCCACGTTTCAATCGCAGCGACAATTCTCGGGGAGCCTAAACGGCAGCTGGAGGATTCACCTGCGACTTTGGCTGTCAGCTGGCTTCCAGTTCCAATGGCGGAAAATGTGTTCGCCAGCTGAAGTGTCCATTTGTCGGCAATGTGGGGGCACTTTGGCGGTGATACAGTAGGGTGTGTATCGGTTTTGATGCAAATGTGGCCGCACAGCCATTTGAGGCATTTGCGGGTCCTGGTGGGGAGTCTGGGGACGAAACCTGTTGGCCCGGGGATTGGATGGCTGCGGACTGAACACGCTGGGTTTGCTGAGCTCAGCCAGTCTACATTTGGCACGAGCTGTTTCGTCTTCGGACATTCGAGGTGCAGGACGGAAGCCAATTCAATGGGCTAGGGGGTGGAAAATGTGACAAAGTGGCCACAATCTGCGATTGAGCCCCAGTCGTAGTGTGACGGAAGCGAAGGCGAGTCGAGTTCCGGCACAAGTGGATCAAACAAAAAGAACTGGGGTAAGTCCTAGATTGACCAAAGGACAAGGGGCACCCATCCTTAAAATCTTGGACACGAGGTCGGAAAACTGACTTAAGGCTCGGTCGAGGCCCACCCCCCATACGTAAGTGTTACATAATCCCCAAAACGGGTAATTCCCATCAAAAACTGAGAAAATTTGTCCAAGTTTTGCCGGGATTTGGATTGTACCAGCACACTTCGGGGACGCTTTGTTGCTCAAACATGTTATCCCACACAATTTTGCCTCCCAGCTGGTCAAAAGTTGCCGTTCGGGTCTGGTCGTGGGATACATAATATATTATGTAATCAAATATTTTCTGTTACTTTTTTTTTTGACCTTCGGAAACGCGTTTTTAGACCAATCAGAGGCTGGGTCGGAAAAGTGAAATAAGGTACTTCAGACCCCCACCCCCCTCTAACCCCGTGTCTCGGGTTTTGCCGGTGGGTGCCCTTTGCCAAAGGAAAGCAATCTACGACAACAGCTAACTAGCGCTAACTACTTATACTAGAAAATGGAGGCTGTGTATCAGAGTCTTGGTAACGACTCGGGGAAATATTACCGTGACCAGATGCGAACGTCGATCCGTCACATCCGCCCTTCAGATCGTCGACAACGACGAGCTCAATATCTAGTCAGAAAATAAATAAATCATGTTCAAACTCAATTCAATGTCCGAAATGGTCTTCGACAAATCAAAATCAAACCATTAGGGTCTCCTCGCCCTCCTCGTTGATGTCGAGGAAGGAAATCATGCGAATTTAGAAGTGTTCAAGTACTTCTGTGCTCTCCAAAAGAGCATCGCGATCAGTCGTCAGTGCGAAATCAACAGCATGGGACGCAAATCCAGGAGGTTTACCTTTGGAAACCATTGTGTTCAATTCAGGACAGTTGCGGGACAGGTGTCCATGCACCCCGCAATTAAAGCATAAGCCGGCTGCAAGGTATTCACTGCGCTTCTTGGCAGACAAATGGCCGCCGTTGTCACGAGATTTCGACTTGGGAGGTTCGGGTTCAGCACTGGAAACCGAGATAACGCGCCCTCCGGTACGACGTTTCTCGTTCACATCTGTTTCCAATTTGGGTTCATCGGTTCTGGTCCGAGGTTTCAAGTTACTCGGCCCAGGATTTTCTATCGAGTCATCGGGTTCGTCAACATTGACGATAATCTCGGCGCTTTCGGCGCCAGCGGTAACTTCAGCCCAAGTATTACAAATCTCAGGATCCAGTTTGTCGCGAAACATCTCTTCCGGATGTTGGCGTTGAGGCTACGCCAAAACATAACAACCTTCTCCTGATTGGCTTCAAGCCCAATTGTGTTGAAGATTCGTTCCCATTCGGCTTTATGAACCAAAACCGATTTATTTCGTTGAACGCAAAGGCCCAACAATGTGCGTTGCTTCTCGCGATAATTCACAGGGAAACAAAAGTTGAATAATCCCCAGAAGAAATCACTCAGAGACCACACTTTATCGTCGTTCTCAACCTTGCTGCAAGAGCACGACTCGCCAAGTGATATGACAAGTAGAAGACACGTTCATCAACGGGCACTTTTCCAACTTTGACATAGTTGGATCCTTCTTTCACAAATCGGTGAAATGCGACGGCATCAGGTGAGCCATCGTATTCTCTGGGAGGAATGGGCTTCAGAATCATTCGATCTTTCTTAGTACAAGAATTTCTACTCCTTTTCGAGGAACGTCGCTTGCGACGGTGCCGTGTTGGGTGAGACCTCCCCGGCCCTGATCCATCTGACGACTCAGAATCTGAGCCAGAAGAGTCGGATGGTTCGGATTGGGTTGGTGAACCGTCTACACGGTCGGCATTGCGGAGCGCGCGCTCGATGAAGCTGCCGGGAACGATGCGCGCAGCAGGGGTTGGTTCGGGACGGAATCCCGGACCGCGGGGCGGATCGACCGTGATCTGCCTGTCAATGCTGTTTTTGACAGCTGTCTGTGCCTTAGTTAGGTTAGGCCCCCGGTCACTACCTACTAGGTCGGTCCGGAATAGGAAAAATCGGTCGTTTCGAGGGCTTTAATTCGCCGGAAATAGCCTCAGATTGCCGAGGGTTTTACTGGGCGGGGCCATCGGCTTTAATCGGTCTGGCGACCGATTTGCCATCACCCTTGGAATGGCGGGGTTGCCGTGACTTTGGCAAAATATATCCTCAATCTGATGAAGTAATCGAACGATTGAAGTTTTGTTTGACTTTGATTGCAAAACTATTTAATTAGTTTGACAAATGGATAGTTACTGTATTCTAATTCGCCCTTCCTACTGCAGGTGCACAGCTTGTTGGGGCTCTGCCCAAAACCCCGGGGGTTTTTCTTGGTGTACTTATACTTATATATGCGATGTATAACAGTTGTATTGATTTGTACAAACTATTTAGTTCAAGACCTTATACAATAGTTTTAGCAAGTGCACTATCTGCATTCGCAGGTTTGAACAGAGCCTTGATACGTTGGCTAGATGTGCATCGGGACAGTGCTACATATAGTTGGCCATGAGTGAACACATCGGTGCGAAGATCGAGTCCAATATTATTTACGGATTGACCCTGTGATTTGTTGATCGTCATAGAGAAGGCAAGACGGGCAGGAAACTGGCGACGTTTCATAGATACTCCCACTTGTTCCATAGCTGGAATAATAGAGATGCGGGGAATAAAAGCTTTCTTTCCCATATGTTCACCACCAATTAGTCTGATCTCCAGAACATGAGCAGCCGCTCTTGTGAGAATACCTCTAGAGCCGTTACACAGACCATTTGGAGGATCAAGATTGCGCAGAATCATGATTGGGCATCCCACTTTCAAAGCCAGCTTTGCAAGAGGCAGCCGCGATGCTTTCACAGAGTTGAGATATTCTACGGGATATTCAAAACCCCCATCCACGCCCTCCTCTATGATAGCAGAGTCTGCACTGTGATAAACGGTTTCCTGACCATTGAATTTATTGAGTAGCTTCTGATTGAGCTCATCAACTTCATCATTTCTGCCCGAGAGAATAGTGCGTTCCAAGAAGTATCTATCATCCTGATGATTGAATTGAATTGCGGAAATGCCAGGGTAGATTGCATCGACGAGAGCTTCTTCTGTATTTGTAGGAATTTTGACGTTGGCTGGCAATTGCACATTGCCATTGGCATCAGAATTTCTCCCATCCTACATCTACAGTGGTGGCAAATAGAAATTGCCGTGGCTTCTTGGCCAAAATCTTGCTGTATACTTCACGGAATGACCTGAAATAAGATGTAGAAATAAATATATGATACCTCTGTACTGCTTAGAACACTCAGCTATATATTATGCCCTGACAATGCATCAATAACAGGACAGTTTCTGATTATCGCCATATCTGGAAAGACTCAATGTATCCTCAGCAAAAAAGTGTCATAATAGGATGAAAGTACTTGAAAAACAGTCCTAGTTTCTACTTTGGTTGAATGGAATTGACCCTCATTTGAGCTCACAACAGCCGCTCAGAGTTGGCTATTTTCACACAAAATAGCTGAAAATGCAGAGAAAATATCTAAAATGACCAACTTCGCGCGGCCGTTGTGAGCTCAAATGAGGGTCAATTCCAGTCAATCAAAGTGAGAACCAGCATTGTTTTTCAAGTACTTTTATCCTATTATGACACCTTTTTGCTGAGGGTACATTGTGTTTTTCCGGATATGGCAAAAATCGGGAACCATCCATTATTGATGCATTCTCAGTGCATGATATATTGCTGAGTGTTCTAGGAGGTACAGAATTATCACATACCCATCTTTACATCTTATTTGAGGTCATTCGGTGAAGCATACAGCAAGATTTTTACCAAAAAGCCACGGCAATTTCTATTTGCCACCACTGTAAGAGCCAGCGAGCAAAATCTTTGTCTTCTTGGCGAGCATGTGGTCCCCCCAATCTCATATTCTGGGTTAGATTAAGCATCTGAATCCGTGGCCACAGATAAGAACGCTTGAGGCAAAAGCCAACAATAGAGGGTTTGCGATGAGCCATTGGAGCCATTGAATGGCTAACAATTTCCCGATTAGGGAACTTTGATGGCCCAAAAATTGTTGTCAAATTATACAAGAGGTGCTTGGAATGAAGTTTAGATGCTGAGACTAGGGTTAGCCTTTGTCAATGCGTCTGGATTTCGACTTTTGTGTAGCCATTAGCCATCCAATGGCTGCATCGCAAACTCGCTAATATCCTCTCTCCTGCCTTTGACAACAACTGGTAGAATCTGGTGGAAGTCTCCGCCAAAGACAACAGTGACACCTCCAAAGGGACGTGAATCACTGCGTATATCCTGCATAGTTTTGTCAACAGCTTCCGGCGCTCGATGATCCTGCATTGGCACTTCATCCCAGATCACCAATTCAACTCGCAGCAGCAGTTCAGCCAAGTGTGTGCGCTTTTTGATCTTACATAGAATGTCTTGATATAGAATTAGGGGAATCTTGAATGTGGAGTGAGAGGTCCGGCCACCGAGCAACAACAATGAAGCTATGCCAGATGATGCAACACAGAATAGCCTGTTTGCGATGCAGCCATTGAATGGCTAATGTCTAAATAAGTGTCCAAATTCCCCCAGTTCGAGTGTCCAAATTTCATTCCAGGCAGCTCTTGTTGACTTCTACATGAAAGTTTAGCCCATCAAAGTTTCCTAATGCGGAAATCGGTAGCCATTCAATGGCTCCAATGGCTCTTCGCAAACCCTCTAATACAATCTTTCCTTCAGCTCGCAAAGCATAGCATAAGGTGTTATAAACATGAGTCTTCCCTGTCCCGCCTGGACCGTTCAGGAAATATAATTTGGGTTCACTGTTTTGTATGGAATGCATCACAGCATTGAATGCAGCGCGCGCTGTTCAACCTTAAGCCCCTGGATTCGAGGTTCAGTTGAGCCCGCTGTGGTGTATTAGGAGGAGTTTGGTCCCTAGAATATTATTATATAAGATAGCAAACAGGAAATATGAAAAGAAAGAAAAACACTCACATTGAAGACACAGATTAGCTAAACAAAAGATTTTAAAATCAAAGTATTTGTGACAATATTCAGTAGATGTCGTACAACAGAATTCGGCTCGTTGATATGTAGATTTTTAACAGCGAAGAAGTAAGGCTGAGAGCATGTGAATTTATTTGTTTGCTAAAGTTTGGGTTCTCTTACCACCACCAAAGAGCAGAGCTATAAAGCACCTCAGTTTTACAGCCAAAAGCTAGCAGAGGAAGGCTACAGTACCTTTCTTCAAGACACAGTGGAGGTGCAAAGGGAAGGTGCAAGGCACAATACCAAACTGCGAGGCAAACTTGAGGCAAACGCGAACACAGGAGCCGCGCTGAATGACTCACACGTCAACTGTCGGACAACCTCGGCCTTTAAACATCTCGACAGCCGGTTGTGTTGTAGGATGTTGACAAAACCCCGTGATTTTCTGTCAAACGTCACGCGACTGATGGCCAAGTACAGCTGTTTTACGGTGTTTGTCCGGTTTTTGATCGAGTGGGGCATTTCGTTTCTTGTTTACACCTGTATGCCTCTGAGTCACCGTATGGCTCCACTCTGACCTCAGATTGGGCTATTTCCAGCCATTTTGCTCCATCAGTGAATGCAGTGGGCCTGCGGTAGAGCGGTTGAACTGCCTCCGGCTCCTCGGCGAGGGTATGCACAAGCAATCACAGGTAAACAACTTTTGAAGAACCCCACTCCATCAAAAACCGGACAAAAACCGTAAAACAGCTGTATGACATTGATAGCGGACCGAACTTCGTGACAAGTCAGATACCTAATTTGGAAATTGTTACTGTGCACTCAGTTTTCACCCAATGGTATTGAAACTGTGCAGAAATGACCATAAGAAGGAAGACTAGAGATCCCTCGGGTCAAAAGTCTCAAAATCCACAAAATCATTTTTCCTTCCACGGATTTCGCGCTTTCGGTCCGGGCCGAGACATGGCCGGTGGCTGTACGATTCCATCAGCGCATCCGCACCACTGAACCTTGACCAAAACTCGACCAAAACCAGGAGATTTCTGCCATGGATGTCTGCCGGGGTCAGAGTTGAGATACTGACTAACTTTAGGCCATGGGTTGATGCCTTTTTTACCCGAAATCGCAAGTTAGGTACACACACTTTTGACATTTTGCGCAAAAATTTCGCGCTTTTCTAACCCTAGACTAGGGTTACTTCGTTTTCTCTAAAATGCGAATTTTGCCTATAAACCCACCCCAAGTTCCTGCTAAATCTCAAGTTTCAAAGAATTTTGGGCAAAATTCCGGCTTGATATGAAGTTGTGTCTGCTATCATATATAGTGCCGGGTTAGAAATGATTGTGTAATTTACAGTACAAAAATTACATGTAAATTACGCGTAAATTACATTCTTTACAGGGGGCCTTCAGATTTGAGCGTAAAGAATGGTAATTTTTGCCTGGAAGAGCTGGCCTACAGGGCCATGTTTCAGAGCATTTACAAAGCATTCAAACCAATTTTTTCCTAAGAAATGCGAACGAGCATTTTCGGCCCTATGTGAGTTGATCACCGCCATCTGATGTCCGATCATGTGTCAGCCCTTGACGTACTCGCTCAATACTCGCTCACCTTTCCAACTCAGCACTTGGTTAAAACCATGCCCAGGATTATGAAACCTTCCTGAGAAGCACTGCGCACCAACCATTCAATCTTGCGGGCGGACAGCGGAGCCCACCCACCAAAATCTGGCAAATCTTACCAAAAAATACATTTTTTACAAACTTTACATGGTGTTTTTTACAGTAAAGAATGTAAAACATTTCGGGCCTGCGGCGCTGTAAATTACGGTAAATTACACTGTAATTTATGGGGTCTCCGACCCCCCTTGTAATTTACAAAGTTTACGGACCCCAAATCATTTCTAACCCAGGCCTAATCATATAGGATACACAAAACAATTTCCTCTCAATGGTTATTTGAAATTCAAGAGACAGAACATGGCTTTATTGACAGTGCTTGCACAGAATTCTCCTGCCAAGCAAGCACCTATTGGCCATAGAGTAAAACAACGCCTCAAATACGGCTTACCTGGGTCATGAAAATAGAGTAAATCAAGCTGAAAACAGCCAAAGCTACGGGTGACACGGACTTTTTTCGTCCAAAAAAGGGCAAAAAAGGTCAAAAATCGCGGGCCGGCTGTCGCCGGCCTACCATATATGGTAATTTGCGGTGCTGTGAACTACTAGGAAGCTCCGACTACGTCGGAAGGCAGCTTGCTTGCTCGAAGGATAGATTCCGCACCCGAGAGATGACGAACTCCCTCTGTTTTTTTTTTTTTTTTTTTTTTTTTTTTTTTTTTTTCAATCAACTGAGTAAGCTGACGTATAAAGCTCTAGCAGCCAACTAGCAGCTTCTAATTAGAGTGGCAAAACAATACATAGATGGTTGTGTGCTCGAGCGAGAGACTACGATAGAAGATTACTCGTGAAGGCCTAGTGTTCAAATGAGACAAGCCGTAACGCGAGGACATATCGGAGTGCGAGCTGCGGTCAGTATCGGAGCTAGTCGAGGAACGAGGCACGCCGCCGTGATCATCGTCCAGTCGTCATACTTGTTGACTTGGAAGAGGCATTTTGCGTGTACACCTGGAGACAACAATCGCCGCCAATGAACACATGAATTTGAAGGCACAAGTTGTACTTTCAAAACACACCAGTCAAGAGATAACACTATCGTGTTATACCGAATGCAGAAAATGGGACGCAAGATGAAGACACCATTCTCAGCAGTGAAGAATTAACTGTCGCTTGTTGGCATTTTCTCGTTGAGCATTGAGCCTTGACAGCTGAAAAATCGTGTCATGTAGGGATTGAATCAAAGGAATGATTTGTTGGATTGACTATGTTTCGAAGAGGCCATAATGGCCCATGGGCAACGGCCGGGCGAGTTGCAGCCAGTTGTAGCGGACATCTGACATTATAGGATATTAAACTGTATCAGTGTATTCTGTGGACGTTTGCTGGAAGCCTGCCCAAAGGAGTCGTGAAAATGTAAGAGCTAGCTGAGAGTCGGGAGCGATCGAGAGAGATAGATTGGAGATAGATAGTAGCAAGGCCGGAACACTCATCAAGCACTTTGAATATTCAGGCAGGCTTGCAGAACTCGGGACGTCTTCCCGAGGCCTCTTGAAGAGGATCCAAAGAGGATCTAGCCATAGATGGTGCCATGCGCATGCCAGTGGCCAACTGAGGACTACTAGTACTGAGGAGACGTCTTGGGAGACGTCGTCACGTTGCCCGGATTTTCTCTTGCTTCGAGTAGGACTCGGACGCTTGCTGCGGGCTTCCAGTGCTTTTATGGGGACGTTTGCAACAGGCTTTCTAGGACTTTGAGAGGAGGCGCTTTGGGCGCGCTTGGCTTTCTGGCAAAGAAATTGTTTTCGGATCTAGTGCCCCGATGGAATTGTGGTTTCGGATTTGGAAAGCTGTGCAGCGGGGACAACCGTGGAGTAGGCGGCAAATCGATTTTGCGACGGCTAAGGACACATATAGGCAGAACGGATTTTGATTAGAACTAATAGAAGCGATGACCTATCTGCAGCCAAATAGAGCCAAATCTCGTCGAAATCAACGAACTCAGGCCTATTCTCACACTTGATTTCCAACAAAATTGATGTTACAGCCGTTTTGGAAACAATATACGGGTTTTGATCGAGTGGTGCTCATTCGTTTGTGCTTACCTTTGTTTTGCTTCCCATCACCAGCTCCACTTCAGCCGAATCTGAGTTTTGCTTCCGCCACCCAGAGAACACCAGGAAAAAACAGGGGGTTAACAGAACTGAGGATCAAGACGCAGTTGCTACTTGCCCAGAGCTCGACAGGGACATGACTTGCGAGCAAGGGCCAAAACAAGGGACCAGCGGCACTTGATGTGGTGGTGCCCCCGGCTTTGCCAATGACAGAATCGTCAACAAACGTAAGCACAAACGAACGACTATAATCGGGTGCTTGGTATAATCCCCCCCACAAAAGACACTTTCCAAGTCAACGGAAGTATTTGGGGGGAAATTTCCAATTCCCCCCAAATACAAAGTCGAACTTTCCCCCCAAATAAACTTCCGAGTTCCGATTTTCATTTTTTGACCTAACTCCGGCGATTCAAAGGTATCACTCTCGGTAAGTATCCTGCCTAGTCTCACTCCTCTGTCCTTCGTTGGCTCCACGCAAATCATACTTAGGTTATTTTGGCCATCAATCTCGGCACGCTCCGAGGTCAGCATTCTCCGGCATCTCTGTCTGATACAGTAGCAGTTAGCTCTAAAGACCTTGTGTATCATTCTCTAGGTCTGCCAAGCCCAGGCCCGGAACCTAGAGGTACTGTAAGACTCAATTCCATCCAACGTGAAACAATACAAGTACTCTAGAGAGTCCCATCAAAGTCGGCTCCGGGCATCTTGGATAGGGCACCTTTCAGCCGTTTTCCGCCGGTCTGCTCATTAGTTACGTTCCAGGTCGTGCTCTGTTCAATTAGCATTGAAAGGATGAAAGCTACAATGATTATACTGATGCCCAACAGAGATGCCGGAGAAGGCCGATTCGGACCTCGGAGAGTGCCGACTCATGCCGAGCTTGTATTGATGGCCAATACAACCTATATTTTGCGTGGATCCAGTGAAAGACAGAGTAGTGAGACTAAGCAGGGTACTTACTGAGAGTGAGAACCTTGAATTGAGAGAGTTAGGTCAAACAATGAAAATTGGAAGTTTATTTGGGGGCAACTTTCAACTTTGTATTTGGGGGGAAGTTCGAAATTTCCCCCCAAATAAACTCGGCGACATCGGTTGTGTCTTTTTGGGGGCAATCACGTCAAAACCCCCATTTATAGTGGGGATGGGCGAAAAAGTCATATATTTGGGGGGAATGATTAAAAGTGCACTTTAACCGCCATAGTCATTAACTTTGCACACAGCTAAACATATTGCAATCAATGCTGGCTCGTCTTCCTGGTATTTTCAATATCCTGTTCAATCCCCGAATTGCGAACTTTCCGGGGATTCATCATTCCGGGCCCATCTTGAACATTTCCCATCTCTCCGACCCTTCTTCGAGCACCGACTCGGATGTACGCAAGGCCATTCAGACGACGGCGGTGCTTCGAAGCACTAGTACGAGTGTATACAGACTATGGTATTCGAAATTTGTATATACGAATCCAATACGGGTATTCATGCATGATGAAGTTTGAACAACGAGCGGCGCGGCCAATGTACTTTTTATCCAGGTCCCAAAGTTGTGAATGCGTCGGACTCAGGCGCAACCAGGGATTTCGTCCCGTTTGGCATTGATATCCACCTTTGAAGAGAGCTTCAGACGGTAACGACAGAAGAGGCATCCCCTACCGAAACGGTCTCGGCAAACTCCACGACGCCGAACGACGCTTGTCCCTGCCCATGATGACCGACTTTCGCACCCCCTGCATTCGAGGCCAATGTCCCCATCGGGATGGAGTTCCATCCTTTATCGTTGTAGTCAATAGCCTCGCGAAAGTGTTGGCGTCTGTTGAGTCTGTAGTAGATTAAT
This sequence comes from Favolaschia claudopus, assembly GCA_037176885.1. Taxonomy (NCBI): domain Eukaryota; kingdom Fungi; phylum Basidiomycota; class Agaricomycetes; order Agaricales; family Mycenaceae; genus Favolaschia; species Favolaschia claudopus. The sequence continues at coordinate 19,979 of JAWWNJ010000054.1, read as the reverse complement.
ACAGCAGCCATAAGGTATGGGAGCAAACGGAACGGGACATACGTCGCCATCATGCTGTTCATGTACACTACAAGCGGCCACGGAATATGGAGTTGAATAGGGTATGAAATGATAGATACGAACGTTTACTGCTGGAAGCGAGACCGAGGAAGAACCAGAACGTGTCGGGGACTGCGAGAAACTGAAAACGCGTATTCAGTAAGGATAAACCAGGGACAGCGAAGCACGGATCAAGACATACGACCAAACTGTCTGAATGATGCCCGCGACTGTGTTACGAATGCATTAGAAATACCGCTTGAAGAAAAGGCATGCACGTACCGATCTGGGTAATCGATAACAAGAGCTATGGCAAGCAGACTCAGTGACCCACTCCATCATACGGCAGTAACAGCACTCACAATGATGTAAATTCCCAATGCAGAGAGGCTGAGTGGCTTCCTCGCCTCGGTCACTGAGAGAAAGATGATCGTTGGGGACGGAACAAGCAAGGGGTTGAAGCGACTAACATCTATGAATACGGCTCGCGAAATAACTGCGGGTCGACTCGATAAGCCTCACGAATACCGATCCAGATTCAAATCTCACATTTGCACAATGAAAGCGGAAAGATACCTTGGAGGCTGCTGGAATTAGCTCTATAGCGCCAGGGATACACTCAGCATACCCTGCAGGCCGGACGGGAGCAATACAGTGGCCTGAATAGCTACAGGTTGCCGCCTTGAGGGAGGCCTGGAGCGCCACTAGGGTGATACTGCGAATGCAGTACAGAGTCTATGGTTAGAGGCTATGCCTCCATAGCTCTGCTAGTCCCCCCAGCGTGCATACCCTGAGTCAGGGGCTGACGAGACACGGACACGACTAACTGCCGCCAGCGCCCAGAGCGCTGGTCTATTCTTGTTCCTTCCCATTCCCAAGAGGCCGCCGAACCGAATCGCATCACACTGACAGGGTGCTTTCTAGGGTAACCTTGTACTACTTGGCGAGCGAGTGTACAATATATCAGAAGAGGAAGACCCACCACCTCCGTACAAGGGTAGGGAGATTCTACCTCCCTACGTTGGTACGTGACACATGGGATCCCCTTGAGTTGCCAGATATCCTGACAATGGTACGCCAGAGGTGGCAGCGCCTAAAAATCAAGATATTTGTTCGTCATTGGGAACATCCACAGAGCCCGCGCGGCAGGGAGGCTGGGGAAAGGTGTGAGCCTCATCTGAGCATTATCATTATTTATGTATCATAAGAATATCCCCTCCCATGTGTGATGTCGCTGCTCCGGCTTCTTGTGTACCGCCCACAATCACGGTCTCGAGCTCACCCACGCACGAAACGGCTCTCCGAATCCGTATTTTATCCGTGTTTTTTGTGTTGTTGATCAAATTTCTGGCCATCACCCTTGGAATGGCGGGGTTGCCAAATCCAAGGCCACGATTTCTTGTGGGACACGCCGAGATGTCGGAAAGACAAGACGTGAGAGGCCCATGCTGATTGTCGCCGCTTGAGTGACGAGAGGTGACGAGAGAAGCGCTTGTTTGTGGAGATAAAGTTGAAAAGCGGCGCATCAATGTGCGGGAAACACCGCCGCCGAGTCCTAGTACAATACATGTTGTTTACGGGTGTTGTTTGGTGCAGTATAGATTGAGAACGAAAGAAATCATTCGTGTTCGGACCGCGGAGGTCCGGAAACCGTTGGCGAGGCCATTGACATAACATCACGGCTAAGATAGAGAGCGTGGGATCCCCACAGCTTACTTAAGCATGTTATGTAATGCTTATGAATCGTTCCCACGGCCAAATCCCCAGTTGCACAAAAAATTCGTGCTCTTTCCGGCCTGCGGAAGGGCTGACCTACAGACTTAGAAGACATTCTCGCTGTTTCGGCTCTGAAATTTTGGTTTTTGGTTTGAAAAGCACCTTCCACACTGCAAGGAGGTTCTGTCACTCATTGCGCCCAGTGTTCCTCCTAAGGGTTAAGCCTTAGAATGAATTAAGCCTTAATTTCAAGTTAATGTTAAGGCTTAACGTGAAGCTGGATCCATCTTAACCCTTAATTAAGCCTTACCTTGGATTACGTCACCGTCTCGGCTACGTTCTGCAGGTTCGGCAGCTGCCGCCGGACCGCAGCATTGTCAAAGGGATTATAACTGTACGGCGGGTTCCGTTGATTCTGCTGAAGCGTCGGAACATGGGTCAAGCATTGCCGTGGAGGGAGCAATTTGATATGCCGCCGACCTTTGCGGCGCAATTTGCGCCGCAAAGGTTTGACAGGTCCCACCCTTAAGCGAGCATGCCGAGATGACTATCGTGTGGCTGTGCTGGCCAAATTTTCCTCCGAAATTTTTGAAAAGTGTCCCATTTGGTGAGAAAACCACATAGAAAAACCCAGAAAAAAAGTGGTCTGAATTACCTCTATATACTCCCCGAGGGTTATAGGATGTAAAACTGGGGTAGGTAATAGAAATACGAGACACATTTGGGTTGGCCGTTTTTGGCCGGCGGCCAACCACTCAAACCCGAACTCACTCATCTACATTATCCTGCGCTCATAGATGATCTCATTCCGCTTTGTTTTACTTACTTATTTGCTATAAGTACTCAGTTGTATTAGTTACAATTCTTTGGTGAATATTGAACGTGCGACTAAAGAAATGAGTTCTAAAGAACTCAGGCAGATTGGCAAGCGCTATTTGCGCATGACCAAGGCTGCTGAGGAGAGTCGACGTACCTCTCATGTATCTGACGAGGAATTGGTTTCCTTCGCGTCAGATGATGACGGCGATAAAATTGCTAAAGTTAAACTGAATAACTTCAACTCACCTCGTTCGGCAGGCCCTCAGGCGCAATCTACACCTGTGGCTACTCGTAAGGTTGAGATTCGCTCGGCTTCCTCCTCAGATAGCGAATCTTCTCGAGGTGAAGGCCCTTCAAAGCCGAATAAGGGTAAAGGGCCGGACCCGCTCAACTGGGGTGCGGTCGATTGGTCAGATCAGTTTTCAGAGGCTGATCTTGACGCACAGCGCGCGGCATTCGCTAATTTTGAAGAGATTAAGCGTATTAAGAATGAGCCTATCTCAACTCCTTCTGACTTGCTCCAGGATGTACCTGTGAATAATGTCCCTTCGGATAGTTCATCCACTACTGTTGTAATAGACAAACCTGAATATAATTCTCCTCCCCCTCACTCCGTGTCTGGCCAGACCTCTACTTCGTTTTCAGACGAAAAAGTGAACCTTCAGAAACGCTTGAAGGAAATTAAACTTGAGGAGAAGCGTCAGATAGTTTAAAATCTAGAGTGCTAAAACACGCCGTGTGCGTGACCAGGTACAGCCACTCGGACGCGTTCGACAGGCGGCCGATGACACAATACTGTAGATACTTGTACCGACTCTACTACTACCGAGGCAACCGACCCCGACACCGTGACACCGTGACCCGCCTTCGGCAACGCAACCAGAGCGGCAGTGAGCGTGACGGTTGGAATTTGCGCAACCGAGAACGCGAAAATTGGCCATGATCTTGGGCAAATTCAGACTTTGAGTAGTCCAACTGCGACGAAAATAGTTGGAAACGACAGTTCAGAGGATTTTAGCAAAAATGGCGCCAAAATAGGGCGAAAAATGAATATTTTCTGAAATGTCGCGATTTTTTGGAGACAACCAGACCGCCCGTGACCGTGACCCGCCGCGGTTTGGGCAACGCAACGGAGCCCACCGTGACCGTGACGGTTGCCTTGGTACAAGTATTTACAGTAGACCACGTACATTGATTGGGGGAGCTTGCTCCCCCCTTTTGTCTGAGGTTCCCGAAAAGTGGATGGCTGTGCAATGTGCCTACTCTCCCACGGGTACGCCATCAGCTGTGATCTCCCACGGGTACGCCATCAATATGTGATGGAGGCTTAGACTCAGACCTGAGACGAGTTCGGAGTGGCCTCAAGTTGGCCTCAAGGTGGCCTACTGTACAGCGGTGCACTCAGGGAAAATGCAGTCAAGGAATACTCTCAGCCAAGGGCCGGCATCAACAGGAAATCAAGTATAAGGAGTCATCCCGCCCTTAAAGACACCACATGGCACAAAGGCAGCTGCAGTCGAGTTCAACAAGCTTAAGCACCCCGCCTTCGGCAGGGCCGGCTCGCTGCGCTCGCGTCCCTCCCTACGGCTGGTGCACAGCTTGTCGGGGCTCCGCCCCAAACCCCGGTTTCTTTTTTTGCGATTTTTTTTGCTGGATTCCGTGCCCGCGGCGCCGCACTGCCGCTCGCTGCACTCGCCGGCGCGCGGCGCCGGGGACCCCGTGATTTTCTGTCAAAAAGCACGTTACTTTCTGTCAAAAGTCACGTTACTAACGTCACCTTGTGTTTTCATGTATAGGATTCACACAATTCCGAAAAAAAAAATCAAAGACACCTGGCCAGCAGTCAAAACTGCACAAATTCCTGTATTCAGCTCATGGTAGCAGATTTCACCGGGACTGCAACAGTAATACAAGAAAGATGCCTTGAGTTGTGAATCGAAGGCTGATCTAAGGACAAAACTTGGCCTCTCAGTCTAACTTCTGAGATTCTCAGGTCGAGAGATAGCTTTCTTTTTTCCATTGGACTGATGCACAGTTTTGATTTTTTTTGTCGTACTTCTGTGTAGTCTGGACGGAATTAACGCAACTTACGCAAGCTCCCCCTCATCTGTAAGCCGGGCACCGGCATTACAAGACACAGTTATAAGGTGACTGTGACATCAATCCAGTCCTTTCGGCTTCTTTGCCGTGTTGACAGCTATCTACAAAACACTGGAGCGCTCCGAAAAAAAGTTCACACAACGGTTTTGACAGCTCCTGCCTAATTCGGCCAGCCCGCTCCACTTTCTCCAACGACACTCGCCCTTTCGTCACTGCTCCTGGAACGTCTCTCTCGCCTACCATGCCCTACAATACCTTCCGCTACATCCCTCCTGCACACAAGCGGCTCCTGATTACCATGGCCGCCTAGGCTGCAACACGAGGTCGCCCCGCCCTGACGCGCCAGCCGTCGACGCAATGGATCCGGCACCTACCTCATATGGTAATTGACGTCATTGCATCAATGGGAACTTTTTTTCGGAGCGCTCCAGTGTTTTGTAGATAGCTGTCATCTGCCTCCTCTCGGCCTATCTGCCTCTCATGATTCATCAATCCTCGATCTATATCATCTGGGCCCGCCGTTTTGTATATCCTCGCCGGGCACCGGCATACACAACCTACGTGTAAATCTCGGAGATGAGGTGGCGGGTTGGTGGCGTCACAGCTTCGATGCTTCCCGATCATAGCCCTCGCGTAACTTATGTATAAAAGGCAACGCCTTCCCAGTTTCCCCATTGCTCGCACCCCCACCATGGATAAACGCTACAGCCAAGAAGTGCCGAAGCAGCGATTATTTCTATCGGCCATATTTGGTCGTAAACAGAGTCGCTCGGCGAGCTCTGAACCACCGCCTTATGAGAGCATAACTGGTTCAACAACAAAAATCATACACAAAATCAGCTCAACGCGTGGGATGCCAGAAGACGCCCTGGAATTCTTGCGACAATACGATACAGTTATCTTGGTCGACGACTCACAGTCGATGACCCATTGTGGCTCCACAAGGGGACTGTCAAATAAAGCCATGTTCTGTCTCTTGAATTCCAAATAACCATCGAGAGATGATAGACAGGAAATTGTTTTGTGAAAAGAGGCACACCGAGCTGCATCCCAATCAAGTATCTGCCTTTTCTGTTATAGCAGCTCGAGGCGAGTTTATGTAATGCACGGCACAATTTTTATGAAGTCGTATTCGATCAGCATTTCCAGCTATCTACAAAACACTGGTGGAAGTATCTGGTCACAGTACTGTACCAATGTGTACGGTATCAACGTAACGAGTAGCGCGGTCCTGAAAATATTGCTTACATGAATCGCCCCCGTAATGCGAAATTCGTACTTTGAGCCCAAATATGGAATAAAAGGCAACCCGTTGCTACGAAGAAACCTATTTTTTTTTTTTTTTTTTCGTGACGCACCTCGGGACGTTGCCTCCATATAGAGCGGTACCAGTAGCCTGTTTGCGATGCAGCCGTTGAACGACTAATGGCTAGAGAAAAGATACTGTACCACCCGTCTGAGCAAGGGAATACCGATCTGCGAAATCCGCACTATACCTCGGCAGGGGGGCAAAATATTATTATTTGTTTGGCTAGTAATGCGGACATGGATCGGCGTGAAACAGTTGTTGTAGGTCAAGATAAAGCTGCAGAATGTGAGCCATGAGTCTCCGGAGGCCCCAGTCACCAAAGTCTGACCCAAATGAGAAGAGTTTTCATTATTGATGTTGACGAACAACCAAACATAAATATTTAGCGACGTCAAACACGTGCGCATCAGAGTGTGCTAGATCCAGAGATCTGACACCTCTTGCACAGCGTAGAAAGAACCGCCGATAATCAACCCATATGAAAACACACGTATTCAACACAAGGGGTGAGCGATCTCTGGATCGTGGAAGTTGATCTTGCCACGTGAGCCAAGTGATTGATGTCGGCCCCGGTTTCGGCATCCAAGGCAACGTTTCGGCAGTTGAGACAAGCCGTCAGGCTGCCGCTTGCCTCCACTCCTCCGCTTCCTCACCGTATCTTCTTATCGTCAGTATGCAACACGGAGCGCATCTCTATTGGTTATACCTCACTCTGTACCTCTCTACACGTCGTCTAATCAACATCCATTGCATCACTACTGCCAACAGTGTCCGAATCTCGTGTAAGAGTTGCAAGATCGTCGTCTGTAAAGGCAATCCGGGCAACTTTGGAGCAACGCGGAGTGCCAGGGGGTGATGTTGCTGGGCGTTTCTTAGACTGCGGCTGCGGTGGGGGTACTCCGAGACGCCGCTGCAAGAGCAATCTTCGTCTCAAACTCTATGCGTTCTGGCTTCTTGGCGGTGATTTCCCAGTGCGGATGGCTGTCGGATAGGTGTGTTGCCATGTTGTACTTCCAGTGCGTCTGCGGACACAAGGCACATGCAATTGGCACATTGGTGGAGGCTTTTGCAGTGGTGGACTTTGAAGCAGGCTTGATTTGAAACTCGTACACTTCGCGGCACGTTGATATTGCCTTTCTGCCTCGGATCGAGAGGGCGCAGGCACCATTTGACATGCTGCCTCCACAAGAACCGCACGGATAAGAAGTAGCAACCTGCGAAATTGTGTGAACGGAGGAACAGGGAGTGAAAAAAAAAAAGCAATCACTGCCGCAATTAAATTTTTTTCTGTGATTCCATGCAGCGACAACATGATATGCTTGCCCATATGGTTCTGGCGTTCCGCGCCGAGTACATCCTTGCCACAGATGAGACATTTACGTCGTCCATCTTTTGGGCTTGGTGCAGTTATGGACGGCAAACGATGCGAAATAATTCTTGTTGCGGCGGGTCCATTTTGAGTCAAGTGTTCAACTGAATGTACTCCGGGAATAAGTCTTTAAATTTCCACGACGATAAGCCTTGAAGATCACATACCCAAGTCTACAGAAGTCTCATACGGAAACTTGCCGCCCTCTTTGACGGGGCCATATACCGGGATTTGTAGGCGGATTTCCTCCTATTCAGCGCGTGTTAATAAAGTGGTCTTCATCGTATCTAGTTGAGAGTCAGAAAATATCCAAGTACTCTCAACTGCTTCCGCAGCATCTGGTAAAACTCCGGGAGCCAGATCATCCAGCAATGCTCGCGCTGGCATAAGTTCCGGAGTTGAGAGGGGTAGAACCAGGCGTCCATTGACGCAAATGCTTAGATGCCGTTGGAGCGCAACTGAGTTTGACTTCGCTTGTTTGACTTTTGCTGACTCGAACCCGATAAATCTTGTGCTCCAAGCCCAGGACAGAGTATTAGACTGGTCGAGAAAGGGGACCAAAGAAAGTATTTGCCCGGAGATCTCGTAGCGGCTATCTGGGAGATTGAGTTCGGCGATTGGAGCGGCATCGAGGTAAGTGGGAGGATGTGTAGCATGCGACTTGATGACGGTGCAATGAAGAATGGCCAACGCAACTTGTGTTTCGTTCACAGCAACCAGGGCCGCAAACAGCCCCTCCAGCTTCAGGAGATGAGCGGTCGCAGTCGTGTCATGGATTTTTGACGGTGCGCGATCCCATTTATCGCCGCCAATTGAATAACAACGAATGCGCAACAACCGATCATGGCTTTTGGCATGCTCGATGCCGAGTGTGGGGTCCATCAGCGTCCGTAGAATGCTTTTCTTGTGCGCAGCTTTACGGTCATCATCTGCATCAAGCTTTATCCATACTGAGTGAGGTTGGGCTGTGGAGCAAGCCGCCGTTTCTGCTGCAAGAGTTGCGGCACCACTGAACCTGAAAATATCTGCCGGCGAGAGACCTGCAGCGTCCGCATCACCGGGCTGGGAACTATCGATGTCCTCATCGATGGACCTGTCAAAGTCCTTGGATACTCCTGGATATTTGCCGCCGTTCGGCCTCATTAAATCAACACCTGGTTTGCTGAACAATTCATTGAAGTCGATTTCATATCCGTAGCGCTTCAGGAACTCGACTGCTTGGTTTACACCTTCGTCGTAGCATGCCTTGATATCGCATGAGCCGGCTGTGAGATCTCCAAGAAAATTACGGGGAGATAGATGGTCAACATCTCGACTGCGTCCCAATGAAAGCCGTTGCGCGAGTTTTTCCAGGTGTGGCCGGCGTCTGAATATTTCATCTATGCGAAGCGCGGAACCAACCCGCCGACGAAACTCGTCAATAGCCATATTTGAGGCGTGCCCACCAATCATCCTAGTTCTCCCGAAAAGGATTTCCAGGACATCATCGCCTAACAGGCAAAGGAACACCTTCAGACTCGGATTCAAGACTTTTGAATGCGCAATTTTGAAAATGGCACTTTTCACAAGACACTGTAAGTCCCCGTAAAGCTGGGGCGGCATGAAAGCAGACCCGTGTTTGAGATATAGAGCGCACGACAAATGTGCAAACTTCACGAGTTGGATGATCTCCTGAGACAACGAGAGGTTGGGGTTGATAAAGGGATCAAGCAGAGCATCAAACATTTCGCCGAGGATACATAGTGCGCGGTGAGTGTTAGCTTCTGCTGGAGTAAAGTCGGAAGCGTCGAGGAAGCGTAGATCGCCAATAAGCGTGAGAAGCTTGACAGTAGACGGTACATGCTGGGCATCCTTGGGATTCAATAGCGCATGTATGCTCTGTCCCGACCAGTCATGGCCAGATAGACGCTCCAACCATTGCGCCAAGATGTTCTTGTTGACTGAAATGCCATTGGCCAGAATCCCTTCCTTTGAACAGAAGGTTTTACGAACGGCTACGAAAGAGATTGACGTTGAAAATCTGATTTGACTCGGAATTGACAATTAAATAAAGCTTACGTTTCCAGCTATGTTTCGGATCGAATTCCATGGTTGCAAAATCTTCGCTGGTGAATAAGTTGAGCCCATGGAGTCCGGCAATGTGTGGGTACAGTGCGTCGCCGGGCTTGACTTCTCGGTGCATGCACAGCAAGTAAAGCGCCGCCTTTCGTTTAGGATCGCCGTCGGATGCGTACGCCGGGATTGGACCGTGTAATATTTCTCCGTAGGGAGAGAGTTTCCAAGCAGCGTTAATCATCTGCAAGATCTTGGCATTCTCTTGCCACGAATTTTGCTTGCACGTCGCCATTATAAGAACAGGTTTGGCTCCATAATCTCTCGCTGAATGGCGCGAGATAGCAGAAACACTAAATTCTTTCCCAACATGGACCCGTCCTTCCCGGGCAGCCTGCGCAGCTGCATGAACAGCGTTTAGGTCCGAGCCCATCTTCAATGTATCAAGCTCGGTATTCGCGTGCTCGCATAAGCCGGCTATCTCATCTGTTCCGTCCAAATAACACGGTCGTCCGTCTCCCGCAATTTCGTCCTGAGAAAGTGTGTGCAAGATCCTCCCTTCTTTGTCAACAGAAACGTCTTTGAAGAGGATCTCAATGCTTCTCAGAAGATCCATCATCTTGACCGGGCCAACGGTGATAGAGAGAGACGTGCTACGGCACAGGTCGGCAATTGTCCACCGAGTGGGGAAAGCGAAAGGGGATCTATGAAGCGCATGCAAGAACGCATCACCCCCGTATTCATAGGCGAGGATAGCAAGGTCCTTGTCGAGGTCGGTATAATTACAAGGGTGGTATAAATCACGAATAGCGAGATTCGCCTTTTCCGTGATTTTCAAAGGCCCTAGACCTTCTTTCTTTGCAGTTGAGAGCAGGCGCGGGAGTCCTGGGACGTCGTTTGTCGATATCACGTCAACAAGGTGCCGGTAAGACTCAATTCGTCGTTTTGCACGGATCAGGGATTTACGAGAATTATTTTTCTATTGACGGTGAGGTACGATTAAGCGTCATGTATTCATGATAATTACCTTTAGCCGCTCATCTTGTAGCTGTTTGAATACCCGCTGACCTTCTTGGCGAGTTGTTTGTGACTGAGGCGACTCGAAGGTTTCTTGCCCGGGGACTCTTGTGCCCACCCTCGGACTACCGCGACGAGCACCCCGTCGAGGGAGCCACCCGTGATCCGGTGCACCGGTTAGAACGAACTCGTATAATCGAGGCGGCGACATCCGCCGAGAGGAGTTTATAGCCGGGGTTTACTCGCGAGCCCGACGTGTGGATCGCAAACGGGTACGAGTCTAAAATGCAATCCAAATTCCAAGAAAAATCAACACCTAAACAATCATTAGTCTCTCGTAGACAAACGCTCTATATGTATCAGCTCGGTGCCCTCGCTATATAGAGTCTGTTAGTTACCGCGCCCCTCGGACCGCGTCAGGATCTTATTAGCTAATCTTATATAAGCCGGGAATCGCCGGTTTGTGTTTTCCCCCTTGCATTGTCGGGTTTTAATACTAACTCTACTTCTAAGGTACTCCAAGCTCGAGTTTCAATCTTTGTGCGCTCTTTCTCAAATTTTCTGAGGCGTTTTGGGCTTAAGTTGAATGCATTTTAGAGCTCGGCCGAGAGGCCCGATCTCCACGTGATGCAAACGCGCTACCTTTTCCTGCAGCACGTCGTCTTGTTATCAAAGATCTGAGGAGACAGAAAGCTAGTTTCAGGTATTATGATGAGCATTTTCTAAAGAAATGCGGAAAGACCGCGATTTTTGAGGGAGATATACGCGACGTGAACTCTGCTTATATAATATTAGCTAATAACATTCTGACGCGGTTGGAGGGGCGCGGTAACCATAAGACTAAACAGTCATGCTCTTTGTCACAGACGGGCACAAGAAGAGTTGCAGGTGTCGAAGTATTTGTTTCTTGCCAACGATTTAGTACAGTTACATATTGTTTGAACAGAGCAGGCTTACTAGGTAGCGACATTTCGAGCCCTTTTGGTGTTGTTCCATCGGGCGAGAATCCTTAACAAATCCATGCTTTATATACTCCCCGCACCGAGTGCAGAGCACTAGGCGTGACCCGTCAACGGCACTCCCAATTTCCGAGGGGCGTTGATTCTCGACATTATTTACAGCGGTTGAAAGGGGTTGTTGAACATGAACGCGAAAAGTGGAAGTCGACGCGCCCTCCCAAGAGGTCGACGCGTGCCACGAAGAGTTTTGCGATACATTCCCGTTGTTATTCGACAGTGGGGTATGAACAGTATTTACAACATCAGAAGCCTTCCATGTTGAGTGCAGTTTCGAGGAATTGAACGCGTCAGAGCCGGGGAATGGAAGGCGAAGCTGGCGACGCGCTCTCGCGCGACGCGTACGTGGTTTGTGACAAGTTGTTTAACGATTGATGGAGGTTTGATGAGGCTTGATGGCCTCCGCGGAGCCGTTGACTCACACCTGCCCGATTTGGGGGATGGGTACCCCGTGGGTATTTTTCCGTCATAACAAGATGATCAAGATCGCACACCTATGGCTGTAATACTGGGGCATAATTATCTGACACACACCTTGACCTATTTTAGCGATTTCCCGCACAACTTACCGTATTTGATGACTGCCAAGCACCCACCCGTGAGACGCGTTCCAAAATACACTCAGCTTTCCAAGCTCTCAAAAAATTTTGGCAACCTCCAACAAGAGTGTTCCATCGACCGAGGTCCGACACCCAGGTTAAAATCTGTTTTTAAAAAAATACACACCTAGGTTTGATTGAAACACGCTGCTCGACGAAAGTCCGGATAAAAACACGCAGGTGCTCTTGACTAAATAAATCACACAGCCTGGACTACTCTCTTTTTTACACAAGTGAATGGGATAGAAAAAAAAAACGCACACCTTGGCACTGTGTCAAAAAAAAAACACGCAGGTCCGGACTCGGCGCGGCATTACAGCATATGTCATGTGACCTGCCAAGGACGCGTTTGTTGTCTTCTCACCACCACCACCACATGCCTGAAGTCCGCGAGACGGCCTCCTCCGGCCTAGTTGCCAAACAAGGCATGGAGGTCGCTGTTGAAGCTGGGGCTGACCTCACTGTCAAAGCCATCGCTGCAGACGCGAGCGCAGCAGAAGCAGAAGCCGACGGAGCCCCAGAACGCGCTAAAGAGGGTCTTGTATACGAACTGGAACCGTGGTCAACAATCGTCCGGGGAAGCGACAACCACCAGACACCCATATATCCTGAAGTTCTCGCCCACCGACCTCCTGACACCAACTATCCTCCCATTCCCTATCCACCGTCTCAAGAATCTTGTTTTGTCTAGTTTGGAAGCGACACACCGCGCTCTCATTATGAATCTGGGTCATCTCTATTTCATGGCAAGTAAATTCCACCTTAAATCATGTCAATCATGCGGATGGGAGATATATTCTAGGTATCTTATTTGACCCACACGTCCGTGCAGTGGTATACCCGTCCTCGATGGGACAACGGAATCATGGCGGTTTCAAAAGAGGTGTGTCTTTGTTATCCACTCGAACTTCAATCACTATGACCAATGGTTCTCTCTTAGGTTCGCAAATTTCGCGTTGGAATGGCGCTCATTTTCGAGGAATATGTCTTAGCATTCGTCACTATCGACCTCTTGTTTCAGGTAAGTCTGATATACTTTTTCTTTCCATTCCTGAAGCTCAAATCGTTATATCCCTCAGCCTATCTGGGAAGATTCCATGGCGCGATTCTTGATCCCTCCCAGCATCTACACCTCGCCCGCCGATTTTCTCCTCGTTGTTGCGAACTGGATCGTGGAAGAGAATTTTTTGAAAGGTCGGAAACACATGCTTGCGTGCGAAGCCATTCGTGCAGCGAACAAGATTTGGTACGGTGTTGGTGTGTATACTGTAATGGAACTGTTTTTCATGGCAGGTGCGTGTTCGTGTTCTTCCCGTTGACGGTATTTTGACACGACCAATCTACAGGTCTTTCGCCGTTCCTCACTGTATGCGAACTCTTTGGGAGTCCGTCTCGCACGGCCAGATTCCTCTGCGCCTACTATACGTACATTCATGTAGGCGAGACCGGCTTGTGGTATGATGCAGTTTTCATGCGCTCATCTATTTTCCTGGCTTACCATCCTTACCTTCCCAGGAAACTGTTGAGCCCTTGTATCCACGACGGTGTCCTCGCACCGACGAAGGAGCAGCGTCTGCGATACGCAGACTGGCTATATGTGTGGGGAAAGGAGCGTGTCTGGATCTCCGATCGCATGGCGGAACTCATCGATAAGTTTAATGTGAGTTTTGCGCTACTTAGGTGAACTATATTGCTGAATCGTTCACTTCTCTAGGCCACCCTCGATGCATTCGAGGGAGTAACCGAAGTACGATGCCGGTCCCGTTTGGATGTTCCCTTGCTGGATCCGTTCGAGCCAACTCTGGTTGCCCCCGCCCTTCACGCTCATCCAACCTGGGGAAATCTCATTTTCGGCGAGTCCGCATGGAGCACTGTCTCCGGGGATGTTGTGATGGAGGACGACCCTCTCACAGCGCTCTATCGACACAATGGTTCGATCCAACTTATTTTTTTTTTCCATTCGCTTTCCGCTAATATCTCATCGAAGATCTACTTCCTAGTGCCTCTCGCCCGACTCACCTTCCCTCTCTACACCACTATCAGCCATTATTTCTCTCTAATATAGACCTCAAGCGTTCACGCCGTTCGACTTTCACCTTCCATGGTAAGAAGGAGATGTGGTCAGTGCTCAAGATGTATCCACCATCGCTACACTGGAGTAGCAGCCCATCGTCAGTTTGATAAGTTCGATTTCCGTTTCGATCCTTCTAATCAATCTCCTTCCAGACAACACAAAAAATTCCATCGCATCGATGAGGTAACTGGAGACGCACGGCAATCCATGTTATTCAAATCCATCGTCCAAACTACACAAGGAGTGTCCATTGGGCCGCTGGAATATTGCGGAAACGGGCACATGGTCCAAGTGGGAAAGAACGCCTTGTAAACTTTTCCATTCTCTTTTTCGTTCATTTTGGTTCCGCTTTCTGACCCACCAATTCTAGTCTTGCCGTTTGTAAAGGCGATCCTCGAGTTTCAACCTACCCCGAAGAACGTGTTCTCCGCGGGTTGAATTGTATCTCGAGCAAACTCGAGGTCTCGGGCAAGCGAAAGAGAGGGAGGACTGCGAAGGAAAACCGGAAGTTAGATAAGGCTTTGGGAACGCCGCAAGCGGGTCACGAAAGGGCGGGGAAGCTGGGGGTTGAAGAGCCTGAGGATGTCGAAGTTGAGGAGGTGAAGCCGCCGAAGAGGAGGAGGCTGAATGCGGACCAGCGGCTTGCGCTTCAAAGTATTCAGTAACTTTTGTTAAACCCTACCCCTAGTATTCAGTAATTTTTGTTTTGTTACAATACATACAAGCTCAAGCATCTAATTCACAACTCAATAGCTGCAATTTCTGTAATAGTATCTATGCTTGCACAATTTTTCGCCGTCCCGATCGTAACACTGTGACGTTATGTGACTCCAGTGACAATGTGACCATCTGCGTCTCGCCAACTTGCAGCCAAACCATGGGGGAAGATGGAGTAAGAAGAAAAAGAGGTACAAAACAACTTCTAGTCATTAATAGATTGTTTTTAGTATCTGAGGGCCTACACACTCACTCTCATTATTTTCTTTCACCAAATTATGGCGAAAATGTCACAGCTGTGACATGTTACATAATGTGACACCCCCGCGCAGAAAGGCAACAAAATCGCGTTATGGCACAAGTTTTTTCCCACTTTAAAATCAGCTGAGCTCCCCAATCACAATCGACTACAGTGATCACATTAATTGAACTCAGTAGACCTAGGTACACTAAAGTCTAAGGACGGAAACGGAGGCAAGGGGCTTTGGAATTTCAAATAGTTAATAAACCTCAAAATATGAAACTAGAACAAAATCTGAGTAAGATTCCACTTCATTGACATTGGGGCTCACAGTGGTTCTTGAGTTAGAGGGGGGTACATTATTTCTTTATCGGGAAATTTGATTGCGCATCGAGCAATCCCAATATAGCAATGCCTTGACCAGCAGCAGTGTTTGACGTGAAGGAGACCCCAGAAGCTCTTCAATCTCACTCACAGTGATTTAATAGTCAATCTGACCACATTCCCGCTAAAAGGTCGCTCAATAGCGGCAGGAGGTAAGGACTTCCAAATACAGTAAACATCCGCGTGATCAATGATGGGCAAGCAAGATTTCCTTTCCTTTACCTCGAGCATGGTGTAGAACCTCAGATAAGTGCATCAGAGTACTGTAGAATTATACATGCAAGGTTTCCAAGCCAAAATCCGTTGAATCAAGGGCTGCAAAGCCGTTTGATGGTTGACCAAAAAAGGAATTCCCTAATTGAGAAGGGTGGGGGGTCCGCCATTTCGCTGAGAAAAAAACTTCGACCCCTTAGTGTAGATTTCGCGGATCGGTTCCCCCTTGAACGGAGGCCCAAAGGTATACGAGGATCATCTAGCTTGTAAGTGCGAGTGTCGTTCAAGATCTGGGATAGGATTACCCCAATTCGGAGCCAATGCTCAGAGCCATTGCGATCAACGTGGTATGCCTTGGTGAAGAGAGAGATGTCGCAAAAATATTTTATTTGTTATCGAGCCCGGTCTGACCCGGTCGGTCCCGATATGGCGGTGTCAGGCCATCGGCCTTATCCTAGCCCGATGCAGCTTGGTCAGTCCGAATCAGGCCCGATCTCGCCCGACAGCCCTATAACACACGACCGGGCCCTATCGCGAACCCCAACGAACAAAACAGAAAAAGATTATTATTTCCTTTCACTCTTACTACCCGCCTTTCTATTCACTGCAACTCTCATCTAGACCGGTAACCGATCTCTCGTATGAAGACAATCGTTCATAGAGAGACCGGTCGATCTGGTATTTATTTACCGGGATGCCAGAGACGTCACGTTTCTGTCATGTCATCTTGCTTACATGATACATCTCTCTTGCTAATTCCATCCTTTTGGCTGTCGAGGAGGTGTGATTTCGTTCAAGAAACTGCATATTATAGAGTAAAAACATTTCATGGCGCAGGAGGCCCGTCAAGACAATGAAATTGGACAGAGAGAAGTGTCGCGTAAGCAAGATGACAGCAGTACACGTGCCAGAAACGTGACGTCTCTGGCATCCCGGTAAATAAATACCAGATCGACCGGTCTCTCTATGAACGATTGTCTTCATACGAGAGATCGGTTACCGGTCTAACTCTCATCTTGTGCTGGTCGTAGTCTTAGTACTGTATTTTACTTTTGGTATTAAATACTTATGTTCAATCCTAATGTTAGTGGTTTCTACTACTGTAATTAATTTCTACGAGCTGACAGAATTGAACCGACGTGGAGTGGTGTTAGTCCAGGGGCTCTTACCACTCCTATGGCTCTAATACTGTTGCATAATTATTTCGACCCTAGATCCGTGTTTTCTCACACCGCCTCACCAATTTTGCTTTAAAAAATAGCGCAACTGGATAATGAGCCCCACAAAGCACAACCTCTCATGATGAATATTCACAGCTACCTGTAGTTGACAAAAACACACAGCCCTTGTCAGAACAGATGCGAAAGAAAAATGCTCTGCTCAACCTCTGCACGAAAAAAACACGCAACCGGTTAAGAACAAGATCTACCCAGGTTAAAAATATGACACAGGCCGACCAGCAAGCAAAAGAATGACACACCTCATACTATCAGCAGTCAAAAATGCGCAGGTAAGATTGAGTGCAAAAGAGCGCTGGTGTCAGAAATTACGCAAGTCCGCGGTCACGTTCGAAATTGTTGACACCACGGAATCAGCGCGTGATCCTGAGAGGTTGACATTGATATCAATCTACACCTTCTCTCGTCCCCTCATCTTCGCGAATGCCTGAGCAGCGGGAGACCGCATCCTCAGGCAAAAACATGGTATCAAGATTGCCATTGAAGCCAAGGCAGATCTCACTCTTCAAGGCATATACTGTGACGCGTCTGTCGCCGAAGCTGAAAGTGAAGATGCGCCAGAGCGCGCTCGCTCTGGTCTTGTCTACGAGCTGGCACCATCCTCAACAATTGAAAGAGGGAGCGAAAGCCACCAGACTCGGGTCTACCCCGAATTTCTCTACATCCCTGAGGGCCTTGGCAACTACCCCCCCTGTCCCATATCCACCTTCGCCCAAATCACTCGTTCTTTCCGGCGTTGAGGCCACACATCGCGCTCTGATCTTGAACCTGGGTATGCTCCACTTGATGGTATAATTCATGTGGACCGGATTTGAGACTCTGTTTCCAAATGAGCGGCCCACGTACCCGCTCCAGCATCAACCCTGCGCTGCACAATTTTATCGCGTCAGGAGTGTAGACCCGTAAAAATGGCGGCGCACTTACCCAGACGGCAACTTCCCTCGGTATTTTTTGCGCGTGTAAGATGCAATGAACTAGTTAGGGTAACACCTTAGAAAAAAGCACCAGATTAAGCACTTACCTGGATATCAATTCGACGACGTGAAGGCCCCGCCGCATCCTTTCAAGTCCCGGGAGGTGGTCAGCCGCGGCGTCACTCATGGAGCGGGATGACTTGCCGTAGGGCCTCTGTACGTCCGACGCTGTTGTGCTTGTCAGTCAACGAGAAAACCCAGAAGTAGAGGTTGCTGATCAACGCACCCGCGTATTTGCAATCGTGGTAAAACGCACTCACTACCGGTTGACGCCGAAGGCGATATGCTGTTTGAGTTGGTAAGAATACCCATATCAATCAGCAAAAAGAAACACCGTGCAAGAGACGGCGATGCGGAAATTTGATTGGGAAGCGAGATCCTGCAGCCTCATTGTCAGTGTAAGACGCAGCGGCCGGGGGCTGACGACCGCAGTTGTCCTGTTTGAAAGTCGTTAATAGTATTGACCTATGGCTGAGGGGTCCTCGTGCTTGAACTGGAAGTTGTCGTCGCCTTCAAATACGAGTCAGGGGTCCAGCGTGACGAGGAGAACAAGAACACAGGCCACGTTTGATATCCTGCGCGTGAAATAGTTAGCATCGCTGGACTAAACACACGCATACGAGTACACGCCACCATTAAATGCACCGCGACATGCACCGACCTGAACCCCACGATAACTGTTGCGGACATCCCTAGGAGACAAGGACCCGTCAGCGCAATTGAACGCGACCGTACACGAGTTGACGACCTCGGTGCATGCTTGTTGTTTTTGCGTAAGACCGAGTAATGAGGACCGGCTACCGACTGGATGCCGCGTCTTGGAAAGCCAGAGAGCGAGCTCTGGGACCCTCAGCAATGGAGAGAGCTCGTCAGACGCGGATCATCAAGCGGTCGAGGGGGAGGTAGAGCGCGTCAACAACGCGACGTGTGACCCTCTCGCCTGATGCCTCTTGATCCGGTACCACCATCTGCACCCAGGGCGCTTCCCAGCGCTACCATCCAGAATCTTCACAAAATAATCTACGCTGTTAAACTTCCCAAAACTACCAATGCTAAATCCTGCACCGTTCCTCTTGCCGACTGGAATACCATTCGAGCGCTTGCCGCCGCACTTGTACAGCAGCCTGCTGCCAACTCAAATACCACCCGCATCGAGTCCCTGACCACAAAACTGGACACCATTATGACGAAACTGGAATCCCTACCCACTTTGACCACCCAAACCACTCCTGCATCCACCAGCACCCCAGACAAATCCTATGCTTCTGTCGCCGCCAGCTCACCCGCCACGTCACTCGCCCCTTCCCACGTCACCCGTGGGACATCACGTGATCTCATATTGACCCCGAAAGATCGCCTCCACAAGGCGTTCGCCAACGACACCCCACTTCGCAATCCAACAACAGTTCAATGCACTCATGAACCAGATGGAGTTTGACTCCCCTATCCACCCATCGGCTCGTGCTGTTGCGAATATCGCAACGGAGACATCCGTCTTACACTCGCGAGAGTCGAAGAGGTAGAGGTCCTTCAGGAATACCTCAACGACTGGCTGCCCGCATTCTCCAGTCTGCTCCAATGTCGTTTCCCCTCCTACGCTGTTGTCATGCATCGTGTCCCCACTGGCTTCATTGTTGGTAATGGCACTTTGGATGCGAGCAATGACTCGTGGGAGAACGACATTCTGGAGCTAGCAGATACGAATGAAGTCGACCACGAGAGTCTGGTCCGAGTTCACTGGATCGGACGCCGTTCCAGCGAGCAGGTTCGAAAGACCAAGAAATTCTCGTCATTGGTTCTGCACTTCAATGATCGGGATGTGGCGAATTACTTCATTACGAATAAGCTCGCTCTTCACGGTCACCTCCATCGCACCGAGAAGTATTGCCCGCAGCCCATGCAGTGCTTTAACTGTTACCGTTTTGGACATATAGCCGCGCAGTGCAAACGACCTTCTGTTTGCGGCACCTGCGCTTCTGACCACCCCCACTTCGAACTGCCGCTGCCCCCACAAGACTCCCTGTCGTGCCAATTCCTCTGGATGCACCCATATCGTGCTCAAATGCGCCCTCCGGGGATGCGGCGGGCAGCACCGATCCACC